>OZ022527.1:9641384-10841384 GCA_963989415.1 Cerceris ruficornis
CTAGATTCAATCAAACCTTATTTTTAAACCGCACAAAAATTCCATATACCCCAAAACCCTCAAATGCCGTGTCAACAACTCTAAAAAATCCAAAAACCAACTAAACTTTATTTTCAATCCCCAGAAAAATTCCATACACCCCAAAGCCCCCGAACACCGTCTCAAGTACCCTAAACAAAAAAATCCAAGATTCAATCACACCTTATTTTTAAACCGCACAAAAATTCCATTACCCCAAAACCCTAGAATGCCGTCTCAACAGCTCCAAAAAAATCCAAAAATCAGCTAAACTTTATTTTCAATCCCCAGAAAAATTCCATACACCCCAAAGCCCCCGAACGCCGACCCATCTCACTTCACAGTCGCGCCCTCAGGTGGTTACAATGAAACTGCATTAAGCATCGCACAGAATATTGCTGAACGATAAAATAGTGGTACATTGTTCTAATTTACGGTGCCGTTTCCCCATGAGGGATACGATCTTTCCATTATAGGATGCTCGCTGGTACTTGTCAGCGTTCTCCACGGTGCACGGGCACTTCCTGCGTGCACACGTGCGTTACACGTTTCCGAACAATAAAGGTCAAGCACGGAAAGAGAGTTTACGGTAGGCCGATCGTCTCGTTGGCCTGCGTACGGTCGTTCGGTCGTAAAGTTCGGCGGAATCGTAAAGAGCCTACACCCACGGAACCGGAGGCATGGCGTTGCGCTTTCCGTGGAAAGACGCCGATTTATTTTCGGACACGCATAATGGAAGCCTCGAAACTTTCCGTCCTGGACGCCGAACGTTGCTGGAGAAGCATCGACGTGATGGGAATGTGGAATTGGAGATGGTGGAGGATTTGTGGAAGGGAGTAATGAAATTAAGGGATGGTGGATTTGGTGGGGGTGGTTGATGGACTTGGTAGATTTTCTTGCAGGGAATTCTTGAATTTAATTAATTTTTGGTAGTTTTCTGAAGAGGATTTGGTGATTGTGTTAACGCTAGAAGTATGGGCGTTATAATTATAATTAAATATATTAAATAAGTACGTTGGAGAATGGGGAATAGAAGTGAAAAGGTTTGCAAATGGTAATTTATATTTTAGAAGATAGGCGAGGAATATTAATTGTATGGTGTGCCTATAAATTTAGACTATTTTTGTATAAACATTGGAAATCAGTCATTTTGACTATCTTTATAGATCTAGTATTAATGACAATTACCTTAACACTAGAACTACCGGCGTTAAATATAGTATATTTAAATAAATTAAATAAGTACTTTGAAACCACGTCAATTAAGAGATAGAAATGCTGATCGATTCGGTGCTTCAGGTTTTTTCAGGTGGACGTAGAATATTTATTCTATGACTCCCCTACAAACTTGGAGAATTTTTTGAAAAAATTGTGTACCAGTCATTTTGACTGGTTTGGTAGTTCTAGTGTTAATTGGCTTTGGGATTTTAGTTTCTATAAAAGTGTGGCGGCAGTCTGTTTCTCTCATTTATATTTTTCAGTTTTGACTAGGTTGCAAATCGTGTATGATTTATTAAATAATTTAGAAACTATCTTTCAAAGATGATGAGGATTTTAAGTCGACTCTACTAATTGAGAGTCCGAGCCTTGAACTTCAAATCCACCATAGCCTCCCCTTTCAGTTTTACTCTACATCCATTATGCATTTTTAAATGCAACACTTGCAGAATCCCAACAATTAAATAATCTTAACCAATCCCACGGACCTTTCTGTTACCTCTTTATACAATGAAACATTCAAATTTAATAATTTGCATAGCAATTATTCCAATTGAATGGAAATTATCACTTGAGATTCGTCGAATTAACAACGCAAACGATTAAAACCCAAAAATCTGTCAGTCAACAGTCGACCATCTTCATTTACAGCGTGTCACTGAACAATAGAGAAATCATCGGACGTATCAATTGAAAATTCATTTCTCACCGTGAACGGCGATACCGATCGCAAAAAGGCACGTATCGTTCTCCAGGCGATACGGTCGTTGAAAGGCCGCGAAGTGGCCCGGTGAAGACATTAAAAGGAACCGTGCCATTAGCCGTATTTAAGTTTCTCCGAGTGGTCCTTTTAATGAAGAGCGAACCAAGATACCGGGGCAATCACGGGAGAAGAATACGAGCGAGGCAGCACCGTTCGAATTATCATTATTCCTTTTGCTCACCCCTTTCTTCTCTTTCTCCTTCGCGCAATTAGATGAACGTTACTTTCGGTGCCTTGGGCGATCGCGATTCGTCTTCTTATTGTCGAACGAAACGTGTCGGAAACGTGTCATTAGAAGGCCTTTAAATTCTTCCGGGCTTCCTTTGATGACGCGCAAATTGCGACACGCCTATGGGTGCCATTCGTGAAATGATCTCCCAGAACACGTTACTTTGAGTCATGGAAGATATAGAAGTTGTGCTCTGTTCAGTATTTACTGATTCATTCTTCTGGATAGATGTTGAATAGAAGATTTTTTAATATTGCGAAGAATCTCAATCGATAATTGAGGGTAGTAAAAATTACAGTGGCCTGAGGAAAATTTTTGAAGCGCAGGGGTTAATAGCTTGAGGTTTAACTTATATTTCTATTTTTTTGAGAACTAATTGAAATTCATATTGACGTTTTTCAGCGCATTGCGATTGCTGTAGACAGTCAGTGATCTTTGGATCAAAATGCGGAGATATTTTTATATTCCAAATTAACAGAAAATTAACTTGAAGGGAAAACTGTGTCAAGAATTTCTCGATATACGACTCCAAAGTGTAACTACTATTATTATAGACAAAATACGAAGCTAGATTTTTATAACGAACATCCCAAATCACCGACACCAAGTTTAAATTTCCCGCCCATTTCTATTTCTGAAGAACTCTGTAATAAGAACTCAAGATGAAAATCTTAAAAATTGTTATCGATGCAAATAATGACATTACGCCACAAAGTCTCAAAAGTGCGATCACTTAGCAATCATCAAAAGTATGGGTATATACGTTCAAGTAACAGAAATGAAACAACTGTAACTCAGATTCAAAGGGTTCCGCATAATCGGTTAGAAATCGATGGACCATCGATTCCTTAATACGTATCGCGATCGAGATACATCTGGTTTCGTGTCAAGGTGCAAGATCGATTTACTCGAAGCAACTCTGCCAGGAGATCGATTCACAAGCAGCTGTTCTCGTGATAATCCCGACTTCCCTCTTCATACATTCTTCCTCGTCGTCCTCCTTCCTCCTCGACTCATCTCAACGAAGCGCATTGAAAGGCCTCGCCAAAGGCGAGCTTTATTTCAGACTTCCGATGACCAAACTCATTCTTGTACTTCTTTATGGTTCTGCGAGGCTATTATATGTATATTTACAACTTCAATAGCGAATAATTTCATTTACTTTTATCTTTTCTCCATTGAGAAATTATGGGGATTGTTCAGAAACTGATATACATTTATATATACAGACTGTTTTGCTCAACTGTACGCAACGTCTATTGTGCGGTGATGGAAAGATGACCCGCGCTAGGGGCTTAGAAGGAATGCAAGTTTGATGCATTTTTCTTCTCGTATACATTTTTGGATGTAATGTGCTTTGTGCTAAACGGTCGCATGCTGATAGGATTGCGTACCGAAGGAACTAAATGAGATATTTCATATATTATTATTTTCATACAATGATAGAAGTTTCAGATACCAAACTTTTTTTGTTAAGAATCACTGAGACACAGAACTGCCTCTGCATTAATTCTAACAATTTCTGTCAAGGACCTAAGTGTAACTAAATTTATTAGTTAAACGTTTGTATTACATATTTTTTAAAGTATATTTAGTTAAATCGCTCAACTGAAAATTAATTTACCAATTTTACTGAACATTTTTATTTTACAAAAAATAGAATACCAATGGGTTTTAGAATCCTTGAGAGGTGAACGGAGAATGAAGAACTATAAATATTAAATGTTGCAGATTAAGAAAAACGGTCGAATGTCTCGCAAGGAGTTAAAGCTACGAAAAATCTATTTTACCAAAGATGTTTGATATGAAACATGCGGGTTTCTGCTCGGAGAACCACGAACGAATTTATTAACCAAGATAATAGTTGCCAAAGGGTCCGGAACCCTTTTCGCTCGAAAAGTCTCGCATACGCCTTTCCCGGCGGTGATTCTTGAGCTATTGAGCTCAACTGGCGCAATGGATAAATTGCGGTGGTTCGACGTACACTCTTCTTTTTTTCGTTCTCCATTTCTGAAGCTCCTCTCTTCGTCGTTCGAGGATGAACGTCAAGTATGTACGGTCATTTCGTTCAATTAACTCGCTGCGCAAGGGGCACTTCGGCTTTTCTTTGAAAAATTTTCTACACACTTAAACATTTGTTCTAGATATCTCGAGGAAAGAAGCGCAATTCCAATAAAAAAATTATTTCACATTGTATTCACTGTCTCCCTTCGACACATTTGTCTTCTAACATGAATAATAACACGGTCTATAAAATGACTAAACCGTACTGAATTTTTATTTCATAACTAATGACATAGATTAGAAAGATACAAAATATCTGAAGTTTCTAATTTCTTTATATGTAGAGGGATGAATAAATTTCGATAGGGCTGCTATCTCTAAAATGTTTTTTTACCGTCATTAAGTTGAATTACTTTTGCCACCCCGTAGTGTCTTTGAGTAAATTATTAAATTCAGTGCTTCAGGAGCACCTCAAATTGCAAATTCCAGTTGAAACAATCAGAGCAATTCCAATCAAGACGCAGAACCAACCAAGAAAATATAGAATTCGCACGCATATTCCAACATCGATCCAACAGATACGATATAATTGGAAAATCATGTTGTTAGTCCGACGACCTTTCCACTCCGGACGACTTAATCAAAAATACCTGCTCTCTCGTTCGCTTAATTTTCGATTAACGTTCGTGCATCGTCCGAAGCACGGCGGATTCGCGCGGTGTAACGATGTAACGTTGTAACGTGCCTTAATTGGCTCGCAATTAATAGTGTACTGTTGCGTGCACCAGCCGAGATGCACCGCAACACACGATCCTCGTGCATGCGGAATCAGCGTCCACCTCGTTAGGGCTCGTTTACACACGATAACCTTGAAAACCGATTAAAATGTTAGCGGGCACATCTGCAACGATACGATGCGTTTGTTTTCTCGCTGAATCTGCATATAACCGCAGTTAAGACCCTATTCGTCCTTTCGGGTTTGATTTAACGCACCGTGCGAAAGCGACATCGATTTTCGTTGCTGATGTGTCGCGTGTTTGGAACTCGAGAGTTATATGCCTTCCCGATTTGCAATCTGTAGTGCTAAATAAGATTTATGATAATTCATGCAATTAATTGGAAAATTATTGACAGCAAAAGTAGTGTTAATTGACAGTAACGTGACGGTTTGTGTATAAATAGTTTCTGAGCAAGCAGATTGGCTTTGTAATCGTTCTATGTTGGAACTGTCGCCTTTCTTTGAGTTATTTTACCTACGAAATACAGTCTTTGTTGGATATCAAAGTACTCAGACTATAATGCATTAAATTACAATTTATGAAAAATCTGCCAGAGGTGACAGAGTTAAAATTCAGGCCCTCTTAATTAAGAGTCAGAGTTACAATGCTTCCTTAGTATTGTCCTACTTTAACCTCTGCGATTTTGACCTCTACATCGTCCCTATCGTCCCACAACTTTAACTCAGCATCCACCATATCCCGCAGTAAATATTTCGTCAAAATCGTTGCAAATTCTCGTCCATAATGATCAAACTTCTATGACATTCAGTATCGACGTGCATTTATCCTATGTTGAAGTTTATGCACGAGCTTCTATAACGAGGTTACACGTAATGAGTTTCAAGGAAATCCTTAGATGCAATTCTGGCCGATGAGACACAAAGTGCGTCGTTATATATTTATGCTCACGTACGACGTGTTATTAAGGTCATCAGCTGCTACTACTTCACTGGTCAAGTACAGATGATTGACGTAATACGACGATTATTGTGCGTGAGAGAACCTTGTCCCAGGATTGGGATGGACGAGCAAATGGTAGGAACGATGGTAACCCTCTGTATTGCCAAAAATATGTGCCACTGACTGTTACGATCACCTCGTAAAGCGGTGATGACGTGATCGTTAGGTTTTATCGTCTGAATTGCGCCGGTTTTGGAGTGTAGTGTGCCGTTTGGCAAGAATATCGTCATTTTTATAATAATATTAGTTATAACGGTGGATAACAAATGAGAGATCATCTGAAAATAGGTATTCCTTGATGTACAAATTCCAGAGGATTAATTAAAAATTCTTTGGGTAACTGAATTGTTAAACTGTTTATTGAATCGTTAATACGTGATCGAATCCATGATAATAATGATGAAAATGCACGTTTTAGGTTTTCATTGATCTGAATTTAAAAATTTTTAATTAACCTTCTGTGGGTTCGTGTGACTTTAAAGTGACACAAGACAAATCTAAACACTTATTTATCAAAGTCAATTTTTTCACTTTTTGAAATATTAGAATTTAGTTCTTAAAGATCATGAAATTCTTTGCAATTCAATGTTGCAAAATCAAGTTAAATATATCATTTATAATAGTGCTTCTATCATTTTCTAAAGTACTGTTTTGTATCTGATCTTCAGATGCCACAGAAAATTCGGACTATAGAGGGTGAAATAGTTTATGGACTTCCATTCAAACGTAAAATTTGTAAATACGCTTTTTATAATTCAATATATTTTCGGCAAATCTGAGTTTCACGCACAAGCACGTACAGGATTAGCCATAACAACGGCACTGTTTGTGTCACGATATCGTTCGTTTATAAACATTTTCGCCTCTCGAGCATGAGCGCCAACCCAATTGTGTCGAGGAGAACATCTCTTGCCAAGTTTCTGGCGCTTTCCCATAAACAAGACTCATCCCTCCCACTGTGATAGTGAAAGTAGTTAAATTTAAGTTCTTGTACCTTTGTCAAACAACAAATAGCGATGTTCTCTGAGAACCAATACAAAGTACATCATCCGGCCCCATAGCACTACTTAACATTTGTAAGAAATATTTTTTTAACGCTAGAACTATCGGTGATAGATTATATTTAAATATACTATATAAGTAGTTTGAAAAAAGAGGAATCAAGTGGTGAAGAAGACGATTAATTAGGTGATTTAAATTTCATGAGAAAGAGATGAAATATTTATTGCATGGCTCTCCTATTAAGTGGGGAAATTATTAGAAAATATTGAAAACTCGCCATTTTGACCGCCTTGGTAGTTTTAGTAGCTACAATAGAAATTATGTTCTATATTATAGAAAATAGAAATTTCAAAGTTAAACGATACACCTTGTATGATGCAATATTTACTCAGGCAAATGTTTTCAATACCATTTAAATAATTTTCAGTCTCAGAAAAGACTTCAATGGGAATACTACAATGATTCTGCATACGTGAGAAACGGTAAACACAATGTATTTTTAACAATGACACAAAAGTCTGCGTAGCCATTCGTGGTACTGCAAGATTGACAAATCGAACGGCATGAGAAACGAATGAAACACACTTAATCTGCGCGATCTTTCAGAGGTAGCTATTTAAATATTCGTCAATCACGCGGAAGTGCTCATAACGCATATCTAAATGCGGCTCTTACGTAACATTACTCAGCCA
This sequence comes from Cerceris ruficornis, assembly GCA_963989415.1. Taxonomy (NCBI): domain Eukaryota; kingdom Metazoa; phylum Arthropoda; class Insecta; order Hymenoptera; family Crabronidae; genus Cerceris; species Cerceris ruficornis. Next base: position 9,649,050 of record OZ022527.1, read on the forward strand.
TGGTAAAAGGCACCTCATACAATAGCAGATCGAGGTGTTTTGCTGATATAACAAACGGGATCTAAGTTTTTTCTTAAAAATATGTTCATAATAACGGTATTAAATCGAAGTTTGGTCTGTTTCAAATTTGTATACTAATCTATGACCTTAATACTCAAATGTAATACTTAACAATATAAATTTAACATTCGAATTTAATACTGAATATTCTATAAATATTTCTATCATAATATTTATAAATTTAGTACCCAAGATCCCACAAATTTAGTACATAAAAATATTTAAAATGTAGCACGTAAAAATATTTAGTAATCTATAAATATAATGCTTCATTTTCATACCGTTCTGTAAATTTTCAATATCCCCGTAGTAATAATTATGCTAAAAATGCATTTTGGCCAATTTTTTCAATTACAAAACGCTTATCAATATTATAATACTTTCGTCTCTCTGAGAAGTACTAATTACTAAAAAATACCAAAAAAAAATCGTGAAGCGTGAAACGTGCCCTCAAATTTGACCGGTTACACGTTGAACTTCATCCGGTACCTAATCGCAACAAAATGCGCTCAACGAGTCAGCCGGAGCCGGTCGTTAGGTCTAATTGCAACGGAGGAGTCATTAATAGCACCAAGGCACACAAGACGGAGGTGCAACGTCATTAACTGTTCGTGTTTAATGTTTCCAGGCTTGCGCCCCCAGGTACATCTGGTTTTCCGTTTCCCAGCAGAAGTACGACCCCGATGACAACCGATGGAGCAAAGAATCGACGGTCGGAAATCGAAGGGAACCAGTCGGCACCTGTTGGGTCGTCGGCAACAATTTCAACGAGTCCCAGGAATTCTCCCCTTGTCGAACGAGTAAGTGTCTTTGCTACAAAATTAAATAGATTTTTCCACGTCAGCACGCATTTATTTTCGAACATTTTGCGATTTATTTCGAAGTTTTCTAAGGTAGTATTTGTAGGTAGTATACTTTTCTAAGGTAGAAAAATTTACGAAGGTAAATAAATGAAGGTAAAATTTACGAAGGTAAATTTTTCTATTAGAAATGAGAATTTGGAGAAATCTTTATTGAGCAATTTTGAGGGTGATGATTTCAAAAACTATTCGATTAAAAATATCAGTGAGCCGCGTGCCTATTAAATTATTTCTAGCGTATTAATATTACGTTAAGTTATATTCTATATCAGAAATCAGTGATACATTTTTATTTTATCAGTTAATTCTAAGTTATCGCGCATTCAATACGAACAACCGGCAAAAGCAATAACATAAATACTGCAAAAACAAGCCAAGTATTTCGAGCATCTCCGAAAAACCGTGCTTCCTCTGCATCGGTGCGATGTACCCTGTAACGAACATACATCTTCAATTTTCGCTTCCCAGTTTCCTGCTCGTCGTGTTGGCACTCGGATCGAACGAGAGAGTCCTCAGGATTTATAGTACACGTCGCGTTCTGCTTCCCAACTTAGCTCGGTTTACGAAAGAAGGAAAGAAACAGTAGCAAAAAAACGGCAAGAGAAATGAAAGGAAGAGGGGGGAAAAAAAATGAAGAAGAAAAGGAAAGACTTTTGTAACTGCCTACACTCACCCCGAGTGCTATAAACAGTTGTAAACAGCTCCTCTCTTTCGAGAGGAGGACTTCCCTCGTGTGTTTCGAGGGTAGCACATTTGCTTCTCGAGAGGTAAACCGTTCGTCCTTTAAAGAATCCCATGGGACGAATTTCTCGCGAGGGCAACAAGGATCGGTCGCGACATGTGGCCGTGTCCTCCGGAGTATAGCCACCATAAATACGTTTCGTAACAGGATATTTCCTGCCGTCCATGTAGGTCTGCCTTAACTTTTAAGTTTTAAAGACATATCGACTTTCGCCAGACCGGGAAACTGACCGTCTGTTTCATGCTGATTTCGAACGGAAAGATCTCTGACGGCATGTCACTCTTGTGTTTTTTTTTCTTTGATTGGTGTTATCTTGAAGTTCACAGGTTGTGAGAGAACATTCTCGTTGACGTGGATGAAGGGAACGTTGTTTTACGTTAACACTAACCGCACCGCACTTTGCGTTTAACTATTCTCTCCGTAGTATATCATTTTACCGGCTGTGAAATAACGATTATATTTTTGCAAAAAAAATTCAGGATGTTAAGAATTTATTATAGGAAGCAAAGGAAAACTAGCCTTTAATTAATAATACAAAGTTACATATTTTCATTCTATTTAACCGGTCATTTGACAGGGTACGGTTTGTGTTAATGTTACCTGTGATAAATTAAGCTGTGGATTCTTGGAAAATTAAATATAGGGTGGAAATTCAGGAATCACTTTTAATTTATCACTATGTTGTTGATTTGAAGTTTTGTTGATACACGATGATAAGAGAACCTCATCGGAAAATGCAAAAGGTGATTAGCAGTGATACCTTAACCCATTGACTGCCAACTACGAGATATCTCGTAGCTGCACTATAAGTTTGAATTAATAAGTTAACAATAATGGCCGCGCGTGTATAGAAATTTTGGAACAAAAATGTTCTTCGTATCATTACAAATGTCGAGATTATTTTTTTGATTAATGAAACCAATGTTCTAAAAACTTTCTGTCATCTTCTCAAATTTTAACAAGCAAAAGTAATATTTGCTTAGTTTTTCTGGCAGTGAATGGGTTAATGTTGTAACAAGTTGCAGAAATTGAAAACTAAGCAATTTTTTGTAGAGGTAACTTTGAAATTTTAATTATCGATGGTAAACATTTACTAAAATGTGCTAGAAACGATAACTGCATTTAGCATTTCTTTCCTGATCTCTAATTAATAATCAGGGGACTAAATGCACCCCCATCTTTGTCAGCTTAGCGCGATAACATTCATCGTTTCTCACAGATAAAATTCTTTCCAAAGAACTGCACTTTTCCGGTATCTGTCTGTTATCATTGATGCAAGTCACTTTGACCGAACATTTCAGAAATTGTCTACTCGTGTTCTGCGGTAGCTTCCACATTTTTCGAATACTTTGGAAGCCTGTCTCATTACTCGACTCCCTCGGACGATCCTCAAGAGTTCCTCTTCTATATTTCAAACAAATTACACTTTTTACAGCAAAAACATCACGAGAAACTGTAACATCATTAAAATAACAAACCGAATCTTCTTCCATCGAACCTCAACAAAGAATGCATCAATCCAGAAAAATATTTATCTCAATATAATACTATTTTTAAACATCATCGTCCCATCTTTCGTTTCCCAAGCAACGAAACTCTTTTTCATCCGTCTCATCGTTTATATTTTCACGATCAAAGCTCAGTTTCCATGAAACCATCCGGTCGTCATCTTTTATTAGAGAACATTAGATTCGCGTTTCTTGGCAGCGATTCAGATAAATATCATCGCTATCCATGAAGAGAAAAAAAGGCTGAAATCCACGCGGAAACAGACAGCACCGTGAACGTGTGAGCTCATCGTCCAGAAATTCCGCGACGACCGAGCAATTAAACAATTTGTTACGAGCGAAGCGAAGGAACGTTTGCCGCCGCTTTTCTCGAGAAACGTAGCGCGCTTTTTCAGCGGCTAGATCGTTCGTTCACCAAGCAGCAATCTTTTGTAACTGTCTTCCAACGATGTCTTCCTGCTGTTATAGTTCGCGTGGTTCTTTAGGCTCCGGTAAGCGCGCTTATCGTCGCCTTTTCTGGAACGTACTGTCACGTTTGTCCGTTTGTCTGCCAGGTGCTCCTATCTGTCGGTGTCCTTACGTCTTCGTACGTGATTGCCATTGTTGCGTGGGTCGCTGGTACCTGCATCGATGTCGTTGTTTTGTTGCGTATTCTGCATGCGTTGCGACATCGTTAAATCGATTCCGGCTGAATTAAATAGCGAAGGAAAGTTTTTAAAGGAATCTTTCTGCTTTGGTCGATCTTGTTCCGCCGAGGAACATTCTTCTTGGTGTCGGCCGAACTGAAGGTTTTAGACGACTTTGCCTGGGAGTTGTTGAATCTTTGAATATAATTATAAAATTATTGTTTTATCGTAGCAGCTAAGAGTGAGATAGAGAAAGACAAGTAGTTTTTATGGCAGAATTTTTCACTGTCAAATTTAACCCTTTCGAGATGGATTTTTATACTTAATTTGAAACAGGGTGTACAAGTTTTTATTAATATTTTGAATGTAAGATGAATGTTGAAAATTATCAAAATTTAGAAATTTGTAAGCTTGGCATATTATCGCAACAGCTTTTTATATTGGGATTATATATCCCAGCAGTTTAAATGAACATTAGTTTGGGATATATTGTCCCCTTAGTCTCGAAAGGGTTGAGCTAGGTTTCTATCAAGTTTCAAGGATGTAAGGAATATGAAGAGAGGTATTATTCTTTTTATAAATATTGACAGTAAATTTAGATCAATTACTAGCATTTAAAAAGGGATAATTAGAATACCTTGTAGAAGTTTGGGGTCTTAGTTGCTCTGTTTGCTAAAAATAATCGGTTTCCAATTGTTTTCTAAAAATTCCTCAAATTCATGTAGGAGCTATGCAGTTAATATTCTAACATATACAACCTAGATGACTTAATTGATAATCTTTTTCCCCGTTTTGATTTGTCTTTTTCCAAAGTACTTATTAAGTATATTTAAATATACTAGTAGTTCTAAGTGTTAAATAAATTTTATCATTACATACCCTTCAGTCATACGGAATTTTACAGCACTGGAAAATATTACCAAAATTTTCTATTTATTTTCTGGTACCACAGACTTTTTTACATATTTTAACATGAAAATCCCCACATTAGACTATTGAGTGCGGAAGGACAAAGAAGTAATGTAATTTCTAAAAATTCCTTCTGAAATCACTGTTGAAAACGTGCTCCAGAATAAAAATATTAACGACGTACGTGCGATGCCACGGTCGACCGAAATACTCATCCTCCCTGTTGAGAGTCGAATGCAGTCGTAACTTTGAGACAATGCAACCGGCGAGTGCAACGTCAAGCTGAAAGAAAGTAACAACGGCGAATTGCGATAAGTGCATTCCTCGATGAAAGCCGCCCACTCGTCAAAGTGGCCAAGGGGCCATGAAAGAAAAAATCCTAATTAGAAGGCGCCATTGTCTAAGGCCCTAACTCGGCATCGTTCTAACGAGGCCAATTAGCACTTGATCCTCCTTGAATTACGATCGCGTTACCGATCTACCGTGTTTAAGTTTTATCTCTTCTCGTCACAAATTCATTAAAGCGAATCGTTATTACTCGTTGCAGCCGTTGTTGCTGATCGTTCTTTGCACTTTGCTCGACGTTCCTGTTTCGAGTCGAAATTTAGTTGAACTTTATCACTGTGAGTCGTTGAAGACGGTTAAAATGGCTCTTTCTCTTTCTCGTGCGTCTGCATTTTTTTGGCTTTAATATCAGTGGTCATTTTTGCTATTTTATTTTTGCAAAATGGGAATGCACTGTGCTCGGTCATTGAGTATTATCTAAATGCACTAATTGTAAGAACTAGTTGTCTTAATGAGGGTTATTATGTGTCGATAGTTCATCTAGATTCAATCTGTCGATTAATTTTTCTTAAGTCTTCTTTAAACTACATTTAGACTGATTTATTAATTCCCTAATTAGAAGACTAAGGCTGTTAGTCTTTCGGTTTTTGAATTTTCAGTTTAGAAATGTATATTTTATGTAACTGTTAAATTTAGAAGCTTACTTGGTATTTTTTATAAAATACAGCTTAATACATCGGCAGATAAATAATTCATGTAGTGTTAAATTTAATTGATGTGCCAGTTTAATGAATTTAAAATGATCTTTGTATTTGTTCAAAGAGAAAAATAGATTCGATGGAGGATACATAATCGCTCACCGACGTGCACACAGATTTACGTGGAATCAGAATTACAGTAGCTTCATTCATTCCGTGTAACTTGATTAAGGATAGCATACATAACGCAAACACTTCGCCCGTGTTGTTCCGATTTCTTTCTCAATCATTAGATCACTTTTAATGCCAATTAATGAACAATATTGCAACATCAATTTTTTAACATCGTGAATCCCGAATGAATCTTAAATTATTAAAAACTAGAATAGCAAATTTAATTGTATAACATTCATTAGAGATTGGGAATTGATCAAAAGCATTTTCCAATCTTATTCATTCATCAAACGTTCATTTTTAGCGTTCTTTCTTCACTTCTAAATTTCAGATTTAATTGCCATGACCGTTTCGTAATTTCCAGGGTTGCAAACTCTATTCAGTGGATAAATATGTCAAATTTGTAATAAAATATATCGAGGAGATTTATTCGGTAAGCCGTTTTCCAGTTTCTATCATTTCTCGCACGAAAATGTTTCTCTTAGGGTTGTCGCGAGTCCCAGACCAAGTTCGAGTGCAGAGCACTCTCTAACTGACAAGAATAGCACCCTCGCAAAGCATCGAGACACGACGGATTATAAATAGATCGACCAGCGACAATATCACATAATCGAACACGCCCTTTGTTACTTCACTATTTAAAGAGCCTTGACAACTCATCACGAAACAATCGCATTGTCTAAAAGTATCGAAATAAGACATTTAAAAACTCCTAATTCGCTAAATCGCCTGCATCCCTTCAGCCCCGGTCACCGATGATCCCCATAGCATTCCACGGATTAATTATACAAGTCACTCAAAATAATAGATTAATATTTTAAAAAAGTATGCAGTATTAATTTAAAAAGCTATAATTACACTCTTCTGCATAGTTTCACCCGGAAAATGCTAAACTCTCCAGACTTAGAACAATATTGTCTCACTTTTTCTCTACTTTTTTCAACCTTCCTCAATACTAAAATTACCAAACTGATCAAAATAACCGAGACACATTTTTTTTTAATTTCCCTAATTGGTAAGTGAGCCATACAATAAATATTCCAAGTCTATCATATCAAACAAATATTATTTAACCCTTTCCCTACGATTTCTGTTGTGACTAGGTGTGCAATAACTCAAAATTAATTCTCGAAATTAAAATTTCTCTCTGATTTCTGGTATATCGTATAATGTAACGCAATATCAATAGCACAAAAGTAATTTGACCGTCTCCTGACCCATAGATATTTTCAATTTAATACTTTTTCGAAACCTTCAAAATTTCCCATCCATTTACCGCGTCACTCGTCATTGTAGGTCAAGGGGTTAACTCATCCTCTCTTATCACCTCTCGAATCCTCATTTTCCAAAGTACTCATTTAGCATATTTAAATATAATTTATTCAACAGCCGTTAAACAGATCGACACGACTCCCTCGAGTTTCCGAATCATCCAGCACGTCGTATTTCCAATCTCCAATTTCTTTCGGCAGGAATCAAATCGTCTGAACCTGCCGACGAGAAGCTAAGCTACCTGAAAAGTAGTCTCCGCGACAGAAAGTGCATTCGCATGCACACGAAGAAACGTCGGCGCCGTTCGACGGCGCGCTTTATATCTCCTTTTTTTTCTCTCTCTTTCTCTCGAGTCGCTCGACTCGGATCGTCGTCGACGGCCGATTGATGTAATTGCGTGACTGGCAGCTCGTCTAAAGTGACCGATCGCCCGTCGGGGTCCCTTCGTCGTCCTCATAACGTATGTACGTACGTGAGCATGTTGAAGGAGGCACGGCCAGAGCCCACCGGATATTCTCCTATACAAGCACCGTTTTCTTACTGGCCTGCAACGCAGCCACGCATTGCATCTCGCCTGTATGGGTTCTCTTGTTAAATGTCGCTGGTTCGAAGCCTGTCGAACTTTGGACATGGAGATCGCTTTCACGGGATTTTGTAACGTTAAAACTACCAAGCTGGTCGAAATGATAGGTTGCCAATTTCTTCTAAAATTCTCCTAATTCATAGGGGAGGCTTACAGTAAATATTCCGCGGCTGTTTTATAAATCTAACTTCTTCAACTGATTATAATTTTAGCAGCTTGATCCTTCTTTGTCCGGAGTACCTATTTAGAATATTTAAATATAATTGGGCATAAATGCAAAGGACGTATTCAGTATTTTTAAATGTAATAAAGTTAAAGGGGGGTAGTTCTTACTTGCCTGCAATTGTTCTATAACTCAAACTTTTTTAACTGATTATAAATTTCGCAGCTTGATTCCTCTTTGTGCAAAGTACTTATTTAGTGTATTTAAATATAATAAACTTAAAGGGGGTAGCACTTACTGGCCTGCAACGCAGCCACGGCTTGCATCTCGCCTGTATAGGCTCTCTTTCGCTTTGACGGAATTTTTTAACGTTAAAACTGGCCGAAATGATAGGTTGCCAATTTTTTTTAAATTTTTCCAATTGGTAGGAGTGTCGTACAGTCAATATTCAGCGGTTGTCTTATAAATCGATCTTATTTAACTGTTTATAATTTTCGCAGCTTGATTCCTCTTTCTCCGAAGTACTTATTTATTATATTAAAGTATAATAAATTTAAGTGGGGTTGTTTTTACTCGTTTGCAACTTTTTTGCCAATTTTTTCTAAAATTCTCCTAATTGATAGGGGAGGCGCACGGTAAATATTCCACTGCTACCTTATAAATCAAAATTACTTGATCCGTCTGCTGGTATTCTAACTCACTAGTATCTAAATAATCAATCTAAATTGTGCTGCTTCATTGTGAATTTTAATTGAAATGCTCTATTTCATTCACATAGAAAGTTCAATTTATCGCGCAATAAAATCAGCACAAAGAAGAGGAACACTGTCGAGGAGAGTGCAATCTCCGAATAGAAATCACCTTGATCTCCCATTGTTCCTCTTCTTGCAGCTTCTAATTTATAATCGATTGTACTTTCCACCTGAACTTTTAACAACAAAGTAGAATATCAATTTTTTTTCTTTTTAAATCGAGACATTTAGGGTATCCGTTTTTAAGATTTACTTAGACTTGTTATTATGGATACTTATATTATAAATAATTTCGTATGCTCATTAAAAATCGCCATTCATAACTGTAAAATGAGTTATGCCACCACCGAAATAAACGGCTCACATTTAATTAAATGGAAGAAAATCTTCCGTGACTTTACTGTAATTATTTCTGCAATTAATTCGAGGAATCCGATTGCATTCTCTCGGATGATCTTAAAGCCATGAAACGGTTACAATTGCACAGTGACTCCACCGAATCTCTTTCTTTCTCGACACTGATAATTCGTAACTCGTTAATGGTGGCAAGTAATTATAGTGATGTCGACGTAACCTTGACGAGTTAATGCAGAATCTGCCACCGACTTGAATATGTGCTTTTGTTGCTTCCACTGTCTGATAATGCCTGATTGTTCGGTTAATGGTAGCAACTCGTCGTGATTATGTTGCCGCGGCTTTGACGAGTATGCTGGGTATATTGACGCTAATGCCAAGTGTCAGACGTGAGATTAATCTTTCCGGCGGCAGTTTCATTTATAGTTACACTTGTAAATTCGTGATATTAATTTTCCGCGAACATGACTTCATGCAGATTCACGTATTTAATCTTGTAGAATTTATTGATTCAAAACTCCCTTTTAATTACGTCGATTTTAATTACATCAGGGTGTAAATTAAAAATAGCAGTTTCACGTAAGTCGTGTGAACTTTGCAAAAAGGAAGAAATTTGGAGGAAGATCGGTGTGCAATTTTTAAAAGACGCAGGTACGGCGAAAATTATAGGATGTTTTTAATACAAAAGTAAGTCTGTGGTTCAAAACCTATTTAAAACGATATGCCCTAGGTCAGGGGTCGACAACCTTTCTTTAGTAAAGAGCTATTATTCCTTCAACTTATTTTGTGAATTCTACAAAGAGCCATAAATAAATAGCCGAGTATTATGCTGTAAATATTTGAATATTGAATTGCCATTGTTTAAGGTAAAATTTCATTATTTTAGTTAGGCGAAGGGTCAGAGATTTTAGACGAAAGAGCCACGGATTGCTGACCTCTGCCCTAGGCTCAATGACCGTAGCAGTCGATGCAGAAAAAAAATACAGAACAGGGAAACATTAAGTTTGTATTGTTGGGGACTTTCGTTTTGAAGCAAGTCTTCTGGAAAAGAGAGATCGATTTCCCTCGCAGCAACTTTGTTTCAATGTCGTATGCGAATTAGGTGAAGTAGATTTTCGTAAAAAAGATACCGAAAAAACATCCCAAGTGTGGTTGCATTTCTGCATTCTCATCGTGCACGGTGATGTACAGGGATGGACGTTGAGCATCGACGTAAAAGAACTTCCGTACGATCCGAGACTACACGATAAAGTGGCTGGCACGTGAAACGAAACCAAAACCTCCTCTTTCTCTGAACGGTCTCTCTTACTTCCTGCGCGCCTCGCTTCCTGAGTAGAAGCTCTTTCTAAACTCCTTTCGCGGCAATTGTATCTTCACTTTGTCGCCGCACATTCGGCAAATGGGATCTCTTAAATATATATAAATATTTATACAGAAATATAAAAGATATTTCTGTATTAAAATCATTATTTACATTTTCAACTATGTTTGCTGATTAGTAGATTCGAAATTTGTTAATTTATATTAGCAACAGTTCTAGTCACTTGCAGCGCAATATTTAATTGAGAAATATTTTAAATATCATATTCTTCACATATTAGAGGGGCCGAAATGTAATGTCGTTTCTCCAGATATTTTGTCCAAAAACCAATTGATTTTTATCGATCCGACATTGAAAATTTGCACATCAGATGACACAGGGTTGTTGACAACGAGGGCGATCACATCATTCATTAAAAATAAAAGCTTGTTACAAATGTATTTGTTTGAATTTAATGTAAAAAAAATGACTTTACATTCCGGTCCCCCTAATACTTATTTGTAAAACTGATTACTTCTGCTAATTCTTGTAAAATAATTAATGAGAATCGTTCATAATGTCTTTGCAGTTCTTTTACTATTACAATTTTTGCTTCCTTGCGTATTATTATTTTTGCAACTCTTCTTTTACCTTGCGTTGTCATTTTTTAATGTTTATTCTACCTCGCATCGTTTTTTCTTGCTATTTTTACCCTACATTTCATTGTCATTCTTCACACTTTTTCCTCTATCTTGCATTGTTATATTTATAATTTGTATCCTACCTTGTATCGTCATCTTTACACTTTTTGCTCTATCCGGCATTGTCGTTCTTGCAATTTTTACTCTACCTCGAAACGATATAGAAATGCAACCCCACGACAGCCAAGAAACGCGGATATCGCTGCAATTTCAAAAGGGCATTCCTGCCGACGGAATTACGAGGCGGAAAGAGAGAATTACTGGAAAAACGGCTATAATAACCCTACCTTTTTCTCGATGGCACATAATTGCCACTCGGGCACGTGAAACAGAATCTGTCGCGGATAAAACGATCTGTCAAACTCGTAAAGTATACCACGGATGCGTCGTTTAAACTGGTTTATGGGAGAAGCGGAAAAAAGGGGTGGAAAATTAGAAGAAACGGGCAATCTACCGGGAAACGGTGGAAATATTTATTGTAAGAAGAAGACAAAGCGGTTATGGCCTATTGTAAATAATAATGATAGTAGGAAACGAGTTTATCTAACGTGAATGAATTATTTATTGGAGGATCGAAACGTAATGACAACTTCTGGCTATCGTGGTTTGCTTATCGAACGGTTAAATATCGATACGTCGGGGTTAGGCTGTGGCAGATATTTTCGAGGGGGAAAGAAACGTGAAAGATTTCTGTCGTATCTCCGTTGCACCGAGTTGCACTGAAAATTATTGCCGCTTTATCTAGTTAACGAGCACGTATATCAGCCCGCTGTTTTCCGAGTTCCTTGCCTCGGAAGAATGTTTTCCTATCGGAGATCTCTGAAGATTTCTGAAACGTGCGACGTTCCGAGGCCGTCACAAATTCCTCTTTGGGGTAGTTGGCGAAATTTGAATTTTAAAGGGTACCTAAGCACCTCTCGTACGCTGCTCTACGAAAGTTATTTCCACTTCTTCAAAAACTAACTTACTGAAATTTTCATAATGAATTTGTCATATTCTCACAGCAATTACATATTAGAAATAGTGTTAAAGTTTCTAAATTAGAAATTTTCTAAATTGCTCTACTAGTCAGAAAAGTTCCAGCAACAAATACAAAAAATATAATTATAAAGAACTTTCGAAACGAAAGCTCAAGAGAGCTACACAAAGTAGATATAAAATCCTCGACAGATTTTTATAAATACCCCAAATCAATTTACTTATTACAACTACGATTTCAGTTACATCGCAGAACAACATTTCTCAATTTGAAACATTTGCAAATTTTCAATTAACGATCGATGATATCCAATTTACACATACGTACATTTACTTGCCTATTGGAAACAGCGAACGCTACTTTCCCAGAAGACTCCGAAGGGGGAAACGAGAAACCGAGGAACGAATCGCTCGATCTCCCGATCCGCGAATCGAGCGAGGAAAACGAATCGCGAAGGCGTCACGGTGGAAGATCGATCCGGGATTAATGACGCGTGTACGTATTCCATGGACGTGTACGTGAGTGCGTGCAGTGGGCCTTTAAAGCGGCATCCACTTGACTTCCTACTCGATAACGTGCCACACGACCTCTGCGAAATGTTTCACCCTCCTTAAAGCGAGATGCGAGTTGCAGAGCCTATCGTTTCGAATTCCATTGCAACTAGGATGGAGAGTTTTACGACGCGCTTTCGAGTCCGAGAATCGAGTCTTGACGCTCGTGGAATTCATTTTTTAGTGGAAAGGATTTAGCGAATTTGACGAGTAGTCGGATGGTTTTGGATTAGTGGAATTCTGGGCATTCGCTTGGAATGCTTGGAGACTTTGTTATGACTATATAGCGGTTGTTTATCCATTTATGGGAAATTTAACGCTGTTAGAATACATAGAAGGCATGTAGTATAAAGAAATATCTGAAATATATGAGATAGAGTCTTTGTTGTAATATTTAGCGAGTGAAAGAGTCCTCTAGTTGGATTATTCTTTATTAGTAGCATTTATCAAACTTCAAATTTGCATAGACATCCGATTATGATTACATAATCAGTGTAGTTATTTAATTATAAGCACGATGAAAATTTTAAAGTCTCGCTATTCAATTTCTCGAGGTGTACATGAACTTTGCATAGACAGACGTACGCAGTCTAATTATGACTTTGTTACGAGGGATGTTGAGAAATGGGTGGGTTTTGTTGTTGGTGATTGTGATTGTCGTTGGGAAATTGCTTAGGTTAATTAAAATTAAAACTGGGGATTGCTGATATGGAGAATTCTAGACGTAGCTTTTAATTTAGTGGAAAATGTATATTTGTGGGATCTAGTGTTAATTAATGGAGAATTACAGTTTTTTCTGATGTAAGATACTGAATATTAATTATAATTCGATATTCATATTAATTCGATTGAAATGAAATTCATTGTCTGCATTAAGGAAGACGAGGAAAATTAATAAGATACTAGATTTCCAAATGATTTTCACAAATTCTACTTTGAGAAGCCCGAGCAAATTTATTACAGAAGATATACTTTATTTTAATTATAGCCTTAGTATAATTAAAACTTGAGACACACGATTCTTTCATGTCTGCCACTAAAAATGCGATTATTTTCATATTTAAATCAGGCTGACACGCACTAAACGAGATTTAATCACGCGCACAATCATTTCAATTCACGTTTATTGAGGCCCTTGTTTCTTTATTGCATTTAATTACGCGTTGAATTGTAACGAAGATAAGAGTCAATTCTAGGAACGTCCTCAATTATCGAGGGCACCCGTTAGGTGGGCAAGGGTCCGTTCAAACGAAACGACCGAGATATGACGTCTCTGTTCGGAACAGCGAAGGACGACCCGGTATAATTGCTTGTTTCCGTTTCAGGGTACTGGGGATACCACAGACAGGGCTCGTGTCAGGCTGGATTGGGTGGTTCCATGTCTAAGGTAAGATAATGAAATAAATATTAATAAAAGAAAAGAAAAAAATCCAAGTTAATTGAAAGAGATGCCGCTATTGCCTTAACACTAGAACTACCAAACCAGTCAAAATGACTAGTGCACAATTTTTTCCAAAAATTCTCAAAGTTTATAGGAGAGTCATAGGAGAAATATTCTACGTTCAACTCAAAAAACATAAATGACCGAATTGATCATGTCTTCCGCCTCTTCATTTCTCTTTTCTTAAAGTACTTATTTAATATATTGAAATATAATAGATTTAATGCCGGTAGTTCTAGTGTTAAAAGTATTTTTCCTACTGCTTTTGATTTTAACTTCGTATCCTACGAGCGGCACTCGTGACGCGATAAATGGAATAGGAAATTTTGAAGCTTTCCAAAATCTATTAAACTGAAAATATCAACGGGCCACGAGATGGTGAAATTACTATACCATTATTATACCATTAATATTACGTTAAATTATTCAATATAGCAAAAATCAGAGATTTTGATTTTCCAGAATTAATTCTGAGTTATTAAATCGTAGGGGAAAGGGTTGAAGATGGAAGATGAGGGTGGATAATAAATTGAGAATATATTCTTTCTTCGATGAAGAGAAATTAACACGTTGGGTACCGTGTGTCTCACATATAAGGGAGAAAATTTCTTTTTACTCACTACCGACTGATACAAGAGCCATGATGTTATAAATGCTAAACTCAACTTTATTCGGGGTGATTCATTTCGAAAAACTTCTTTTTCGTCTGACAATAATCAACGTGGTACACAGTTCGTGAGCCCAAATAGATATCCAGAAATTAAGTAACATACAGAATTAATTGCATCATTTCAATTCTTGTAACTAGGTTGTCCCAAGGTACAAGAGACACAAGTCAATCTTTCAGCCAAATCGATAGTTTAGCCATGCAGCAAATATTCCACTTCCATCTCAAACTATCTAACTTCCCTAATTAACACTAGAACTACCAAACCAGTCAAAATGACTGGTACACAATTTTTTCCAAAAATTCTCCAAGCTTATAGAAGAGTCTTAGAATAAATATTCTATGTCTATCTTAAAAAACATAAATCGCCGAATCGATTATCTTTTCCGCCTCTTGATTCCTCCTTTTTCGAAGTACTTCTTTAATATCTTGGAATATGATAGATTCAACGCCGGTAGTTCTAGTGTTAACCCTCATCTTTACACCTTGAATTCTCTTCGTCCAAAGAGAACATATTTGTATACATAAGAGAAGATTGCCCATCGAACATATCTAAATATAATAGATACAACGCCGGTAGTTCAAGCGTTAACATAAACCTAAAACATCCCCGCCAACGTAACAGTCAAGACAAGAGAAACGAACTATTGAAGTCAACGAGAAACGCCAAATACGAGCTTTCGTAAGTTCTAACTACTTAAGTCAGGGAGTGAGCAGGAACCCGGGGGACATAAATACAGTAACCCCACGTGTCCTGGCGGTTGCCAGGTCCTGAAAGAGTTAGGAGGCGACACGAGGGGTCGGTGAGAGCCGAATATGGCCAGGAATGCGAATTCCTGCCTTACGCACCTCCAACCGTGCATTCGTATTCGTGGTGCATGCGAGGTATAGAGGCAATCGGCGGGCCCGAGGTATACGATTGTCTTGTCGAAAGCTCGACTTTCTGCCGGTCGGCAGATCCCGAGGTCCGATGGGCCAGAACCGTAGGCGTCGGGTCCTTTTTACTCGATTTCTTCGAGATGCATCTACGAGGCTGCACACCTAAGGGCGTAGGACGTCCGTTGCACCTGCAGGATACCCCCGTTATACCTTCTTCCTTCGTCTATGCTGCGATAACCATCGAGGAGTGGGTTACGAATTCGAAATTGGTCAGGTTAATTTCTTTATTGTTCGATGTAGAAATATACTCGGGACGTGGGTGGGTTATTGCGGTTTTCAAGGGTTGTAGAGACGTGACTCTCTAATATTTGTATCCTTGACTACCAATTTAGCACTAAAACTACCGGTGTTATATCTATTCTATGTAGATATATTGAATAAGTACTTATAAAAAAAAAAATGAAGAGGTGAAAAAGATGATCAATTAAATAACATAGATTTTATAAGGTGGAAGTTTAGTATATGGCTCTCCTATCACTATAAGATGTAGGAAATTTAAAAAAAATGGTAATCGGTCATTTTGACCGCCTTCGTACCTTTAATGTTAAATTTAAATTTCAAGAAGAACCACAATATCACTTGACATAATTAACCCCTTGCCCTACGATTTGTTTTGTGACTGCCTCCGGAATAATTCAGAATTTAATTGCTAAAATATAAATTTCTCGGTGATTCTTCATATATAGTATAATTTAACGTAATATTAATATTGCAGGAATAATATTATCGCGTCACGTCTCATTAATATTTTCAATTCTACATCTTTTGCAAAACTTGAAAATTTCCTATCCGATTTACCTCATTACGAGTGTCACTCATTACAGTGCAAGGGGTTAATGAGATGAAAATCCTCCTAAACCAAGTACCTTTCTAATCACCTACATCCAAACTCCCACACGCGACTTTACAAACCACGGAAAAACCCGTCGACCCAACCCACGAAAGTCTTCCAAATACGCGAAAAACAATTACCATCGACAAGCATCGCTCTCAAACCGACAGGCCGTTTCGCAACGCGCGAACGATGCACCGTCGGCGTGCAGACACGACACGACATACTTTTCCCATGTCGATCTTTTTTTTTTTCCTTTCTGTCCGACGTGACCTACCGACTCCGATCTAATCTACGGAGAGTAAGAAACGCCGAACGCTCGAGGTTGGTGGCTCGATCGCAAGCAGAAAGTAGCGTTATCGCGCAGCGGGACAGCTTCGATTGCCGGCAAAGAAATAGTGGAACAATTCCGCGGCCACTCAGCCGACTATCTTGCCACGGATGTATAATTCAGAATTGTCCGGCTATATGGCAGATGTTTAATGCATGCTGCAGACTCGTACCTGACTTCTATACTCTAACGTCGCATCGGCATTCAATGTTAATACCCCACCCCCGACTCAATCGGCTCGGTTTTACCCACGGTCCGACAACCCCGCGTGGAGATCGTGAGGGCGCAATGATTTTAGGCAAATTCGATCCTCCCTTTCACCTGTTCGGATTTAAGTCTTCCTCTCTGTCGTCTTTATTCCTTTTGCGGAGACAAGTGCTATTATTTCCCAATTCGGACCGGCGGCGACCGCTGCCGAATTTTAATACGGTGGACGTTAGGGACTTGTTCGAACATTGGTGTTTTTATTTGGTGGACCTTTGTGGAGACGGGGGTTGGCGAGAGATTGTGAGGTTTCACATAGTTAGAATTTTTGTTTTTTAGTTTCTGGGGGTCATAGAGGGTTGATTTTTTTTAGTTTTAACCGTTGAAGTGTCTATTTTAAGATGCTCCCGCGCAGAAGTTTCCATCTTCACCCGTTTAATCGCAGAGGTCATTTTTCCGTCACGGGAGCCTGGTGAAAAAGCTAGTCGTTGCAAGATGATTTTATTGGCGTTGACGAAAGCCAAGAGTCCAAGGAACACGTAGAAAAAAAAACATCGAGATCCGTCCAAAAACAAGCGAGATATTTAGTTTCAAAGTCGAGGGAGTCCGATTTTTGGGAGCCCTCGGTGAGGGGTCAGGGCGGCCGGAAGGGCGGTGCAGGTTAAAGTTCAAATATTCGTTTCTCGGTTTCTGGGGGTCGTAGAGGGATGAATTTTTTTAGTTTTAACCGTTGAAGTGTCTATTTTAAGATTTTCTCGGGCAGAAGTTTCCATCTTCATCCGTTTAAACATAGAGGTCATTTTTCCGTCTCGGGAGCCTGGTGCAAAAGCTGATCGTTGCAGGATGATTTTAGTGGCGTAGATCGAAAGCCAAGAGTCCAAGGAATACGTAGAATAAAACGCCATCGAGATCCGTCCAAAGACAAGCGAGATATTTAATTTCAAAGTCGAGGAAGTCCGATTTTTGGGAGCCCTCGGCGAGGGTCAGGGCGGTTTCGAGCGGGTCCTGGCGGGTCAGAGGTCGTCCAAACCGAGCACGTTGCTGCTACGCCACTGCAACGGTTAATATTACGTTTAATAGTTCTGTTTCAGTACACCAATAATAATCATATTCATACTCAGAACGACTTGGTCTACGAGTATCTAAAGTTTCAACCAAGTCGGCAACCCGATGACCTTGCGTTCTCCTTGCAGCATTGACAACCGATATTTCGACTTGGGGTACTATTTTTCGAACAATTCGAATTTTGTACATCTACAGATATTTAATCACATAAATTTTTCGGTATATAAAACATGTCACATCTTTGCAAAGAAAACGGCACAATTGGAAAAAGTTTTCCTAATTTTCCAATGAAAGTCGACTTTCTACTTAGCAGCGTACATCCGCTGTTTTTCCAAGGGTCTTTGTTCGTCCATCGAGATTCCGGGACAATCCTTTCCCGTACTAAATCTCAAGGCA
Source organism: Cerceris ruficornis (assembly GCA_963989415.1). Lineage (NCBI taxonomy): Eukaryota > Metazoa > Arthropoda > Insecta > Hymenoptera > Crabronidae > Cerceris > Cerceris ruficornis. The sequence continues at coordinate 9,667,442 of OZ022527.1, forward strand.
GTGATTTAGAAGTCCTCTCGATGCCATTCAGTATGCAATCGGCAATCGATCTTCGCGTAAAACCGCCGCTCCTGGTATCTACCTCTGTTGTACGAGGTACCACGCGTTATCCCTCGATCTACAGAAAATCTAGTCAAGATCGATTGATATTCGGCCGATACCGATCTATACGACCGGCCTGTGCATCGATCGCCGGGAATTGAACGAGCGTATCGGGCATTCATCGAGACGAAAATAACTGTGGGAGGTCTTTTCGTAAAATCTTAATGTTACGCCACGAAATGTACGCCCGGGAGATCGCTCTAGATCAGCTCCGATAGAGATTTATCTTTCACGCACAATCGTACGCGCTTCTTGGCTCGTACCACTCACAGTACCAGCTGTATCCTTTCGGTAATCTGTTTTTTATCTCTTAAGTACTGTAGGGAGCTGAAAAGATTTCACGTTAGAGGAATTGAAGTCTAAGTGGTTGGAAAAACTCGCCCTTTTTAGATTTTCTGTTCTGTTTATTTTTGGTTTCAACTGGAATGATCATTTTGCTTAGAGCGTAATGTTTTACATAGTTTGCGAATTAATGAGGCTGAGCTATATTAATTAATAATTTAGGAAAAATTTTCTAGAGGTCAGGGGGTATTTTAAGGACATGAGATTGCGCATCTTATTTGCGAGCCTTGTCCTAGCCACCATAGCTCCCAAACTGCTGTTATAATTTTGCCCAATACTTACTGTTTTAAGTCGATTCTAAACTTCTTAAGCTGTACTAATTAATAATTTAGGACCAATTTCCTAGGAGTCACGGATGATTTGTACTCGAACCCACATTTGCAATTGCAACCCTTTGTTTCTTTACCGACCATAGTCCCTCAACTTCTATGGTAATTTCGTGAAAAACCTTCTGTTTTAGTTAGTTTCCAAACCACTGAAGTCATGATATATTAAATAATAATTTAGGCAAAATTTCCCGAAGGAGGAGGATTTGAACTTAGGCCAACCGACTGCCAGTCCGAGCCTTCTTATCCATCATACTTACTTTTTAGATTTGTTATAAATGTATAACAAGGAAACTAGCCGAAGCAGTGTGAGTTTGATGAATTTGCAAAATCCTGCTAAAGTAGAAACACCTCACTGAAAAGAGATTACGTAAACCCATTCTTCCCGCAATAAAGAGGACCAAATAAAGGGGTTGAACTGGACGACGCGAGCCTGGTGTTATCGGCCGGCAAAAAGTCTCTCGCGGCTTTCAATTGAACTCAGAAAAACTACTTCCGCTCGAACGAATGCGGTTTCGTTTTCCTCTTACGAGTGCAACAGCTGCTCGCTGGGTCAGTCTTCGGGCGGCATTTCTTGCCCGGCATTCGTACTTACATACGAACGAGCTCTCCCTCTTCGTTGCGTTCGTCGTGCACTTAGTCGGGGCTGCTGATACCAGAGAGAACGCATTTATACGTGCATATGTATACAGGGTGATTCATAAATGCATGATCAAATTTTATCAATTGTCGTTGCAGCAGTCGAGGAGTTTTTTCAGTGTGTAATTGATATCCGTGTGATGATATATTGATAGTGGAACGGAAGAGATAGTTGATGATATTGATAATGCAATTAAGCTAATTCTCATTTTTTTTCTCTTTATTAGTAATCTCAATCCAATTCACTAAGCTGATACGATGGTGTAAAAACCGTCACAAATTCTGAGGTTAACACGGGTTAAATGAACAAGGTCTAAGTTTGTGTGGGTCACAAAGAAATAAAAAATGTAATTTTTATAGGAAGCTAGGTTTATTTCGGAATAAAAACGAACAAGTGTAATGGTAAAATTAATTTTTTTTTCTTCACACTTGACATCGCTGTCAAGTCGTTGTGTAGAACGTAATAAATTTCTTCTCTCCTTGAAGATCGAAAGAACGAAGAAATTGAAATACTCCAGCAACGGATAACCAAATACCAAAGTAATAACTTCAAATATCAAAGACCCCAATGCTGCCAAATTTTGAAATACCTCTTCTCAGTTCTTCCTGAAAGAACAAACACTTAAATTTCCTTAATTAATTCCCAGGTCAACCCTAACTTGCGTCATTACCCCAAATCACTGCCTCATTCAAATATTAAATACAGATACACCTCAAAGAAAAATCCTAAGGTGTTCCAACATTTTCAGCTCAGTCAGCGACTTATCCAAAACAACTCTGTTTCCTTAATTAATTCCCAGCTAAACTCTAGCTTTCATCATTCCCTCAAAACACTGCCTCATAAAAATATTCAGTGCAGATACACCTAAAAAAAATCCTAAGGTGCTCCAACATTTACAGCTCAGGTAACGACTCATCCAAAGCAACTCAGTTTCCTTAATTAATTCCCAGGTAACTCCTAGCTTTCATCACTCTCACAAAGCACTGTCTCATAAAAATATTCAGTACAGATACACCTAAAAAAAAATCCCGAGGTGCTCCAACATTTTCAGCTCAGCCAACGACTTATCCAAAGCAACTCAGTTTCCTTAATTAATTCCCAGGTAACTCCTAGGTTTCATCGCTCTCACAAAACACTGTCTCATACAAATATTAAATGCAGATAAACCTCAAAGAAACATCCCGAGGTGCTCCAACATTTTCAGCTCAGCCAAGTACGACATTATTAAGCGTTGGAATATCCTCAATAGAGACCAACTCCCATCACTTTACAGTGGCCACCCTGTATGTATACCCAGTGGCATAAATTTCACCGTACTCCCATACATATTTGGCCGGCCGGTTATATTTCAATCTCGGATGGCCTCCACCTACCCCCTCGCGATCGGCGCCAGAACACAACTCGTGCCGGTCGTGTTTCGTGTAGACGGGCCAGGAGACCTCACCGCCATTGTCTCGGTTGCAAATTTTTCGCGTGTATAAGCATCCAGGGCAACGCTACTCCGTAGGGGGTACATCGTGTCGGAGTCTCCTCTCGTTTCTCCTCCCAGCCGCTTCTGTGTCCTCCCGTGTCGTACGAGCCTCGACGACAAATGCACGTATTTGCTTGGCTACTGCTCCGCTAATGTCTCCGATGTAAAACGTCGGGACTGAGATTGCAAAATTCGACGGTAGCTCGAGTTTTCGATGCTGGGCGAGATTTCGCGATGGCGATACGGCGAGTTGGGTTGTTTGGATGTTTTTAGAATTTTGAAAGGTAGTTTGGGGTTGTTGGCTTTGATTGCAGGCATTGTTAACGTTAAAACTACTGAGGAGATGAAAATCAACGGTACGCATTTTCTTTTAAGGTTTCCAGATTGATAGGAGAGGCATACAATAAATATTCCACTTGTACGGTATAAAATATAAATTATTTAACCGATCAGCTTTCTCATCTCTTCATTCCACTTTTCTGAAGTATTTATTCGGTATATTTAAATATGATGGATATTACGTTCAGATTTGTAGTGTTAATTAGAGAATTGTTAAGAAAATTCTTTGGCAGTCAGTACATTTTAGCGTTATTTAAATCAATCTTGCTTTGGGCAAGTTTGTCGTTACAAGGTCAAATATTGTAAACGTAGAGTCAAATTGAAATTTTAATAAAGTTAATGCCTTTTTCGCGGACAATCCATTTGTCGCATACGCAGAAATTTTACTGCCTTATTTAGTCAAATGCCTCTCAGAAACTTACATAAGTAAGTTGAAGTAATAAGTAAGTAAGTAAGAAAAAATTCCAACGATCCAGCGTCGAAATTATTTCCAATTTCAATTAACATACAATCGGAACAAATCACACCCCGAACTTCAATGATCCCATTCTCCAAATTCCCTTCTCACGTCGTTAAAAAAGGAGCCAATAAAAATTAACAAATTTAATTTTGCAATCAGCCTTCTTGTTCAACGTGCCACCGAAAAAATTCGCTCTTCGCATCGGCCTATTCGAGCAAACAACGCGAATCGTTTTTGCGGTTTAGAAAGGGGGGACCGTCGGCCCGCGCGGATGGCGCCGGAACACACAAGTCACGGTTGTTGCACCCGTGCACGCAGAGTGCATCGAGACATTGGGTGTGCACGTGACTCGGTCGCACGTTTGACATTGTTGTCCAACGAGGAGGGTCCATTGTTCCTGCACCGTGCGAATCGCGACTGGACCGGCATACCGGCTCGCAAATAATAACATTTGTACCGGACGATAAATAAAAGCGATCCCAAAATGTACCGGGCTGGCGCCACTCCGGCCACTCGAGTGCATATAGAACTTGCGCTTGCATTTCGGACATTTTCTTGATGTTATCGGGAATCCCGGATTTATAGCTTTATTTCGGGATAAGCGGGAGATTTTGCTGTATTTCTAAGTGGGGGGGAAATTTAATTCAATCTTTAATTGATGCGATAAATGTGCTATTAGAATTTAACTCTCTTATAGTCCGAATTTGTTGCGGTATCTGAAGATCAGTTGCACGATAGCACATTAGAAAATGATTAAAGAATAATTTTAAATAATGGATTTTACTTGATTTTTAAACATTGAGTTAGAAAGAATTTCATGATTTTTAAGAACTAAATTGTCATAGAGGGCTAAGCGTCTACGGGCAACATAGCTCATTTATGTTTTAAATTAATTTGTTTACTGCTCTTCAGCATAAGAAGTTTAAAAAAATTCTAAGATATATAATAAAGTGTATACTTCAATGTACAGTTGCTACTTGAGTCAAATAATTAAAGGTTTGATCAGAAAAAATAGAAATGAAAAGCCGCGGTGGCTCATAGAGGGTAAAATATGCAGGTCACAATTAAATTTTCTGATCTAAATATTTCATAAAGTAGATACAAAGTTTCCTTACGTAAAACAAGCCATGTAAATATTTTCTATCTGTATTATGAACAATTATTATTATTATTGAAACGTGCAAGTAGTAGCTTCAACGAAAACAAACGCACGAAACCAAATATTGTTATTAACGCTAGAACTACCGGCGTTAAATCTATTGTATTTAAATATATTAAATGAGTTCTTTGAAAAAGTGGAATTAAGAGGTGGAAAAGATGATCGATTCGGTAGTTTATATTTTATAAGATGGACGTAGAATATCTACTCTATGACTCTCCTATAAACTTGGAGAATTTTTGGATAAAATTGTTTACCAGGCATTTTGAATGTTTTGGTAGTTCTAGTGTTAATCTACCGGCATTCTCACCAGCAATAATTATAATTTTTCGCCAAACATTCAAGGAACGAATTTCACAGTAAATCCACAGAAATTGCAAGTAAGCGGAGAATCTAAAGCGGTGACATAAAATACAACTAACGTGAAATCGTTCTCACTTGCGGATAAATACATACCCATGATTCAAGGCGCGGATGATCAATAATTTATGTCGGTCTTTTGCGCCGCGGCTAAACGTACAACCGAATCCAATTATAGAAATCTACAGCGTAACACTCATAGACCATATGAAAGAAGTACCCGATGCAAATGCAGTGACTCAACGGCATAAAATCTCAGATCCGGCAGAATTACAGCGCGAGGCCTGTCGTTTGTAACACGGCAGTGGTTACAAGTATCGTCCACGTGGGACCTAATGGAGCAAAGATTACTTATCGCGGCTTGGCGAAAATGCATTTGCACTGTGTTCCCTCTAGTACTTGCATCACTCTTCGCGGACACGGCCACAAAGCGCACCGTACAGATGTTAACGTTTTATTTGCATTTTCTTCGCGTCTAACTGTTCATTTTGTTAAAAACTTTACCATTTGAATTTTAACACCTGATCTACCGTCGATTTATCTGATACAACGGCAAGAAAACTACGGCCCGCAGATTTGCAAATAATGGTATAGAAAATTTGAAAATATTCATTTAAGGAGGTGTTCCTTTATTTGCGGATGGAAAATTCCCCGTTGAAATTAAAACGTTTAATAACGTTATAAAAAATATATTTCAAAATTTTCAGCGCATACATTGGAAAGAAAGAAATGAAGGGGGCAAGAAAATTGATGAAATTAACACGTTGAATGCCATGGGGGTCACCGGTGACCGGCGCTATTAAATTCAATGAAATTTCATATGACTTTTAAATTGTAATATTTCTGAATTTTCTAATACATTAAGAATTTAAATTCTGACGTTCAAAAGTTAAAGTCCTGCTGCCTATATATCTATTTGTGTCTTCAAAATTTCTGCTTTGTAAAGATGTGATTTTAATAGAAAAACTTTCACTTCAGTAGAAACGATGAAACTAGCAAAATTCCGTAGCGTTCAACGTGTAATCGCTCGAAGTCTACAAGATAGTCGTAGAAAATTGAAAAAGAAACAGCGTTAAAAATTGCAGAAAAATTCAGATTAAGTCATTTTCGACCATCTGGTGGATACTTATTTCAATTCTACAGCTACCCTAGAATTTTTCTAGCAATGTCACATAAATATGACACCTAGACACGATTGATGTGATGAGAAATTATTAAATTTGCAAAGCGAGAATCTTCAAGCATTCGTTAAAAGAGTTTTATGCTGCAGGACTATTCCAAATGTTGACTCTTAACCCTTTGCGCTCCGAATTATTTGACTTTTTCGTCAGATAAGCAAATATAGTCTCGGAAAATTGTCTAACGTTGATTATTCATTTTTAATTAATATTAGGAAGTATTATGGGCACCACGGGATATTTATGTTAAGATGCAAAATTATTGTTGATTTCGAAAAGTCGATAATTAATAGATGAAACATTAAGAGCTATAGAAAGCTGTGTCGAGTGTAGCTCGACATAGGAGTGCAAAGGGTTAAATGCTCGTGCAAAAGTCGATCAGTTGTCGGTGAAATTAGAGGTGAAAAATCGGTGTCACCGAAAAGGTACCCTTTGTCACGTGGACGTCGCTCGGTCGTGTAGAAAGCGAGTACAAACGCGCAATCCTCCTCGACATAGAGACAGAGGGAAGGAAGAAAGGGTATTTCGCGACACGGCAGCGGCGAACAGCAATAGCAATGCCAGAGGGAGTTTCAGGTGGCCATTTAAGGCTCGGACATTTCGTTCTGTCACCGTGTTCCGTGTTCAGCGTCGGGCAGCGTTGCGAGGAGGCCACCTACGCGCCGGTGGTCCTCTCCTCCCTCTGCGGTTGCATTGTTTTATAAACGGCCGCCATTTCTCATGATAAGCAGAGTAAAACGAAACTAGACACGCTCCTTTCGCCGCGGTGAAACGGGGATTTCGTTCTGTCACGTTTCCGCGCTTAGATCTTTCTTCTGCTTAAGCTCGTCTCCTTGGCGATGTCTTAAATCCTAGGGGGTGGTTGAGATTTAACGACATCCACGTTCCTTGAGGAGATTTAGGAAGGTTGAGCTTGCGAGAGGAGATTGTTGGTGAATTTTGAAAAATGAACGGAAAAGTTTGATGATGCGTTTAGAGTGCTAATTTGTTTAACTATTATATGTCCTTAGACCAGACCATTGAACTGTGTCCTATATCATACGGTATTTTCACGAAATCCGGGAAATTGCAGACTGCGCACCCCACTGACAAGGGAAATTTATGAAGTGGCACACTCCGATTTTTATGAAACTTTGCATAAATATTTATTGGACCTTCCTAAGAAGCTAGCTGTAATTCGTTCGTGCCTGTTTTCAACTTGGAGGGCAATCACCCTTTCTATATATGTGCTTGTAGTCGTAAAGAACGAAAGATATAAAAAAATAGTTAAAATAAAATATATACCGTTCCTTGAGATCCATAAAGCTTCATGTAAATTTTTTGGGGAAAATTGACGCCTCCCCCAACCCCTCAGGACAGGCGGAACAATGCAGGGCAAGGGGATCAAGGCAGGACAGTAAAGAAAATTTCAAAAGTTTAATTTCAAAGCTCCTCATCCAATTAATTGAATTTCTTTCACAATTCTACATAATTAACAGAACCCTACAATTTTCTATCTAAAAATTAAAAACTCCCGCACATTCGAAGGGTTAAAATCATAATTTATCGAGCACCGTGTTAAGTGCGCGCTGGGATGCTCTTCTCAGCGATTGAATTGTACACGGTTTGAAATTAAATTCATATAAATAACCGTGTAATTCACCGATCAATTATCCAGACAAATGCGATTAAATTGCAATGTGCAAGGGTGTCTCTCGTTACGAGCCATAAGTCACGGAAAATCAGTTCTGCCCGCGAGCTTTTGTCGTGCCACCCGCTGCACTGACCCACGGAGGAGGTCACGAGTCAAGGCTCCATTTAAATATCACTCGGATCAAAGTGTTAATCGCGGGACAATGTCGGTGCACTTTCTCGCGGTGCACCTACGCGCCGATGCAGTCCAACGCCCACGCGGGCGGTGCATCGAGGGCTATGGGGAAAGAAAAGACGTGGATTCCATGACGCGGATGGAGGAAGAGAAGTACGGAAATACACCGTGGCTTAAAAGGGAAGATACAATCGAATGCCGGTCGAAGTTGCTGAGAGTGCAGCTTGGAATTATTGTGCCGTCGATTTTATTATCGGCTTGAAATTTGTTACTTGACTTAACGGAGGGTTTTTCAGCGATTAAATTGAATAGAACTTTAGTGGAGGAATATGTGAAACTTTTTTTATATTTTCGGATGCTTGAATCGCGTAACGAAGGAACTAAATTATTGATCAATAAATATTGATCTCCAAAACTTCTTTTCAGCACCGATAGATTTCACAGTTTTCGGTGTATTATTTCGTGATGGATTGCCAACGAATAAATATTATAATTATATCGTGATCGATAGCTATGGATACTTTGAAACAGAATTTCCTAAGGTAGAATATAAACTGCACGAACGATTATAAATCTCATCTCGTGCAATCAAATCCCACGGAGTATCATTCTCCCGTCTCTTTGATCTGAGAAAACTGACCGACGATTACAAATGCATCGTAGCACGAGAATTGATTTCATTCCTGCGGCATTATCAATCAGGCCTACACGAAAGCATAACTTCAAAATGGCCGTTTTTCCATCCGCGAATCCGCTCCTCGTCTCATTCATATTGTATGATATTATCAAACTCACTTGTACATTCAGTTTCTTGCGATCATTCATGTAGACCGTTGATTAATATGTATGCGAGACGTAATCTTAACTACTGCTGCATTGCCGTTAGCTAGATTTGTAGGAGGCTTACCGTTACCACGCGTAAAACGCATCAGCGTATTGTAGGAAGCTTACGGGAAGACACCTGAGAATAGGGACAAGGATGGAGTCGCTTTAACATGGTGTACCATGAGTTTTTTTACTGTAGAATTACTTGATTTGGGTCATCTTGAGGGGGACGGATAGCTTGAGGCCCTGATCGTGAAGAAATGATCAAAATTACAGTAATTTATCAGGACTTCGAAGAAACTCTGGCACTGAAGAAAGTCTGATACCGAAGAGGCTCTGATATTAAAAAAGCTGTGATATTGAAGAAGCTCTGATATTGAAGAAGCTCTGATATCGAAGAAACTCTGACACTGAAGAAATTCTGATACCGAAGAAACTCTAAGACTGAAGAAATTCTGGTACCGAAGAAACTTTGACACTAAAGAAACTCTGATACTAAAGAAAATCTGATACCCAAAAAGCTCTGATATGGAAGAAACTCTGATACTGAAGAAACTCTGATACCGAAGAAACTTTGACACTAAAGAAACTCTGATACTGAAAAAATCTGATACCTAAAAAGCTCTGATATGGAAGAAACTCTGATACTGAAGAAACTCTGATACCGAAGAAATTCTGATACCGAAGAAACTTTGACACTAAAGAAACTCTGATATTGAAAAAAGTCAGATACCGAAAAAGCTCTGATGTTGAAGAAACTCTGACACTGAAGAAATTCTGATACCGAAGAATCTTTGATACTAAAGGAGCTCTGATGCTGAAGAAACTCTGATACCGAAGAAATTTTAATACTGAAAATACTGTGATGCTGATGAAATACTGACACTGAAGAAACTCTGAGTATCAGAGTTTTATTGAAACCTTCATGAAGCTAGCTGCAATACAGGTGAAACTTCGGAAATCCTCGATTCTCAAACCCGGCTTCAAACCGAAAGCCAACTATATAACATTAGCCATTATAGCCTCGTCAGTAGTATGTCAATAGTCGATGACTATACTTTCAGTTATTGTGGTCAAGATATAAAAGGTACCCAATTAAAAATCGTCGACGTGCCTTCTATTCAGTTCTTAACACTACCGGAGATTAGGCTGTACGATTTCGAGATGCGTAAACGTTCTAACGAGGCCTCTGTGAAGGAGCAGTACGATTTTAAGTTTCACTGATATAACTGCCGGTTTAATAATAAATTCCTAGATCGACGGCACCATTATCGCTTTGACCTTTACCGAGAAACTCCACGGAGAGTAATGTTATTCCTAGTAGGAGTATCAGGTGACTAGGTAATGATTGCGCTCGTAAAGATAGAGTCACGTTTTTAGAATTCTCGAATAATGTGAAACGTGAAACTAGAAGACTGACGAAACCTTTTTATACGAATTCGTCCTATCAAGTACCGATAGATTCTATACCGGTTTTTCCACCAGAACATAAATTTGTATGAGTCTCGATGAATAGCAGTGCTACAGTTTAACTCTAGATTTGAAATTACAAGTTTTACTGAAAGCTTTCACATATTTCTTCATTAACATGAACGCCATGGAAATCACCGTTGACTCGCACTATTAAATTCAATGAAATTTCATATTACTTTCAAACTGCAATATTTACGAATTTTCTAATACATTGATTATTTAAATATTGACATTAAAAAGGTAAACTTGTACTGACTATATATCTACTTGCGTTTTTAAGTTGTCTGCTTCTTAAAAATGTGATTTTAATAGGAAAAGTTTCACTTCAGTAAAAATGATGAAACTAGCGAAGTACTCGTGGCGTACAACGTCTTAATATTTATTTATTTCGTGTCGTCAATGTCTAATCAATTTAGAAATTGAAATCTTTTCGTTCTATCGCGCAACTAACGGTGCTCTGTGCATTTATTGGAGCAGCAAAATTTCTTCTTTGATACGTTTCATGGGAACGACTGACACGGAGGGGTTCAATGACGATAGGTATGTCGATGATTTCGAGTGGCACTCGACGAACTCATGCACCGATTAAGTGCCCTCGAGTATCGAGAACCGTGTGTGAAACGTGGGTCACGAGTGTCATTTTATCATGTGGCCACGAATGTTACGAAACGACTTCAAGTTGATTTCTTTTACGTGCCTGACATTTATTGCTTTTTGATTAAGTCATCTAGCGATCGTTTCATCTAGCAGGCGTTTTGGTGATTCAACAAGTTTTTGTTCCAAGCAGCTCTCTGATCTCAGCTACACTTCCTCCTGCAAAATGCATTTCTATGTGAATTATAATTTTATTATGCAATTATACATGTTACAATGCTTGTTTTATTTTTCGTTGTTTAAATTAAAACAGGTTTCCGGGGAAAACATAGAATATTGGTAATAAATAAATAAATGGAAATAGTAGAAAATAAAAGGAGTATTGTAACATATAGAAACGACTAGAGGCTACAATTTTTATACGGACTTTTAAATTCAAGCTTTGGAAGTAAAAAGTAATTGAGCAGTGAAACTTTTATAAGTATAAAAATATTTAACGCTAAAACTATCGACGTTACATCTACAAAAATTTAGAAACACTGAATAAGTGCTTTGTTAAAAGAGGAATCAAGAGGTGAAGAAGATGATTAATTAATTAATTTAGGTTTCCTAAGATGGAAATTGAATATTTACTTCATGGCTGAACTATCAGTTTAGATAATTTTTAGAAAAAGTTGTTAACCGGTCATTTCGTCCAGCCTCGTAACTTTAGTGTTAAGTTTCCGAATCAACGGGGATATTGAAATAAAATATAATTTAGTAACGAAGTAATGAAACTATTTATCAATGAACCTTCTATAAGTATAGAAATCTCACTTCTTAACATAAAATTCACTTATTAAAATAATCTTTCATAAGTATAGAAACATAGCTGACAAATAATTTAAGTTTCATTACTTCCTTACCAAATTATTTTTTATTTCCTTTACCCATTGGTTCAGTAGCTACCTTAAAAGTTCTATCTTTTATGCGAAATAGCTGTAGCAACCGAAGAGAAATATACAATTAATTTTTACTTGTAAAACAAAACACCCAAACCTTTCGCTTCTCTCATGCGCCAATGGAGCTAAGACAGAAGCTTCAGGGTCATCAAAGTTAATGGTAGCAAAGTTACGAACGATCTTTCGCTCGATTAACGATTTCTGTTCTTGCTCGAAGAGATCGCCGTGGTTGCTTACCGAGAAGTCTCTATCGCGAAGGCCACTGCAGCTCGAGCAGATTTAACATGCATGACGCACTTGTGTGCAGTCTGATGCACGTGGTGCGCGTGCAGTAAGTGTGCGACTTGCATACATACGAACGTCTGATTTATCGCATCTCGTGTCCATGCACGAGCTCTCCACTATCTTCCCTATTATCTTATATATTAAAGAAAAATTGAACTTTCGTGGGTGCGTCCGTTTCCTGATTGCAGATCCCGCGGCAAGAAAACTTGCATTCCTGCGAGCCCGTGCTGCATTTATACATATCCGCTCGGTATTCGTTTGAATCCCATTGTTCTAAATTTTGTAATATATTTTTTTAACTTGTTTGGATTGTATTTATGCATTTAAAACGTGGAATTTATTATTACTTTTTTTTACTGAATTATTTTGGTACTTATGAATTAATTAAAACCATTTTTTTACTGTATTTATTAATTACCGTTCACTCTGGCGGTTCTGCTGCGAATAAGATTCTGTTTTGACTTCACTGATGCAATATTTTAATTATTTTTTATCAATAGCCAATTTTGTGATGCTGTATTTTATTCTGAAATAAAAATATAAAAATTATAGAATGATAAATTAAAGATCCGACTCGTAGAGCGCTTATACGCGCCAAAAATTCTAATTCACCAATCAATCTGTAATAATATTATTAAAAATTTCTTTACCATAAATAAAAAAGTAGAAACGTAGTCCAAGCAGAGCCTATGATTCTGTGAATTTTTCCTTGCTTATTTTCTCTCTGAAAATGTTTGACTTATAACTCACACGAAATTAGCTTTACACCCATTAGCATAAACGAGGAATCGTGGGCGTTAGAAATTCACGGAAGACGTATAAATTATGATAATACAGAGAGAAGGAAAACCTGCCGCTATCTTTGAACATTTGACGCCGATTAATTTCTCTGACGGTACGGCTTTCTATTGATTTCAGAATGGTGAGAGGCTTTTCATCGGCGCGCCTGGAAGTTGGTACTGGCAAGGTAAGATTCTTCTCTCAAATATCCGCTTCAATGATACGCCATGCTAATTCGGGTCAACTATATTACTCTTAGAATTATCCTCGACGATAATAACTTCGGTAATACGGAAAGACGTCGAGGAATCTACGCTTGTAAATATCTATAACTTTCCAGCGAATACTTAATTTCTATTTAATCAAATTCGATGAAATCGAGGAGCGTGAAATTTGGAATCCAGCATGAGTATGGAATTCGTAAGTCCGAATCCTCGAACAATAGGTACTTGGGAGCGCAAAGAATTGCAAAATTTACCAAAAAATCGGCCTTTAAAACAAGCGATCAGTAACATCATCCCCCTGCTGCATATTATTAAAAAAAGAAATAATATTATTTACAACAAAATTACACACGGTAAAGTGAACGTATCATTGTCGTCGTTTTCTTAAGAGGATCTAGAGAATTCAATGATAAACCTGGACGATCCCTGTGAATTTTCAAAGTAATTCAGAGGAGACTTTCGTTAAAATATTCCAGGTCAGATATACTCGATCAGCACCGCTATGAAGTTGAAGTTTGTATCGACGATGTTGTTCACCCCCGAAGCAGAAGCATCAGGTATCGCGTATTTGCAGGCGCCCCTAATTTTCAAAATGCCATCAAAACCACCCCCCCCCCCCTTGACCACCACCCCCAAAAAAACCTCTAATCAGCTACTGTTCTTTCATTGACGATTCTTATATGGCAAATTAACAAGTGTTGCTTGCTCGCAAGACAACTTCCGCCGGAAGGGCACCGTGTTCCAAAATGGACGTCGAGCTTGAGGTGTCCGTTCACCGGCGGAAGGAACGAGTAACACGAAAGATATTCTTTTCTCGTACCTTTACACTTGCTTGGCAGTGGCCCTCATTAATTCCATTAATTACCGTAACGACACGATCATCCGTACTCTAACTCATACGATTTCTTTTTTTTTTATTTTCTACCACGATTAACCAGATGCCTGTGATTAATAATTAAGATTAGCGAAAGAGAGAAACAACTGTCACGCTCGAAGAATGTAGAGGAGTTTTGGTAGAGAAGGAGACTCTTTGTGTGTAGCTTCTTTCTATTTTTTTTTAGTCAGATATATTAATTGGAATATTTCTGAACGCTTGACAGTTTTTGAAAATTTAAATGCCTCGTGTCCTCGGTGATTAATATCGATGATTAATGCACCGTGTGCTATTATTTATTAATTACTGCCAGGTGAGTCGAGGGTGGCAATGTTTTTAACAGGTGCAGGCCTGCTTTTTACAGCTTCACGTTGCAGCCAGAGCCGTGGTAATACGGAGGCAGCTATCGTAATATTTTCTAATCGGCTCGAGAGATATCGCAGCGCTGCTATTTAGTTATAATCGCCTAGTAATAACGAGCGGAATAATTTTTATTGTTACGAATAAAACTGTACGCTTAGATGCTAGATTAATAATAGAAGTACGGCTTACCGTTTAGTTTCGTTTTGTTCCAAGTCATTTTCTACTTGCGATTATTATTCAAACGTTGTATCTTTTATCATATAGTTCTGTTCATTCATTTTTGTTAATATACAAGTATATAAATATTAGGAATTAAGTCGAACGAATTTTAATCGCTCTGGAAGAAATGTACTTGGAAAAAATATATGTCGAAGACCAATTGTTCTTTCCGGCTGTACTAATTGTTATCTGCTTTACAGGCCAAGCGTTTTCTCAGCCATTGAACAGTCGTTCAAGGATAATGTTCACCAAGGAAGGTCCTGCTAAAGAGGACGATAGCTACATGGGTTATTCCGTTACTACCGGTGATTTTAGTGGAAATGGCGACAGTGGCACTGCCGTTGGTGTACCTCGTGGTTCGGATCTTCTGGGAAAAGTATGAAAATTCTTTCTTCCTAACGAAACATTGCCGAGAAATACTAGTTTAATGTAAAGTGATCCAGTTAACATTTCATTGAATTAGAACAAGTCCATGAATTAAAGTGGACAAACTGACTTAAGCGAGAAATATTGTTTTAATTTAATACAACGCCATCAACTTTGGAACTTTTTAACATTTCATTGAATTAGGAGAAACCCAGGAATTCAAATGAACAAAATAATGTAAACGAGTAATATTTATTTTAATTTAATACAACGTGATCAACTTTTGAAGTTTACATGTCATTGAATTAGAACAAGTCCAGGAATTAAAGTTGACAAGCTGACTTAAGCGAGAAATATTTTTTTAATTTAATACAACGTCATCAACTTTGGAACTTAACATTTCATTGAATTAGAAGAAGTGTAGGAATTAAAGTGCATAAGCTGATTTAAACGAGAAATATTTTTTTAATTTAATGCAACGTCATCAACTTTGGAACTTAATATTTCATTGAATTAGAAGAAGTGCAGGAATTAAAGTGGACAAGCTCATTTAAGCGAGAAATATTTATTTTAATTTAATACAACGTGATCAACTTTGGAAGTTTACATGTCATTGAATTAGAACAAGTCCAGGAATTAAAGTGTACAAGCGATTTAAGCGAGAAATATTTATTTTAATTTAATACAACGTGATCAACTTTGGAAGTTTACATGTCATTGAATTAGAGCAAGTCCAGGAATTAAAGTGAACAAGATGAGTTAAACGATGTATTGAAATCATGACAATAGGTGATCCTGTTTACGTCCAACATGACGAATCCCCGCAACATAACGGGCGAACAAATGGGCGCGTATTTCGGATACGCCGTCGCTTCCGGTGACATCGACGGGGATGGGCTAGACGACCTTATAGTTGGCGCGCCAATGTACACCATACCGGATAACCCAGAAATGACCATCGAAACCGGAAGGATATACGTCATCTATCAAGGTGCCGGACCTGAGAAATTCCGTAAAGTCGACACTAGGTATGTGCTTGATAACTCACTTCAAAATTATCCGACCAAATAAATCACTTCCAAGTTAATCCTAAAAAATAAATCACATCGTACAACGTCGCTCTATGCACCAAACCATTTTTGTTAAAACATGTTTTCATATAACTTTTCTAAAAGCTTGTTAAAAACTGATAAAAATTATTAGCCATAGAACCACCATTGATCAATCCCATATTAAGACACTTTAAATCAACATTTAGAAGATACACGAAGTTAGTCCTATAAAAATTGCAAGATAAAAGCAGAAAGTCAAAGAATCCACTCAGTAAATTACCAACAACTTATTCGTCTATCTAGATACATTCAATGATAAAAAATTATCCCAAATTCGAAAATCAAGTAAACCATTCATTGAAACGAAACAGTGAATGAAAGCAGCCCTAAAGGTCGAATTAGAAACCAAACACAGTCCGTTGAACCGTCGCGATAATTACTTATCGTTATCCAGAGACGGGGAGAGCAACCGCGGACGTTTCGGACTGTCGCTGTCCTCTCTAGGGGACATCGACCGTGACGGGTATGGCGACTTCGTCGTGGGTGCCCCTTATGGTGGTCCACGTGGCCGTGGTGCCGTCTATGTCTACCATGGCTCTTCAAACGGCGTTCTCGAGAAGTATTCTCAGGTGATCTACGCGGAGGATCTCGACGTGCCCGTCGAGACTTTTGGATTTTCGGTTGCCGGTGGTCTCGACCTCGATGGAAATCAGTATCCCGACATGGTCGTCGGCGCGTACGATTCTGCCACGGCGATGTTCTTCCGATCTCGACCGGTTATCAAGATGGACTCTTACGTGAGCTTCGACACGGAATTGAAGTTGATCTCGTTAGACAACAGGAACTGCACGCTCTCGGATGGGAACAGGGTCACTTGCCTTCCGTTGAGAGCGTGCTTCAAGTACAGCGGCGAGGGTGTCCTCTCCAGGCATAATTTCAATATTCAGTATGTGCTGGATGTGAAGAAGACGAAGAATCCGAGATTGTTCTTCTTGGAGTTGGAGGGAAGGAATACGATGAATCACACCATCACGGTTGAACGAGATCGTCAGTTCTGTAGAACGGTTCAGGTTGGTGGACTTTGTCTATTTCTTTAACTCGTTGTCCTACGATTTCTTTTATTGTCCGCGATAACTTAGAATTCAATTGCTTAGAATAATTAAGGAGTGTTATTTTTGAGTATTAACACCTACCGCCACCGGTCAAATGACCGTTTTTAAAATTTCGATTAGAATTTCCTATATACAACGTGATTGAATCGCCTTTAAACTTCACGACTTTTCCTCAAATATACGTATAATACATTCACATTATAATACATTTTTCAATATTCACTTCTTTTTATACTGTTCATTTTCTGGGAAAAGATTATCATTTGACAAATTCACCGGTTGCGGTAGGAAAAGGTATACGTGAAGTGTCGGTAGGAATAGTGTTAAATAAAAATTGATCGGTGATTTTTGATATATCGTATAATTTAATGTAGCATTAATGTTATAGGAATTAGTCTTTCGTGTCGCGTCTCGTTGATAATTTCAATTTGATAGACTTTGCAAACTTTGAAAATTTCCTATTAAATTCACCGTATAACGAGTGCTTGGTTTTATAGAGCAAGGGGTTAATGTTGTAATTATGAATTTGGAGGGATGTTTCATCGACACTAGGAGCATTCATTTGTAAAGGTGATATGTAAAATATCGTGAAAATGATCTAACAAGGGAAGTTCGGGAGTGATACACTCCCATTTTCATGAAACTTTACATAAATATTTATTAGACTTGCCTGATTGAATCTGAACTCTTCAGATTCGTAATTATAATTAATCTGTGCCCCTTGCAACAGAGTATGATCTCGATTAATTTTTTGGAAAAGAATCACACCAGCAATTTCATTGATTTGTAGATCTAACATTAAATGTGTGAACTCTTCAGATTCGTAATTAGAATTAATCTGTGCCCCTTGCAACACAGTACGATCTCGATTAATTTTTTGGAACAGAATCACACCAGCAATTTCATTGATTTGTAGACCTAACATTAAATGTGTGAATTCTTCAGATTCGTAATTATAATTAATCTGTGCCCCTTGCAACACAGTACGATCTCGATTAAATATTTTGAAAATAATCACACCAGCAATTTCATTGATTTGTAGATCTAATATTAAATGTGTGAACTCTTCAGATTCGTAATTAGAATTAATCTGTGCCCCGTGAAACGAAGTACCATCTCGATTAAATTCGCTCTACTGTATCTTTAATTTAAAGGTCTACATAATACCAAACATTCGCGACAAATTAACATCACTCGACGCAGAGATGCGAATGAGCCTCGACGAAGATCGATTTGGAGATAATCGCCCAAGGGATCCGAGAGTGCTGTTACGTCCGGTTCTCGGCACGACGACATCCAGAAAGGATACCTTGCTAATCAGAAAGAACTGCGGCCCCGATAACATCTGCATACCCGATTTGCAATTGAACGTGACGTCGAACGTCGGCAGATATTTGCTTGGCTCTGGGAAGAGATTAGAACTGGAAGTTCTCGTGCAGAACATGGGAGAGGATGCTTTCGAAGCTACTTACAACTTGAAGCTACCGAGTGGCATCGATTACATAAACATCGAGAGAATAGAGACTTTGGAAGTTCCCGTGCAATGTTCTGCTCCAAAACAATCGAATAACAATACTCTTCGATGTGACATTGGTAATCCATTGCCTCAGGATAAGTTAGTAAAGTTCAAGGTGTTGCTACAGCCCGTTACTTCGCACGGAATGAAACCAATTTACGAGTTCGACATGGAAGTGAATACTACAAATCCCGAGGATTATTCGACGACCAGCGACAATAGCCAGCATTTAATGCTGCCGATTTGGATTGAGACCGATCTTCGTGTAGATGGAGAGAGCAAACCGAAAGATCTTTATTACAATCCGGAGAATTATACCGTGGTGAATGCAACGACGGAACTCGAGTTTGGACCGGCGGTGACGCACAATTACACTATTCGTAATCAGGGACCTTCAGATATCATCGAGGCGGAAGCTTTCTTGATTTGGCCCGCGCAGACTCTCGCTGGAAACGAGTTGCTCTATTTGCTGGAACAGCCAGAAACGTCTGGGCCGATTGCCTGCGAGCCTGCCAATGCTAATTACCTTAGCTTGAAGGTAGATATCTAATCGTCTATTACTTATAAATTTTTAAAATAATGAGCATATTATTAATGCAAAAAATTACCATCATTGAGATGGCTTTATAATGATAGAACTTCGATCTCCAAAATATGATTCTAGTTTTCAAAGATCGTTGACATTTTTACGTATCTAACTCACAATCATTAACAATGATTAACAATTATCACGTTGAATGCTACCGGTATTTTCCTAGTTTCATCATTTTTACTTTTTCTATTAAAGTCACAGCTTTACAAAGCAGAAATCTTAAAGACACAAATAGATATATAGTCAGCAGGTTTTTACTTTTTCAATGTCAATATTTGAATATTCAATGTATTAGAAAATTTGTCAATATTATAATTTAAAAGTTGTATAAATCGATTTTAATAGCGCCGGTCACCGCTTACGACCAGGACGTTCAACGTGTTAATATTTCATCTTACGAAAATCATTTCTGATAGAAAGAAGATTTGGTAACAAAATTTAAAAATTTTCTTACAGCTCGACCAACGCAAGAAAGTGCAGTACCATTACCACGACCCATCGGGCGTGATTTTGGACGAATCTCATTCAGGCAGAACGATCAACGTGCAGAGAGGCTTTGAAGCAGAACGTAACAAAGCAAATCAAAAGGACGAAAGTGAAATCAGCAGCGGTGATAGCTCCAATATTCAAAAAATGCGCCATTCGTCCTCCTCTTCTTCGAACGTTGTTACCAGCGAAACCAGAAGAATACAATTATCCTCCAGCGGTGACAAACCTGATGTTCTCGTCACGACGTACACTCAGAATAATTCTGGAACCGGAACAATTAATACCGGCGATCTTTCCGGTTCCAGAGGAGTGGTTTTCCATACCGAATCCGGTGGTTCTGACGGAACCACCACCCTCGGAGGTATTCGCACCAGCGATCAAAGTGCTTTTGGTTCCAAAGTTCCAAGTCTCGAGGAGCATTATGGAAGTCAGACGAATCATTCCGAGCGTCATGAGAGTCGATGGGGTGAAACGAATGTCAACGAAGGTCGTAGAGTTTCTGCAGGAACGACAGGAACAGAGGTGACCGAGAGCGAGAGAAGATACCAGGAATATTTGAGACAGCAGGAGGTAAGACGCGAGGAAGAGGCACGTTTAAGGCGAATACAGGAAGAGCAACTTGTCATACAGCGGCAACGGGAGGAGCAGGAACGTCTGTACAATCAAAGGAAACTTTCAAGATCGGAGGAAGAGGAGCGAAGAAGGCAACAGGAGAAAGAAGAAGAGTTCAGACTCGAGGAAGAACGACGCCATAGTTCTTCGGCAGGTGGACATCGCGTGGAAGAAGGTTTCATCACCGGTGATCGCGAGGAGGTCGTCAGAGGAGGCGAATTGGGATTGCAATTGCGAAACGTTAGCTCAACTCAGGAGTTGGAACGATTGTTTGGATCTCTGTCGAAAACAACGACTGGCTATGAAGTGTTCAATCGACAGGGAAGACAGTATGTCCAGTTCATGGGGAGATTTAGGACATCTGCCGATAGGAAGGAGTACATTGAGTTTCAGGACGGCTCTATGTTCCCTCTTCAGAATCGTTACGGTGAGCAGAGTTACATATCCGAATCTACCGAGCCTCGAGACAGCAGGTTCTTAAGGATCGAAGGAGAACTTATGATCAGCTCGGAAGGCAGAGGATTCATCGTTCTAAAAGACGGTCGAAGATTTCCTTTGCAAGGCTCGTACACTTACACGGAACAGCGTACGTACACTTCAAGCGATCCGCGTGGTTATCAGGATGGAAAAGGTGGAAACGAGTACGAATCCAGGGCTTATGGAAAATCCTGGCGAGAGGAATCCTCCAGTCGCAGTGGCAATCTTGACAAAGATTATGAGAGCAGATACAGCACGCGTTCTCAGGAAGAAAGAAGAACAGAGGATAGAAGAGTGACCAGCAGAGTGTACGCGAGAGACAACGATAGAGATAGTTACGACGATGAGGATGTACCTGACACCAATCTAAACAGCAGGTATCGACGCGAGAGCGATATGGTGGATGTAGAGGACTTCAAGGAGTTCGAGAAACATCGAAGACATCGTAGAGACCTTGAAAAGAGTCTCACGACCGATGAGAATATATTCCACGATGATATCGATTATGGAAATGATCCAAGAACAGAGGAACCCACGAGTCCTTGCGATGCAGCGAAATGCGTTATGCTGAGGTGCGTTCTGGGTCCTTTGAAGAAGGATCAAGAAGTTTGGATCGGTGCGAGGTATCGTGTCGATGCTAGAACGCTGAAGAGCGTCGCCTTTCAGGAGAAGGTCAGGGTGTCTACTAAATTAGTAGCTCGTGTTACCAAGCAGCCATTCATCGGTGCTCCTGCGGAGAAGGTGATCAGGAGTCATGAAATCATCACGAACGTTGAACCGAGCACTGCGCCTTCTGCACCGGATATTATTCCACTCTGGGTAGTGGTTCTGTCGGCTTGTGCTGGAACGATCATCCTGTTGCTGCTTATCTACTTGCTGCACAAGGTTTGTTTTGTTAAACTAAGTATAGAGTTGCGGATGAAACTGTTGAGTTATTTACGGATATTAATACCTTGAATGCCGAAGGGTCGGTGTTGCCTAGGGATTTCTTTATCGGTTGATTCTTCTTTTTTCCAGTTCTAATTTCATATAGTTAACACGTTGAATGCCATCTGTATTGATATAGTTAACCCGTTTTTCGCTAGTTTCACTGTTTCTATTGAAGCGAGACTTTTTTTTATTAAAACCGTATCTTGATAAAGCAAAAATGTTAAAGGTAACGATAGTTGTATATTAACCCTTTAGTGCCGCCCGGAAAAAATTATTAAATTAATAACAAATCTATTTTAATATTCGTTGAAAATCGTACGATTAATATTTATCTAATATTGTTAGAAAAAATAAACAGATCGGTTACTGATTGCAGATTGTCATTAGAAATAAAAAGAATCATCATTTGGTTATAGTTTAATATAGAATAACGTAATATGGTTCATAAATTATGTATTCTCAATTATTTGCAATAAAATTACTAATATCATATGAACAAACTAAATAATAATTCCATGATGATCGGCGTTAGGAGTGTTGCTAACGACGATATATCGGCATCCGGCACTAAAAGGGTAAAGCAGTATTTTACTTTTTTAATACCAACATTTAAATTTTGAATGCAACAGCGAATTCGGGAATATTATCGTTTGAAAGTGGTAAGAAACTTTAGTAAAAAAAAGTTTCACTTCAATAGAAGTAACAGAAAGTGTAAACTGTAGTTGGCATTCAGTGTGTCAATATTTCCTTCAAAAGCTATAATTGGCGTTTTTTATTGGAATACAAATTTAACGCAAAATACAACGAGGGCCACCGGTGGTTCATACAGTGATCATCGTGTTAACGACGAACATTTTTTGTCAACAGTGCGGATTCTTCAAGAGAAACAGACCATCGGACGCACCGGAAAGACAGCCGCTCAACAGAAACGGACACTTCCAGCACGGAGACGACCACTGAAGAAAAATTTGAAATGATCTTTAACACGATCAGTGGAGTCCCACGGCCTTCCATTGAATCGAAACGTCGACGAACGACACTTCGATTACACGAACGAGCCACAAAGTGCCTTCGAACCTCGAATCTCAACGAAAGGAAGAGACTATCGAGAGTAAAATGTATGCACTAAGTGGGTTATTTTCGGAGAACTGTAAAAATAGTTCGCCACGAGTAACGAAGAAAATTTCTAATCGACATTCGCGAGTGCCTTTAACTCCAGGCCGAATGAGAAACTGCTAAAGTGAATATTTCTAGGCCTTTGGAGCGATTTCTTTTGTACTGCCACTGAATACTCCTTCCAGCTCCTGCAGCTCGACCATGCAAGTTTCTAGTCAGGAGATGTTCTTTTTTTTTTTAATCCGTTAATTTACTTAAGCCGTGCGACCCTTTCATCGACAGAAACGAAAAAGATTCGTGAGTCCATTGAATTTCCTCGTCCGCGAAGAAACGGGGTTGAGCGTGATATTTTTTTTTAAATCGGTTTATAATGGACGAATAGACGTTTCCACGTAATTTCATTCGCGTGGGATAGGAGTTTTAATATTATTTGCCGATTATTTGCATCATTCGTGCGAGTATGTTAGCTCGGACAAGATATAGCGAGTACGATTCTTCTAGATGCATACAGAAATGATTTACGCTTACACCGAAGTTAAAATACATAAATGTAAGAATTCTACATATAGTTAAAATGTTAATTTAAATGGAATTATCGTAATTAGATTACAAATTTATGGAAATAGCGTTCACAAGTGCTTTGAAACTATATAGAAAATTATTATATAACAATAGAAAGTTATATAAATTTAAAAAAAACTTCGCGTAAGATCCAAGAACAAGGAAATTATCGAAATAATGGAAATTTTCATAAATATTTGCAAGGCCTTTGAATAAGGCCCAAAAAATGCACAGACTCGAGTAGACATTTATTGTTGCACTTTTTTAATAACAAAGCGCACGAAATTCCGTTCGACCATGCTCGTTTTCTGTCACGAGTGTTAAATTCAGTCGAAAGCTAAAAACTGAAAATTCGGCGGATCTCATTTTTCGGCGGATTCGTCGATCGACGAATGTTTGCATCGAATCGCGTAAGTAGGCTTGAGAGGACGGGAGTTTTTAATTATTTATTACATTTCTACGTAATACACGTGTAACGTACGATAGAGCTTCGTAACACGAGTGGGGCTTGCCCCGTGATGTATGTGTGTACAATCTGTAAATTATTAATTGTATTACTAAAACTATCCACGGAAGAGATAACTAACGCAATAACAAACGTGTAGAGAAAAGAGTCCCCGATAAACGGGCAGGTAGAACTGACTTGTACATACAGAAAATAAGATGTAATATTAAAAAAACAAAAATATATAATGTTATTAATACAAAGGATAATCTTTTTTTCGGTCAGATAGAAAATCATCACGGTTGATTTAATTAGTGTTATTTTGTGAAACGTGAGTTGGTGTTAGGTGAGAAATTGACTGATTTATGATCATGGGATTCGAATTATGTTTACTTCCAAGACTCTGTTCCCATTGAAACGATAACAACCATTATGGATGGTCTGATCGAGATTATTGTAATTCGAATCGTTAAAAGAAAGATAACGGCGAAGATTTTTCTCGTATCTAATAAATTTAAAATTGTGGAAGTCCTTGTCGTGCAAGGAGTTGAAAAATTCACTCAATTAGGGAGCACCTGAAAAGAAGAGTCTATGGTGGACATGGAATTACAGGTTCGGGAGCAAATTAATGGACAAATGTGGAAATCCCCATCACCTCTGGGGGATTTTTCCCATATGAATAAAAGCCGGAAAATGCAAAGTAATAAGGCTGAGTGTATGACCGTACAATCATTTATTGAAAAATCACAATGACGTAACAGTAATAGACACAAAATAAATGTATGATTACTATTAACATCATGTGCCGCTTGTTTCTGCTAAATCGATTGCACCGAATCGCGTCGAAGTAACTCGGTGCACAAAATAATAAGGAAAGTTCCTCCCAGATATAAAAAAATATATGCTCCGTTTTTAATTTTGTTTCCTTCGATAGATTTTGACAGTATTTTTTCCCCCCATCTTTTATTTTCTTATTTTTTTTTTTAATTCTCCGTTTGGTAAAATGTATATAAAAATAATCTATAACGTGTACAATTGTCTGTGCTTGTAAAATATACTACCATCTTCGTTAAATATCTTTTGCGTTTCGAGAGCTCCGTAGAAAAGGACCGCCTGGAAAATTCGTTTCGGTGCTTCGGTTTAACTTTAAATCGTTATCGTGACGATCCCTTCTGTAGTTAATGGACAACTTAAATCCGCCGTGGTACTAATTGTAAGTGAATCCCGTAAAAAACGTTAGCAACGATTGCCATTGATCGATTAAAACCGTACAAAAGTTCATACACGTATTAATAGAAAAGGATACACGTATAAAAGGAAATGGCGTAACCTGACTTTCACGTACAAATCGTCAATTCGATTATTGCTAGAGTACTATCAATTATATACATTCACTGCGATTTCATCGATGATACGACCAGGATGCTTTTTGTGGACCAAGTTTCACGTCACCGTACTTTTTTTCAATATAATCTGTAGTTTGTAGAGATTGAAATAAATATCGTTTCATAGCCGGGCAGTGGTGGGAGTGATAGTGCTCTCCAAAACGCTAATGTGCTATCGGACAATATGTACAAAAATTGCCACGATTTGCGTGGCATTACGTTCTATAATCTCTCTAAAATTACGATCAACAAGAATCTTCCCTTTTTTTTGCCATCTTCCTTAACATTCAATACGATCGATTAGGTGGACACGGGCTAAAAATTATGATAAAATCCAAGTGATTGTATTACATTCCTTTTCTGAATCACGATCACTGCATGACTCAACAAAACAACCCCGAAAATGTTTTAAAACGTATGACAATGTAATGTACCCGTAATCTTCATTCTGTCGAAATACGATTGCCAAACGTTTGCCCCGTAAGATTTATCGGCTCTATAGGTACGTGTTATAAAAATGATTTTTCTTTTGTAAAAGGAATAAGCACATGATTCCGCCGTGACAATTGGGACGTGGACGAGTTACTAATTCGTTCAGGCGATGTTTCGTTCGATTTTGAAAATGTTGAAGTTGTGCTCGAAAGTAATCGCCTAAGCTTCTTCACTGTCGTTGCCCGATTTCATTAAACCATGCGCCTCCTCGTAAGGATCGTCCTTGTATCAGCTGTCCGGAACCTGAATAAGTTATTTCAATTAACGACAATTCATTTATATTTAATTCCCTGCACAATCGTCTTCTTACTTTCCACTGTAATTGAGCGCCGACGTTGTAAAGTTCCTTCAAAGATTCGGCCAATTTACTGGAACTCTCCAGTTCCTTGTACTTCCGGTATAATTCGAGGGCAGCTCGCGCATCTTCTGTCGAATCGTGGGTTTCCGATTGAATCTTTTTCCCCAGGAAGTGCCAGGTTAAAAAGCGCAAAGACACCATACGATGATGGGGCAGATGGAAGAGTAATACCGTGTCGACGATTTGCTCCGGTGGTACCACCAAGTTTATTACCCTGTTGCAACCAATTAGATTAATTGGTTAGGATGCATTCTTTGTTTCTCCTCGTATTTCTGCTTACTTTACCTAAAGTCATTCTTAAGGCCATGGCCAACAAATATTATTCCATTGTCGACGAGGAATCGTATTTTTTGATATGTCGACTTGAGAGTTGTCAAGTGTTTGCTGCTGAAATTGGCATCCAAGTCGCCAGGCTGTATGCCACTGAATTTCGTGAGATAATCGACAACTTGTTCCTGCGTGCTTATGTAGTCGTCTATGAAAGGTGTACCTTCCAAGGGACCTTGCCTGATTGATGTATCGAAATCATTAAGATCACGGGGTTTAACGTAGGAAAATTAGAAGACAAATTTGGAAGAATCATTACGGACCCACGAATGCAAGTGATACGAGCGACGGACATGTGACTCGGTTTTATGGTTGACATCTTTCCGTCGCTTCGAAGTTCGGACTCTTCTTGATTCAAGGTCACGAATTCGGCGTCGATTCCTACCAATTCTCCTGCAATTATTTCCACATTCTTCGTGATATATTCCCGTCGATCGAAGTATAATTGATATGGCTAGGATTTTTTTTACAATGCTTCTATGCAAAATTGTATTTCAACAGAATGTCGGTTGTTCATTAAATTCGTAGAACTTCCTTTACGAGAAAGATATTAGACAAGTTCATTTCTAAAACTCCAATTGTGCAAAATTTTATATCTTTCGAAGATTGTCTTCATTTCTCTTTGTTAACATAGCTTTTCACGAATAAGAACGAAATTGCAAGTAGTTTTCGAGTAGACCGCGAAAGTTCCTTTGATAAATATCTGGAGAATATTCCAACTAATATAATTCCCAATTTTAATGAATCACATTTGAAAAATCTTCTGATTGATATGGTTTCTCATTCTTATGACTTGTAAATTCTTTATATATATCTTCTTTATATCGTGTCGCGTCTCACTGACATTTTCAATTTGATAGTTTTTGCATACCTTGCAGATTTCCAATCCAATTATAATACAAAATACAGTAAAACCTCGATAAAGGCATCAGAAGTTTCCCTCGACATTTGACGAGCGAGCAGTGTAACGCGATACCACCAGAATGTATCGGAGAGGCAATACTAATTGGAGAATCAGCCGTTTTCATTTTCGATTTTTTTAACCTTTGCTAACGTATTTGTGAGATTTTTCTGATTAAAATGATACCAAACACGATATAGTTTGAATTATATTCACTTAATATTTAATAAATTTGCTTACTATTTACATAATTCAAACTATATCGTGTTTGGTATCAATTTAATCAGAAGAATCTCATAAATGCATTCGGAAAAGTTCCATTTAGAAAAATTAATGAACAAACAAGTTTATTGTTGCATTATCAATGCCTCGCCGATACTTTCGAGCAGCTCACTTCGTTTGCTTGCTCTCTCTGTCTCTTCTAATGTCTGTCTTTATCTAAGTTCGTACTTGGCTCGAGCCCTAAAGTAAACACAGATTCGACACCCATACTCGATAAAAGCACTGCTTTGACCCCCGAAATCTGTGCACTTATCGAGATTTCACGAATATCACTCGTTTTTTACAGCAAAGGGTTAATCATCTATCTTCGAAGGTGATTACTTAAAACGATAGTTAAAACTACCGGTAGTAATTTAACACTAGAACTACCAAACCAGTCAAAATGACTGGTACACAATTTTTTCCAAAAATTCTCCAAGTTTATAGAAGAGTCTTGGAATAAATATTCTACGTCCATCTTCAAAAATATAAATCACCGAATCGATTATATTTTCCGCCGCTTGGTCCCTCCTTTTTCAAACTTATTTAATATTTTTAAATACGATTGATTTAACGCCGGTAATTCTAGTGTTAAAAAAGGTAGTTAAAACACTACCTTTCTTGGGCATTTCATCGGATGTCAAAGGGGTAAAAGTGATTCCCCTCGTCCCGCCACTGCGAGCAACGCATTTATCTTCCCCAAACACATCGTACGTAAGTGGACTGACGAAAGATGTTGGCTTAGGTGCCGGGACGGCTGTGTAATGAAGGACACAGGGCACCTTCCAATCGAGATTAAACCAAACCGCCTCTTGTGGTGTTACCGCTGATATGCTAAATTAATCTCGTCAGAATACACTTAAGATTACACGGTAAACAAAAAATCATTACCTCATTTACCTACCAAAAGTCATTAAAAATATACCACTGCGAGACTGCACTGCCAGATGATCGTTCGTGATAATCCGGACCAACTTTCAACAGCGCAACGATATTTCGTTTATCCTCGTTATTCTTATCATCGATGTAACACACGACAGCGCTGAGACTATATTGAACTTTATTCGCCGTGTGATTCGATTTATCTTCATTTTTTCTTTCACCATCGACCTCGTTCGATCCGGCATTAACATGATTCTCGGATTCCTTCTTGTTCGAGGCCTTTTCGTCTTTTGACTTCTCATCGCCTTGGCCATTTTGTACCACAGTGTTCTCGGTAGATTTACTATTATCGAGGGAATCGGTTTTTGCATTGTTGATTTTTTCCACGAACAAATCGCCGCTATCGGTCAGCGAGATTTCTATGTTATGGGGAATCCAAGAATGCGAATAATACAAATGACTAGGCGGTGGCGTTGCAACGGGGGTTGTCGTGTTGCTTGTAGGGGTTGTAATAGGGGATGTTGAAGCGTTTTCTGTTGAATAAGGGAAGATCGTTCATTGTTCGTTGTTTCGTGGACGTGTGAAGGTGATAAAATTGCAAATTTTATCGATGTACCTGAATCTCTACCAACGTGTCTGAATCTGCAACCGATTCGAGTGCAATTATTGCCGTATCGGCATGGTTTTACGGTAAGAGGCACCGGACTCGAAGAGGGGCTACTCTCTTTCCCACTTAAAACTTTCTGAACCACAATATCCATTTCTGCTTGCCAAAACGATTTGTCCTAAAATAACCCTCGTTCAGAATACCACACCATGCGTAAACAATTTTTTTCCGCTTATTTTTATATTACTTTGTTATTTCCAATTTAAAAACAGACATTCACTATACAAAACATTGTCTTTCACTGTTTGACGTTAAATTTCGCACAAATAAATTTTGCAAGTATTTATAAATCGTCCTTATATTCCATTCATAAAGCAATAATTATAAATATTATTGATACGTGAAGTGTAAAAATCTAGATTTTTTTAAAAATAGGCAGAGCATTAGGAATTTTAATATTCGCGCTCGTAATCTACGTCAAACAGTAGTTAATCATTGCAGATACCTGCTGTGTATCTAAGCCGCAGTTTAGAGCCAATATTTGAGGTAGTTTGGTTAACTGTCGTGATTGCAGAGTGGGTGTGAATTTCTGACAATTGTCACACCACGCTGGTGTGATTTTTTCGGGTCTTAAACTCCGGGCAAGAATATTTGTGAATGGAACCTCATCGGCTATAAGAAATAAGATCCACATTGGGTAAGGACACATCGATGTAAGGTGTACACCATGCGGTGCTGAAAAGAAGTCTCATGGGGTTGACTACGAGTAAACGGGGTATTTCGTCAGGCTCGCCTTATAACTCCATTTAACGCTCTTAGAATTGTCGCAGTGATATCCCTTATATCAGGGGTGGGCAAACTTTTTTAAAATACGAAGCCATTTTTCTTCGATTTATTTTGTGAATTCTACAAAGAACCATAAATAGCTAAATTTTATGCTGTGGATATTAACTTGAATATTAAGTCGTAATTATTTGAAGTAACATTTAATTACTTTAGTTAAACCAAAGAACCAGAGCTTTTAGATGTAACCCCTGACTTTTATTGTATGTCCCATAGAAGTAGAACCTCCGTGTTTTAGGGGACCAAGAATGTTTTTTAAAAAAAATAAACTCCTAAACGAGTCACAATAAGGCTTCAATTATAAGAAGTTATCATTTTCACTTATATTTCGGCAAATAAAATGAGTGATAACGCTTAACACTTTGTCTCACGTTAATAGCAATACGCTATCCCTACTTCGTGCTATCTATATTTCTTTCGAAAAACCTCAATAATTTTCTTCGTAACGCGATCCAACAAATAGAAAAGAAATGTTTTTTTATGCATCTCATGGGATCAAATTTCCAGTGTGATTCATTATTAATTGTTAAAACCTGATCCAGAATAGAAAAAAGAAATATTTTCTATTTTTTTGTTAATAAATTTGTTCGCATTTTAAAAGAAAAAACATTTCTTTTCGCTTTACGTAATATATGAGGCCCCATATAATCAGACCCAATTTTCTTCAGCGAGACTTCTTTCCAGCACCTCATTATACATGTGTCTTTAAAAAGGAGTCTCACAAGTTTGAGTTAATTCCGGATAAACCAAGTTGCACAGCAACATGATGGAATGTTTCGTAGCTTCCTGTCCGCATTTCAGACAACGATGTATGTGCATTTGTTCAGAACCGAACAAACGACTGATCTCAGTTTCCTCGTCTCGTACTTCATTCTCTTCGATTGACTTTTTATTGCTCTTATCTGTCATTAAGAAATATCCCTTTACCTTTTTGAAAGAATTGATTCTCGTATCGTTGACAATGCTCGATAAAAAGTAGATTGATATTTTTAAGAATAATTTACGAAAACATGCGTATGATTTAAAGGATTTTTAACTATATCAGCAATGTGTAACAGCGATACCAAAACATGCACTTTGTCATTTTCGTTTTAAAGATTTTTATACAAAGAAAGAGTAACTTGTCAATGTGTAAAACATTGCCGATACTTGCGAATTTTTTGCAACTTAAAAATTTGGTCATGCACCTGCAGAAGATAATGTCATTTTTCTATAAAAAAAAAAGATGAAACGGTTAAAAGAAATACAATGTAAAAGAAACTCCGTGCGAAATTTTGCCGCGATTTGCAAGTGTGGAACGGCGAATACAAAAAAACATGGAGCCGTAATATCCTAAGAACATAAAAAAAGGGGAAACAAACAGCTTTCTTCGAAAGTGAAAAATAATATTCGATGGCGTAGCAAAAAAAAACATTTGCAGAAGAACGATTTCAAAGTTTCCCTCGTTATTCTTCGGATATATATCAGCGCCGTCGATTACGTTCACATACAAATTGAAAAATAAACACAAAAAGTGCCCAATGAAAAGGTTACACATAAATTGTGTTTACCTTTCGATGTGAGCCACATATATTTACCATCCTCCTCTTGCTTCCTCCTCTTTTTCCTCTCTTCGTCGTGGCTTCTATATCGAGAACCGATATCCTGCAAAATACTAGGAAAGTCTTGTTCGTTATAAACAAACGGAGGACACTTTGGCCCTGACTTAAGTCTAGCAGCTTCCTCCTCTTCCTGTTGTCTCTTTTTCGTTTCCAATATTTCGTAATGTATCTGATGCAAAATAAATCTATTCCAACTCTGAAACAGAATACGAAGTAGCCAATATAACGCTACAATATTCA
The DNA here is from genome assembly GCA_963989415.1 of Cerceris ruficornis. NCBI lineage: Eukaryota > Metazoa > Arthropoda > Insecta > Hymenoptera > Crabronidae > Cerceris > Cerceris ruficornis. The sequence continues at coordinate 9,699,369 of OZ022527.1, forward strand.
TTAATCTATATTTCTATGATCCTCTATTTTTTTATAAATGTTTCTCAAATTTATGGAGATGCTGCACAGTAGATATTTAACGTGTATCTTGCAATAGAAAAATTATATAACTGATCACTTTCTTCGCCGGTTTATCACTCTTTTTTTCAAGGTACTTATTTATCAGTATAACTACGAAACCAGTCAAAATGACGGGTACACATTTTTTTCCAAAAATTCTCCATGTTTATTTGAGAGTCATAGAATAGATGTTCTACGTCCATCTCATAAAACACAAATTATCGAATCGATCATCTTTTCCACTTCTTAATTCTACTTGTTTTAAAGTACTTATTTAATATATTTAAATATAACAGATTTAACTCCGGTAGTTCTAGTATTAATATACTATTAATATTTTTTTTTATAATGCGAACAAATTTATTTACAAAAAGTAAATATGTGTAATATTTATTCCTTCCCATCGCGCGCAGTTAACTTCAGAAGAGATATACTGACCAGGCTTTAATAACACTGGTCAACAAGATTTTTTTCCCAAAGAATAAATCGGTTCTTCTTGGTCTCAAAAAATAGAGGAATGTTTCCTGAGTATACAGGTGTGAGCAGTTACAATATTTCGTATTTTTTAATGGCAGTAAATAACTGCCAAAGTTTAAAAGCGAGCGGATGCGCAAATTTTCTACGCATTAACTTTTCATTTCCACGTAGAGTACTATTGCTAGCGCAGATTTCCCACAGATTATTGGATTCTGTGGACGTTTCTGAAGAAAAAACCATCGGTGAAAAATGTCATAACTGTTTTCGTTTTGGCACAATTTAAGAAACTATCCGTCAACAACGTGTGTCGACCTTTTCCCGCTACGACGCCATCGCTCGCTGGACCGGGCTCGTCAGTGCCGTAGCTACGCATAATAACTTCGCGGGCCCTGAACGTCGATGAATCCCGTTGAGGTGGCATTCTCAACCCCCTTAAATATTAACGTGGTGACAGAAAGGTCGCCAGACCCAGTGCTCCCAGAAATGATACTTCTCAGATTTCGAAATGAAATATCTCGCTTGTGTTTGGGCCGATTCCGACGGGCCTTATTTCTACGTTTTGCTGGTAAAAAATGTTACAATTTTCTCCTCTTAGATTTTTTTCTGATTTGTACTATTTACGAAAAACCGGTGGTAAGATTTATCGCGAAAACCACGTATAAGATATTTCTTATTCATTGTTTGAAGCGAATCTTGTTTTACATTTTATGGCGAATAGAAATTATTAGAGTGAAGCTACGTCGGTTCATAATTGACGATGTTCTTTTTAAAGCTTATAAATATCAACCCAGACCTGCCCCAGGCCGTTTAAAATTCATCCAAACTAGTTGAAAATATATCATTTATTAATGAAATAAATGCACTACATTAAAAATCAAATAGTTATAAGCTTTGAAAAGTACATCGTCAATTATAAACAGACGTAACTTCACTTTTATAGCTTATATTTACCGTAAAATTCATTAAAAATAAGCAAAAACACGTTAATAAACAATAATGATTTCATTTGCATTAAAAAATTGTTCAGGAAAATTGTTATAAGTAAAATGTTCAGAATTATCCATGGAGGTGTACTGCGCATGTGCCATGCTCAGCGATAGGCTATATAAGGAGCTCGTTCGGCGCGCCGCGCCACTATAGACCCAGTAAACGAGCCGTATACGATCGAATGACAGGATGACATTCACGTCTTGGATTCGACTCGACTATCGATACCTGGTCAATTCTAACTTTAACTAACGACTAATAGTGCATGTGTTCCGTAATATTAATATGTTTAAACAATAAACTACAAGTGATTTTAAATAATTTTAACAATTAATTGCAATGTTACGTGGTAGTGTCCGTGACCTCAAGTGACAGTTACCTGCAAGTGTTTTTAAATAATTTCGACAATTAAATACAATGTTTTGTGAACGTGTCCGTGACCTCAAGTGACAGTTACCTGCAAGTGTTTTTAAATAATTTCGACAATTAAACACAATGTTTTGTGGAAGTGTCAGTGACCTCAAGTGACAGTTACCTACAAGTGTTTTTAAATCATTTCGACAATTAAATACAGCGTTTTGTGGATGTGTCAGTGACCTCAAGTGACAGTTATCTGCAAGTGTTTTTAAATTATTTCGACAATTAAATACAACGTTTTGTGGACGTGTCAGCGACCACAAGAGACAGTTACGTGCAAGTGTTTTTAAATAATTTCGACAATTAAATACAACGTTTTATGGACGTGTCCGTGACCTCAAGTGACAGTTACCTGCAAGTGTTTTTAAATTATTTTGACAATTAAATACAACGTTTTGTGGACGTGTCAGCGACCACAAGAGACAGTTACGTGCAAGTGTTTTTAAATAATTTCGACAATTAAATACAACGTTTTATGGACGTGTCCGTGACCTCAAGTGACAGTTACCTGCAAGTGTTTTTAAATTATTTCGACAATTAAATACAACGTTTTGTGGACGTGTCAGCGACCACAAGAGACAGTTACGTGCAAGTGTTTTTTAATAATTCGAACAATAAAATACAATGATTGTGCAAGTGTCAGAGACATAAAAGAATGGATATTTTTGGGTCCCGACTGGTGGCAACCTCCTCGCGGTGGGACCTGGGTCGATATCACTTACTATGATTTTAAGTTTTATTAAATGTTCCTTTAACAAGATACTTTTTTCAATAGTAATGCTAAATAGTAAGTGGTATCGAGCGAATAGCCACGAAATCCGAATATCCGGTAGCCCTCACTACGAAATTCACGGATTCCTAGTTTTAGTTATATTTAAGATTTTGCAATTAAGTAGAAATTAAGTTTCGCATCGAAGAAGAGTCAACGGATTAAAAAAATGTTATTTCTGCCACCACGTTATTAAACGAGTCGAGAATGCCACCTCAAGGGGATCCATCGACGTTCAGAGCCCGTAAAAGTATTATGCGTAGCTACGGCACTGACATGCACAGTTCGAGAGCGATGGCTCCGTAGCGAAAACATGGTCGGTACACGTTGTTGACAGATATTTTCTTAAATTGTGCCAAAACGGAAACAGTTATGACATTTTTCGCCGATAGTTTTTTCTTCAGAAATGTCCGCAGAATCCAATAATATGTAGTAAATTTGTGCTAGCAATAGTACTCTACGTGAAAATGCAAAGTTAATGCGGAGATAGTTCGCGCATCCGCTCGTTCTTCAACAAAAATTTTCCCAAGTCCACTGTTTTTACAAAAACTTCTTCGAAAACAGAGGGCGATAGAGAAATTTCAATTTTGTCAAAAGTTCAATTTTGTAGGTCAGTGTAATTCGGAATGAATCACACCCAAAATAATCCACCCGGCACGTACAAAAAAAAACGATATTTCTTTTCGTTGTGCCTAATATTTAAGTATAACGAATTCAACGCCCGTGGATCTAGTGTTAAACAAAACAAAGAATACCTGTATCAGTCTGATCAAGTTCGTCTTCCGTTTAGCTTCAGGATGTAAGTCGCTAAGTATAAGTCCCAAGGCTGCCGCTTCGGGGACCGTTCTAAATGCCCGAAGAAAATTAGCAGCCTGACAGGGTAAACCTTTTGATGTGTCCAACATGTGAAACAAGAAGCCCAATTCGCAAGAAAGACAGAATTCTCTTTGGCACGAGTGAGAGAGCAATGCTATCCTTACAGGTTCGCAATAGTAAAGTAACTGGAAAAAATCAATGCGGACTGATTGTCAGATGTCTTATAACAAACTTCGTTGTTTTGTATTTTTTCGGTTTCAATTGCTATAGTCATTTCAGTCGGAACCTAAAATTTTAGGTGGGATTCAAATCTCTCGGCCACCAATGGGGAATTTCTGTTATGTAATTACTTATATATAGCAGTTAACATAACATACAGGAGTTAGGGAAGTTAACATATATATAGGGGTTAACATAATTTGTTACACTACGGATTTTTATGCATTTATGACAAATTTAACCCTGTTTATATACACAAAAAGCATGTAATATAATAAAAAAATTTCTAAAATATCCAAAATATCGCATTCGTTGTAACATTTAACGAGTGAAAGAAATCTCTTGGATTCTTCTTTCGTAGCTGCATTTATTAAATTTGAAATTTGCATAAACATCCGCAGTGTAGTGATTACATCTATTATACACCTTAGCCTCGGTGATTTGGAACCCACCTAAAATAGTAGGACCAAACGATCGTAACAATTGAAGCCGAAAAAATAGAAAACACAGCAAGACCAGCACTTCTTCCTCCCCCTTCTAAGAACTTACAGTGGGCTATTAGAAAGAAAGCTAGCAGAAGGAATACGACTCTTTTTCACACATTCGAATCGAACTGGAAAGAGTCAATGAATCATATCAAAACTAACTGAGATAAGGTTTCAACGAGATACCCCCCTTGCTTCTGCACCGTCTCGGTAGCCATCTTTCTAACACTCCACAGTAGGTCTTTGGATAATCTCTGAAGCTTAAAATCGCTGCACTTACCTGCAGCATAGCATTGCAATAACTGTTGGGAAGCGTAGCTTCGAGGCCGCAGAAGCTGGTGCAATTATACTGATCGAAATCGAATTCATCGTAACCGAGCCGTGAATATTTCACCTCGATTTTACGGTAACGCTTGGGTATCGCCACGAAGGTGCCATCATCGGCTTTAGATCGTGCGTTCCCCCCGAATAGCTTCGCGACAACGCCACGTCGTTTTTCCAAATTGTAAGGTATCTGCAAAAGAGGTATTATTTATTTTTATCCCGCTGATAAACAACTGTTCATTCGGGACATGGTATTTTTTAGTAATACTGTACATTGCATGGGTATGATGAGAGCGATTTTATGCTGTGAAAAATTATACAATGCCGAGACACAATGCGAGAAACGTAAATCACTTTCCTTTGTCATTTTAAATGCCGTGAAAAAATAAATAATACCTATTGACGTGCGCGTGGGAATGTAAATCAGTAAAAGAGAAACGGCGCATCATTGAAGTTAGGCTTAATGTGGATGTCTTACAACCTTTATTTCACTCAAATACAACTTATATTACACAATTTCTTCTTGAGAGACATATCCTATACGTAGGTAATACTAAGTCTACCGTTTTATTGAGCACAAAACGATTAAATCAGAGTGGTGAAAATGCATCGATTACAAACGCACATGGTGCTGTTAATGCAGGGTCAAAGGGCAGCAGTATTTTAGGCTGGTAGATGTAATACGAGGGTGATGGTGATTTTTTTTCATTTTTTAAATGAGACTTTGCCTTTTATTTTCGCAATGCCCTCGACAACGTTTTACATTGTATTTTTTATCGTACATTATTACACCTATACCGACTCCAAAATTACTCATAGAGGTGGGGATTTTCAAAAAGTATAGATCGAATTTTGTTCTCAAGTGATTTCGAATAGAATGCAAATACGGAGATACATTTTATAGTAATAATATAGCGTCGAAGTCTGCAATTCTCGATTTTCAATCGACTTTTAAATTAAACTTAGGATAATATTGTATATTGTAAAAATTCGAAGTAAGGTAACAAAATTAAATATAACGTATCTTTTTGAAAAAGTTTAACAAGGAAATTAATTGTACTGCATTCTGCATGGATTTTTGATAAACTTACAAGCTCGTATTAATGACTGAAATATATTACTAATTTATACAATACACAGAGTAGATTAATATTTTCATTGTCTGTAGCACGGGTTTATTGTTTCTTCCTCTTCGAATTGGCACGTTATTGAGATTTCTTTGGATAGAAAAATTCGATTTTAATTCCTCGAAGAAACTTGGACGGACTCAATCTTAATAGTGTACTATACTTCAGTTCCTTTTACGCTTTACTAAATTGCTTCAACCAAATGAAACCTCATCGTTAATTAAGCAGAGTCTCACTTCAATCTGATTATTATTTCAATGATTTTATAGTTTCAGATATTTTCCTTCAAACAATATAAATGTTACGAATCGGAAAGCTATCGTAGGTTTGCAAATATACATATTCATATTTATGTATATATTTTATAGCAACAAAGGCTTCACAACATTTTATCACTTTAACGGTAACATTGAGATCAAGGTAAAGTTATTTCATCTATTTTACGATCACATATTGCAGTTAATGTTTCTTCCTGTAAGTTTACCCTCGTATATTTTATTCGAATAATTCGAACCGAAGAATAAACGAAAAAAGAAATGCTGGAAGAAAAAGGGGTGAGAGTTTCGAGCTTTGCGACGGTGCATCTTCGATAGAATTTCCCGGCAGTTTTCGTACCGTATATTAGTATAAGAGAAAATTATTAGAATACTGTGGATTAGCTTACGAAAATATATCACGTTTTCCTAATATCGTTTACGGACTATAATAATTATCACGAAAGGTCATCAGTCTTAATCACAATTGCATCAACCTTTTTCTTTTATACTTCACAAAATTAAAAGACTCAATTAAATTGAGCTTCAATCTTTGTGTTAATTGGTATATTGCTTCGATTTAATATACTGAATCAATAATAAATCCACCAAGGTCACGATGAAATAATACATGACACACCGCGTGCGCCAATGATATGAAAATTATCGTTACATATTGAATCGAGAAGATCAACGTTCCGTAGGAACGATTTAAATCGATCTTCTTTTTGTATATCATTTTTTAAATGAAAGGGACATAAATGCTTAACGATAGACAGCACAGATATATCGCTGCGTGTTATCGTTTTCTTGGTGACAACAGGATGGGGACATTAAACATCAGGAACAGCTTTACTTATCGTTTTAATAATGATACGGGATTGAGGGAGTATTTATGGGATCAGGAGACAAAATATGCATTTTATGGGAGTTTAAGGAGAGATGGGGGAGAGTATTGTACAAGAGTGGAAGAATATTGTTTCCTCACTTGATTTCTGCGAAACGCCTGAGGATTCGGAGCGTAACCGATTGTTCCTTGCATCTTCATTGTGCGTAGAATTTCGGGATCGACCGACGGTGTTTTCCTGTGAAAGCATCAAAACGTATATCCAATTTCTTGGATGAACATTAGTGTATATATACTTTGCTATAAAACATTGAAAAACAGAGCGAATAACGGGCGTAGTCGTATTTTTAATTAATTCGATTACTTTACCCTTCTCTTACGTGATTCGTATTCGAGAAATTCGACTCGTTTGACCGAGGTATTAATTATGTGTGCAATTACCCACCTACAAACTTTCTTTAAGTACTCTTCTGGCCAATCGCTTAACAATGGATGCCCAGTATAAACAATAGGTATCGTACTTAACGGTGTAACATCGTCGTCAAATGCTATGGATTGAACTGATTCAACTGGGTCTGCAAACTCTGTTGGCCTAAATGCATCAAAGTACAGATATTCCCCTTTTTTTTCTCTCAATATTTTTAATAAACAAACATTCGATTCTTTCGACTACTAACCGAGAAAACGTATTGAACTGGGGCTCTGGAGTATTTGTGGACATAAGATGTATAGAGCCAGCAGAATCCCCAAAGCATAGACATTGAGAAGTAGAAGATACATCGAATGACAAAACCATTGCACCACCAGTAGCAACCTATCAATGTGTAAAGCTTTTCTGTGCAAACAATATAATTGGGCTCTCCTTTCAAAGGCAATATTAGATAAGTTTAACATTTACCTGATACAAGCATGTCATGGGTGGTTGTACATTAGCATAGATAGTATCTAGTAGTTGCATTTGTCCAAATGGAGATACAACAGCGAGACGGCTCGAGTAACTGGGTAGGAATTTCAGTAGAAGGGGATATACCAGAGTCGTAACAGGACTCAATGCTCGCATTTGTCTCAAGTCGTATGCCATCAAAAAACGATCTACTGATACACCCTGACGGCTAAACTCGCAGAAAATTAGGGAGAAATACAGTTCTGACAATAGTTAAAATTGCAATGGTTAAAAAGCAGCTTTTTGTGCTCACCTGTTACTAAAACCACAGGTTACAAGATAATTTCCCTGAACATCAAAGTCACTGAGAGAACCACTGTGGGTATCAAAAGTATGTTCTATCGATAATGTATTTGGATCCCTGAGATCGATTCTGCCCGCAGGATTACCGGCACATATAAGTCTACTGTGTTGCCTTAAAATTGCACAACCATTTTCTCCTACATGTACCTATAAATATAACAGGGTATACTACACGCGTTTACCGAATAAGCTATTCTTTTCGTTGTTAAAAAAAAACTTACTAAACCAGTCTCTTTTCCTCTAGTAAGATTGAAATCTATTATTTTTTCCTGATGCCCCCCCATGAGCAGTCTAGTTGGAGAAATTTGTAACATACATTGCATATCTATCATGTTTGACGACCTATAACATTATTTGCCTTTGTTTACAATGCCTGCAGACGGGATACCCTTAATATGACATTAACGTACGTGTGTGTAAATACTGGTATGCCACGTCGTAACTGACATCTCAATAAACTTTGAGTCAATACTACGATTCCCTCATCGACAGGATGAATATGTCGAACTTCCTGCGTAGCATGTACTTGGAAGGACGTATACTTTTGTAAACCAGACCCATAATAAGAGGTTACGTGACCCTACAAATTATTTAACCTAATAAACCTGCTACTTTCCTTTAAAACTGTTTTGATATATTCAATGTCTCATAAGGTGGAATTATGTTAATTTAAAAAAAAAGAGGGATTCATTCAGGTTTTAGAAAATTGATATTATTATACAAATGTAACGGAGCAACTTGTTTTATTCCAATTAGAGAATAAGAGTCATACAAATAAGGGTGACAGGAAATGGGAAGGGAGAGGTGATACAAAAAACAAATTGTTAGTTGCACGTGCAACATCAAGCATTTCAATACCCCTTGATTCCCCATCCACATAAGCTCTTCGACTGTATCAAAAGTGGCTGTAGAAACTCCAAATCTATCCCCCCCATCGGCAAGCAAAGTACGCGTTTCATGAAATTCAGCCCCAGCGAACTCTTCTCCAAATTGCTTCGCAGCAGGTACATACTCAGCACCGGGCAAGACATAATTCGATTGTTCCCCTGTAATGAGAGATTTAAAAATTCACAATACTAATTCTTCCAGATTTTCTCATTTGAGTCAAATAAGTAGACATAACTTCAGTCAACATTTTAGATATGATTTTATACAAGGTTTGTTAACGTTATCAAGCGATCTCTCTTATTAGTCGATTACGTGACTATAAACATATTCGTTCGTTATGTTAAATTCTATTAAAGCATCGATTTCACGTTCGATTGAAATTCACGTGTAATTCAAAGATTTCGTAGATCCAATCGGAGATTAATATCCCATCGAGAATATCGTCTTTCACAAACGAAATGGTCAAAGGGTGGGGAAGGCCGAATAAACAGTTCGATGGATCGCTAGGCGAGGATTAATGTGAGACAAAAGACAAACGCGATACTAACGAATAACAGGACACCAGATCGCGCACCATGATTGGAGCGACGAGCGTCACGAAACGAAGGCGTTTCGCGCCTTTCTGTGTCTTCGAATTTTCCGCCGTATGAGAGGTAGTTCGGTGCAATGGATGCTTTTTGGCGCGTCTGATATCAAGGAAAAGTATAAGAAAACATTCCAAGGGGTACTCACAAAGGAGTTCCTGTTCATCGCCACCGCTACCGGCCGCGGCCTCCACGGACGGATCGTAGTGGCCCAAAACCGAGTAGTCCATAATATCGCCGTCTTCAGGCATTTGAAGCATTTTGCTTTTGAAGCATCGAATAGTCGTCGGCACGAAGATAGCTGTAATATCGTCGTTTCGACGATCGTTCTCTTTTCATAGCACACTTTCGGTACACGCACACGTACGCACGCACGCACGCACCTTAGTCGCCTTGGCAACTGTGCAACAAGCGAAACACTTCCTCACGTATATCCACCATTTACACGTGTACCGTTGTCTCCGGTGGCAAGATTCCTCGATACCATAACACTTTTTCCACTGTTTCTTTCACGATACAGTGGCTGACCCGTCTATCGTGGTACCTTTAATTCATGATTCCGCTTTTCTGCGCGTTTCCCCCGTGCGAGGTTGTATGGTGGCCTTGAAGGGGGCGACATCTGCTACTTCGCGCGTTGAACAGGCGCGCCAATGTGGAGAAATATAAAAGCACTAGGTTGTTACGCAGTTGCCATGGTTACGGGAAGTAGCGGTCTCGAGGCGCGAACAAGCCGTTGTGAAAAATTTGTTTTCTTGTGTGTAATTTTGTTAATAGGATGTGTTTATGGCGGAAAGTGGAGAGAGAAAGGTAAGATTCATGAATATCTATACGATTTTCGTCATGTACGATCGATATTTTGTATAAGTTGCAAATTATTGGAATGCACGCTCTGCTTAACATAGCGCTGCATTTGCTACCATGTATTCGACAATGTAACAAACGAGAAGTGTTGAACAATCACTTTTTGCATTGTTACAACACTTCTTTTAAATGGAATATACGTTATTTTAACCTCATTACGACAATTCTTAGTTTGGATAATTAATTTGTCTATTCTTTTCTGTTATACAAGTTAGAATTAATAGGGTTAAAAGAACCTATCTTGTATAGTCGCACAGCTTCCGAGAGTTGTATCTGCGACTTTCGGAGTATGCATGATGTCATTGTAATATACGTTATTTTAACCTCATTAGGAGAATTCTCAGTTTGGATAATTAATTTGTCTATTCTTTTCTGTTAAACAAGTTAGAATTAATAGGGTTAAAAGAACGTATCTTCTATTGTCGCACAGCTTCCGAGAATCGTCTTACACCTTCGTAATATATATGATTTTATTGTATCGTAAATGTTTTATGCCAATTATTTGTTGGTTATATTTTTCTTTGCGGAAAATAAGATGGAATTTATATGCGCGTCGTTCAGATGCTGCAAACGCGATACGAAACATTGTTTCTTATTACAGAACCATTTTTTTATCTGTAATAATTTCATAGTTACGTGGCTGCATTAATTTTGCGCCGGTAAATAAATTATGCATATTAACATGTGTTGTTTTTCGCAATATATTTTAAATGTTGAATTAGTTTTACAAATAGACAGTTATATTAATTTTTTAAATTGCAAAATTTGATATTTACGTGGCTGCATTCATTTTGCGCCGGTAAATAAATTATGCAGATTAACATGTTCTGTTTTTCGCAATATATTTGAAATGTTGAATTAGTTTTACAAATAGACGATTATATTAATTTTTTAAATTGCAAAATTTGATATTTACATGGCTGCATTCATTTTGCGCCGGTAAAGAACTAACCTATATTAGCTCCTGTTGCATTTTGCAATATAATAGGTTTACCGAATTAGTTTCTTAAATAGAAAATTATGTTAAGTTTTTAAATTGCGAAATTTGATATTTATGAGGCTGCATTTATTTTGCGTTGCCAAAAATTATTATTATTGAACTATCAAGGAAGTTCATTAAATAAAAAATGGATTCATACGTTCGACACCAATATATGCGTATATATTCTTTAAATTTCAATTAATATATTACATATCACAACAAGGAATACTGAAAATCACAGAGAAAACGGTCTAAGCGCCCGCCTTTACACACGGAAATACATCTATAATTACGAAAATATGCCATAAATAATTTATAGCTTTTCTGAAAATACGTTCGTTTCTCAATACTTTCGTGCGTTCCCATTTCTGTTCTATATTATCCATCGTCGGTACTTGTATAATCATATATGGACGCATTAGTTTCTCCATTCTCACGTCTTCGAGCTCTAATTAAATTTTAAAGAAATCTACTTTACCTGGAAAAAATAACACTTGTTAGTAGAAAGTATAACAGTTATTGCAAATATTCATAAAAATATAGGTACAATAAAATTCAACAATTTACCTGAAAGTTAACGGAAACTGTTGAGCTTCTGATTAACTCAAAAATACGTAGAATCATCTACAACTGCGGTAATTAGCGAGTAGATTTTATCTCATAGTTTAGCAGCGAGGGAATTGAATCATTAATGTAAAGTTATTAGTTGTACGGTTGCTGATATTGCAAAGTACGGAACAAAGAATGACTTCTTATCAAGATCCATTTTTAATGGTGGGTTGCTTATATGGAAGAGAGTTTTTAAAAAAGTCGTGAACATGATCGTTGTGCGATGCGTCAGATCTAATAAATAATATAGTATTATTTATACAATGTAGGTTAATGGAGATTTATTATATTACATTTAACATACCTTTCGGTCCAAAACGCGTACCCTGTTCGTGTTATCGTACAATGAAATTTCCTATAAACCAATTGATCTTACTGAAACAGACAGGACAAATTTTGATTCAGTATTATTGCATTTTTTTTAATGAGCATTATGTCTATGCGCAGTAGTTAAATTTTTAATTATAGTACAAACATCTCATTGATTTTAAGTTATATTTAACGTTCTTATCTTCTAATATCGGAGGCTAATAATCGATGGAAAAACAATGTTTTGCGTAAGGTATTAATAGAATTATCGTCATCGTTCATTTTAGCACCAAAGAAAAAATCAATTTGTCGAAGTTCATTAATAACCGTAGCACTTTATCTACTGTACATGTATGTACAAACAGATATATTGTTTCATACGTTCATTAGCATATATGTGAGCTACGAGAACCACCGATACTATGATATACTTAATAATAATTAGAATCAATTTCCCGAAGGTGACGGACAAAACTCGGTCCCCTAATTAGTCCTTTACATTCCATATTCCCTATCGTTCTCTTTACCGCGTTTTTTTCATTTTTCTTTTCGGGTTCAATTGTCATAATCATTTCGTCTAGGACCTATGGTTTTATATAGACTGTGAAACATCGTGGCTATGATAATAATAAAAAAAAATTCCATAGGTCACGAAGACTAAAACTTGGGTTTCCTAATTAGTTCTTTAAATTCTATATCCCCTATCGCTCTTTCTACCGCGTTTTTTTGTTTTTCTTTTCGGGTTCAACTGGTATGATCATTTCGTCTAGGACCTTCGATTTTATGTGGAATTCTAAATTTTTCTACTTAAATGTAAACTGTTTAATTTAAATCTCTGTAATTTGAAGTTGGGTCCATTAATTGTTAGTTCGAGCCCTTTATCTTCTTGCCCACCATAGTCCCCTCAGTATGCACCATAAGGGAAATTAAATAAGATACTCTAGAACAAGACTCCCCACATTAATCTCTCGACAATGCACATTTAGCGCTCTACAGAATTGCATATGTACCGTTTTGTTAGATGCATAGATATATCTATGTATATGCACCTGGAACAAATTTCATTGCACACGACATATCTATTGCACCGAACTGTTACGTAATCGTACAAATAGTTCCGTGGCTCGCAGCCATCTCTCGCTACCTTAACATTAGATCTACCAGTTGGAATACCTGGTCCATAATTTTTTCAAAAAATTACGCGTTATTTATAATGACGCAAATGTTTTTATTTTCTGTACTAGTCTCGTAAAATGTAATTCATCAACAGACATAATTTTTCTCCTTGCACCATATCTTTTTTTAAAGATATTTATCTGATATCTCAAGGTGCATCGAATTTATCGCTTATAGTTTTAGTGCGAGTATCATTGTCATTCCATTCCAATTATTCTAACTAGGAATATCTTTCAACTAAACATTTTAATATTTAAAAGAAAAATGCGATTGATCAAATGGCATAATTTTCTTTCTTCCACCATATCTTTCTTTTGTCATTCCATTCCAACTATTCTAACTAGGAATATCTCTCAACTAAACGTTTTAATAATTAAAAGAAAAATGCAATTGATCAAATGGCATAATTGTCTTCCTTCCACCATATCTTTCTTTAAAGATATTCATCTAATCTCTCAAGATGACTTTAACTAGAAACACTGCTCAGCTAAATGATTTAATAATGAAAATCAGGAACCAATTTTCATTTGCCTCTTTATCCAATTCTCTTTTGCAATTAAATCGTAAAATTCCCACTTTGATTGAATTAATTTTACATCGTAAACGTGTTACCTCAATGTCGTCGAATCAAGCGTGTGCGATGATGAAGAGCAGTAATGAGCATGCCAATTTCCTCCTCCGATTCGGCTGATTGGCGTCGCGACGCCCGAGTATTCGGGGTGCCAGTTACCGACGCGCCGTGTTGCTTTGCTTGTTGGATTGGAAACGATGAGCGTCGAATAAGCGGCGGTGGTCTTGCACCTGTAGTTCGATTCAGTTTCTTAAATAATCGCATCCATTATCGTCCCATCGGCCTGATCTAATTATGTGCTACCTAATAGACGTAAAGCAGATCGATGCATGCCTTGCATTTCAAAAGACCTCTGACTCTTCATCGGTTGCCTTGGAATAAAACGTCTTTGAACCGGAAGATCGACGGTAGAACCTTTTCTTGAACTCACATTACCTGACTTGGACGAATCCTTGCGTGATATTTTTTATTTTGTAAAATATTGATAATTTTGTAAAATACATGCACACGTATTCGTGTTGTCGTTTCAACGTGAAATGAAAATATTTTGTTATGTTAAGACACTCAACTAATACACGGACGGCTAGAAAATCAGTCAGGGTAAATGAGGATTAACAATAATTGATGCCATCTTCTGTTACCTTCTTCCATAAAGATTAATTGTAATTCGTAGACTGCGGATTATTATGCATTTGTGACAAATTTAACATTGCTAAAATACACAAATACTATGTTCAAATTCAAATTTACATTATATCATGTTTTTTACTTCACTAATTTTTTTACTAATTTTTTAATTAACTTTAATACTACATACTATATAATACTAATTTTACTAACTTTAATACTAATTTGACTAATTTTTAATTGATTTAAAATTTTTTTTTATTACTAATTTACTATTATACTAGTTCAAGTTCAAATAAAAATTCAAATTAAAATTAAATTTACATAAAAGTCCGCAGTGTAATTTAGTTACAAGCAGGATGCAATTTTGGAGGACACCTATTCAATTTCTCGAGGTGTACGTTAAGAGATTCAATGGTTCAGAGGTTCTTTACACTGATGAGATTTATAGCCGTCGAAAAAAGAAATTTGGCTCGATCTATGCTACAATGAATTCGATAAAGAGATGCAATCTAAACGACTAATCATCTCGTGAATCGTATCGTATAACATTGATGATCGCAATACCTTCTCTTTGGCAAAGCGAATTCGTAATACTTCGACGAGAGCAGCAATCGCAGAGACGACAAGCATCGTCACGAGGATATGTCCTGCAACTGGAATCGATTTCATTCGACGATCATCGTCACTTCCCTCCGCGTTTTCATTTAAGTCCTCACCAACAATTTCCTTCGACATTTTCGTTTCCTCCTCGACACTCTCTGCCTTCGTTGTTACATCAATCTTCTTCTCCTCGACGATCTCCTTTTTCTCGATCTTTTCAACGGGTCTCGTGTACGTGCAATTTCCATCATAATCACATCGAAAAACTGACTTTACTTGATCCTCGTATCGATATCTCGGGCAGCGCAGTAATTTCCGATAATCCACCGGAGCTGGGATAATTATCTCAGGTTTCGTTGAATTCTCCAAAGTCTCTGTAGTCTCGTTTTCATTTGTACTCTGCTCTTCACTGGAATAATTCGTGTTCAACAATAATCGAAGTGGGAGGGACAGTAGCACACCAAATATCGTTAGTATCACGATGATGCTGATATTGATACCCAACGAGATAGGTCTTTCGGACATCTTGAAGGAGCGTTGCAGTAATCCGCATGCACTCTCACTGATCATTCGTCGTCGAGGTATTTCGCATTGCAGTGAATTTATCTATAGTATACTTTGGGCTCGGACCTGCCATGTTTCCACTTCGAATTTTCACTTAGACGAGAACTTGTACGATGATTGAACTCTTCGATCGTATTATCAACGTTGCAGTTAATGATGATATTGTTCCATCCCTCCTTTTTCAATGTTCAGGCGCAACTGTTGCGCATTCTGTTGTGACTGCAGTTCGAAGTGAACCTGGACGTTGGCTGATATTGATTTCCAAGTAGAGTGGCCCCGTACGCGCAAGTCTCACGGTACCTCATCGGTCTGGGAAACTGCGCTTGGCGGTAATTAGATGTCGTTTAAATTGAGCTCGACTTCGAACGAGCAACACTTTCCGATGTAATTATCTTCTTTCACGTGGTGACGGTGTTTCGTAGACTTCACGTGGGAGTAGGAGTTTAATTGGATTAGTTCCTTGTATTTTCTTGTATTTTCAGTCGCTTGAGATACAAATCTTTTGGGCAAATAGGAATTTTATTGTTGATGTGTATCAATTGATTATTTTCAGAGTGGTCAATGTAATTTTGAGATAATTGGTAATACTGTTATTTTAATTAGATTGATGGCTGGAGTTGGTTAGAAATTTGTTTTGTAGTTTTGAGAAGGCGGGTAATGTATCTTGATTGCAATTAGAGTGATAAGATGTCGTCTGTTTTTCTTCTATATGTTCTCAAACATATATCACGTCAAGTAATTTTCATCATTATTTCAAAATAAATTAAGAAATTATATTGAACTGTATTTATAGATAAGCAAATAACGCTTTATTGCTCTTTTGATATAAAAAAAATGTTCATTGAAATTTGATTAGACTCTGATCGCTGGGATTATTATTCACGTTGAAATTTATTACCTTAATCCGCGAATACGGATATCACTTTATGCGATAGATTTAAAGTAGAACGTATGTGACGTGAGTTAGATGTAACAGTTATAACAGGTCCGCGCAATGTGGCTTTTATAGGATATTATAAAATATGTATTCCTCGGAGCGATATTTCAAAATAGACGTTCAAAAGTACGAAAGGTTATTCACGTGTCTCTCGCGATATTTAAAATGCAACTGCCAAATTAACTGACCTTTTCGATCGATATTTCTCAGTTCTTTCACCTCGCGACAACAAATGGCAACTCTGCAAAAGACCTTATATAAAATACGATAAAAATTAATGTGACCATAATTTACGTTCCGCTTAGTGCACGATCTACTTTCGAAAACTATCGATAAACGTCCAAACGAGTACATCTACTTCTTATATTTTAATGTCTTGGTATGATAACTTTTTAAATCTGTCGAAGTGCATTTGCCTGCAACGATACAACATAAATTCATGGCTCTCTTATTCCAATCACGTTCGTAATGTTAATTTCGGAAACAGCTGTGTTTAAGATATCATTGATAGGTTCTTCCGTTCTTCTTTAATCCCCTGCCGTGCAATAACGAGGGACACTCGTGACGCGATAAATGGAATTAGCAATTTTAAAGTTATCGAAAAATTATCAACCCTCTGTAGTCCGAATTTTCTGTGGCATCTGAAGATCAGTTGCACGATAGCACATTAGAAAATGATAAAAGTACTATTATAAATAATACATCTACCTTGATTTTGAAACATTAAATTGTAAAGAAGAAATTGGCAAAATTAAAAAATTGACTTTGAAGAATAAAAGCTTAGATTTGTCTTATGTTGCTTGAAAGTTACACGGGCCCATAGAGGGTTGAATTAAAAATATCAGTGAATCATGATACGAACAAATTATTTCTATACCATTTAATATCGCGGTAAATTATACGCTATAACAGAAATCAAGGATAGATTGTTATTTCAGCAATTAATTCTGAGTTACTGTGCAATTCAGTCACAAAAGAAATGGTACGGCAAGGGGTTAATTGAAATAGCATCCTGCACATCTAGAGTATCAAAGTCAACCAGGCAAAAAAGTATCAGAACTTAAAGTTTCCGAGTGTCTGGTAGAATATTCACCTCCAATGATAGCACATACATCCACAGATCTTTTAACACTAGGTTTACCATACCAGTCAAAATGACTGGTACACAATTTTTTCCAAAAATTCTCCAAATTTATATGAGAGTCATAGAATAGATATTCTACGTCCATCTTATAAAACATAAATTGCCGAATCGATCAAGTTTTCCACCTCTTAATTCCCCTTTTTTCAAAATACTTATTTAATATTTTTAAATATGATAGACTTAACGTCGGTAGTTCTAGTGTTAAGCGAACCCCATGCACAATGTTCAGTTCGAAACCACAACTCTTCTAAAATATTACCGATAGCTTCTTGAGTTCTTTAATTTAACCTTTTGCACTCCGTTGTCGCCGCAGCGGTGACGTTGTAATAGAAGTTGATAACTCCGTTGTCAAATAAATCTGGTGTTTTTTTAAATTTTTTTATATTGTGAAACATAATTTTAAAATAGATTCGCTTCGTTTTTAATGACAAAGCAAGACTTTCAATTTTCTACAGATGTGTACTCGCACCGTGTAAATAGTTCTGGAATAGCTGGTAGCTCATAGTAAAAATTTCTCTGAGTGCAAAGGGTTAAGCATCGCCATGCGACAACCGCATTTAGAGTATCAATTCAACCAAAGAAAAAGTGATCGCAATTTTTAGTTTTCCATCTTCTGGTAGCACATTCTCCTCTAACGGTAGCACATAAGTCCACGAATCTTCTATGCGAACCCCATGCACAATTTGCAGTTCAAAAACGCAGCTTTTGCCAAAAACATCATCGACAGGTGCTTAAGTTCTTTGATTCAAACATCACCTAGCGACAACCGCATCTAGAGTAACAATTCAGCCAATGAAAAAATGATCGCAATTTTTAGTTTCTCGTCTTCTGGTTGCATATTCTGCTCGAACGGTAGCACATATATTTCTATGCGAACCCCATGCACAATGTTCAGTTCGAAAACGCAGCTTTTGCCAAAACATCATCGAGATGTTCTTGAGTTCTTTGATTCAAACATCACCTAGCGACAACCGCTTCTAGAGTATCAATTCAAGCAAAGAAAAAATCGTCGTAATTTATAGTTTCCGAGCGTCTGGTAGCATATTCACCTCCAACGATAGCACATAAATCCACGGATCTTCTATGCGAATCCCATGCATAATGTTAAGCTCGAAAACACAGCTCTCGGCAACGGCGAAGTCATCGGCGGTAGGTTCTTGAGTTTCGCATGGACAGGAAGAAAGCGGTGGCGCGGCAAGGGTGCAAGGGAACGGCTCGAACGGTGCAGCCTCTCTAACGCGTGCATACATAAATAATATTAGACAATATCGAATTAAAATTCGCATCTTTTTGCGAGCAACAATGGACCACGGTGGCCCAACAAAGGAAACGCCCGCTGCGGCGGCGGTGGAGGTGGTGATGGTGGCGATGGTGGTGGCGGGTAGGATCGGCGGCGGCATTTATAAAAGTAATAAAACAGTCGAACAACAACTCGGGAGTGAGTAGCAACGAGAGAAAGGGAGAAAGAGGATGGTAGAGAGGGTGAGCGAGCGGGATAGGCCGGTAAGGTGAAAAGAGGAGGGTAAAAGGAGGTACAGGAAAACAGACCAAAAGAGAGAGAGATGAGGCACTGGAGAACAGCGACCCGACCCGACCGACCGGTAGCCCAGCCAGCGCACGTATATCTTGCTCTGCTACACCGCACGCCGATTCTTCGAGGTTCTCATTGATGAATTCGTTCTCTTATAAAAGCCAGCCGTTCGATCCTTCATCCCTCGCTCTGCGCGCCAAACGTGTACCAGCTTTTTCTCCACCGTGGAACGTTGTAGCGATGCGAGTTAATAAATCGTTCCACGTCGTTTCACTCTACCTATAAGGTACACTTTGATGGAATTATTTGTTAACAATCTTTATTAGAATCTTGTCGACATTTCGCCGCCAATTTAAATTCAAATTTACGTAATAATTCGAAAGCAAGGATTATATCCAAGATTACGTTTCTTCCACGAGTTCCATCCCCGATGTTCTTACAGAATCATGAGAAACCACGAGGCAATGTTGTCTTAATTCTCGTACCGGTCCTGTCGGGGGAAGAGGGAATCCGCATACGATAAAGAAACCAGTTCTTTAAACGAAGCATAATGTGATTAGCTCCCGAGCAAGTACGAAAAGACGATGCCGGGGGAGAATATATCGCGCACCGATGCGCAGGTGCATCCAACTGATTATCGACGGGTTTCACGCGAAAGATGAGAGAAGGTTGAGAGCCAGGGTATGTAGAGCAGATGCTGGCCATGGCAATGGTGGCGGGGTGCGTGATTTTTCACCGCCGACAGCTCCTCCTTCGAGAACCGCGCATTCCACCTTCCTCCTTCTCCTTCGACCCCTCCCGCTTCCTCACCATCGGCCCCCTTCATCCTTCACTCTTCGTTCGCATCCGAGTGGTCCCCCCTTTCTCTCTTTCTCTTTCACTTCTCTCTTTTCTTCTTCCTCTCTCTTTTTCGTTCATTTCTCTCTTTCCTTCTTTCTCTCTTTTCTTCTCTGTCTCTCTTTTCTTCTCTCTCTCTTTCATTTCTCTCTTTTCTTCTCTCTTTCTCTTTCATTTCTCTCTTTTCTTCTCTGTCTCTCTTTCATTTCTCTCTTCTTTCTCTCTCTCTCTCTCATTTCTCTCTTTCCTTATCTCTCTCTTGGTCCCTCCTTGTCTCTGTTTCTCTCTCTTGCCTTCAGTGGCGAACACTGGCAACGTATGCCGCGGACACGCCACTGGACACCAGTTGCACGATCTTAGATTTGCTGATCTCGCATCCCGAGTACACCGACACAGGGATGCACTCGGTGCACCGCACGATGCAAGGGGCACGCCTGCCGTATCTCCTTCGGTCGCCCGTGCGACTGCGATTGCATATACACATGATTCAACGTGTGCACGCGTGTGTGTACGATGCACGCGATGCATAAGGGACTGAAGGATGCGAGTGTCTGTTCTGAGAAATGATTTTCAATAAACCGCGAGGAGAGGGAAAAGTGGGAGGTTCAGCGGGGATACGTCGCATTGGTAATTTTGATTAATTCTCGGCGTATTGCTGGGAGCTACGGCGATAATTATCGTTGGTGCGATATGCTGTCTTGAGGTAGTTTATTATGGGGGTAGATTGTAACGTGGTGGAGAGTGTGGGTATGAATTTAATGACTGAGTGGGGTAGGAGATTGTGGTAATTTTAGATATTTCGAAAGGAGAAAATGCATAGAATTTTAGGAATTTGTAGTGGTTGCAGTGAATTTTGTATATTTAATGGCAAAATTAATGGCGTTAAATTTGTTATATTGACATATATGAAATAAACACTTTGGAAAAGATTGAATCAAGAAATAAAAAATATGATTGATTCAATCATTTATGGCCCATAGGATAGGTGTGGAATATTTACTATATTGTTTGCGTATAGATTTGAAAATTTTTTATAAAAATAGTAACCAGTGATTTCGACTGCCTCAGCAGTTGTAGCATTTATTAACGTTCTTGTATTTAAGTATGTATTAATATTTACTTAAATACTTAGATACTTGCAAAATTTATAATCTCGTCTTTCCTATATTTGTCATTTTACAATTAACACTATAACTACCAAACCAGTCAAACGACTGGTACACAGTTTCTTCAAAAAATTCTCCAAGTTTATAGGAGAACCATAGAATAAATGTTCTACGTCCATTTTAAAAAAAATAAATCACCGACTCCATCATTATTTCCTCTCCTTGATTCCTCTTTTTTCAAAGTACCTATTTAACATATTAAAATGCAATAGATTTAATGCCAGTAGTTCTAGAGTTAAATTCTTGCGGCGAATAATTTTATAATACTGCATCTTATTCAATTGTTTGAGTTCATGATTTTTGAAATTCTAAACCTCTTCGTTTCTCTTTCTCACAAGTGAAACTCAATATTGTAATCAAGGGGTTAATAACATATCTGTGTTAACGTAGCCTCAGAACGAAATGATTCCATAGTTTTACAAATATGTTACATCTATCATTAACACTAAACCTACCAAGCCGGTCAAAATGACCGGTTCCCAATTTTTTCTAAGCATTATCAATATGATAGGGGAGCTATGAAGTAAATATTCCATTTATATCTTCTGCCACTTAAATTAGTTAATCAATCATCTTTTTCACCTCTTGATTTCTTTTTTCCAAAGTACTTATTCAGCGTAGCTAAATTTTAGAAAATATAACGTCGGTGAGTTTAATATTAAATACTATTCTAATTAATTCCCCACTCGAAGCAGGATTGATCTCTAAATATCGATAACATTCGCATACCACTTATCCAGAAAAATCACCCATAATTCCACACTTCCTCTTTCTCTTCTTCCTTGCAACGATAAATCGCCCCGATTAAAAAGTCTGAAAACCACCTCATTGTCGCGTATCATATAAAACACCCATCATCATCAGTATTCAATGTCATTTACCGCATTCCACGAAACTCACGTCCGTCAGGCGTCATTGAATCCCTCCATAAAATTCTAAGCTCGTTGAAAACACGCGCCACATGAGAAGCGGACTTAAACGCATCTTTGCATGTTACACCACAGACGCCATGTCCTCCTAACTCAACGAACATCTCCCGAGTAATCCTCGTTGTCAGTCTTCTTGAAAGTGGCAGCAATCGTACACTCTTCAAAAGTGCTCCATTCTTTATACTCCATAAAGAGAATCATCCACGTAGCTTTCTGAAATACGTCGGTAAAAGTGACTTCTAAACCTATACATTGTAGAGCACACGCTCATTAAATGTCTCGCCCCTCCGTAATGCACCGAGTTAAAGTTACGATTCATAACAAGAATGCACGGTAGCCGTAGCCTCGTTAAGCTTATAATTTACGTTTACCATCGCGAGATGCAACCGCGTTGCATCAGCCGTAAATAGAATCGACGATCTGCTAAAAGGTTCTCTATAAAACGGATGATTTACGTAAACGTTCCACCGCGATCGATTCACGCGCCATCGGGAATCCGAGTCCTCTTGTAAATCCCGCCGCCATTAACTCCAAAGTCCTCGTATATGTCCCGCCGTCATTAAGTCCAATGCCGTGACACATCGAACGAATAAACTGCACGTATGTCGGCATCGATCTTAATATTACCTGGAATTGGGCATCGCAATTACGAGGAGGACAAAGGGAGAAGCAGCGAGAGGACAGGATGTACGCATCGGCCATCGAAGAGATCGGAGACGCGGACTAATTGACGTAGCACGAGTCGCGTTCGAGTGGCTCTGGGGAGTTGTTCGCATAGCGGCGAAATTTCCATCTAAAACGCTTATAAAGTAGAGACGGTAGGGCCGCAAGGGCTGCAAGAGAATCGCGTCTCTTGCTCGGTCGACGGCGGTGGAGGTAGAAGGACGCGAGGGGAGCGTCGCAATTACGCAAATTGCGGCTCTGTTCTCGCCTCCTTCGGGCCGACTGCCCGCGGAAGGGCATCAAGACCGTGGAGGTTGAAGGATGGCGTTACAAGGAATGCTCGACGTTTCTACGTACGCGCATACAGAAGAGGCCGCACGATTCCTCTCTCGATCGTCGCCGGTTTGACTCGGCCAAGACGAGCAATTCGAACGAGCGGCGCGAAGGGCGCGAGCCCGTTGTCGGCGAGCCCGAAGGGCTACCGTTTCAACGTATCAGCGGAGATCGTCGATGGTGGCTCGTCCGGCACGAAACCTCACCGTTGGAACGAGTGGAATCGTCTTTGGACGGATGAAAAATGCCGGTTATATCGGGGAAACTGGTCGAACGGCGGTCGATTCGACGGGAGCCAGCAGCGCGTGCCTGTTGCGGTCTTATTAGCGCTGATCAGCTTCGCGATAAATTTACGTGTCGGGGAAGATATATATGCGCCGCGAGACATCGATGCAAGTATAGAGGGAAAGAAAAAAGAGGAGGAATAAAGAAAAAAGAAAGAAGGATACGTCGCCCGTTACGCAGGATCCTCGCGATTCTCCCTCGATTCCGCTTCTGCGCGCATGTCTCGAACGTTTTTGCCTCGAGCCGGTGTACACGGTGACAGTATACCTAACAGAAAGCGACAGAAAATCTATCAGGCTTTCAATGAAACCAGGAGATACCGTCGGGAGGAACTCTAATGGTGGCGCATGCTGGCTACGTCGAGTAG
Organism: Cerceris ruficornis; assembly: GCA_963989415.1. Lineage (NCBI taxonomy): Eukaryota > Metazoa > Arthropoda > Insecta > Hymenoptera > Crabronidae > Cerceris > Cerceris ruficornis. The sequence goes on from OZ022527.1 coordinate 9,723,363, forward strand.
GACGATTGGCGAGAAATCGTTTTACGATCGGTGAATTCCTTTTTCCTTGGGACGAATCGGTCTCGGTATAACGTGTCTTGGTTTTTTCCCACTTACATTCTTTTTTCTCGTATCTCGCCGCCTTTTATTTCCTCGGCATATCTAGACCGCTCGTGTCGCCAGAGAGAGAAGTTTTTCGCGGGCAGGTCGTCGCTCTTGCATCGAAGCTTGTAGCAGGGCTATGAACTCGATCGTTGGAATATAGGTGCTAGCTGGTAATCCTCTGGTATCTCGTATGGTTTTGCTTGGCTCGATAAAATCCCGTAAATCCTTAACTTCGTTACGCGACGAGCCTCCCGGCTTCGAAAAGGGTATAAAGTTCTTGCCACGATACGTTCGCGGCTCCCCTTATCCCTCCGCGTGAACATTCTGCCGCGTTTCTGTAGATTTTTATGACATCTCCCCGAGTCTTCCTCGTGTTATCTCAATACGCTTGTCCTATGTTATGGGATAAGACATAAAGTGCTCGACTCGGCGGAGAGTGGAAAAAAAAGCGGGGAACCGTCGGGTGATATTAACGTTGGCAATAGAAAGATCTGTTTTAAGCGCCACGAGCCCCGGCTGCACGGGAAACGATGCAAGCGTGAAGCCGCTCACCAGGGGCGTATTAACGGCGGTGCCATAACACCGGCATTTATTTCTCTATCGGCGGCATCCGTTGGAAGCAACGAGAGGTACGCCGGGTAGAAAACGATGGAAATTTATACGGAGCCGATAATTAGCGAGCCGAATCGGCTCCTGGGAGGAGTACCCCAGTGGCCGCGGTAATCGCTGTAATTTATGCCCGCTCCTCAAGATATAAGCTCGTTGAGATAGGCCAGGAGCGTAAAAAGCTGCACGGCGAAAATGTCGCCCAATTAACGGCGAATTGGAGCGGACGAGGTCGCGTGTACGTACGATCGTGTTTCTGTCTGCGTGGATGTCCGTGGTACACGTGTTTTCTGAAAGTATCGACGCATATGGGGTGATCGTTTTTCAGTGAATTTTCTCCAGAGATTTGCAACTTTTACGTTTTTGCTGGTAACGATACCCGCTTGCGGAATAGTCTCGCGAATTTTTAACAAGTAGAGAAAGCAATCCCTAACTTCGTCGCATCTGCTGCCCTGATCTCAAACCTTCAAGAATTTTCTCAGTCTCGCCTGATCTTATTTTCAGTTATTTCGACCATGTATAGTCCGAGAACTGAAAGATGGCTAGGGAGCGGTGGAACCTCTCGTTTTCAAACGCCTATTCCCGCCGTGTCGCTTTTGGAAATCTCAAACGCAGTCTCCTAAAGTAAACACCCCATATAGTTGTTTACTTTATGAGGCTGAGTTTGTGGATTACAAAAACGAAATGGCGGAAATGGCGGTTGAAAGCGAAAGGCTCAGCCGCTCCCTAGCCATCTTTCAGTTGTCGGACTATATCAGTCTGTATCCAATTTCAATTTATCAAGCTCCTCTCATATTCCCTCCCCACGTGAAATCCACCCTTAACGCTTAGTCAACCCCCGAGAAAAAAACAAATTATACCCTATACGCCGTGCTTTTTTCAGCAATAAGGCGACCTAGTAAAGTAAAAGTGAGAAATTTCCCCATTCGATTATCAACCGACCTTTAACCCTTTGTGGTCTGAATTATTTTGTCAAGTTCGTATCGAGCTAATTGAAATTAATTGCACATTTTCTGTCCTTGGTTATTAATTTTTTTAAATAATAGCAATAACTATAGGTACTAAAGAATATTTATGTGATATTACAAAATCATTATGAATTTGAAAAGCCGATATTAATTCGCTAGAAAATAAAATGAAGTGAGAAACTATGTTGAGTATACCTCGACATAGGACTGCAAAGAGTTAAAACAGGGAAATCTCCCGACTCGGTGGGTTATCACGTTGAATGCCATGGGGGTCACCGGCGACCGGCACTGTTGAATTTGATGAAATTTCTTATGATTTTTAAATTGCGATATTCACAGATATGCTAATATATTCAATATTAAAATGTCGCTGTTAGAAAAGTGAAGCATTACTGAGTATATAACTGTTCTTACTTTTAACATTTCTATTCAATAAAGATCTGATTTTAATACAAACAGTTTAAGTTCGCCGGAAATGATGATACTACCGAAATAAGGGTGGCATTCAACGTGTTAACCCTTTGCACCTCTATGTCGAGCTACATTCGACACAGCTTTCTATACCCCTTAACGTTTCATCTACTAATTAACAACTTTTCGAAACTAACAATAATTTTGCATCTTTATATAAATATCCTGCGGTAGCTACACTTGTTTCTAGTATCAAGTAAAAATGAATAATCAACGTCAGATCATTTTCCAAGACTATATTTGCTTAGGTGACGAAAAGTTAGTAAAATAATTCGGAGCGCAAAGGGTCAATACGAAAAAGCTTGAACACCGTCACGTAACGTATTCCACCGATAACTTCAATCTCTCACCATTCGCGCGAATGAAACCCGAACACCCTGTATACAGATCCATCCAGATATTTCCATCCATTCTTACGTATGCGTACGCACATAGACGGAGGACGCAGCATAAGAGCAGAGGCTTAACGAGTCGCTCGCGCAAAAGCTGCCGCTGCGCCATTAGCGAGCGAGCGAGCGAGTGAACCGGGCTTAAATAGCGCGAGCATTCAACCGGACGGAGGCCCGGCCTCGCAGAGAGCCGCGCCTCCCTTTTGAACTTCGAGCCACTTTTACGATTTTATTATTGGCTCTTACGCTCACGATATTTATGCGACGTCGCACGATATTTTCCACGGCGCAACGCGTCGACTTTAATGGTACCCGCCTTTCCCCCGTGTGCACCATGGACGACGAACCCTCTTAGGAGCGACGCATTGCGCGATGCGCTAATAACGCTTCGACCGAGCGGAACTTAATTAGGAGGCTACAGACAACCATGGCGAACGAAACACGCTCTCGCGTTGTAACGTTTCCTCTCCCCGAGTATCGGCCGATTTCCAATTCGAGAGGATTCCGTGTCGCATCAATGATTTAAGCTACTTGTTGGATGCTGATTAAGGCAGAACCGATCGAATGGGACGACCTTTTTTTTCTCAGTTCTTCGACTAAATTAGGAGGGTGGATGAGCAAGTACTTTGGTGAAAGAGCGAGTTTATTGGTTGGCTATTAAAGAATCTTTCGTCGGTGCATCTTGTAGATTGGCTTCAAGGGTGGTTGTTGAAGCTGTCGTGAACTATATTGTTTGCTACTTTAAGAGATTATCGAATGAATTAAAAGACAGGCTGTGGAATAAATTAACCGGTGATTTTTTCTTCTCGGTAAATAATATCCGGTTGCAAGGAACACGTACGATCGGTAACTGGAAACGAACCGCGTTTTCACGATCCGCAATCTTCAGCAATCGCTTCCAAGTCGAGTTTCAGCGTCTTCCAGGCTTTTATGAATGCCACTGATCAATTTTGACACGATGTAAGCATCGGTGAACATTTATCTTTCGGATTTAATGCCCTCGTTCGTTTTCGAGATACCGTAAGCGATGATGGATGCAAAGGCAATAACGGCGTAAATTACAAAATCATGTTTGTTACGTTCGATCTGAGTATGCCTCGTGAATAACCGGTGCATCGGAGTGTAATTACGGTCGATAAAGATACGAAGACTCTCCAGAGACGCATCCGTCGACCGTATGACATAGGCCATTTGAAGAGTACGAGTCTCAATCTCCTACGCCTATCGGATGTTAATGACCTTAATAAATGTAATCAGGGCGAGCGCAGAAGCATCGACGCTCAGATAGAACGATGTGTCTACGAGGCTTCATGGGTTGGCGTTAATATTTTGTTATTTATTTATACTTCTCAACACGGCAGGTACGAACTTGTTTAGCTGCGATGCGCCTTCATCATTCCTTGATAGCGAAAGATTTGACGATCCCATTGGAACGCATCCATTTTTTCAATCTCTTTTGATAAAAGAGTTATGAATAGTTAAACGAGTGTCGAGTATAATTTTTAGAAAGGATTCTACTAATTGCTACTATTTATTACCGATAATGTATCGATGCATTGGAAAATATTATAACTTGGACGTTCGTTTAGGGCTATAAAAATGTAGGATTTTATTTGACTCCTTGCGGCGTGAATTTCTCTTTTGCTTTTTCTACGCGAAATTTTTTCCTCGGTAGTTTGACGTTTCTTTTTTTAATCTTAATCGAGAAGAGTGATAATTGTAAGGATTGAGGATTATTTAGGTCAAAATAACAAATGTACAACTTTGCTCAGCAAATTTTTCTTAATATGTTTGCGGTATCACAACCGCGGGCTCATTTTACTGAAATTTCGAACCAAAAATATTCCAAAAACCTCACATCTGAAGTATCATCGAACCAGAAAGCAAACCAATACAAACATCGCCAAATGAATTGTCCTGTATGACAACCCTACATTACAAATTCGCTCCAAGCACCCTTCTCAGTGTCTTTCCGCAATTGCAACAAGCGCAAGCCCATTTTGCAGAAACTTCCAAGCAAGGATACTTCGGCAACCCTACGTCTGAAATTAACATATACCTTGATGTAGCCGTTCCGATACTTTTGTCGTGAAGATCTTATCGTGCCTCTGTTGCCTATGGTTTTCACAAGCAGCGCGTCCATATATGCAAAGAACGAATCGCACGTTCTATTTGTTCTCTCGCACACGTGTGCGTTCGATTCTCTCGCTTCTGAGACTCCGAGGGCAGCTGCAGGAGGGACCGTTAGAAGTCGATAAGGATATTCAAGAAGTTTAAAGGAGGTCTAGCCACGTTGCGTGCCGATCGTGTCCATTTTACGAGGCGCGAACGACAGCCTTTCCTTCGATCGGCCATCGCGAACAACGCCTAGCATGTTCCCGGGAGCGGGACCGACACGTACTAAAATATCGCGTTTTTAAACTTCGTCCTTAGTTTACCGTGTACACAGCAGGAGACACATTTGCAGATGTCTCGAGGAGTTCGACGGTGTATTTAAGCTCTATGGTTTTGTAATGGCAAGTGGTTCGGTAAACGGCAGACGAGGGATGAATTCTTCTGTTGACGAAGCGGAGAAAGAACGGCGGGAATATTTTAACGATTGGTAGTGAAGTAGTGCAATGTTCGGTATACTTTTGGTTTGCATATTTTTCGGCTTCTTCTGCCAGGGTCATTTCGTTTAGAAACTATTTTTTAGGTGGTCTTCAAAACACCGAGACTTCAGTGTATGTAATAGAGAGTTAGGAAAAATTTTCTAAGGGTGGTGATATTTGAATGCAGCTCAGTGATTGTGAGTCGAAACCTTGATGTTCTTATTCACTACAGCTCTTTATCTTCTATTGTTTTTTCACCTGGGACTGGATTGTTTTAGATGGATTTCGAACCACGTAGACTATGACACATTAATTAGTAATTTAGGAAAAATTTCCCGGAGGAGGCGGGGGATGTGAGAACTTTTTTCACTGATTGAGAGTTTGAGTGTTTTACGTCCTTATTCACCATAGCTCCCTATCTCTTATTGTTTTTTCACCTAGGACTGAATTGTTTTAGAGAGATTTCGAACCTCGTAGACTATAACACATTAATTAGTAATTTAGGAAAAATTCCCCGGAGGAGACGGGGGATGTGAGACCTTTTTCTACTGATTGAGAATTTGAGTCTTTACGTCCTTATTCACCACAGCTCCCTATCTCCTATGGTGATTTCACCTAGGACTGAATTGTTTTAGATGGGTTTTGAACCACGTGGACTATGACACATTAATTAGTAATTTCAGGAAAAATGATCGAAAGATGACGGTGGATTTAAACTCAGCTTAGTAATTGCAATTACGAGCCTTTACTTTCTCATCCAACACAGTCTCGATATACTTTTTAAATGAAAAGATTTCATATCACTACACCCAATTACTTAGAATCGCGCTTACAAATAGAAGCAAACGAAATAAAGACCGCACGCAGAGAATCTACGTCAAACACCTTTCGTGCAACAACGTTAAACAAATATCATGCGAAAGCGTGAAGCTTAAATCCGATCAAACATGATAAAACGTCATTGTGAGAAACGCAGCTTATCGATCCAATGTATAGAAAACCACTCTATAATTTATTTTTCGCCTGGGTGATCGCAATTGCCCGGGGCAATTAAGCCGATCGTTAAAATGACCGATTGTTTACCACGTCAGTTGTCAAGCAATCGAGATTGCCATTACGATATTATAAATAGACCCGACAAATCGTTATCTTCGACATGGTGAGCTTCAAGCGTATTCCACGTACGTACAGACTTCCGATTGAAATGATCTCTTGTGTCCTTTCGATGTATCCGCCGGCAAGATTGCAAAAGGATGCAGGCCGAACACAGAAACGGGTACAATGGTTAGACCCTTACGATTCGATCTATTGCTACCATCGTTTGGAACGTGAAAACGTGGAAGTCGTTTCTGCCACCATTCCGCATGGCTGCCCATAGCTATGCCACCACTACTATTACTCGATCGGCCATCGGACTTATGGCTGATGCTGGAACGAAAACGACCCTTTCGTGGTTGTCATAAGGATTGTGTAACGTGATATTTTTTTTGCATTTTTCCGCTTTCATTAGTACGATAATTTCACGTAGGACTTAGAGTTTCAGAAGGGTTCTGAATCGTCGAGGTTATGACATTTTTCGAGGATCAGAGTATGAGTGTGTTTGGAATTAGATGATCAATTACAAAAAAATCTCCTGGAGGTGATGGATATTAAGTCTGGCTCAGTAATTGGAAGTTTGAGTCTATAGTTTCACAGCAAGCATAATTTATATAATGCAAATTAACCTTCATATGAGTTACCCAGAAGCCAATGCGGTTAAGTCCATTTTTTGATATTTTCTGATTTTTGTTAATTTGAATAGAATAAAATTTATTCCATTAAAATTTACAAAGATTAGAAAATATCATGAAATGGACTTAACCGCATTGGCTTCTGAGTGACTCATGTATTTCTTGGCTATAATTTCCATCTTACAATTGTTAAATATTTCTGTACGTGTTAAAAAAGAATCATAAAGAAGTTAATTTCACTGGTACCAATTTCAGTGCAAGTCAACGACTTGAACGGGGCAAATTATTTTGAAGAAACTAGGAAGCTGAATAAAATTCTAATAACATTCAAAATCAATCGATCTAACAGTGCAAATTGATATTCATACAGTTAGGCATAGAGCAACTATTACGATTTGCTGTTCGCTACACCTAACTACCGTGGTACACCGAAGAATCCGATTTTTCTACCTGGTGCACCACTCTCCTGACAATCGGTGTTCACCGGTAATTCTGATCTTAGCTAACGGCTAGTAATTTAGAAGCGAGCTTATATCCAGGCTCACGCGATGCAAGATATTTGGTGATCGGTTCTTACTTTTCTGTTTCGCATAGTTGCCGAAGTATTTCGTAGCCTCCGGATATTAACTAATCTCAACCGCTTGTCTCTCGTTCCGTGGCTATTTTCTTCTCTTTTAAGTACTTTCCGTTGCCTTATACCGATTAAGTTAAAGACAGAATGTTTGTAAGTGATTTACATAATTTTTCTTCATTTACTTAGCCTTTGTATTTTGATAGTAACACAATTTGTGTTGCATTATTCGCGATAGTTGATTTATTTGTTTATTCCTATGCAGAAAAGTGAATAGACGATTATTGAAATAGAATTATAGTGAAGTTTGAGTAATTCATTGGTATTGTCGTTTTGGAGTTGTTTCAATTAAGGAAGACACGATACTTTTGCAAATTATCCGTTAAGATTGCACTGAAACATTTCCATTTGTGTGCATGGAAATTATACCATGCACTCTGAATCGGGCGTTATCAGCCAGCGTAATACTTTCATTTGTGTAGATTAGATAAATTGTTTGTATATGCAGCTTCATGAGCAATTAATAACGTGTTTCATTTGTTTACGGAATGCTACTTTGTACGTCTGGTTAATTGGCTGCAATTATTTCAGATTATCATTTGAGTCGCTCAGAAGCCAATGCGGTTAAGTCAATTTTTTGGATATTTTCTGATTTAAGTAAATTTTAAAATAAATGAAGTTTGGCTCCTGAGCGACTCAAATGCGGTTAAACCCATATTTTTGATATTTTCTGATTTTTGTAAATTTTAATTTAATGAAGTTTAGCTTCTGAGCGACTCAAATGCGGTTAAACCCATATTTTTGATATTCTCTGATTTTTGTAAATTTTAATAGAATGAAGTTTGGCTTCTGAGCGACTGAAATGCGATTAAACTCATTTTTTTTATATTTTCTGATTTTTGTAAATTTTAATAGAGTGAAGTTTGGCTTCTGAGCGACTCAAATGCGGTTAAGTAAATTTTTTTTATATTTTCTGATTTTTGTAAATTTTAATACAATGAAGTTTGGTTTCTTAGCGACTGACACGCGGTTAAACTCATTTTTCTATATTTTCTAATTTTTGTAAATTTTAATAGAATGAGGTTTGGCTTCTGAGCAACTCAAATGCGGTTAAGTCAATTCTTTTGATATATTCTGATTTTTGTAAATTTTAATAGAATGAAGTTTGGCTTCTAAGCGACTCAAATGCGGTTAAACCCATTTTTTTAATATTCCCTGATTTTTGTAAATGTTAATAAAATAAACTTGGTTCCATTAAAATGTACAAAAATCAGAAAATATAAAAAAAAAATTGACAACTGCATTGGCTTCTGAGCGATTCATTTATCTCTCTCGCATTCACGTAAATCAGCCTCCCGTCTTGTTACACGCTCCCATATCGTAATGATATAAGCGTGCCGTAAGAGGTCCGCGACAAAGGTCGGAAGTTTCATGAATCACGTCTATTTTGACAGTTCAAATAATTCGACTCGCGCCAAAATAATTTCGGCATAGCTCCCGACGTTCGGCGTTATTCGTGTAGTTCCGCTTCCGTAAGCGAGGCTAATCTTCATCGTCGTTTCTTGGATCGCGCAACACGCACACGCGTCATATCAACTCGGTTCTATAATTAAAGCCGCCTCGATCAAAGAAGCCCGACGTCGCGGGACCAAGTTTCCTCGGTGTTTCGCGCGTCGAAACTTCTCCCCGGAGGGATTCCGTTATCGTCCACGAATCGTAATTGAGACTCGGCTTCTAAGTGCTCGCAACATGCGGATAGGTGGCTCGCGGAATCGAATCGAACGTCGCTGGTCGTTTCAGTGCTCGGAAGTGTTCGTAAGTTTCGTATGAGCGGTACATCGTGCCCGTTTGACCTGTAGCCGTGCATCGAATACAGTCGGGCCGACAGTCAGCGCGACGGAATCGCTTTGTTTACACGCGCATTGACGCGACGGCTGCTCGTAAATCTACGTTCCTTCCCGTTCACAGAACGTGGATGTATGTAATTTCTTTTTCTGAAATCGCCATTCATTGATCCGATCGATGAATTGGAACGTTTCATTGGAACGATCAGTGCCACGTTTCCGAGCTGGACTTAATACCGGATAACGCGTGACGAGGTTGTAAATACGAGGTCGTTGCGTGGGCACTTTTTACGACGTTGTATTAAAATCAACGTTGAATATTACATTCTTGCGTAGATTCCGTATCACTCGGTACATTCTTCGCTCACGTGTACAGGGACACTTGAGAAAGTACTTTCACTACTTTGACCACAGTCTTCCAACGCACCTCCAATTAGAAGCAGTTAGCTTCAAGGATCCATTCTAATTCATCTAATACAAATTCCTCTCCTTCCTAAATTACGATGAAACCAATACAATCACAATCCCCTCAAACCCTCCCAAGAATCTCCTACACCGATAAATTTCACTCCAAATAAATCTCCAAAACGTCGAATCAACCCAACGCAACAACCCCACAACCTCAACATGCACGAAAACCCTCTATCTTCGCTCTCAAGGGTTGAACCCTTCGAGTATCTCCATTCCCGCAAATGCATCAGCCCTCGACTCGCAGTGAGTCGTGCTTTATGCGGGCGAGATTGAAAGAAACGTTGAACGTATTCGTGCCGCTATGGTTCCGGCGTTCGGATGTGTTCGTATGGCTTCGTCGGCGTCGAGGAGGCCGCGTAACCTGCCGGTGAGCTCGCGTTAGGTAGACAGTGCTGGCGTGCCCGCAACGACTCGGCCGTCGCTTTGTTTACGCGCGTATCAAGAGTACCGGGACAGGCCGATGATCGAGCGGGCGCACTCGCGTGCATCACGCCCGCTGTTATCCGCGCACCTTCGAAATCGCGATTCGTGCCGGCGAGTCGGTGTGACTCGTACTGTGCCAGTAGGATTTCGCGCGTGCAACCGCGACAATCGCCTCGCGCCGTGCCGGCAGAGAGTCGTTGGCGGTCGGAGTTTCTAAGGCTGACTCGTCGTGCTCCGACGGCGAAGCGCTCCTTTTTTCCGGGCCTTTTTGCGTGTCTCGACGTTTCGCGAGTGTCACGTGCGCATGTGGCATCCTCGTGTGACCGCAGCTGATCGACGTACGCTTGGATCACGTGGTTGGTGTTGCTGAACCATCCAGCACGTGTGTTGCATCGATGGAAGAAGGATTTCTGGGAGAATGAGAGGACGATCTATGATCACGGTCGATGTTTATTGAGGACAGAAGATACGGGGGAGGCAACGACTTCACATCGGATTGGTGAGCCATGATTTGACATTGTTTCTTAGCAGACACGGATGATGCCTTGTTAGGTGTTCCGTGTTTCTTGGAATTACGATGGTTGATTGTTTTGGAGCGTGAAAGGTACGAACGACCTTCGCGAGTGGGAGATATCTGTGTCGGGTTTAGTGGCTGGTGGAAATTCTTGTTTACGTTGGACGAGGAATGTCGTACTTTCTCGAGACGTTGCTCCAATGTTTTGTCAACTGAGGAGCGATATAGTTTTGGTTATCGGGGGCTCGGTTGGACGAAATTGGACACGTGTTGTGTACGTCGATGCGAGGAGGTTTGGTGACGCGAGAATGAGCATTAGGTTGCGTCGCAATGACACGTATGGACGTGAAGTATCAATGAAATCGATCGTTAAAGGGATATCCGTGACATTTGGTTTACGAGCGGGAAAAGAGTATGCATCGTGTACGCTGGCGTTGGTAGAAAATCGAAATGTTGCTGTTTTATATAACGCGTGCTGTAAGGTTATATAGATAGAGGCAACAGCCAACGGAAGTACAGACTGCTGATAGCGGAACTCGAGGTGAATATGTAGCCACACAGTTCGAGTACATTCCCGTGAAAAAGTTCGTACGGTATCAGTTGCGCGGTGAAAAGTTTTCGCGGTTTGTAGCAGTATCGAATTTTTCTTCCGTAGAAATTAATATCAGGAGATCGATACTACGGTATTACTGGCAGAAATGTTCTTTTCTGTGATTGTTCAGACTAAATTAATTCAACGAGAACCATGCATTTTTTAATATTATGTATTTACTCATTAGCATTTTCATGGGTCTGTCTTGAAAACAACTGTTCCGTGATATAAGTTAACACTAAAACTGTCGACGTTATATACTAAAATTTAGATATATTGAATAAGTACTTTGGAAAAGGAGAAACGAAGAGGTGAAAAAGATGATTAACACTAGAACTACCAAACCAGTCAAAATGACTGGTACACATTTTTTTCCAAAAATTCTCCAAGTTTATAGGAGAGTTATAGGATAGATATTCTGCGTCCATCTTATAAAACATAAATTGCCGAATCGATCATCTCTTCCACCTCTTAATTTCCCTTTTTTCAAAACACTTATTTCATATTTTGAAATATGATAGATTCAACGCCGGTAGTTCTAGTGTTAACCCTCTACAGTCCGAATTTTTTCCCGCATTTCCAGATCCGTTGCACGATAGTACATTTCAAAGTGATAAAAATTCAATTATAAATAATAGATTTAACTTGATTCTTAAACAGTGAATTGCAAAGAGTTTCATGATTTTTAAGAATTAAGTAGCAATATTTTCTAAAGTTAAGAAATTGACTTTGAAAAGTAGAAGGTAGGTGTGTCTTATGTTTCCTCAAAGTCACAAGGGCTCATAGAGGGTTAATTAACTAATTTAGGTTTTATATGATATAAGTGGAATATTGACTTTATGGCTCCCCTATCAATTAGGAGAATTTTTAGAAAAATTTGATAACCGGTCTTGACCGGCTCGGTAGGTTTAGTGTTAATACGATCACATTTAAATATTATTCATACTTTGTACCCGTATTACAGTATTAATTTAATATCTACCAAAACGATCAACGATTCCATTACCTACAATCATTAATGCAAATTTCAACTCGTTACATAATATTAACACGTTGAATGCCATGGGGGTCACCGGTGACCGGCACTTTTGAATTCCATGAAATTCCTAATGATTTTTAAATTGCGATATTCCCGCATATGCTAATATATTCGGTATTAAAATATTGCTGGTAGAAAAGTGAAGTATTACTGAGTACATAACTATTATTACTTCTAACATTTCTATTCTATAAAAATATTCTAATATAATCTAATATAATAATATATATTCTAGTCATACTTTTAACATTTCTATTCTATAAAAATGTGATTTTAACACTAGGTTTACGGATGCCGTCAAATTGACGCGTTCTTACTTTTTTGATAAATATTTCTCAAATATATAGAGAAGAGGTACAGTAGATATTTCACGTGTATTTTACAATACAAAAATTACTTAACGAATTATCAGCTTTGCCGATTGATCCCTCTTTTTCCAAAGTCTTTATTTAATATATCGCAGTGTAACAGATTTCAGTCCCGTAAACCTAGTGTTAATAGAAACAGTTTCGGTTCGATGGAAATGATGAAACTACCGAAATATGGGTGGCATTTAACGTATTAAAACTACATTTCCCCGATTCCGTTCGCTCCAAACCGATTCCAAGCCACGCCAAACCTCCCCCACCGTCGGATCTAAAATGGACGTGTAAGGTATCTATCCTCCTCGATTTAATATGCATATCAGCCCACGAAGATCAGAGGCATAGAGAGCGTACCTCCATGAATATGGCAACGCAAGAATGCCCCGGCATAATCTGATTCCGCTCGCCATTCTCTCCCCCCGATATCTTCAAATCCCGGCGAGCGATGTTTGCACGGAAAACGATCCGCTGAAAACAAAAGCGCCTCGAATCTTCCTCGTATCGGTCGTGACTTTGCGTCTCGTCCTATAATCGGTCGTTGATCGTAAACGCCCAGGGCCGTGGCTGAGTTCTTGATTACGTTACCCTACGTCCATAGAAGACGTTGCGCCGTTTCCCCCCGATCCTTTAACGAGACGAAAATGTGTGCTCTCGCACGCACAGGACCAGCTGGCACGATGTAACGGCCGATCGTTAAGGTTTTCTATACGATCCCGCGTTATGGCTCGACACGAGCGTAAAGGCGTAGAATCTAGGCCCGATGCTCTCTATCGGCCACGGTGTATCGAAGCGGAGTGAGGAGATAAGATAGCGGCCGGTTATCGACGTCGCTTACACTTGGTTCACCTGCGTCCGAGGTACTTTTATCTTGGCCTTTTATCTCTGACCTCTGCTCCGTAAGCCGCGACTGATATCTCGGGAGACACGAAACGTCTGGCCGTATGCACGACGCCACCACCGCTATAATGTCTACATCGCAATGGTGCACCGACCCACCTACCTTTACTTCGCTCGTTCCAATTTCCAGAGGATAGCTTCTCTCTACGTCTCTCGCTCTTCGTCTCGGTCTTATTCGCATTCCCCGCCATGCAGATCTCTTCTTACCTTTCTCCCTCTCTCGTTCTCTCACTCTCTCTATCCCTCCGTCTCTTCCTATCTCTCTCCTCTTCCTATAGCCTTTCATCCGGCTCTCCTTCTTCCACGAAGATGCGATCTTGTCCACCGACCACGCCTTCGTGGCGTACACACCGCCGTCGATCTCGTTTCGGCTTCGAAACCGGCGCGCCGAAGAGAACGGAGATGAGAGAGAGAAAAAAAAGAGGGAAATCGAGAAGGGTAAACCGTTGAACGCGCATTTGCAACGGTGGCGGGAACGTTGATCGCGTAGGATCCTCGCGGGAGAATTTCGCAAGGTGAATCTCCATAGTCTCGTCGTCCTTCTTCACTCGAAGGACTTCCGTCACCGTTGACGTTCCTCGTCGTGCTCCGATGCACCGCAAAAAATCGACTGCGCTCGGCTGGAACGTCATAACCGCGCTTGCTACGTGCCTCTTGTCCAGCTAGGATGATTTCTCGTCCCCTCCTCACGACACGTTCTCCGTGTTTCTTACGATCGAGCAAATTCCCTCCGCTATCCGGGGACTTTCTATCATCGTGCTCCTTTTTTCCCCGATATAACCGGACGATCGTACGTTATTCACCGATAACGTGATATTTGGATTTTACCGCGCCGACAGGTGCACGGCTCGCAGGGATTTCTTGCTGGCCCCGATAGTCCGAGCTACTTGGACGAATTTTATGGTAACATCGATAATTTACGAGCACCGCGGAAAAGCTCCGATGGCGTGAAATAATCTCGATACCGCGAGCCAGGAAAGCTTTATCGTACGTTGGTTATACCGGCGCGTCATTACCTCGATAGCCGGTGCGGCTATCGAAAAAGAAACGTTATCGGAATCTTCCAGGAAATGCAACGAGCGAGCGATACTTGGGAAGTTGCCGTGATATCTGATCGCTCATCGAATGGCGTTAAGACATTTTTTTTCGAATGATTCTTTCGTAGTGTCTTTCGTTGAAAGGTGATGTCGTCCGTTGTCGATTGCATCGATCGATCGGTGTGTTGTCAATATTGACATTGCACTCGTCGAATGGCGCGATTGATTATAGTAATTCTTTGCAGTCGCTTCGGAGAGATAGAATGTACTTTTTTCTAGGTATATATCGATTGGGATATCTATGAGACGATATAAAGTGTCGTAAAATCGTTTTATGTAAGGCTGGTAATTCTTAGTGTATTGTGTTAAAATAATTAGAAAACATTGCGATGTTTGATGGCTCTAGGTTCTCCGAAACTATGCTCTAAGGTTTTTGTTTTAAAAAGCTCTAATTCTTGCGCCCTTCATTGACCGTATGGAGGGTTGATTTTATTAACCCTTTGCACTCCTACGTCGAGCTGCACTCGACACAACTTTCTATAGCACTTCCGTTTTATCCACTAATTATCGACTTTTCAACGATCGAAATCAACGATAAATTTGCATCTTAACATAAATATCCCGCGGTACCAACAATTTTTCCTAGTATCAAGTAAAAAGGAATAATCGACGGTAGACAATTTTCCGAGACTATATTTGCGTATTTGACGAAAGGTTAGTCAAATAATTCGGAGTGCAAAAAGTTGCAGATTTTTGACAGACAATTTTACGTAGAAGTTAACTCGTGTCACCGGCTATTCTTTCCCTAATTGAGTATGCAATTGGAAGAGTCTAAATAAACTTCAGTATACTTTATTTATACATAATGAATTTAAATGAAACTTTGTACATATCTGCTATATGTTACAGTTCATACATATTATATGTTTTAGTAATTTTTTCTGTGGTAAACTTGAAATATCTAATGCAAATGTAAACACGAGTTATCTCGTGACCCGTCAGCAACGTTTGGGCATGAAAACACGAGTTAACTCGTGAGCGGTCAGCAATGTGTTAACACTAGATTTACGGATGTTGATTATACAAGGTGTCCCAGATTTTAATGTGCAAACTTTGTCAGTATATTCTATGGCACTAAATAAGAAAAGAAATTTATGTAAACATAGGTCACATAGAGTTTTATTAAAAAGTTATAACAAAAATACAGAATAGAAGTAATATAGGAATAATAACCGACTTGCTGTTGCTGCAAGCATTAGCTCAAATAAATCAGCAATATTTACCTTCAGTGTGTTTATGTAAGCTGTGTTTACTATCTGAGGTCACTTAAGGTTGCATTCAAGGAAATAAAACAGAATAGAAACGAAATTCGCTCAGTTATAAGTTCGATCTTTGATCGCTGTCAATCATGTATTGCCAAGAACGGTAGACATTTTGAAATGGAGTATTAATTAACTGTGGAAGTAACGATGTCAAGTAGTAAAACATTGATCTATTCGAGCTAACGCTGGCAGTAACAGCAAGTCGCTTACTATTCCTATATTTCTTCTATTCTGTATTTTTGTTATAACTTTTTAAAAAAGCTCTATGTGGCCTATGTTTACATAGCATTTTTTTCTTATATAGTGCCATAGAATATACTGACATAGTTTGAATGTGAAAACCGGGGTAATCAAATTTTTAAGTGGGCTCGGTTCGTAAATCTAGTGTTAACCCTTTGAGGACGGGGACTTTTTTGAGTGTTAAGAAATAATCATTTACTTGGCGATCAAAAACTATTTTTTATCAGAAAGTTCGAGTGTTAATGTATCCGAATTATACATTATTACTTGCAGAATCGTATTTCCACAAGTCCTCAAGTGGTTTACCAACCCAAGTTCGACACTATATGTAGCAACATAACATAGAACACTCCTTACCCCATAGAATCTTCCCTTAAAAAATACCGTCCAAGTTAAAAAAACGAGCCAAACATCGATCACTATCCAAATCCGAAATTTCTTCCAAATCCCCCGACACTCGTTATTCATCCTCAGCCAATTCACCCGTTAACACTAGAACTACCGGCGTTAAATCTGTTATATTTAAATATATTAAATAAGTACTTTGAAAAAGGGGAATTCAGACCTGGAAAAGATGATAGATACGGTCATTTATGTTTTTTGAGTTGAACGTAGAATATTTCTCCTATGGCTCTCCTATAATCTTGGAAAATTTTTAGAAAAAATTGTGTACCAGTCATTTTGACTGGTTTGGTAGTTCTAGCGTTAATATCAACTCGGCAAACACACCCCAAGTGTAGATCTCAAGCCCCAAATCTCATATGCAATAAGCCGCTAGAAACACTTAAAATTCTTCCGTAATATTAAGATATTCGTGGTTGTCGAGCCGCTCATTATCCGTCATACGATGGCGCCTAATACCACGGTTCGCCCGGGCAAGTCCCTTCCTTTCTCTCTTTCCTTTTTATTTCCTCGACATGTCGAACACTTTTCGTACACCGTGCTACCCATAGTCGATGTGCTGGTAGTCACCAGGCCTCTTCTTCGGTGCCGGTACAAAAGGGACGGTGGTGGCTCGTGTATATGTATGGCGGTCGGCAAACAAGAAGGGCAGGTGGAAGGTTGTGCAACCTGTTGCTTCGTTGCTGGGACGAGAAACGAACGGTAGGATGAGAATCGTTCGGGTTTGGTTGCAGGTCGGCATGAGACGGCACACCGGAGAAACATTTTGCCCTTGGGTACAGCAATCACAATGGGGCGAGTCTTCTTCTACGTGCTCCTTCTCTCTGTGATGTACGCTCTCGTTGCTCCTACGTTCATGGTCTTCCTTCTCTTATGTCTACCTCTTTCCTTCCTTCACGTTCTCTCATTCTACTTCTACTTCTACTTCGTTGTCGTCTTCTTGTTTTTCCTCGTCGTCTTCTTTCTCCTTGATGCACCTCTTCTTCGGCCACCTCTCCCTCCACCTTTCTCTTCTTGGACGTCGCGCCCTCAGGACACGATCCCGATCTGACGCGATTTGCATAATTCCAGTATCCCCGCCCAGGCGTTCAGCTGCTCAATTATTAGCTGGAATTTAAGACGTGTTTAAGAAAATAGCTCGACCCGGTTGCTTTTTGCTTCTGCCGATTCGAGTGCCTCGCTCCTCTTAACCGTCTCGGATAGCATGGCTGCGTGGACGAAAGTTTATCGGCATTCGAAAGTGAATCGAATCTTTGTTTTACCGGAACGATATCCATATTTGGTGGCATCGACTTTTCGAGTGTTCGCCGCTTGACACGCGTGCGTTAATGCGTTTGTTTCGCTTGGTTGCAGTTAGTGATAAATCTTTGGAATCGATGGGTGACGTTTATGCATTTTTTTTATCACTGAATATATTAAAACCATTTGTCCGCGGGAGCTTATCGTTCGCGGTTGTACGGGAAATTGTATTTTAATGGTGGAAGAATGGAGTCATTTCAGTTTCGATCGCCCGCCTTTTCATTCGTTACGTTGCAGGAATTTGTTAACAGAGTATTTCCCATCTGTGAAATGCACCTTCTTTGGGAAAGATTTAATATTTTATTTTTATCAGTGAATATAATACAATTATTTGTCTTCTAGAGTTTAACATTTACAGTGGTTCGGTAAATTGTATTTCAAAGTTGCAAGAAATAATTCTTTTCAGTTTGGATCGCCCGCCTTTTCATTCGTGACGTTGCCGGAATTTGTTAACAGAGTATTTCCCATCTGTGTAACAGCACCTTCTTTGGGAAAGGTTTAATATTTTATTTTTATCAGTGAATATAATACAATTATTTGTCTTCTAAAGTTTAAAATTTACAGTTGTACGGTAAATTGTATTTCAAAGTTGCAAGGAATAATTCTTTTCAGTTTGGATCGCCCGCCTTTTTATTCGTGACGCTGCAGGAATTTGTTAACAGATTATTTTCTTTACGAGTGCGTAATACCTTGATGCTCCAAAACGTTAATGTAACAGCAGGAAAATTCTGTGTGAGGAATTTTAAAAATATTTGCCGAATCGATGAGTCATTACAGAGTTGAAATTGTACTCGGTGAGAGAGTCAACGATACCCGTATACCGTTATCATGGAACATGTTTTTATCAGCGGTGCGATATGGTAACGAGGTCTGTACTTACGGATGTCTGCCGCGGTTTTTCGCTCCACATCTCAGATTTGCTTTGTGCAACCATCTACGGATCTAATGGGCCTCTCTTGATTAAAATGTTTACGGTTCGTTGCTCTCCGGCAAGTGTATTTATCGTTAGCATATTTTTGTCAAAAAAGTCCCTTTCACTCGGTAGGGAATATTCCCTGTCATGGCTGATAAAAATAGAACACCTAGGTTTAACCCTTTAGAAATCTTTGTGAGATGCACCTGTCTTCCTATTCGTCAGAATCAGCGTTTTATCTTTGTAAATTATTATAATTGCGTTCCTGAAATTCCTTGCTCAATAATTTTTCCTTTGGTGACGTTGCCCTTCCATGATGTCTACTATCGCATTCAAAGTCACCTAGTCATAAAAGGACATTTGCAATTTATTTGAAAACAGTTACGTCTGTTATTTTCAAAAATTGTAAATGACCGAAGGGTATGTTCTGATTACTGCAAAAAAATAATTCCTTTCGAACATCTCTCCCCTTCTGCGAAAACAAAGGGTAACATTTAGCAATTCCCAATCGCCCAATAATCTTCAAACTCAACAAAGGAGTTGAATCCACAGACGATCAAAATTTTTAAACCCTACCCTCAGATTTTGCAGAAGCACCATAGAAATCACTTCTCACTTTTCGTCGAAAAACTGCAATTTCATTTATCTTAACGGCACAACGATCACGCAGCCATTTATCGTGTTCAAGAATTCATCGTCCGTTCGATCTTTGCCTCTCAGCACGAGTGTGCAATGTCAGGCTTATGTACTCACCAATTTCGTTGATTAAAGTGCGCGCTCATCGGTGATATCCTCCATTAATCTCACATCGGGTCGAATGCATCGCGAATCGCATTCCTTGATGCCGCGATGTGTGTCTCTCGCGTCCGAGAAGAATTGGATGCAACGTGTTAGGGCGCATTCCCACTGGTCAGTCAGCCACGAAGCGTGGACGCACGTAGGTAATATCCTGATCCATCGCACATCATTATAATTCATTTTATTACCGCCCACCTGTACCGCGATGCACATTCGTGCATCTCCGCGTGCATCCTCTCGTCCTTTTCGCCTTACCTTCTTCCACGGGTTCAGATTGTTTCGCCGATAATTTCGCGTGATATATGGTAACGCGACTCGGGCTCATCGATATCATTAAATTTCTTCCATGCATCCTTTTTTTTCACTCCCGTTTTATCGAGTTTGGGTTTTATTGCTTATGCAGTTCTGCACCGTTTCACTTCCGTTGATACCAGTTTTATGATGCTACCGAATGCATGTGGCTGCAGGAGGCTGCAAGCTTTTGGAACCGTTAGAAACGCGGAAGAGGTATAGTTAATGTTGACAGATATGGTTTAACGTGTTAACTGCTGTGTTAATTACGGAGAATTGCTAATATGTAAATCATTTTTGAATTGTGTTTTAATTTTATTTGCCAATAAGGATCAATAAGGATGGAATATTGCAATTTCTTGTAAGTGTAATTAAGTGTTGAAACACTGGTTTGATTGGTGATATGACAATGAATGCGGGGAATATTTAATTACTGTGCGTTTACACCGATATATTGGATTATCCTGTTAATTGATAATTTCTGTAATTGAAGAGATCAAATATCAATTTTAATATGACCTACTAATATTTTTTGAAAGTAATCAAACCAGTCCCTGCAGTTGCTTTTCCAGATTTCATCTGTATAATTCCCCTGCATAAGTTTAATATCGCGAAATTCTGTTTTAGTTAATATTTAATTCTATAATAATATCTGTAATGATAAAAATAACTACAGATTTTAATGTAATTTAGATATCTACATAAAATCGCTGTCAAATTCCAAAGTTCAAATTGAGTCGCTCAGAAGCCAATGTGGTTAAGTTCATTTCCGATAACTTCTAATTTTTGTAAGTTTTAATAGAATGAAGTTTATTCCATTAAAATTTACATTGAAAGTGTTGTAAGTCCATGTTTGACAAAAAGGTAGTTAACGATAGCAATGAATCCAATCTACTATGAGCTTTTTATCTATAAACAGTTGCCAAAAAAATCCTTCAAAGTTTTCGTCATTTTGTCACTATAAATTTACGTAGTTAATGAAATTGCAAATATAATTACTTTGAAAGTGGTGAAAGTCCACTTTCCGCAAATACAATATTCAGTTCATAAATTATGCCACATAATTTCTCTACTTCACTTTTAACTAATACTTTAAAACCGGCCACATTATAAACTTTAAATCAATATAATATTTAAAAAACATAAAATGAGTGTATTACATATACCAATATTTGTTAAACAATTCAAATACCAATCCTTAAATATCTCCATATAATATAATATGGACTCACACCACTTTCAAAGAAAACTGCTCAAATATTTGCACCATCGTGTTTATTCAATCAATCTATGCTACTTCAGCACAAACGACCAACTCTGAAAATCTCATAATAAGGCCCCAAACTTTTTCCCTCACCCTTAAATCTCTTCTCTCAATATCCACTTCCGTCTGCCTGAAAACCTCTCTCAATTATTCCCGCAAAATTGCCTCGATATCCAGGTCATCAACCGCGAAACCGTTAAAAAGCGTGCATGTATCACGTCGCGAAACGTTAATGAGATTTCCGCGATACGAAAAGTGGAGAACATCGGTGGAAACGGAGCCTTATGCCGGAGGCAGTACAAGAAGCAGGGCCGGCAGGGCGAGGCGCATCGTATCGCATCTGCGTGCTCTCTTTAAAGGCGTTGGGCGTTCACCCCGACCTCGCAGCCCTGTGCAACTGCTTCAAATGCATATTGGCTAGTGCAGAGGTGCACTACTGGTAGCATTCCGTCGGCATCTCTGCCGTAAACCCGGCTAATGGAGCTTGGAGCGACACGGTGCACCATTGCACCTCGTCCTGGCAGGCTGTTGGAGTATTTTGACATTTACTGCTTCGACCCTACCACTTGGTGTTTTCGCGGACGCGGACGATCGACTGGTTGTAAATAAAATATTAACGATAAGCCGTAAGAGAGAAACGGTAAACGCTGAGTTCATCAGTAATCGAAAACTGATAAACGAGTGTATCTGACGTTGGTACGATTTTTGTAAGAGATACGACGTAATCCTGAGTTTTTTAAAGTCGTGCAATGGGATTGATTGAGTTTGTGGGAGGATTTTAAATATGTTGGTGCGTGATAAAAGATGATATGGAATGATAATAGGAGGGAGGCAGGGTAATTGCGAATTTTTAGGTAGGTGAAAGGTATTAGGTAATGTGTTTTAGCTGGATGCAGTTGGTTAGGGAATATGGAGATCTACTATAGTCTTATGATATGATTGTTTATAATTCTTTGTATTGAATCGTCGAAGTCATTGGGTTATGGGAAGCTATAAAGAGGAAAGCTTTGTTAAAGAGGTAGATGTCGAGTTGTGGATGCTGTTTTATGAAAAATTTTAAAATTTTGCTTCTTAGAAATTGCATGCTACGTATTTTAGTGTCAATAAGTATTGTCAATTGGCCTAAGATTGCTGTTTAACCCCTTGCCCTGCGATTACTTCTGTGACTGTCTCCGCAAGAAATGCAAATTAAATTGCTAAAATAAAAATATGTAGTCATTCCTGACATATATTTTAGATATTAACGCAATATTAATAACACAGTAATAATATTATCGTCTCGTGTTCCACTGACATTTTCAATTTGATAATTTTTGAGAAGCTTCAAAATTTCCTGCTCCATCGACCGCATTACGAGTGTCACTCGTTATTGTAGGGCAAAGGGTTAACACTAAACCTCACAAGGCAGTTAAAGTGACCACTTCCCATTTGTTTCTAAAAATTCCCCAAACTGCTAGAGTAGCCATGCAGTAATTATTTCACTTCTATCTTATAAAACCTAAGTTACTTAATCATCTTTTTCACTTGCTAATTTCTCATTTCCAAAGTACTTATTCGGTATATTTAAATATAATAGATATAACGTCGTTAGTTGTAGAGTTAAAAAATAGTTATTCATGCACCGATAAATTTTCCAGAACTAATCGACACTTAAAAACCTCTATCATTTCCTTCCAAATACTTAACACTATACGCGTCGAATCAACAGGAAATTCCAAATCGCTCTTACACTCCAGATAACGACCATCCACTTATCAAATTTCCTCAACGTCACTTTTCCCCATCAACGTCATCCAGCAAACTTCACTCAATTATCGCCCGTCTGACCTGACTCTTCGATTTCCTTCCACGTACTTCAAACAAAGGGCTTTGTTTCAACTTAGCATAAATTCCCTCAGCAACGTCGACACTAAGGGCGCCTCTGTTAGAGAGCATATGGTACACTTCTGATTGCGCCGCCACAACAATTTCTTAGTTTACTCCCTCTCACTAATGGATACAAAAGGATAATGGCGAGGTAGCGCCGCTTCTGTGGATTATCGCATAACAGAAGCAAGAAAGGGACGGGTGACCATTAATGGTGCAGTACCTTCGATAGGCCGCTTTTGTTTTATCGATACAATTGCATACCCGGCAACGTAAAACGACCGCCGCATGTAATGGATACTCTCAAGCATATGCGCTGGCCATTGATGCGGATGATAAAACCGGTACTGATTTCCGAACAAGTAGAGTCGGTATTTAAAGCAAATACAACCTGATGGATGCGAACTTGGAGCTTAAATAAACGGCGAATCTACCAGATTATTTTCGGAACTGTCCTCGTCGACGTTAAGTGAAAATTAACCCTTCACCGACCGGTAGCCTATCAATAGCCTTTTTGTCACCAATGCTTTTAGACTATTGGTTTATTTTTATTAATATTTTTTATAAATAATTAGTTTATTTTTATAAATATTTTTATTAATTATTTTTATTAGTTTATTAATCGATTTCAACGGCAATCAATAATTTGTTATTTGTTATTGTGGTAGAGCTGTGTTAAAGAGTCGATGTGAAGTATTTGTACTTTTCAAAGAGATTGCAATTTTCTTTAGGCAACCTAAGCCGAAACAAATCTTTTAAATTGGGTAGGATGCTCAAACAATAGCGATCGGTAAAGTGTTTATAATACTGGAACTTCACTGTAGAAATGAACGTTTAACTGGTGTATTTTTCTACATCAGTTTAATTCCATTTTGCGATTTATTCTGGTAAATCGGTTTATTTTGTATTTCGAGCGGCTTGCGAAGATACCATAACAGGCTTCGCCACATTGCTGCAAACGGGTGAGATACAACTACATACAAGGTTGCGAGATACAATTTCTGAAACATTCGCGTTAATCTGTTGCATACCTCAATGCGACTGCTGTGCCAATTACCAGAAACCGGTGTTCTTTGACGTTAAATTATACCGGATGAAATGTGACTGACGTTCTAGAATTCCGTGTGAAATCGTTAGCGAAGGAGAGTAACAAGGATCTTATCCTCTTGACTGTTTAATTTAAAAGCTGCTGCTTTTTAAAGGTATATTTTACTTGCCCACTCAATTTTTCTAAAGTGTATTTAACGTATAAACATATTTCAGTCTTCACAAATATTTTAATTTGAATAACAATTGATGATTTTGTATTTAATAGTAGGGTATATTTCCTAGTGGAGAAACAATTGCCACTTCTTTAGGACGAGTATTCTCGTCGTTCGCAGTTAAGAGGTTAAATGTTACAGGGTATTTATTCAATCCTTTGTAGTCCGATTAAGTTATATTCCATGTAGCCTTCCTTCGATGCTTCTTTTTTTTTTATTTTGGAACTTCACTATGATTCTGTATCTCTATCTGAATATCCCTCACTAATTACAGTTATCGAATAATAATAAATAACTATCGATAGAAAATCTAAAGAAATTAATTATATTTCATTGACAGAAACCTAAGAAAATAATCCGTACCACAATCTCTCAGAATTCTTCCACGAATAGTTAAAAAAAATTAAAAGCCAGCACGTAACCCCTAGACTCAGTTCAGAGATCAAAAAGGAATGCATAAAAAATCCACGAGACGTTTACAAGGAATTACAAGTACGGATACATGTCACGCACCGGCTATTATTAGCGTGATCAGGTTTCATTAAAGCCGACGTGCAATTTCGAAATACGAACTGGTCATCCTCGCTTTAATCCTGTTTATCTAAGTGTGATTAATATAGTTGCCGTTGAGCGCATGCAAAACCGTTGAATAATTTTCGTCAGAACGTATCCATAAGATTAAAGTACGAGTTAATCAATGAAAAATCAGCTGTTGCTCCGACTCTAACCGTGTACCCAACACACCGTACCGATCGCCATTAACGTGGCTATCTGAATACCGATACTTCTTGCGCGAATACGTGCAAACACAGGCGAAACCCGGTACCGGTATATGCTTGGTACACGGAGGCATAAGTGGCGGCGCATGCCTCGAGCAACGTCGGCGATTTTTCTGGTTCGAAAGGCCCGAAAGAAGTTCGCCGCAATTAACGGCTCCGTAAATTTACATACGTCGGCGATCGGCGGGGATAAATGGCCAGAAGTCCTCCTATACCGTGAACCGAGTAAACCCGTAGATAAGTAATCGCGTAAATCTTCGAACCGGGGGAAAAAAGTGGCTATTCCTTTGCTTGAAAAGTGATTTCGTTATTTCATTTCGATATTGATTTCGCGATCTGAATTATAAATTGCCCTCTGTTACGGTGAAGAATAGATTTCATAGGTACCTTATTAACTGTCTTTCTTTTCTTTCGAGATTTTCCGGATGGTAGATTGAGGGTGAAAATTTTGAAGGCGGTTAAAATGAACGGTTCTCTATTTTTTCGGATAATTCCTCAGATCGATAGGAGAGTTGTGCAGTGAATATTTCACTTCTATTTTACAAAACTTAAATTACTTAAATGATCATTCAAATTACTTTTTCACCTTGTGATTTGGTTTTTCCAAAGTACTTATTCAGTGTATCTAAACAGAATAGATATAACGCTAAGTAGAATAGATATTCGAAGTTGCAGGTAAATTTTGTTTAGAAGGATATTCTTTCTTTTTTTCATTAGGATTTTACGTAGGATCTACTGTTTTCCGTGGGCATATTAATTTCGTTTGAAAGACAATTCATTTTATAGTTATTTCGCCTAGGACGTGCAGCCTGTGGAAGGTTTGAACCACTGAGGCTATGATATTTTTGATAAGAACATCCTGAGAATTTAGGAAAGTCTGCCATAAGCGACGGAGATTTTAATTCAGGACCACTAATTGAGTGTTCAAGTCCTTCCATACCCACCCTAGTCTCGTAGATGAATATTATTATTTTATAAGAAGTGATTATACTTCATAAACTTATATTAGTTGTGTCAAAAGTAGGACCTCAGCTGCATAGCGTATTATCTATGCTTACATTAGTAATTATATGAATAATTATGTTAATAAGCTACGTAGCTCAGCTCCTACTTTCTGACACAGCTAATATAACCTTGTGAACTATTACTTCTTGAGATATTTTCTAAGATAGTATCTTAACCCCTTGTCCTACGATTTCTATTTTAACTGTGCGCGCAATAACTCCGAACTAATTTCTGAAATCAGAGTTTCTCTCTGCTCACTCATATTTCACAGAATTTAACGTAATATTAATATTATAAAAATAGCTCGATCGTCTTGTGACAGAGTGAGACTATCAATTTAATAGTTTTAGAAAAATTTAAAAATTTCCTACCCCATTTACCGCGTTGCGAGTCTCTCTGGCTATTGCAGCCCAAGGAATTAAAGTCATTAAGGATTTCCGAAGATAAGCCTTTTACCTTTTTCTGTAAATATAGAACTCCTCCATCGACACAATAGATCGCAATTAAACGTTTCACGATCACTTAAAACCTCCAAGCAGGCACATTGTACAATTTTACATCGCGACCCATCATACTTAGTTTCCTAGCACTCTCATCGCCACACGTTTCATGGAAGGACGTTTGAAACAAATAAAATATCGTTCTCAATAATTCAGCCGACGCTGTAAAATATATTACAGTTTGTCGCCATGTAAGTTTCTTATCCCGACGCGATGAATCGCGCCGATGCATGCGAATACAGAGGGACACCGCAAAAATATATTAAACGGTCGTTTATGATACTCCGCCAGGACACGGTGTAATATATATTACAGTTTCTCACAGAGACTTCTTCTCCCGCTTTCGTATATATGTCCTTCGTGTCCCCATCTCCCGTATTCGGCGCGGAGCAAAACGAAATTGGCAACGAGGAGAGAAACACGTATACAGATCACCGAGTCACGTCGATGCATCCGACAAAGAGTAAGGGACCACCTTGCCGCAGGGGTTGAGAAAGAGAGTCAAGAAGTTACCTTACGGAATGGTATAAGTCTACCTACCGCGGTTCAGCTGATTGCGAAAATAAACATTCATTATTGTAATTACTTTCTGCGACGTGGCCGTGCCGAGAGCCACGATCTCGAACTCGCGAGGAACGACGAGGGCCGCGCGGTGGTGGAAAAGAGAAAAGAAGATGGCGAGTGGTACCAAGAGGGGAAGAGAGAGGAGAATGGAATCAACCTCTCCTGTATATCTGTAACGAGACTTTCATTGACGTCGTCGTCGTGCCCGTGGCGGGTTAATTACAAAGTCGAACCGACGATTCCTTCATTAGCGAAAAGGAATCGGTGAATCCCCTGCTACAGAGGCGAGACGAATCCTCGTTTGCATCTGCCGAGCCGCTCTTCGTGATCGGTAGGTCTTCCGTGGAGAAAAATGAAATAGCGCTCTCGTGATTGATGTAGTTTTTTGCCGATCATGAGAAGTACCGGAAACGATCCTTCGGCTGTCGAGACACTTCGCTGTGTACTTGAGAAATCACGTTACAGTTGCCGATACGAGTGTAATTGAGAATTGCAGTGTCTGGCTTATTGAAAATAATCGAGCTCGTGGAAAGAGATGTAATTATTTCTGTAGTACGTGTCTTAGCTTCTCGACTTTCGCCTGATTTGAATATTACGTCTATTGAGATAGTATTGAGAGTATATTTGAAACTTATACTACAAACTTTGCTTCACTTGCTGAGGATCCATGATAGCCGTGAAGTCGGAGGATCGAAGTATCAATTAGTGCCCTTGAGATCAGATTCTAGTCACCTACTTGAGATTTCTCCTTGATCATTATTTAAAAGATAACCTCTTGCTCTACAATTTCTTTTCTGACTACGCGCGCAATAATTTAGAGTTATATTTCAGAAGTAAAAATTTGATCAGTGGTTTCTATAACCAGCCTAATATTTCCCCCTGAAGTAATTTTGTCGCCTTATTTTTCACTGATATTTTAAATTCAATAGCTCTCGAAAAAACTTCAAAATATCTTAAGCCATTTATCGCCTCAGAAGTGTGACTCATTATTGTAGAGCTAGGGGTCATACCGTGACCTTAGAGTTTCTGAGCCCCCCTAAACGGTAGGTCGTACGCAAAACTACCATAGGACTTAAGAATAGGCAGAAAAGAGTGAAGAAGGAGTAACATAGCTAGAACTAAGCTAAACAATCTTTTATGGCCGATGAGAGGAATATCTTCAAGTAAAGACCCAATGCCTCGGTACGTCGACCTCCGAGCGACATTCTTCCCCGCGAGAATAATCAAGATCGACGGTCCGTGCAATTAAAAAGAGAGCCATCGACGGCTCGGTGAACCGTACTCTTAAATCCTCTCTTAGCAGGAAGACACGACGAAAAGGAGCAGCATCTCGTGGTGGAAAAGAGAACGAAAAAGAACTGTCCGTCCGGATCGCACGGATAAACCGTCGTCTGGCGTGCACAGTGCCGTGAATTAATTATCACCCGTGGGCCCCGTGTTCGTACTTTTAATCGGCCTGCAGGGGCCCCGACCTCAGCCCACCTCGTGCCTCGTTTCCACCTATAAAATGTTCCTCGTGCGGCAGTATTTCACGCCTGCCCACGCGTGCCCTTATGCCAAAGGGAGAAGGTGGACAGGTTCGAAGGGATCGAGAGACTCGCTCCTGTCTCTTATGTACATACTTTCGCAGATCGTTACTACAGGTGCATCCGTGGAGTCACTTTTGCGTCGAGTGCACTTAATATTGCACGGTTTGGATTGTCGGGGATTGCTTCCATAGCAGACTTTTGAAGTTGAGTGGTGTCGTTGGGTTTTGTCGTGGAGTTTCTGAATTTAAAGGTTTTTGAAGGGACGTGCAAATATTTTTTGTGTTGTGAGATATGAATTTAAAGGCTTTGATTATTTTGTGCCAGGTCGGGTTAGATATGATAGGTTGGAAGCCAATGAAGATGTAAGGTGGACGTTGTGTGGGAGTAATTAATTAGATGATTTTTTGTTGGAAAGGCTACTTGGAAGTTTGAGTCACTATCTTCGTTGATACTGTAGATTTTTATTTGGAATAATAGTGAATTGGAATTAGCAAAATGGAAGGGATGAAAGGCGAAATGCAGGACGATTATTGTCGGACTTAAGAAGTATAATTAATGGAGAAACCGTACAGCAGTGGAAGTAGAGAAAAGTGCAAATAAAATTAATACTAATAATTAGAAAATACAGTAATAAAAGTGGATCACGATAATTCTCTACAGCTTATTAGAAATGATAATTGCTATAATTTCTCCCTTTCGTTCTATTTCAATATGCAGCATCATTATACATATATAAGTACAATATATATTTTCTTTTTTTAAAGAGTGTTAATTCCACCGTTAAATTAATTCCCATAAAAACAGATACATTCGTCCATGATCTATAATTGTGAGACTGATATTGAATAAGTAATATTTTAGTAGCTCGAATCATTTCGGTAGCATGAAATAGTTACTAATGAGATTCGCAAGCAAGGAAATTGCATTGATCGGCATGCTGATAATCCATGTTACTTGTTTTTGTTTCGCCTGCTGTCGCTTGCTGTAATTTGTCAAGTATTACAGGCAAGTAAACTTTAACGATATCAGTGCATAATACGAAATGTAAGTTTGTGATCAATATTTATTTCTATGTCGAATCATTAATTTCGAATTTTTCTTTTCTATTTATTACGTTGACGCGAGGATTTCTGTGCGATCGTCTCGCAGAAAATCGCGCCAATATTTCATGTCATCACTTCGAGTTCGTTGCAAACATCACTGATAAATGAAAGTCATTTGTCACTTAAGATCGATCGCGTTAATTGATGAGTCCTTCTCTTGGTCTTGCAAATACGCAATATACTTTTGAAATTTTAATTGGCCACGGTGAACAAACGGTAATTAATTTCTTTCAATTGCTCGTCCCATTTTACGTATTACTTTACAGTCTTACTTGTAAATCGTCGTTAAGTTATACTTTTTTATTCCTCAAGAGATAGTCCATAGTAGCAATTATTACAACAATCGAATCGCGGTAATTATAATCTCAACGAAGGAGAAAAATCGTTGGCTTACAGAGATACCTGTTTTTCTTAAGTTTCTCGTTCAAACCGAGACAAACTCTTCCTCTTTAATTGTCAATTGAAGCATTTACTTAAGATATAAATCTGTCTCTGTAGAAATCATACTAATTAGCGTTTCAACACTCAAATAATTCCAGCACCCATATATTTCCCTCGATAATTACCACCATCACCATCAAATATTCCATATTCCATCGTCACACTTTCGAATTTCACATACCCACATCTCCAAATTAATTACACAATTTGCCGACAGTTTTCAGACACTGCCCGCCTTTCTCTTATCCTTCCTTCAAATTATTTCGTTCAACATTCTTCTCTAACGAGTGCAGGCTCATCACCAATCTGTCACCGCCCACGATCGTTGTTTCATTCTCGAGCATTCCAACCATAGATATCTAATCGAAAGTGTGTCGAACCGAGAATGACACCTCGACAGAATCGTGTCGAGAAGAATCAATCAAAGATGGCACATCGCTTTCGATATCTTCATTTTTTACGTATTTTTCAGCTTTAACTTTGGTTATTTCTATTAGGACATACATTCAAAGGACTTCAATTCATCGAAGTTAACACGTTGAATGCCATGGGGGTCACCGGTGACCGGCGCTATTGAATTCAATGTTTCGTATGACTTTTAAATTGTAATATTTACGAATTTGGGAATTCGATCAATATTTACGCGTTGGTCTCAAAAAGGTAAAGTCCTGCTGTCTATATGCCTCTGTGTCTTTAAAGTTTTGTAAAGATGTGATTTTAATAGAAAAAGCTTCACTTCAGTAGAAATGAAGAAACTAGTAAAATAGCGGTGGCATTTAACGTGTTAAGATTTATTAAGACTAGAACTACCGGCGTTGAATCTACTATGTTTTAATACATGAAATAGTTGCTTTGGAAAAAGTAGGAATCAGGAAGTGGAAAAGATGATTGATTTCGTAATTTGAACATCTAGTCTACGACCGTACTATGAACTTAGAGAATCTTTGGAAAAAATTGGGGACCAGTCATTTTGACTGGCTTGGTAGTTCTAGTGTTAATTTATAAAGTGGCGAGGATTTGAAATCGGTTTATTAATTAAGATTTCAAACCTTTATCGCCTCTTTATTGTTACGATCATAGTCTCATTAATTCTTCACTTTTAATGCTAAAATATGCATCAATCCGAGTAGACATCTGTAGAATAATTCAATTTTTCATTTGGCAATTTTAGCGGGATTCTTCGATCTATGAATTTCGATTGTTTTCGGTTTTCTGTATTTTGTAACTAATACGTAGAATGCTACCGGTATTTTTCTGCTTTGAACATTTCTACCGAAGTGAAAGATTTCCAATTAAAATCCCATCTCTGTAGAAATTTTGAAGATAGAAATAATTATACACTCAGCAGGACCTTGCCTTAACGCGAATATTTAAATATCGAATATATTAGCAAACTCGTAAATATTATAATTTCAATGTTATATGAAATTTCATTGAATTCAATAGCCTCCATGATATTGAATGTGTTAATTGCTACGGTCATTTTCGTCTAGGACCCACAATTTTAAGTGGCTCCCAAATCGCCGAGGTTAAGATGTATTAAATAACAATTTCGAAAAAAAATCTCCCAAAGGTTATGGAGATTTGAACTCGGTCCAACTAATTGACAGTTCGTGTCTGTAACTTCATATTCACCATAGCCCCTCACCTTCTTCTTTCACGGGGACTTCGAAGAATGTAGCAACACCGGTCTTTATGGCGATTAATTCCGTGAATCATAGCGCGTGTACGTTGATACTATGGATCGCATAATTGCACGCAATTACGAGATTAAATGTCATTATCACGTCGAGCATAAAAGAAACTTTATTACATATAATATTATCGTGTGTTTACAGCTACTTGAGAATGGATATCGCGTTTTATCGTTCGTCCCGTGTAAATCATTTCGCCGGCAAATGTCATACTTTCCGTGTTAAGTATGCGGGGGAAAATTTTAATTCATCGATCCGGATAGGTTTTTATGAAATTTTCTTCACGGAGTTTAAGAATGT
Source organism: Cerceris ruficornis (assembly GCA_963989415.1). Lineage (NCBI taxonomy): Eukaryota > Metazoa > Arthropoda > Insecta > Hymenoptera > Crabronidae > Cerceris > Cerceris ruficornis. The sequence continues at coordinate 9,755,527 of OZ022527.1, forward strand.
ACGGACTGAGCAGGATAATTTGAATAATTTAGTAGACTGATATTTCCGTTTGAATTATCTATTTTTGAATATTGTTACGGAACGGTGCAAAGAGACGCATATAAATTAATGGTATTGGAGTCTATCTCGAATGAAATCATACTGAAATCATATTCGATCAGGTTTCTGTAAGCTACCTAGGCAATTGAAGTGCAATGATAATTTTCAATTGAATTATTGACACTCAAGGAACCGGGCCGTGCATATAAATAATATGGACCTTATTATTTCATCTATAAATTTACTAAGTTAATCTCTTTATCAAGATCGCGACAAATTTTTCTACATGACCATCGGTACAAAATATTTAAGAAATCGTTGATCGAAGCAAAGTAATTCCTAGCTTGAACTTTCTCTCGAAATACTAACTCAAACTTCCAGTAACGTCGGAACTTAAATTCACGAAAAACAAGTCCACAAAGAAACTTCTAATTTTTTCCATTTCCTACATTCATTCGACAACAAAAACCACGATAAAAAGTATACCCACGTTACCACCACATACTATAAAACGAATAGAAAGGCACGATCGATCGACAGGGTTAAATCTCCATCGGAATATCTCACAACATCCAACCAGAACAGAATCCCGTTTATGCAACGTTGTCCACAGTACGCAATCGGCCGATTGTGCGGCACCGGTTCTCGAAATATTGTAGATCATGTTCTAGAGACCGCGGATTTATCGCGTTCTCGGTAAATCAACGCGTGTCGAAGATAAACGAATGCCTGCATTGTCTCCATCCACTCAACCTATCCCCCGTATCCTTGCGAATACGTCTTTTCAATTCTCCCGCCAAAGCTTCGAAGCACATTCAACCGTGCTAAACACCTCTACACCCATTATGCCCGTATAATTTCAAATATGCCGAGCTGAATCGTCGGATTCACGCGATAACCGATTTTCATGTGTACTCCTGCAATCGTACAGATCACGGTAATTAATCTCGATGCCGTGAACGTTGGTAGTATACGTCGAGGAGAGTTTCACGTGGCGAAATTCACCTACACGTTTCGCTCGCATTAGCCGCTCCCGTGACTCGCGATTTGCCACGGAAGATCGGAAAAAAACGATAAAGTTAAATTGCCATTGTAATTAGCATCGTTGAGGCCACAATGCGGGACAATTATTTATACGGATTTTCCTTCGCCGGGCAATTAGTTGCACGTTGGTGCACGTGACGCGAGACAGAGGGAGATAGAGAGCTGCTTGCAGAGTGTCCCGAGGCATTTCATTTCTCCCACGATTCGTACGATTATGCGAAAGTGGTTGGCTACTGCTCGTTGCTCTGCTCGTATCGTTTACCTGCCGATAGTCATCTGATTAATTGAAATGTTTGCTTATAAATAGTCGCACGGTGATAGAACGTGAGGCGAGTTCAGCTGAACGACTGTGGACGCATATTAGTCACATTCTCGGGGCGTAGTGCGCGGAGCTGGAAAAGTGCGAACGGTGAATTACGATGGCGGGTAGCGGAATCCGAATTACTCGTGTTGTTTGAAGTATTTCATGCTGAGAACGCGGATATTGGAAGTTCTTTTGAGAGAATCAACGTGTGATCGATGAGAATTTGAGTGATGTGAATGATACTGAATATTTCAGTTGTTTTATTTTTATTTTACCTGCTTTTATGTCATTTTTGTGCAGACGATGTAGAACTGTTGGAAACAGGAGATTTCACGGGATGGATAAAGAATTTGACAAATTACAAAATTAGTAGGCAAAGATTTATTCAAGAAAATAGATACAATTAGGTGTAGGAGACTATATCACTTGTGTTTAACACTAGAACTACCAAACCAGTCAAAATGACTGGTACACAATTTTTTCCAAAAATTCTGCTTTATAGAAGAGTCTTATAATAAATATTCTCTGTCCATCTTAAAACACATAAATCACCGAATCTATTATCTTTTCCGCCTCTCGATTCCTCCTTTTTCAAAGTACTTATTTAATATTTTAAAATATGATAGTTTTAACGCCGGTAGTTCTAGTGTTAAATGTTGAAAGTAATTTCACCTTCAGTTCTGCCAGTCGTATATTATATTTGCAGGCTATATACCGTTTCAAGAATTCTACGTTCGAACCATTCAAAAGCGACGAAAATAATCCACTTAATCAGATTATAAGATTATTGCAGTACCTGAAATTCATACATTCACCATATCGAATATGCAAACGACAAAATTCCAATCTTACCTTCAAACCTAACCGAACTACATTCGCGAATTACGTATCCCGTTTCTAGCACTTCACGTTCGCCGTCTGACAAAAAGAATGAAAATGATCCACTTAATCAGATTATTAAAGCAGCACCGGTTGGCAGTTTTAGTATTCAATTAATTGTAACAGGTCGCATTAGATAGATTTACGATAAATTCAACTTGGCAAAATGTCCCTTCCCGCTCGTTAGTTAAATACTTAATGGCAGAACCACGGCAACAATTTGTCTTCGCGATATACATACGTAACCATACGTATATATACGTTCACCACCAATCTCCGTGCACTTTAACTGACCTTTGATACGGCGTTTTAAAAGTCGAAAGATATGTGCATGTGCATTGGTCTCGTTGATTCAGATTGCCAGTAGATACGCCACTGGGTGGTCACGTTTAGTATCTAATTAATTGAAATGTTCAGTGGTAAGTAGTCGCGGTGTGTGATAGAACGTACCACGAGCAGGGCAGAATGTTTCTTCTCGTATATTAATTAGCTACGTACTGCACGAACCCCACCGGCAATTTGTCTCAGAATGTCTCGTAAAGTACCAATTTCGATCCTAATTTAATCCTGACGATCTTACTTCGTGTGTTTTGGACATGGCTAGGAATGTGGACCGATAATAGTGCGCGTTTCGTTTTGACGATACTCCGGCAGGATAGAAACATTTAAATACCTTCGCGTACAACTTAGATCCGTCTAATTAGGAGAAAATTAATAACGAAGTACCATTGAAGAGCAACACTCACTGGCACATTCCTTCCTTAGTACTAAACCTACCGACGTTATATTTACTAAAATTTACATATCCTGAACAAGTACTTTGGAAAAAGAGGATTTAAGTGGCGAAAAAGATAATTAATTAATTAATTTAGGTTTTATAGGATAGAAGTGGAATATTTACTTCATGTCTCCCGTATCAATTTAGGTAATTTTCCGAAAAAATTGCTAGCCGGTCATTTTGACCGGATTAGTAGGTTTACTGTTAAAGCTTTTAACTATATCAGGGGTAGTAAACCTTTTTACACCTACCGGCTATTTTTGTATCTTTGTTCACCGATTCTGCAGTAATTTGAAGGTTTAGTAAAAATATGTAGTTAACTCTTTATAGTTCGAATTTTCTGTAGCATCTGAATATCAATTGCACGATGGCACATTATAAAATGATAAAAATACTGTTATAAATAATACATTTAACTTGATTTTGAAACATGAAATTGTAAAAAATTTCATAATCTTTAAGAACTAAATCGTAATATATGGCAAAGTTAAAAAATTGACTTTGAAAACTGAAAGCTTAGATTTGTCTTGGGTTACTTCAAAGTTACACGGGCCCATGGAGGGTTAAATTTATCTTTTTATTTAAACGAGAAATAAACTCAACTCGATTGAGTTGGCAAAAAAAGAAAATAGCTTCGGCATCGGTCAAAATCTCTACTACCCACCATAAAAGCTTGAATCGTCCCCCAGTGGCCGATAGGGACCAGGTTGACTACCCCTGAACTATGTCCTCCACCAATCGTATCGGCAATTTTCTTCAAATTTGCTAAACACTCCTCAAAATGCTAACGTGAATTTCAACTTTAATATCTTCTCTCATCTCTCTACTTTCTCAACAAAATAACAAACGACCCGCGCACGTCGATTACCATCATCCCAATTAAACGAAAGGGAAATCATAAAACTTACATCCCGTGACTAATATCCCATATCAAGAACCAGCCACCCTGTTCCTAATCTTCGACTCCGCGCATCAGCTTCTAACGCATAAAACCCGCATACCTTAACACGGAAAAACTGCTCCCCGTTTTATCTCCCCTCCGATTCCGCCAGTCGTATCAGTCCAATCCATTCGCGTTCTAGATCATCGATAGATACACCGTCAGGGCGGTAATGAAGGTACGTTTTAGTGACGTTCGCGATATACGTCGCGAACCGCCTCGTTAATTAACCGGCCGGAACTCGAGCGCCATCAGTGCGCGCCAGTGGAGCAATTATTTATTGGCGTGTTATAGGTACCAGCCCTTTCTATAAGCACTTAACTAACCATACGCTCCTAGCCGGCGAGGCAGTTGTACGCCAAAGGAACGCAGGAACGTGCACGACCGTCGTTACATTCTACGCCAATTTTCCATCCTGCTTTTTTACCCACCTTCCGGAAATTATGCTCGGTTGAAGTCTCCGCGTTGTACGCAATCTCTTTAGCTCGTACACTTCTCCGCCACGTGGACCTGCCCCAACTGGAGGACTTCCTATGTCTCCATCGTCGGAGTGGCAATGCTTTTTGCGATCTTTCTGGTAACGAGGTCTATTTATTTCTCTCGAGTCATTAGCGCCCGACGAGGGATCTCGGTTGAGCCAGCATTTTACACGTTGCCCGACGATGCATCCGGCCTTTCGAGAATCTCCGACGACCGTCGATCGTTCGATTCTGCGCCCCGTTTGCTCTTGTTCCCTTTTTCCATGTCTCTCGTCGTCTTTCTCTTTCCTCCTTGTAAGTCTGTTTCTCTTTATCTCAGCGTTGTCGGTATCTTTGTCGATCCGACGAGATCACCGTCACGTATCTCGTGCCATCTTTCCCTCGGCAAATCGCTATCGACCGCGATCGCGATCGTGTAGGAACATTACGCTGAAATTGCGCTATCCGTTTGACCCCGGCGGAGGATCGATCGTTGTGTCGATCTCGTTCCTCTCTCCACGACATCGATAGGAGTACGTTCACTTGTGTCGTATCTAGGCTCGCCTCTTCCTCGTGGCCCATTTTCGTCTTGAAATTGTGATGACCCTTCTTCCGGGATGAGGTCGACGTCGTGGCGCGACGTTCGATCGGATGTTTCGAAAGTAGGCAGCGCTAATAACTCTATCTTGCGGCTGTGAAAGGGTGAGGTTGGAGAGGGAGGAATGTGTTGTGGGAATGCGAAGGGTAGGTGGAATTTTTTAAGGATTTTTTAAATTCTGGGGATGAGAAATTGAATTACTATTGAATATTTAAACATAGATGATTAACACTAGAACTGCCGGCGTTAAATCTTTTATATTTCAATATATTAAATAAGTAGTTTGAGAAAAGGGGAATCAAGATGCGGAAAAGATGATCAATTCAGTCATTTATGGTTTTTGAGTTGGCCGTAGAATATTTCTCCTATGACTCTCCTATAAACCTTGAGAATTTTTGGAAACAATTGTGTACCAGTTATTTTGACTGGTTTGGTAGTTCTAGTGTTAACACGTTGAATGCCACTGGTATTTCGCTAGTTTCTTCATTTTTGCTCAGGTGCAACTTTTTCTATTGAAATCACATCTTTACAAAGCAGAAACTTTAAAGGCACAACGAGATATATAGACAGCAGGACTACATTTTTTAGGCCATCACGTAAATATCGACTGAAGTAACAAACTCGTAAATATTACAATTTGAAAGTCATATGAAAGATTGAATTCAATAGCGCCGGTCACCGGTGACCCCCATGTCAATCAAATTAAACTTAAATTAGTGTTACTCTGTCGCCAAATATTCGACTCACAGAGTATGAATTAACAATATGTATGTTATTATATTTTCTTCATTTAATTCAAAGGTATTAGAGTAACTGAATATTATTAATATGTTTTAACTGAACAGTAGAGAAGTAGAAATTATATCCACCATAGTCCTCCTCCTCGAATTAAATACTTCTTCACCCCTCCCTCCACCGTGGCGAACCAGTGAAATCTTCGACTTAAACCGCTCGGAAGAATTCCCATTCGAAACTTTCCACCCTCTACACAATTCGTCAGCCGACGTTTATAATCCTCTCGAAACGAGTAACGTCAGATTAACCGAGATACGCCCATTGTCAACGTCGCATTTAAATGCACTGGGACCAGGTTCGTAGAGAAGACTCCTCCGAGTATCGTCGCAAATCTAGATTTCGAGAGAACAAGAGGTTGCACCGAGTTAATTGTGCTTTCATCGTGCCGTAAAATCGTCGAAGTTGAAGGAAGGGGGAAAAAGAGAGAGACGAGGGTGGTTGATTCGGATCGTCGGTGACGTCAAACGAGGCAGCACGGTTATTTTCAGAGGAGGTAGCCGATGAGAGGAGAGGAGCGAGGTCGAGTCGCATGCGACGAGTTCGGGTCAGCTCGCTTTGCTCACGCGAGTCACCCACGCCACCCTCTTTTTCTTGGCGGTTCTCCAATGAATGGCGTCGACTACGCGCTCCAAACTTGATAGAATCGTGTTCGATAATATTCCGAAGGAAAATCCTTAACGTGTCTTGTTCTTTGTTCTTCTTGTAATTCGATAAATATCACCGGAAACATTCTTTTATTTTTTTCTGGGGTTGTCGATATCTCTGTAGAATTTAGAATCGTGGGAGTGATATGAGCCGTTTTCTTTGAAAGTTCTTTAAGTTCATTTTATATCATGGAGATATTTAAGGGTTTGTATTTGAATGGTTTGAAAAATATTGTGTTGTGTTTTTTAAATATTAAACTGATTTAAGTTTATTATGTGATCACTTTTAAAGTATTAGTTCAAAGTGAAGTAGAGAAATTATATAGTGTAATTTTTGAACTAAATATTGTCTTTGCGAAAAGTGGACTTTCACCACTTGCAAAGTAATTATTTTTGTAATTTCATTAACTACGTAAATTTATATTGACAAAATGATGAAAATTTTGAAGGATTTTTTCTCCACTATTTATAGATAAAAAGTTCATAATAGATGGCATTCATTGTCATTAACTAATCCTTTGTGAAAAGTGGACTTACAACACTTTCAAAGAAAGCGGCTCATATATTGTGCAGATGGAATGGAAATTGAGGATCTTATTAATTTTTAGTAATTATAAGGAGCAGTGAGTCGATGAGATATTAATTTGTTATTAGCACTTCCGTAAATTTTCACGTGGGGAATTCTTTAAAGGGTGAGGTCTTCAGGGGAACAATTTTTAATGCCAATATTCTGAGTATGTTCCTCTTGTAAATTACTATGGTTGTCATGACTTTTAAACGATAATTTGATAATTTTTTAGACATTGATATAGTAGTATAAAATAAGTGAGGTACTGCTGAATATTTACTATCTCTTTCATTAATGTTTCAACTCCACAGAGACGTACTTTTCACAGAGAAATTTCACTCCATTAGAAACAACTTTAATATAAAAATTTCACCTCACTAGGAATAATAATGAAACTGAAAAGTTTTAATACATAAAGTATTATATTTATTATAATATATAAATATATAAAAAAGATATAAATATGTATTATATATTATAATATAATATATAAAGTATTATATTTGTTATAGTACATAAAGTATTAATATCCAATATCTTGGAAACTTATTAATTAGCATCATGCATCCACAATCAAACTCCCGAATTCCTTTCGACACAATTTCTACTACAAGATAGTACTCCAAATCCAATTATCTCATCTATCCCTCGACTTTCGCTTAACCAGTTCGATCAAAAACCTCTCGAAACCGCGGAGCTCATTAAGTGCTTTCACCCCACTTTTCCACGAGCATCGATTCCGCGTGTCGATTCTTACGAAAGTTTCTTTCACAATTCACGTATCGGTCCAGCGATGATTCTCGCACAACAACCGGCGTAAGCTTTCGGATCATCGAACCTGGAACAAATTTCTACGGCCATTATCGTTGAATTATTTCGCCGGTATCGAGCGTTTCGCATTTCGTAACGGCGAAATATCGTCATTATTCACGTCTTGTTAAAGTATCCCGAAGAAGGCGATGGAAATTTCTATACACACAGACCAGTGGCGCAAGTGGTAATCGTTGCTAATATCTGCCATGTAACGGCTATTACCATATTTCACCGGGACGTAGCAGTAAATTCTTTCGTACGAGTGGGAGAGCGTACAGGGCGTTTCAATCGGTCTCCTTATGCCTTTGTCGTATTCCGTCCTGTGAGCTGGTGTAGTTTAATACCATTTTCGTTCGTCCACGTGTCGTTTAGGGCAGGAGAATTCGCAAACCTCGTTCACGTTGATGTTCGGTGTGTTATCATCTCATAAATGCTGCGGGACGATCGGTTCATTTTGATATTCCGCGTGGTAATATCCTGCTATGTCGGTGATTGAACAATTTAGGGACATATTTTACAAAGGATCAGTGGATAATGCATTTAGAATGTTCGGTGTGTTATCATCCCATAAATGCTGCGGGACGACCGGTTAATTTTTATATTTCGTGTGGTAATATTCTGCTATGCCGGTGATTGAACGATTTAGGGATATATTTTACAAAGGATCAGTGGATAATGCATTTAGAACGTGTGTTTTGATAGTACTTTGATAATAGATTTTTGATGGAAGCAGGAATTCCTAATTTTCGAGTAGGAAGATTTGGATTTTTTCAAAAATATTTCTTGAATTTTTAACACTGATATTCCTTTGAGTTTCTATGCCTATATCGGAAAATATCAGTGGTTAAATTCAGCAGTTTTCTTTCGCCCTCTGTTCTCATTCCTATAATTTATTTATCCAGTGTAATTGAATATGATAGATTGATTGTTGATCGTTATTGTACTGTGTAAAAGTAGGTAAATAATGATTAAACTATTGCAACATCGCGAAACTTGATAACGTCGACCCACGTATAACAAGGTGATATGAAAAACTCCGTTTTGATATAACTGACTGCAGGAAATTTCCTAAAATCTACTGTTTCACAGTGAAAATACCTCATAGCCTTCAACAAGAATCTACCGCTGGTTCTACACGCTCCACGTGGCATGAAACACGTTAATTGTGTCATAGAAGTGTTAATTACACTCTACGATACCCACACTCATCACAAAACAATTTTTATTTCTTAATTTCCACCCTGACTACTACAAAACAACTTAAACTTACCAAATCTCTCATACATTTCCCAAGATACTCAAAATAATCAATTTGCGGTATTGAGGCTTTCGCGGCCATCGTTAACTAAACAATGGTTTTGAATTTTGGGGTTTAAGTCGCGTTGAGTATTGCAAAACATCCAAAGTTTCGCCAGAATTGCAGCTAGCTTCATCAAAATGATCTGACACTAAGTACTCAGTGCACTCAACGCGGCTTAAACCCGAAATTTCAAAACCATTGTTCAAAATAATCGACACTGAACGAGCGTCAATTTTTCATCATGATCGTCGATCTCTCTGCTGTCTACGTTCAAGAGTTTCTCTCGTTCTCCGTCGAAATGGGTGATCTAAGTTTCGGGTAATTAAGAATTCACACACTAAACGTCCCTCGCGCCGTTAAAATCTTACCGTCCGCTAATTGAACGTCGGATATCAATTACGGGGCGACATTTATTCCAACTCTAATCCGTAATCGTTAGCCCGATGTTCGTCGGTGCGTGTACAAGAAGGGAAATTATTTTCTAATGAGAGATGTGCGTGGGGAATTATTTATAGAATAGCGCGGACATTTCGACAAATTGCATAGGTGAACACGGTAACCGGTGTACCAAGATGAATTCTCGTTGCAGGGATCTCGTAGATCACGATCCACGAAACGTTGCTGCTCGAGTTCCCGCAGGTTTCTGTTCGGTCGGTTGCGTGGGTGTCGAGCTTGGCAGGGTTCCAGGACTCGTGGGAGGCTGACCAGGCCTTATAGACTGACCTCAGCCTCTGACCTCACCCAAAATAGTCTCTCGTTCCCTGGCTCGTTTCTCCTGCATTTCTATTTCAGAGTTTTCCCCTCTTGCACCACGGGAGGCTGAGGAAGAGATAGATAGATAGATAGAGAATGAAAGAGAAAGAGAGAGGGACATACGGCAGACGACTTGGGAATTCTGGAATAAGTGTTTCTCCGCCGATCGTTTGTAAATATAAAATTCCATCGAAACACTCGGAATACCTGCTTGTCGTTTGCCGGTTCGAGGAAATAAATTGATAGACCGCCGAGGACTCGTAAAGCTGCTTGATTAACGTCCAACTGCTACGCGAAAATGTAGTATCACGTGCACTCGGTGGAGCTTATAATACGATATTTATTCCATTGGAAACTTAGAATCTACTCGACGTAAAACGTTGAGAATGTTACACCGCGCGAGATTCGAGTCTACGAATCATGGTGTTACGCTGACCTTATCACCTTCTTGTTGATACAGCGATACGCGAGTAAACGGCGATGACTGATGCAAACTGTGCATTCTACCTTGTATTCTAGTCCTTCATTACTTTCCTTCTAGTCATAGCAATGCAAAAGATTAACCCTTTGCCCTACAACGAGTGACACTCGTGATGCGGTTGATGGAACAGAAGATTTTGAAGTTTCTCAAAAATTATCAAATTGAAAACATCAGTGGAATACAACACCATAACATTATTTCTATGTTATTAATATTGCATTAAATTCTAAAATATATCAGAAAACACTAAGATATTTTTATTTTAGCAATTTAATGTTCAATTATTGCGGAGGCAGTCACAAAAGAAATCGTAGGGCAAGGGGTTAACAATACAATCGTAAACCCCAAGGTATCCTCGTCTACCCCGAAACCACCTCATCACCCCCGTAAATCCGTCTTCCAACGGAACGTCCGCGTCTACTCGGAAGCTCGTACACTCTCGTTTCTAATGCGCGTCTATTTTCTGCATTCTTCGTAAACACCGCCGTCCGAAAGGAGGAACAATGACACGCAACAGTGTCCGGGGCGGAGCATCCGAGAAAACGTTTAATTTCGCGTAAACGGGTCTCGTGTGCGTCGGTCAGAGAGGGTTATTTTCAGAAGCGTCGTTTTTCTCTCGGGCGTCGACGGTAGCGAACCACCGGCGCAGGAATTATGACGTGGGCCGTGTGCTCATGGGTAGGTAGGTAGTTCCATTAAGATGCAAATTTACCAATAATTCCACCGTGCACCCGCTTGTCGCCCTGCTCGCGTATCCGACTCGTAATCGTTCATGGCGCGGTGGGATCGAGAGGCCGTTTTCCAATTCCCCGTGCATCGCAGGCGCCTGCGATGGCCGGGGAGTTAATTATTGTCCTGGGGATTTAATTGCTCGCGTATCGCGATATCCCTTCCCCTTTTACGAGACCGACGAACGTCGTAGGAGGGGATCGTAAATACGGGAGACAGGGATGTGTTTGGGTTTAGGGTTTACATGTATCGCGCCATGGAAACCTCGATTGCTCCGGTGTTCTCTAGTTTGTAGTAGAGTATCTGTTACAAGCTGATGTAGTAGATATTTCTTTGGTTTGATACTACGGCTTGGAAACGTATTGGGTACCTGTTCGAGGGATATCTATGGGCGTGGATAGGTATCTTTGTTAAGGAAAGAATGCTATTTATGCGCGCGTGGAAGGCAATTAAGAGGAGCGTTATTGAAGGGAGTTTTCTTTCGCATTAATGATACGGTTGTTTATTGTTGATGTAGCTTGGTTTTTCAGTGGGTTCAGTGGCTTTGGATGGTTTGCAGAGGTTGTACTGTAGGAAATGTTTGGAGACGATGGTGTTTGGAACTTGAGATTATTATTTGGAAGTTTCAGGTTTTGTTTTTGCCCTTTTTATACTTAAAGTAACTGTAATTCATTAAAATTAAATTATCATAGCTGTAGGAATGCGCAAGTTCTAGAAAGGAAGAGAAAGAGAGAAGGTTGAGTGAGTGAGTGAAAGAGATGTGCGAGAGTGAGATAGTGCGAGAAAGAAAAGAATTTGGGAGAAGGAAGAAAAGAGCGCAACGAACGAAGTCGTGCAGGGAGAGAACGTACGCGAACGAGAACGAATATATCAGTTATCGATTATTAACCCTTTGCGGACGGAGACATTTTTGAGTATTAAGAGTTGACCATTTATTTTGTGATTCAAACCACCTTTTTATCAGAAAATTAGGCTGTTAATGTATATACATTGTAAATTACTATTTGTTTAATTATATTTCAACGGTTGTATTTCAATTTTTCAACTCTAACTATACAACTCTATACAAGCAGCAATAAACTATAATTAAATTTTTTCTCTGACCACATATATGCGTCGCTAGTCCTCAAAGGGTTAAAGATATTTTTAAATTAACAACCTACATCTGTCCTGAATTTCCTACATAGATACATAGAATGAAAATCCCTCGGTGATTAAGGATTCCTCTATATTACTTCCCCGCGAAAATCAGCTTCAAACAAAGTCTAAAGTAGGTGCATTTGGCGGACTTTCAAAAAGGAAAAGCCAATAGTTTCGGATTATGAATTATGGAAACGATTATTGGCTAGTGACGATGGATTTCTGGCGACAGAAAAGTGCTCTCTGAGCGAGAACAAGTAGAATAGGTACGCCTTGGGCAAGGCTATCGCTTTCCCAATCTCGTAAGCCAATATCGCTTATTCCCTAACAGTACGAAACACTTCCCGCGCTCTTGTATAAACTCCCAGAGAGGGATCTCGCTAACCAGAGTCAGAACCTGACGTATTTCCAGGGATATCTAATTACTCGCACGACCTAAGCCCGAATGCCTTCACGCACACGACGACGCTTTACTTTGTCCGGGATTTCCTATTTTCACGATCAGACCAACGGTATCCTTCTTACGACTCTGTTCTGCGAAACAATTACACTTTTCGGGATAACAGATACTCTTTTAGTGTCAAAATGATTGCTCTATCTCGGGAATTTATTTTTTTCTATATTCATGTCAGGTCTTATTGGAAATGGGTGTTTAAATAAATCAATATAATTTATATTAACACATTGGAGGCGGGAAAAGTACTTTTACGGTTTTTGCAGTCTGTCACTGCAGCGCGGATCACGTAAAAGTACGTATTTAGTAGATTTGTGATGGAGAACGGGTATCGTTTAAATACGATGGGCATTACGTATTAAAAAAAGGTCGTTTTTTTATAAATAATCATAGAGCGTATAATGAAGTGTAGAATAGAAAAAAGTTTCGTTGAGGAGAAGGAAGTAGTTTTCGATTTATTGCGATTTTACTGAATGACCAAACTCGATTAACGTAGGGCCGTTTCGAACCTCGTTAAATATATCATCTTATATTGTTAATAATAATCCAATAGCTTTTCATGATATTTGGTGCTTCCGCTATTTTATTAACACGTTGAATGCCACCCGTATTTCGCTAGTTTCATCATTTCCACTGAACCGAAACTGTTTCTATCAAAATCACATTTTTATAGAATAGAAATGTTAAAAGTAAGAATACTTATGTACTCAGTAATACTTAACTTTTCTAACAGCAATATTTTAATATTGAATATATTAGCATATCTGTGAATATCACAATTTAAAAATCGTAAGAAACTTCATCGAATTCAACAGTGCCGGTCACCGGTGACCCCCATGGCAATCAACGTGTTAATGCTGGTAGTAATTGTAACAGCGATCTATAGACTATTGCTATATCGATCTTTGTATCCGACTTCAGATTCCAAAGAGAGCAAATTAAAATAGACAATACGACAATCATTTTAGTACAAAGGGAAGAAAAACACTCAAGTTGAAACCCACTTAAAACTTTGAGTCTCAAGCAAAACAACCATCTACAGTTAGGACGAAAATATAAAAAAACGGCGAAAGAAATATTACTAATCGAACATCCACGCTGGTTATCAGTTTGTCGTTTAAAAATGGTCCGAAGCAAACCGCTCCATTTCTTCAGCGATCGTCCGATCCTTCTGAGGTAGCGTTGATTGCCAAGGAGGATGAGTTGCCTCTGGTATGAAAAGTTGAAGTCCTGCACTCTGCGATCCGTGGAACGAATGTTAAGTCGCAGATGTTATCGTTCCAGATATTTACTGGCCTGCGAGCCATCAGACCGTTCCAGATTAATGGCGCGATCGGTAATGAACGTGGCAGCGAGGGCCACGGCAATCACGGCTTCTTGGTACCACAAATCTTGACTTCCTTATAACCCCGGGGTATATCGCGTTATCGTGCGCGTATGTCCATACACACGTCCACATGCATTATTATCAGTGTTCGGTGCAGGTTTCTCAAACGCTTATGACCATGCATCCTGCTTCGATGTTCGCCGAGATCTTTTTCTTTTGTTCGTCACTGCGCGCACTGTTTCGCGCGATGGAAATTTCTCTCGCTGATAGCGAGACAAATAGAAGATCCTTATTTCCTGTTCTTGTTCCATTACGTGTTCCTTGGCTTTCTAATAGGTTTCGTATCTTTTTAGGAAATTGTCTTACGATTCGTTTTTGACCTGCGTGCGACATAGTTGAGCATTGAATCGATACAATAAAGATTCAGTTAATGGTTCGATGGGATATTGTATATTTTAACGCTAGAACTATCGAGCCAGTTAAAATGACAATTTTTCCAAAAATTCTGCAAGTGTATAGAAGAGTCATAGAGAAAATATTCTACGCTTATCTCGTAACACATAAATTACAGAAGTCGTCTTTTCCACCTGTTGATTTTCTTCTTCCAAAGTACTTATTTATTATATTGAAACGTAGTAGATTTAACTTCGGTAGTTCTAGCATTAAAGTAAAATTAGGAATACAAGATTGATTCGATGGTGTTCCGTTATATTATTATATCTTTGCACTCTGTTGTCTCCGCAGCGGCGGCAGTGTAATAGAAACTAATAAGTCCGTGGTCAGATAAATCCGGTGTACTTTTATATTTTTTTATATTGTAAAACATATATTAAAATATATGCGCTGTTTATAATTTTCTACCGATGTGTACTGGCACCGTGTAAATAGTCCTGGAGTAGCCAGTAGCTCATAGTAAATATTACTCTGAGTGCAAAGGGTTACATTTGTTTCATGCGATCTTCTTTCATTCATGTTCACAATGTGTATTAATTTCACGCTATCCAAAAGTTAAAATTCGTGCAATTGTTTCGATATTACTTTCGTATTAATATTTCTAAATTTCAAATAATACAACATCAACCAACAGATTCCCACCGCCATTATCCAGCTCAATAATCCCAGAGCAGTACAGGGCAACGTGTACAAGTCAATTTAAACTCCTCCGTGATTTACAAGTCGACCAACACGGCGAACAATGTTCCAAGTGTAGTTTAATTAGACACACCTAAGAGAAGGGAACCGGGAAGACAGGATAGGTGATCCAAACATTAGCAGTATCGGAATAACACGAGATTCAGTAACGTATCCTCGCGCCAGTACGGATGGGTCGGCAGCAAGGCAGCATTTGTTCCAATCTAAGCGGCCTGGGGTAATAAATATGCCTCTCTGGCTGATATAATGCGAGCGTGGGTAGGTACCACTGGAATCAGTCGTCGCAGCTGCTTGATTTACGCCATATGCCGCGATGCATCACGGGACTATCGTTCTGCTTGCATTTTGCCGACCGAAAATAGGTTCGGCTCTCGTAACTCGATGCTGTCCCACAGTTTCTCTCCTCTCTCTTTCCACCGTTTCCCCTTTCTTTCTTCCCTTCTTTCTCGTTCCATCGCGCATCCAAAGGGATGCACCGACAGCGGAGAGCAATCCGGAGCAACCCGTTTCTCCTTAAATCCTCTTCTTCATTCTTATCCCTACCTCACGGAGGCTTTTATCGGCCGTCGTTTGTTTTCGGATACAGTTCCACGGATCGGCGATCTTCTCTTCCCGTGAAGGTCGTTATTCGATCCTCTTTTTCACTTAACCTGTAACCTCTCACTTTCCTACGGATTCATTCACCGTTGGAATCTCTGCTTGGAATCATTATCAACGAAACGACACGTTGGTCCTTGGAAACTTGACGTTTCTATCGATTTTCATAAACAATCGTCCGAAGTACCGGAGGACGATTCGATCCACCTAGGTTGACGTCGTTGGAAGAATATATTTTCATTGCTGCCGTCACGGACAGTAAATCAGGTTTTATATTTCCGACTGTTAGAGAATCCGACGTTTCCTATCAAGCATCGCAAAATATTCTCCCCGTGCGGTGCTTGAAAATAGTGTGCTTTCCACGAACCAGTTCTCCCTCGTGCAAATCGTAAGTCGTGCACGGACTCGATTCAGGCACGAGACTTATCGACAAGCTTCCTCCCAGGTGATACTCCTTCCGATGCAAAAGAATATATCCCATGGGCACGGAGGACGGAATATCGCGTGTCGTTCTACCCCGGGCATTTTAGCATTTTATGGACTCGGTCAGGAAAGCCTTGCTCGCCACCACGAGGTCGTCGTTGCTGTGTGCAACAAGGTGGAGTCGCTTGGCTTCCACTCCTCCTCCTCCTCTTCTTCCTCCACTTCTTCATCCTCTTCTTCCTCCCCTTCATCCTCTTCTTCCTCCCCTTCATCTTCCTCCTCTTCATCCACCTCTTCGTCCTCCACCTCCGTCGCTTCTGCAGCTTTCAGAGTCGCTGCTCCTCGTGGTTCGACCTCCGTGGACCGGTTTCGACCCGCGGCTACCGGTGTCAATGAAAAACTCGACTTATGATAACGCCGTGGGCCTCGACAGGAGGCTACGTTCAGCCGAAGGAGGCCTGCCAACAGTCCCTCTGATTGGTGCTCCCGGCGTCGATCGAGGCTACCGTAATTACTAATTGCCACCGTCCCTTAATTAGTGATTCACGTCGTTGGTTCATCAGCGCTTACCGACCCTCGTTCGCCACTTTCTTCACCCTGGTCCAGAATCCTTTTTCATTTGGAATCGTGAAAGTACGGAGTGCCGTGGACCTGCCTTCTTTTATTAGGGATCACGGATACGTTGGTGAGCTTGGAAGGGAAAGGGATTCTTCGTACGTGGACCTTCCTGCTTTGGGATTGCTTCATTAGACAGCTGCACCTGCGGTGCATCCCTCTTGCTTTCCTTTCCGTGCTGTTGATTTCGGCGTCATTACCGGTTCCGTGTATTTCCTATTGGGATCACTTTTTTCACGCTGTTGCTTCGAGGCACGCAACTCTTATTTTGTCTTTTCAGTTGTTTCTTTAGATTTGTTTTGGGTTATTGGGATAGGGGTTCGTTTGAGGGCTCGTTACTGGGGTACTTTGATTTCGTTGCTTTTTTCGTTTCGGTTTACTGGCTTTGGGATGTGTGGTACTATAGTTTCTGGCTGTTACCGTCGGGTTGATTCACGCTTTGCTATCTTGTTCGTCCTGATGGCGAGAAGGAAAGTTTAATGCGTGTACTTGTGCATGATTGGATTCCATGAAGGACATTTCTGATCTACTGAATTTTCGACTTCACTTAGGCTGGATGCAAAATTGCACATCTCTAATGGGGTCAGAGGGCGAATTATTAATATTGGGTAAAGTAAAAAGAAATGTTTTTTTACAATGCGAACAGAATTTATTTACAAACAAAATACACAATATTTATTTCTTCTAATTGCGCACAGTTGACCTCGGTCGTGATAGATTCACAAGGTTTCAATAATTCATAATGAATCAACCTTGAAATATCCTACCAGACACATGAAGAAAGGGACATTTTTTTCACTTTACCCAAACATCGTTGTTTTCAAATAACAATGGTGCTTCCCAAGTAATTCTATGAGGTTTGCAAATCAAGAGAAAAATACTACCCTTTGCGGACGGAGACTTTTGAATATTGAGAAACAATCACTTATTCAGCGATCAAACAAGCCCTTTTTCATCAGAAAGCCAGTGTGTTAATATTTAAAAATTATAAATTACTATCTGTCTAATCATATTTCAACGGTTACACTTTGATCCTCTAACCGTGTACACATGCGGCAATAAATAATAATTAGCTTATTTCTGAAACCACACATATGCGTCCGTCGCCCTCAAAGGGTTAACAATCAAGTCCACCATCCTCTTCGCCAATTATCCAAAACAATTGTATCACTTAACGGTATAAAAACTCTGACCCGCAGCATACCGGAACAAGTAAATCTCCTTTCGTTTGGGTTCCATGTAGCAGGAATGCGCATAGCTAGCCGTATGTAGATTACAAAAGGCCCTCCGGAATCGATATACATATGTGCACCGAATGCAGAGAGCACAGTAGAGATCGGATAATAGCCGTACGCGGTGCAGGAGCCGGGGCAAGGCAGCCATCGACAAATGGCCGTGGCCATGCAATAAACAAGCCGCGCAATTAAGAGAGCAGGTTAATTAATGTGGACCAACTAGGACGAAGGGTCCACTCTTCCCCTCTCTCTCTACCTCCATCT
Source organism: Cerceris ruficornis (assembly GCA_963989415.1). Classification (NCBI taxonomy): domain Eukaryota; kingdom Metazoa; phylum Arthropoda; class Insecta; order Hymenoptera; family Crabronidae; genus Cerceris; species Cerceris ruficornis. Next base: position 9,773,857 of record OZ022527.1, read on the forward strand.
CTTTCTCTCTTTCCCTCTCAATTCTCATTCTTCCTTTCCTCCTCTGTCCTGTCCCCTCTGTATTTCCAGTAGGCTTCCTCTCTGTTTCACGACTCTTTGCTCCACGGTTCGCTTTCTGTCGGCGCAACCACCGGCGTGCACGGTAGTTATCGAGAACCGAACCAACCTTTTTTTGCGGTAAGAAGCACAGAAGAGTCGGGACGTCACGGGATTTTCTTCTATCCCGTCTGACGTGCGGCCAAGAAGAAGAAGAGGAAGAAGAAGAGAGGGAGGATGGGGAGGGGAAGGAGAAGGAAACGGTTGGACATAGAAAAAAAGTCACGGAGGGACGGGGAATCACCGGTTTCTGGCTATTCGTGAAATCGGTGAAATCGATTCGCTGCACCGTGCACGACAGTCGTAAATCTTACTTTTCGTCCTTTATTTTCGATACTGATGTACTTTGCTGTCGTTGCTTCTACCTGTAATTTTTCGTGCCATGCTTCGGCTTTTGTAAAGCACGCTGGTGGGGAATTCGCATTTTGAACTTCAATATTTCGCAGAAATATTTATTAGCTAGGTAATCGTGGAATTTAGTTTTACAAACCCCTCGTGGGATGCGGAATTAAAATCAAAAGGGATGACGTGTATACACGTCGAAGGTGGAGCAAATGACCCTATTATAAACATTACGAAAAAGGAAACGAAACGTGGAATTAGATTTTTATTCGATAACAAATTTAGAATTCAGTGTTAACAAGGGTTAACCCTATTAACATATTCTTCAATGAAATATTCTTCAATACATAGACTCACCGGTGTTACAAAGAAATAAAAATTGAACATCAAAGTATATCTCTAAATTAATTGAGTCGCTCAGAAACCAATGCGGTTAAGTCCATTTTTCTGATATTTTCTAAGTTTTGTAAATTTTAATAGAATAAACTTCATTCTATTGAAGTTTAAAAAATCAGGCAATATAAAAAAAAACGGACTTAACGGCATTGGCTTCTAAGCGACTCATATATTGTATTTCGCAGTTCAATATTGTAAACTTATGATAGTTAGCAAATATTCAAATTAGAATGAATTAAAAACGACTAAATAAATGTCACATACAGTCGACTGGGTTTCTAAAATCCATAACTTTTTGCTATAGAATTGGAAAACAATTAACTATTTTTTATATTTTCTTGTTACACCATAAACATACAGTTTCAACTGCATATTATAATACAACAGATAAGCTACATCACAGCAACAGTGCAAACGATTTAAACCCATATGCATGTTGTCTTAAAAAATTAATTTGCCATAATACAATCAATTCATTGGATCTATCAATTCTCGCCGCAAAATCGAAAAGATAGTGCAATATAATTAGTTAAATATTCTTTCCATTGCATCACAAGTAATAGTTTGGAACGTACGTTATAGATTAAAGTAGAAGCAGCATGCGTGTTGCAATTTGGATGATCAGCCGCGAATTCTTCAGGATTACGTTACGTATGCTGCTTTGCGCGGCGTTATTTTGCAACGGGCGCGTTAGTAAGTGTAGGAAGGGAAATTGTGCGTGAAGCTTGGCTATTCGAATGCCGGCTTGTGTTAGGCATCAATTATGAGAGAACGTACCGCGGATAGGCATATGCCGTTGATCGCGATAATTATCAGACATTTTCCGCGGCCACTCAGCCGTGTGCTCCGACATTTTGACATTAGCGCAGGAATTGAAAAACAAGAGTCAGACACGTTCGTTTCTCCTGGCATCGTTAATTCGATCGACTGTTAATCGCACAACGTATGTCAGAAAGAAACACCGATGGGAATGGAGTTAATGTGTTCGACAGTTGACACTTCAACGAATGACTTTTTCCATTATGCCAGTCGTCAGATGTTATCTGCGGTATTCTAAATGGGAGAACTTTTAATTTAACGAGGATTTTCTTAAGTGAGTGATTTATTAGAGACAGTTTAGTATTTTATACTTTTCGGCTTTAACTGCTGCGACATTTCGATAGGATCTACTGGTTTAGGCGGGTTTCAAACAATCGAGGCGATGATATGTTAATTAGTGAATTAGAAAAAATTTCCGAAAGGTGGCGGGACAGGATTCAAAATCCGACACACTTAATTTCGAATTTGACACACGGAAACACATGTAGAGCGCCTTTTTACACTTCATAACACCCGGAGAAAGATTTATTAGACACTCCTCACGCGGTAAATGGGACAAGGGATTTTGAAATTTTGCAAAACCTATGAAATTAAAAATATCGATGAGGTGCGACACGATCAAGTTAATATCACGTTAAATTATTCGATATAACAAGAATCACTGAGCAATTTTTATTTTAGCAATTTAATTCTCAATTATTGCGGAGGCAGTCACAAAAGGAGTGGTAGGGCAAGGTTTCAAACATCTCTAATTCTATAACTAATTTTTAACTACTTTGCCAGTGTTATCAAAATATATTAATACATATAATACTACAGCAATCGATCGGTAGATCTTACGGTACTTCTGTCCGAAAGTAATTCAACGTTTAACTAATCTACAATATTATCCAAACGAGAAATATGACAAAGACAGACATAAGTGCACACAATAACATTTAATAACTCCCAAAGTACCCAGAATAGCCGGACTTTCTAGAAACTTTCAGTATTACATCGAACAACTGAAAGCAACAAGCATTTAATTATCCTATCTAAAGCTAATCTCTCCTAACGACCTTTCAGTAACCGACTACAATCACTCGCCTTACATAAACGTCCATAGACAATATATACAATTCTCTCTAATATAAATATCCACACAATGCCCAAATTTATAAACAACATTCAACAACCCGCCGTAAACAGTGCAAAGTTCAACGCTCCAAGGGACATTAACGAAATAAATCTTCAACAATTTCTTTTTCCCTCTGAACGTTTACTTTCGCATCCCATGGGCAACACGGCATCTCCACTTGTTAGAAAGCAGCGTAAGAATACCCTTACATTTACGGAATACTCAGTTTGCATAGAACCGACCGTTTTGGTGTTCGCGGAAGAGAGTCACGAGATCCAATGAGGAAATGGCGGAGAACGTGTTGTAGAACGTACGATGCTCTTCAAGGCCGTGTTAGACCTTCACCTCTTGACACAGGAGCGTATTCGAAGGCACGGCTGAATGCAGCCTGGAATACCGTGGAACTTATGAACCGTACACACCCGGGTACTTACGGCATGCTTGACCCTAACGACACAATTGAATCATTACTAACTATACTGCCTTTACACGGAATATAATTATTGTCCCATTTCACACGACCGTACGATCGAATCAATTAATAACTCTAACGTACGAGCCGCAGGGAGTTTATTAATAACTGACTTTAAATTGTTATTTATTCTGCAATTGATCCTTGGCGTTACTTTTTCAATGTGTTATCTGTTAATTGAAATGAATGTGGAACTACTGAAGCAGGCAGAATGAAGGGTTTTTAATTTTTTATTGAACCCTGGCCCTACGACTTGCTTTGTGAGTGATTGCGCGATGATTTAGAATTAAATTGGTGAAATAAAAATTGAACAGTGATTCTTGATATAATTTAACGTAATATTAGTATTATGAAGATAGTACTTTATGGTGGGTTTATAAACTTGGAGAGTTTTGGAATAAATGAGCAATCAGTCGTTTTGACTGTATTTGCAGTTCTGGCGTTAATATGTTTAAATATAACTTATTTAATGCCAGTAGTTCTAGAACTGAGTCGCTCAGATGCCAATGCGGTTAAGTCCATTTTTCGATAATTTCTAATTTTTGTAAATTTTAATAGAATGAAGTTTATTTCATTAAAATTTACAAAAATCAGAAACTATGAAAAAAATGGACTTAACCACATTGGCTTCTGAGCGACTCAATTAATTTAGATATATACTTTGACGATCAATTTTTATTTATTCGTAACACCAGTGGGTCTATGTATTGAAGAATATTTCGATCAAACAATACGATTTTACGTTCAGCATAATTAGATGAAATAGAGTAAAGAAATATTTAAAAATATGTCTTTTGCCCTCTTTCCGCCATAAGGGTGAATGTTTTACAAAATATCACGCTCACAAAAAATACTAGACATGTTAATAAACAACTTTGTAAACTATTATAAGAAATGGCGTTGATTTAGGAAAACTACAACGCTTTAAAACCATACGTACATATTTATTTAATTCTTCTAAAAAATGCCCGGAAACCGAAAAAGGCAGAGTAGGTTCGACCCGTCCGGTAAGTGTTAATATCTCTTTTTCCAAAGTACTTATTCAGTATATTTAAATATAATAGACACAAGGTCGGTGATTCCAGAGTTAAATCGCAAGCGATGAACTTTAGCCTCGTTGCTCAAATCCAAAAAATTCTTTGTTGTCGGTAAACCGACAGTGAAGACGTATCTTCCACGTCGTTTTCATACCTTCACGTAAGAGACACTTGCAGAGGGGGTAGGAAAGGGAGAATCACGGATGGTTAAGCGTTGCCAAGAGCACTAATCGTCTCGGACCACCTACCAGTTCGTGATTTCATAATCAACGCTCGCGGCACGAGGATAGTCGGTGCGGTCTGCATGTGCCATTATCTTGGGCGTTCGAGTTTCAATTAGCCTGAAACTACCTCCCGACCAATCTACTGGCCCAAGAATTCAAATGAAACCGATTCGGCGTTCATTGATTAATTCTGAAATGAGATCGCCCGTTTTACCGATATCTAATCCACCTCACTACACTCACCTTTTTTCAGAGTATCTGGCATTATGGAAAACATTGCCGTTTGATACTCAGATTTATTATAAAATTCGAAAGTTTCTTACAATTTAATTGTAGAATTATAGAATCTTTTAGACGTTTCCGAAAATGTATTATTGACATGTAGAATTTGATAGGAATTTCGGGGAATTTATTGTGGAATTGTACAATTCGTTTCGGAATATCGTTTCACGGTAATTTGATAAATCTTTAACGCCGTCGAGTAAGTTAAAAATTTTAATTGTTCCGTAATAAGCTTTAAAAAATTAATTACTTTGCCGACTATTACGAAATATTGCAAATATTGATAAGAAATCGGTCAGAAATTATGCAACGACCCGATACTTCGTTAGTTTAAATCAAGGAGTGTTAATATTCGCAGAAAATTAAATCCTACTCAGATGCGATCGTTGATAAATATTGCGCGTCGGCTTAATGACACGTTGCCCCGTCTTTTTTTTTTCTCCAGTTGCGATTAGTTACAACTCGCCTTTTTTCCTGACTTCGAAATGATAGACTACGCGAAGCACGCCACTGAGAAAAAAGAAACGATGCATAATGTCGGAGAATAATTGCCTTTGATCGATCGGCAGCCCACATAATCGGTTGGCATTGCCGCACGAGATACGCGTCGTTCGCGAATGTCAAGAACCGATTCTTCGGATTCCAGTTTAGTCATGCGTGTGCATGCGTACGAGATACACGAACTTCGATTCTGCTCGATCGAGAAAACCGATCGGCAATGATTCTACGCTGAACGCTATTTATCTTTTCGCCAGGTGCGAATGTTACTTTTTCCCTCGATTGCACAAATCGACGAAACGAAATCAACGTATCGATAACGACGTCGCCATGTTTCATGTGCTTGAACGATTTAGATGATTTTAAGGAGGTTCGAAAGGTTCGTTTATTTTCGAGTCGTTCGACACTTTGAAAAAATTTTGATTTTCGCGGTATCGGCAGTCATACTTCTTTCTCCTTTGCGAGTTCTTTTGATTTTGGTAGTTCTTGGTGTATTTGTGGTTTCTGTTGTTTTGCGTATCAGAATTTTGAAATTTTTGAAATGTTTCAGCTTCTTTTCTGAGAGTTACTCTCTGATTTGCTTTATTTTTAGTCGCGATTTCTTGCAACTTTAAGTACACCATGCGCCTGGAATTATATGTGATTTCGGTTTATTTGAATTGAATCGTCAGATAGAAAGTTTCTTAATAAATAAGATATTATCTACATCCTCTTGCAGACTGATTTTTCCGATTTGTCGTCAATTGATTGAAATTAATGCTATTATACTCTCCAGCGTTATATATTTATCGTCCTTTCACGACACTACACAATTTCAGTTCCTTTCTATTAATTTTTCGATAGACTTTGCTCAACTTCATAATCACGTGGAATAATTCTCTAAAATGATTGACCTATCAATCAGCGAGTCTATTATCTTAGTTTCCACGGTGAGTTTAAAGCGAAATTATCGCTGACGTTGAAGAAAATCGTGAGACGTCAGTAGCCAAGGATAAAGGTGAGATTGTTCTGCAACAGGCCATAGATAATTAGATTCTATTCAGAGCTGAACTTTTACCTCCGTAATCGCATTATGAACTTATTGTTTCAAAGTGTACTAGCTTTCCTTCCTAAGACCATAACTTCCCCTTGCGTCGTTTACGTAATACTCGTGCTTTTTGTAATTGACACCGCAAAGTATTCCATGCTGGCCTGGCGAACCATGAAACCACGGTTCCTCGTTGCATCCTACCGCAAGGATGCGGAGATACGAAAAAGTTTGGAATTTCTGGTGATAATGACTCCGCCTTGCCATCAGACAGTTCTCCAGGAACGTTAGCTTTGCCTCTGAGAATATTATCTTTCGCATTGTTATGACAGTCAAATGACTTCTCGGAGATTATTTTGTTGAAATTAGCTGCGAAGATGGAAAGAATTTTTATAATTTTTTTTTTGCCGCGTGACGTGAGAAATGTGGGTTTGGTTGAAGTTTCATCTTGTCAGAGATCACTGTGTACTTGTATATTTCAGAATATGCTGAAACAACAGAAGTGAGGGTGCAAAGAAAATTAATTGGATTATGGTTAACACTTTGTTAGGGGAAGTAAATAATTAAACGAAAGCTGTAATAGGAAAAGGAATTTTAGAATAATTCAGAATCTTGATATATCCAGTCTTTGAATATTGTTCTAAAATATAATACGCGATCAGTGAAATTTTTAATGAGAAATAACAACCCTCTATATTTTTCAAATCTTTAAAAACTATAACAACTGGAAAAAACTTTCAAAAATTATTCTCCGCCGTTCATCTATCAAATCTTCAATGACTCAAAACTCACTAAAATCGTGAACCTTCAGATTAGCAAGGTAATTAGAACCCCCGAGCTCAGATTTCCGCAATTTTTTCAAAAACAGACATTGAAAATCATCCCGTGTAACAACAACTTCCAACCCTGTTTTTTAACCAAATCGACATTTAACACTAGAACTATCGACGATTAATACAGTACATTTAGAGATTATTAATAAAAATCTGAAAAGGGATGGAATAACGAGGGAAAACTTATGGAACGATAGAATTGCTTCTATCTAACAACACAGACATAGAAAAATAAAGGAGTTGGAGCGTTAGGAATTTCAGTGATATTTTAAAGAAATTAAGCGCCAGTCATTTTGACTACCGTGATAGATCCAATGTTTATTTGACCCAAATTGACAAAAATTAGCCACACAGAGTACATATAATTCTCAATAATATTAATATAAAGAAAAAGTAAAGAAAAATCTTGATTTTTTAATTGAAATTATACCATGACCCAGAAAAGGGACCCTAGAGAATACAGCGCAATTCTTTTAAGGACCGGACGAAGGTTAATGATCCGATCAGAGAAACTGTTGACGGTCGTTGAAATGTCGAGTAGAAATCATTACGCAGAAACGAGCGAGGAACTTCGCTGTTTACGTGTGTTAGTTTTACGCAAAGAGAGCGAGGCAGAATTCAGCTCGGACGGTTCTCCACCGAGAGAAAGGGCGGAATTCAATTGGCTCGAAACGCCGGCCCTGACCCCGATACAGCAGGTGCACTTCCTTAAGATTATTCCAGCGATAACCGTCGATTGTCGATCATTTAATAGTCGTGTCTCCGGTTACTGTCTGCACGGTATCGGCGGCAACATTGTAGAAAGCGTCGGTGAAAGCGTTGCAAAATTTGATACACCTATCGGTGCCCCGCCTTCGTGAAGTTTCATCGTAGGGGATTTATTAGGATCGGCATAAAAGTGCAAGTAAGAAATTTCTTCCGTGTTGTAGTTAATTAACGTACGATGATATATGCCTCGATACTTTGGATTACCTTTCACCTTGTCTATGGAAATTATGTTATTTTTCCTCTCGATATTTACGCGTCTGGGTGCTGCTCTTTTCTTGTTAAACTCTTTGGTACATTCGACGGCTGACACTTGTCATGCAATTGTTTCGCGTAACTGCGAAATGACGAGTGTAATTTGCTATTCGAATTGAGATGATAATTAACCCTTTGCCCTACAAGGACGAGTGACACTCGTGATGCGGTTGATAGAACAGGGTATTTGGAGCTTCTCAAAAATTATCAAATTGAAAATATGAGTAGTAGACGGCACGATAAAATTATTTCTATGTTATTAATGTTGGATTACATTCTAAGATATATCAGGAACCACTGACAAAATTTTATGTTAGCAATTTATTTTTCAATTACTGCGGAGACAGTCGCAAAAGAAACAGGGAATTTTGGAGCTTCCCAAAAATTATCAAATTGAAAATATCAGTGGAAGACGACACGATAAAATTATTTCTATGTTATTACTGTTGCGTTAAATTCGAAAATATATCAGGAACCACTGACAAATTTTTATATTGGCAATTTAATTTTTAATTATTGCGGAGGCAGTCGCAAAAGAAATCGTAGAGCAAGGGGTTAACATGTTTGTGCGAGTGTAATTATTAATCATTATTTCATAGCTAAGTATTGCTAATAAATTGAATCTGTTTCATGTGCGAAAATCTTTGCAAATAAATTAGTGACCAAAAGGTTAGCTCTAGGACAGCGTTTTCGAAACTGTGGTCCGCAGTCCACTTCCGGTCCGTAGAAAAATAAAAAAAAACTTGCCCCACGATTTCTTTTGCGACCGCTTCTACAATAATTCAGAATTAAATTGCTAAAATAAAAATTCAACAGCGATTCCTGATATATCGTATAATTCAACGTAACATTAATATCATAGAAATAATGTTGCCCTCTTCCGACTTATTGATATTCTTAATTTGATATGTTTTGCAAAACTTGGAAATTTCAAGGGGTCAAGGGGTTAATATATCGAGATGAAATCGTATCGTTTACACGAAACAATCGTAGCAGCTAAAGCAAAAGTTATAGAGCAGCATCAAGAAACCGTCCTGCAAGTAGTTAATACAGATATCGTAGCAGTTGTCCGAGGAATTCCCATGGAACTCTATATAAGCTCGATAATCATTTCCCTTTTTTTCACAAAACTTCTTACGCCGACCGGATCCTACGAGTCTCGTCTTGAAAAGGATAATCTCGAATCCGAAGAACGACTTGATCGATGTTGTCCTTCCTCGTCAGTAGCAGCACGTTCTCACCCTTTCCCTACGGGACGTCTATCGAAGTCCTTCCCTAATGCGTCCTTGATGAGAGGCAACCTCACAAGAGGTCCTCTCCTCTCTCCCCTCTTCTCTCTCGATTACTCGGCTTATCGATGCGAGCGATTATTTTGCTCGTCATGTTCGTCATCGTCTCTGCGGGTCACCTGGTTGTTAGCTTCCCCCTGACAGCATTATAAAGACTTGAGAATGAGCAAACTTGAACGGATAGGATCGTGAAAGGGAACACTGTTGCGGAAGTTCTGTTAAATATAATAGCCGGTGGTTATTGAGTTTCAGAGGAAAGATGTGCATTCCTTGGAATTTATCAAACGTAGGGAGAAAAGACAGTGGACTCGGAATTAATCCTTGTCGTTGGTAATGGCATGTGTTATTTCAGAGATTAACGCATTCGTTTTCGTGGCTGTTAGAGGACATGTTTCTTTGGCATTAAGGAGAAGTAGTGTGCGAAGATGAGATGAGGTATGGACGAGGGGATGTATGTCCCATTTGCGATGGACGTTGCATTACTCCTGAAAACCTAATAGGTAAAGCTCGTATCACACTTGTTTTCTAATTGCCAGATTGGGTTATATATTTTTAACACGTTGTACGACATCGGTACTTCGCTCGTTCCATCATTTTTACGGAAGTGAAACTTTTTCTATCAACCCCCTGCCCGTATAGCAACCTGCCGAATAGGAAATTTTCGAGTTCTCCAAAAACTATCAAATTGAATATACCTGGAGGTCCGGAGATAATGAAATTAATTCTGCAATATTAATATTGCGTTCACTCGTATAGAATATCAGAAATCCATAATGAATTTTTATTTCAGTAATTAAAACTGCGTTATTACGCCCTTATTCGCAAAAGAAATCGTAGGGCAAGGGGTTAATATCGCAGCTTTACAAAGCCGATAAAGGCACATCCGAGTGCAAAGGGTTAACAAAATGTTACCATTTCGATAAGGAGGGAGTAACGACTCAGCAGCTAGCGTTCAACAATGAAGGTATTCTTCAGGGAGTTAAATAAAAATTGGAAAACGGTGCTCGTAACTTGAATCATCATTGGAGACCTACAATAAAGCTGGTTGAACAGGGAATAAAGGGAGCAGTAAAGCACAAGAATGCTGGAAGGAGAGCAGACAGGTTCATAGATCGGGTGCACGTTGAAGCGGCTCATAGAAGAGCTTTAAAAGGCTGACCATGGATGTGCAAGAGCCACTTATTCTAGTGCTATGAGGGAACGAGAGGGATACACGGAGGGCCGCTGACATTAGAGCTACATTAGCGTGCACCACTCGTTCGCCAGCTGGTAGAATAGCGAGTCAGCTAATTACATGTCGATTCTACAAGATGACACAATTTTACATTTTGAGAATCGGTCATATACTTCCGGAAAAAGTTTCATCGATTGCATCTTGCGTCCGCGTGAGCTACTTGCTGGAAAGTTGCTAATTCAAATCCCTCGACTTAGGATTATCGTTTAGGGCTTTATATTTTTTATTACTAAGTAGCAAAGTGTGAACAAGACTTTCAGTAATTATCTCAACAAAGTAGAGTATTTACCACTGCATCAAAAATTGAAAAGTCTTTTCCTCGATTTTCCTGTGTCTCAGGATGTGAAGTATCATCGCGATGAAAAATGAAGTTAATTTTTATTCCACGTCAAATAATATTCCACAGTGATTGTGATGCGTGTCGTCTATTTGATATTCATTCGTGATTTATGCATCGGGGGATGGAGCGTTATCGCGATAGGGATTTACTCGACCTTTCATCCATTTGGCAGAGCTTTGGCGAGGAAAATCTCTTAGGTATGCCTGAACTGTCTATCTGTAGCTGTGTGATCATAATTCTGTGCACCGCGAGGAGATGCGCGCAGACATTTTTTCGTTCCGGCGGAACACGCTGGATCTACGTGGTTCGCAGATGTTACCAGCGGGAGTTCTTCAGGTACGTACTTGAAGAACGAGCGCTCATTTGAGACCAGGCTGACTCCCACTGTGACGAAAATTCAAATGTTAAGATGTGTTTTTCATTTCGAAGATCAAAGACCAGTCGTTCATTTACGTGCCGGTTTAATTAATCATGCCCATTTACCCAATTAATGACTACTTAGTTTTATATCAATCTCCATCAGTGTTTTTCTCGTTTCAGCTTATCCACATTTAATTCCTTCGATGGTATAATAGAAATTTCACCTGTGTGCTTGTAGCAATTTAACAATTTCGGTATCACATCCGAATCTTATGTTCCATGGATGCAGATATTATTTTTTTCGTTTATAAGTCAGTCTAGCATTCTGAGTTCCAAGTCGTAATATGCTAGGACTGGAAATGGATAGGTTTTAATTAGTTAGACACGTTTGTATTGAAATATTTGAACCACTGCTACATTCTTTCTTCACTTTGCAACCCCCGGTCAAGGTTCTCATCGAAATTGGTCCAGAGGAGTCAGAATTTTAATTGACCTTTCGATGGTTCCAGCCATGGATTACTCATTATAGGGTTTTAGCTTGAAACCACTCCAATTTTTATTTTTTATTCATTCTTTTTCCTGCTCTATTTAAATACCAAGTCACATCAGCCCAACCAAATACTTACCCTCAATTTCAATAATTAACGGTTAACACAATTATTCATTTTGCAAATCATTCGGAATTGAAAGTATTCGAACTGAAACCGTCTCATCGAAATCGGTGCAGAGCACCCCGAATTTTAGGTGACCTCTCGGTGACCCAGCCATGGATTACCCATTATAGGGGTTTAGCTTGAACCAATCCAATTTTAATTTCTACTTATCCTCCTTCCTGCTCTATTTAAATTCAATAATTAACATTTAACAAAATTATTCTTTTTTCAAATCATTTGACATTGAAGCTATTTGAACAGAAATCGTCTCATCGAAATCAGCCTAGAGCACCCCGAATTTTAGTTGACCTCTCGGTGACCCTAGCCATGGATTACTCACTATAGGGTCTCAGCTTGAAACCAATACAATTTTAATTTCTATTCATCCTCCTTCCTGCTCTATTTAAATACCAAGTCACACTAGTTCAAGCAACCGCTTACCCTCAATAATTAACAGTTAACAAAATTCTTCATTTTTAACGTCATTCTTTGACACTGAAACGATTCGAACTGTATCGTCCTCCTGTCCATCATCTCCACGAGTGACTATGCTCAACTTGCTCCAGGAAGAGCAACCAGAAAGGTGGTTCCTCCTCGCCATTAACGGCAGGATGTTTCGAGAAGACGAGGAACATCATCGGCAAACCTTTTCCTCTCCTTCGAGTACGCTGCCTCGTAATGGCAAACACGGTACGCACGTTGACGTTCTGTCGACGGTCTTCAGGTTCTCGCGAAAACTGTCGGCCGTTGTCGTCGCCGTTGCAAACCGCTGATGACACTCTAAGGCACTTGAACGTGCCGCTCTCTCTCTTTCCGCGGTGCTTAGTTTCCTCGAGAAGGGTCTACCCTTGTCGTCGACGACCGGGACAACGGCGACGATGCTGACGACAATTACGACCTCCTCTCTTCGGCAATTACAGCTCAAGTGGCACCGTAAGAGACAGGTGGTAAGCTCCATCAGCCTGTCGCATGTGCCATCCTCGACTTCTCTTTCCTTTTCCTCTCGCATCTCCTGTGAATTTATGGCAGGATATATATTTCAGTATTTATTCCACGGGAAGACTCGTTCTTACTGTTTACGACAGAATTGCGATTCAAAATGCGCGCTCTCTTCTTCGATATCTTCGACACAGGCTGAGGACTGTGCCAATAAGGTGTGTTGAGTTTGATGCTGCAACGATGTTGGGATAGTTGAATTATTCTGCTGGAATGTGACAACTGTTACAAGAGTTTTATCATCCTGGATATCGTCAGACTTTCTATGGTTATAATTTTATCTATCGCATAGATCAGGGGTAGTGACCCTTTTTATTCCTATCGCCCATATTTGTATCTTTGTTGGCAGCAAAACTTACTTACCACCCACCAATTCGGAAGTAACTTAATTTAGCGCAATTGCAAAGTTTTCGTAATTTCAGAGTGAAGGTTTAGTAAAAATATGTAGTTAAATTTATCTTTTTATTTAAAGGCGAGAAAATATACCAGTTGATTTTTGTACGTTTAAAATATACTATGTTCGTAGAAACATAGAAAATCGACAGCCTCGAGACGTCCGTAAACCATGGGGGTGTCTTGGTATGGAAAATTCCACATCTGGTGAACACCCCCATGGCCCAGCCGCCTCGAGAAAAAATTCCCACCTATACAATAGCACTTCTCTTTCCCGACGGCCCACTGTCCACCGCGGACGATCCTAAATATTGGGGACCCGAAGCATCAGAAATTAGCTAATTTCTGTTTATTAAAAAATTATTTAATTAAAATTAAATAATTATTATTTAAAATAACTAACGGGCCCAGCGCAGAGTCGGCCTTCCGAAGTCGAACAATGGCGGAGACCGGACCGTAAACCATCGTCCCTACAGAAAAATTTCTTAAAAATCCACGTGACAGTATCACAAAGTTAATCAATCCCGTTCTCCTCCCAAAACAATCACCAAAAACCTCTTCCCACAAATACCGCAGCCTCCACGTCACTTACCCCATCCTCCTCTATTTTCTCGTTCACCAAGCATAACCCCTAACCCCATAGGAAACTTATCGTCATTCCAACCGCCCAACGTGCGCTAACATCTCGAAACAAGTAAAAGTAAAAATGCAAAAGGCGCATTAACGGCAAGAAAACACTCTTTATCGTAATACGATCGATAAAACTGGATCTACGAGGAATCTGAGGTGATCCTGGATACGCTTCCAGCCACGACACGTTGCGAGTCGATAAACGTATGGCCCGTGGGCTGTACGTATGGCGGACTGTAAGGAAACTCGATGCGAGATCTTCGTCGTCAAGGGCTGCGGATAATCGACTTAACGACGAGGCTTAACGACTTCTCGGTAACGGTTTCGCCAGTCTCCGTCCACGGCGGTATTACGATCCGCGGGAATTCTAAACTTGGGCCTTGTCCACCGGGGTGCCCGTGGAGGGCCCCTGAGCGATCGAGACGCGGCTCTATAATGCACGGGCGACACCGCCATACGTGTCATGGGGAATCGATCCGATCCGGTTGTAAGCCGACCTAACCATAAGTCCGGAGTGGATCGAGCGTGCTCGTCGAACAAGAGTACTTGTCTCTCCGCGTAGAGAAGAGCTGAATAAAATCCCGTGTACCTTTCGGCCTGTAAGACACTGACCGCGGTTTTATTGGGTATTTCATGTAGAAGGAGAAAGAGATCGTGACGAAGGGCGGGAGAGAAGGGAAACGGGGGTTTAGAGGAGAAAGATTGGAGATGATTTAGTGGAATTAACGGTTTGGGATTTGATTAAATTTGTCCCCGCGGGGGAAAGTCGAATAACGTTCTGCTAGGAGGCTATATAAGTGCATTTTTATGGTGATCCGATGCGTAAACGATTTGGGGAGAGGTAAGGTTAGCATGGACTAGGAGGCGTAACCGGCTAGTTTACGAGGATCTCTCTTTTCATAAATATACTTTTACTCGACGATTCTTGGATTATCGCGGCAACGCGGCTGTTGAATTATGTAGCCTTAGTTTTCGTTGTATCAATCGGTAGATTATCTCTCCCTCTTTTCAATTTTTTTTACTATTACTGTTTCTCTTCGTAGTAGAATAAAAAGACGAGACAGCAACAAGAGAGATCGGCTCGCTTGAAATCTTGCCTCTTCATGCCAACGTCCCGTTTCCGCGTAGTTTCATGAATCCACAGGTGTCTCGTTCGTTTGTTGTACGGCCGTCTGGCATGATCTGCGAAAATCCTCGAGGAAGCTACTAAAGACGGCTATCGTATTGTTAGATCCACTCACTTACCGGGATGGAGAGACCGATTCCTATTGGCACTGGTTAGAAAACGTCTCGGGCGTTGATACTTCCGATGAAATCGTTACGTTTCTCTCGCGTTAAATCGCCACGATTTAATTACAGCGCTTATCAGCTCTTTAAGGCTGTGCTACGCCTTCTGCTAATGAGCAGCTACGAGAAACGTATCCGGGTTCGGCTCATCGGCTTTTCTCCTCTCTTTTCTTCCGCGCAAATAATTAAGGTTACATACCACCTGATTATCGGTTGTCAATCAAAAATTCGGTTAAGAAGAATGCCATCCAGGATGGAGTCATTGACTCGGAATCGAACGCCGGTACGTCGTGTAATTAATTATCGTGGTCGGAATTATCGCGATACCGATGCGGTCAGGTTATGTTTCGTCGGAAGACTTTTCGACGCCCGTTTCGAGACGATAATGGCTCGGTATAATTACTATTTTTAATGCCACTGACGTACTAATGCTGTATTTCTGAAAGCGTCTAAATAATACGGCCTTGTAATTACTACGTGCTACTTTGCGGCTTATTTTCAACCTCACTTTCGTTGCCGTTCTACCTCGTTTATTATTATTGCTACTTATTTGCGGCGGACGTTTCAACGTTGCGTTAAACCGGTTGGATTGTTATTTTATTTGGACAGTGTTGCTTAGTTTTTTTGCGGGGTGACACGATGGCGTGAATTTGTTTCGTCGTTGAAGAACTTGTTGTCTTTCGTGGTAAGGGTTTCAAATATAAGATTTCGTAGAAGGATCAACATTTGTTTCGTTAGACGCAATTGACATAAATAGGTGCTGCAACATTTGAGTCCCTCAGAATCCAATGCGGTTAAGTCTATTTTTCGATATTCTCGAAATTTTGTAAATTTTAATGGAATAGACTTCATTCTATTAAAATTTACAAAAATTAGAAATTATCGAAAATGGACTTGACCGCATTGGCTTCTGAGCGACGCATTTAATGATGCAAAGCACTCCTATCTAAATGATTCTAACACATTCCACCCTATGATCGTTATATACCAACTTTGATGCCCAGTTTCAATTCACGATCGATTATGCCAGGGGTCAAAGTGTTAAAATAATTTCTAAACTTTCTCTCGTGAAGAATCAACACAAAAGACACAAAAGACTGAAGCTAAAGGGAAATTACCTAAAGTTAAGTTAATTAACACTAGAACTACCGGCGTTAAATCTATCATATTTAAAAATATGAAATAAGTATTTTGAAAGAAGGTCAATTAAGAGGTGAAAAATATGTTCGATTCGATAATTTATGTTTAGTAAGATGGACGTAGAATATCTATTCTATGACACTCCTATAAAGTTGGAGAATTTTTGGAAAAAATCGTGTACCAGTCATTTTGACTGGTTTGGTAGTTCTAGTGTTAAATACAATTAACCGTCTTAATACTGCATAACCATAAGACTATGCTACAGATGCATGCCCATATTTTCACAGAATAATTTCAAAATATATTGTATTTCTATATTGCAGCATGAACAAAACCACTCATCTTTCCTCCAACCAATTCTTAAAAATATCCCGACTACTCTTTTCCCACATCCTCGCTACCGAAGCCAATAACAATCTCGTTGCATCTGAATCACGGCGATGCACTTACAAAGCCCTCGTAGAGCGCAATTCGCATTATCCTTGCGTACCGTGGGAAATGGGAGAGCCGCTGTCTTTCCGTCATCCTTAGTTACTCGTGTCTCCATCCAATTGTAGACGTTCTTTTTCCTGTTGGCTTCTAGGACCGTGACAACCTGGCGGACGGCTCGGAGCGTGACTCCCCTTGGAGCTGTGGGGGTGGCAGCGGTAGTGGCCGCAGACCCCTCACCTCCATTATCGAGCACCTACGCACCTCCAAAAGCAGGCTTCACAATGGTGAGTCAGATGCTGAATACATTTATTATCTGCCTTTCTCTCTCTTAGGATGTCTCTTCTTCGCCGACTTTTACTCGGCAGAGAAATTTTGAACGATTTGAAAATATCGGAGGAAGAGTACGCAGATGTATAAGTGATAGATTCAAATAATCTTTCCTTATTTAGTTTTTAATTATTTTTCATCAGCGACACTAATGACGAATACATTTATTATTTGTCATTTTCCTCTTCTTTGCTAGATTTTACTTGGGAGGGAAATTTTGCACGATTTGAAAATATCAGAGTAAGAATAATTAGGGATTAGCAGATCTATAAGTGATGGAGTCAAATAATTTTTGCTTATTTAATATTTACTTATTTTTCATCAAAGATACTACTGCCGAATACATTTATTATTTGTCATTTTCCTCTTAGGTTGTCTCTTCTTCGCTAGATTTTAATTAGGAGGGAAATTTTGAAAGATTTGAAAATATCAGAGGAAGAATTATTAGGGCTTAGTAGATCTACAAGTGATGGAGTCAAATAATTTTTGCTTATTTAATATTTACTTATTTTTCATTAAAGATACTAATGCTGAATACATTCAGTATTTGTCATTTTCCTATCAGGATGTCTCTTCTTCGCTATATTGTACTCTGCACAGAAATTTTGACCGATTTGAAAATATCAGAGGAAGAATGATTAGAGTTTGGTAGATCTATAAGTGATAGAGCCAAATAATTTTTGCTTATTTAATATCTAATTATTTTTCATCAAGGATGCTAATGTTGAATACATTTATTATTTGTCATTTTCCTCTTAGGGTGTCTCTTCTTCGCTAGCTTTTACTCTCCAGAGAAATTTTGAACGATTTGAAAATATCAGAGGAGGAATAATCAGGGCTTAGCAGATCTATAAGTGACAGAGTCAAATAATTTTTGCTAATTTAATATTTAATAATTTTTCATCAAAGATGCTAGGGTTTCAGACTGCCTAAATTTTAGCAAAGAGTATGACGACAATCTTAAGATTACCCAGAAGTTTGAAATTTTCTTTGAAACTTTACAAATTAATATTTGAATTAAAGTCTGAAAGGCAGTTCTTCCTACCTCTATCTACCCACATAGAACTCAATGCAACCGAATTCTCAAATTTTGACCTACAATAATTCAAATCTTGTCCCTACCTCGACATCTGCAATCTCGTCAGACATTAGCCTACCATTTAACGATGGATCCCCGCGTCGATACTACTTTTCGTAATTCGCTCGCAAACGAGATCCGCGAACGTTAGATCATTAAGAGCAACGTTCACGCCCATGCACCGTAGAGAAGGATGATCGGTAGACGAGAGGATAATAAATAATCGGGTAAATATCAGGCCTCGAAACGCGAGCGATTCGTTCTACCGTTGGTGGTCGGAGGAGGAATCTCCGGAGAATCAGTGCGACTCCGGTGATGTCTTCATCCGAGGTAATTAGAGGCACGGATGCACATAAGCAGGACGTTGCAGTTGGTCTTCGGTGTGCGCCGATTCTCTCGAGTGAAACGAATGTCTCTCCGCTGTGCTGCGGCCTTTTTCCCCTCGCGGGCTCCGTCCTCTGCCGGTATTCTCGCAGAAACGAACGAATAGACGTCGAGGAGAGCAGAAAGATCGCGGATGGTGAAACGAGGAGAGGCTGAATAGATGGACGACCGGGGAAAATAGACGAATACGTTGATGCGATTCAGTGGAGGTTGTTAAGGATTCGTTTGCAGTTAGTTTGCGAGTTTTAACGCTACTTTCGTCGAAATGAGAGCTCAATCTTCTCTCGACGTCTGTATTGATGTCTGTGAATTTTTCGATTAACACGTTGAACGCCACAAGTATTTCGTTAGTTTTATCTGTTTCCAAAGTGCTTGTTTGGTATGTTTAAAAATAATAGACATAACGCCGTAGTTCTAGTGTTAATGTCAGTATTTAAATATTGAATGTATTAGAAGATTCGTAAATATTACAGTTTAAAAGTCACATGAAATTTCGTTGAATTCAATAGCGCCGGTCATCGGGGACCCCCGTGGCGTCCAACGTGTTAAGAATGTCGAACAAAATGGTATATCTCCTTGTCCGAATTAATTAAAAATCGTGTCTTCCTAAATTTCGACATTTGAGATTTAAGGAAAGGAAGGAATTTCGAAGTCCACCAGGTTTTACAACGATTTATTCATAAAATACAATTTTCAATGATATCTCAGCGTAATAACTCATTTAACAATACATAGAAGCTACAACTCGTACAACTTTATCCGCGCCACAGCAAAATACGACATACAGAGCACAAACTACCATATCACTCGTTATCGTTACGCATACCTCTTACGATACTCATTACCAAGAACAAAAAAAAAGCAACCAGTTAATATCTTAATTAGAAGCAGCGGCTAACAGGTAAAAGCACTCGCATATTTTCACAAACGAACGGTCCTACAATAAAGAAAGAGCGAGAAGGGGCAGAAAGGGGATCCGATTCATGTCTCCGCATGGTGTTTCACGTAGAAACTTCCTATCAGGCACGAAGTAGGTAGAGAAGGAAAAGAATCGAGGATGAGAGATCCCGACGTCAATCACGATTACGGGATGAGTTTTCAGCGTGCGTCTCATTAGCCCACGCCCTCATTATTACGTTATCAACGTCCCCGGGCACGCATAATGGGGCCTGAATATATTTATGAGGGTAATCCCCGTGGCCGTTCGCGGCCATACGAAAGCCTCGCCGAAGCGGCTCAGACCGTAACAATAATCCTTATATCCCCCGCATAATTGTGCCCGCGGAGGATTTATAGAGCTGGTCCCGAGCACCGATCCTATCTAACGATCTGCCCATTGAGTAGGCAGCCTAGAACTGCAACGGGGATGCAGTTCGCCTCGGGAATGGGATTCATTCAAGAGCACGAGAAGAGAGAAGTCGAGAGAGACTCTCCCCCGCGGTTAGGTCATCTAGATTGCACGGTTTTATTTCGTTCGGTAGAAGCGCACGTTTTGTCTGACCTTTTTGAGGAAACTTGGAAAGTCGAATTTATATGGTTTTTCTAAGATTATTTGGATCGTTTGGTGCAACGTTTATTAAAAGTTTTCGATCGTGGGCCAGTATTGTATATTTTTACGTGGCTGTGTTTTATTTGGAAAATGTATATTATGCTGTTTAAAGTGAGAATTTTAATATTTGGTAAATGGGGTGGATAAATGTCAGGTTATTTGTTTTAGATTTTATTCAACATTTTCTGTGGAATGGACAGCAGGTGAGAGTTTGAGAAACGCTGATTTGAAGGGTTTGTTTTTGTTTCGGGAGATGTTGAGGTGTTTTGAATAGGCGGATTTTGATGATATCGATGCCTGTGAAAATTTAGTTTCCTTACCACTCAAGTAGCCTACCTATTCAAAACACTTCAGTATTCCAAACTATTCAAAACACCTATTCAAAACACTTCGAAACCATTTGTACTTTGATTAAAAATTGGATGTGTCTTAATTCGGCAATTTTCAAATTAAGGAATATAGAAGGTAAATAAGTAAAGACTCGAACCAGCAATTAATGGTTCCGAGGTCAAATTTCTCATCTGTGAAAAATATGATACTGAAACGTGATAAATGCGACCTAAAACAGTAGGTCCCAGGCTAAATTACCATAGCAATTGGTGTAAAAAAATATGAAAAAAAAGAAAGACCAATATATTACTGTTAATAACATTGCAGTAATAATATATCTGCAACATTGCATTTCAGAAATGAAAGGGAAGTCTTAAAACACCTTTCAAATGGTTCTTTCCGTCTTCTCTTCCTCCATAACTTTCATTATTTCTTTCACCCAGTCCCCTTCTTCTTTTTAAACAATCCCATACGTCCGACTTTGTAACGCAGTCAAGAACTTCGTCGGATTCTAATTACCATGCGCAATCTCGTGCTTCGATTACCCGTCAAATAGAAAAGCAGAAATGTCAGACCACGAGGCACGGATATCTCTCCAAGGATATACATATAAGTACCGAGCGATTTTGCTCTCGCGAAAGAAATACGCGGCCAGCGGTAGGGGGGAATCGAAAGTAGGAAAGTTAAAATGTCAAAAAGGTAAAAGTAATGCCCCGTCCAAGGATAGAGAAACATTTTTATCCCCTCCGACGATATACAAGCTAAGAATTCGCGGATTGGCTCGAGAACACGATTATCTATTCCAGGATAATCGTGGTTGCTACGCATCGACAGCGACGCGTCATTACGGCTCACTCGTTTCATGCCGGATGACATCATAGACACTGCACACCTCTTGGCAATTCCATTCGCCGTTTCTCTCTTTCCTTCTGCACGATCCAACGAGCACGTCGATTCTGCCCCTCCTAATAAGGAGCTCCCGATGATCCAGTAAGATAGATTCGCGTGTCATTAGCGGTGATTTCAATCCGAATTGCTTTGGCCGATTGTGGGAGCGGTCGTTGAGTCTTGTTTGCCTTTGTACGCTGCATGGTTGTACGTGTAGGTTTTATAGTTTTCGCGCCGTTAACGTAAATCATCAATGGACGACAGCGTTTGATGTTAAAAACACTCTTTCGACGAGTTAAACGGCCCATGCTGTCGTTCTGGGTTATGTAAATTATTCGACAACGCGTAGAGCCGGAAAATAAATACGCGACTGGTTTTTATTGCTCGTAGAGAGGTTCGCCGAGTATGCGGATAGAGGTGGTGTAACGTTTTCGTTTGTAGTGCGGAATTAACGAGCCGTTTCGTTTGTTATTTTTGCGGATTCCGATTCGCGTTATTGTTCGAGATTGTTGATGTTCAGGAGCGCGACTCGCGACGAGGATTTTGGGATTGTTGTTTGAGGATTTGGTGGAACGATTGGAATAGAAAGGTGGTGGTTCGATGACGGGTTAGTGAATTTCTATCGGAGG
The DNA here is from genome assembly GCA_963989415.1 of Cerceris ruficornis. NCBI lineage: Eukaryota > Metazoa > Arthropoda > Insecta > Hymenoptera > Crabronidae > Cerceris > Cerceris ruficornis. The sequence goes on from OZ022527.1 coordinate 9,795,959, forward strand.
AATTCTTGTATGGAAGGTTATTTATTTATATGGTATTTTGAATGGTTGCATGAAATTCTTTTTGACGTGCTGGCAACAAAAAAGAGTCTTGCTTTCTCATTTGCGCTAACGAAATTTCTGTGAGTGTTGTGGCTAAGGATTCTATTATTTGTTGAATTTAACTCTTTCAATGCGATTGGCACACATGTGCAGCAGTTGCGGTTTAAGTTATTAAGATAATTTTTTTCTACAGATCTCTATTCTTCGTAATTATTAAATTTAGTGGTCCACACATGTACCACGTGTTTTATATCGTGTGTAGCACCTCTTTCAACGCTTATACAAAGTCAACATTGGCATAACTGTAATAATAAACAGGCCCATATGTGCAAAATGACAAATAAATTTTAGCCACTGTATTATTTTTAATACTGATCCAACAGGGTTAAGCAATTTTCGACTAGGAAAGCTATTGTGCGTAGCAGAGAAGACAACACTCGGCTGCGATTGGGTCAAGCTCATTAACCCCAGCCCTATCATTTCTTTTCTGCCTGCCTGCGCGATAATTTCGAATTAAATTCTTAAATTAAAATTCCTCAAAAAATTTCCTATCTCATTTACCGCATCACGAGTGTCACTCGTTACCGTAGGGCAAAGGGTCAAGACAATTTTTAAGAACCATCCCCCTTGTACCAGCACACGTCTCACACATCTCTTCAACTCTCCACACCCTTCCCGGCCATTTTAATATTGTAGAAACAATTTTATCGTGTCGTGTCGCCTTGATATTTCCAATTTATTAGCTTTTCCAAAACTTTAAAATTTCCTATCCCATTTATCGCATGTGTCCTTCGTTATTATAACGCAAAGGGTCAAGACAATTTTTAAGAATCATCCCCCTTGTACCAGCACACGTCTCACATATCTTTACAATTCTCCACACCCTTCCCGGCCATTATAATATTATATAATCAATTTTATCGTGTCATGTATCATTGATATTTCCAATTTATTAGCTTTTCCAAAACTTGAAAATTTCCTATCCCATTTATCGCATGTGTCCTTCGTTATTATAGCGCAAAGGGTCAAGACAATTTTTAAGAATCATCCCCCTTGTACCAGCACACGTCTCACATATCTCTCTAAATCTCCACACCCTTCCCGGCCATCTTAATATTGTAGAAACAATTTTAACGTGTCGTGTCTCCTTGATATTTCCAATTTATTAGCTTTTCCAAAACTTGCAAATTTCCTATCCCATTTATCGCATCACAAGTGTCATTTCTTATTATAGCGCAAAGGGTCAAGGCAATTTTTAAGAATCATCCCCCTCGTACCAGCACACGTCTCACATATCTCTCTAAATCTCCGCACCCCACCCAGCCATTCAACAACCCCCCGTTCTCCCTCCGGTAAATCAATGAATTCCCTCAAACATAGGTATTTAAAAGCCATCATAAATTAGCAAGATTAAGGTTTGCCGACACCTACAGAAATTAAATCTGCCACGTAGAGTCTCCGCGATACGAAAACGGGCATCGAATAAACGTATTCCAGAGGTCGAACTCGGGGTCTTCTCTTTCCTGGTCGATTCGAGGCAGCATCCTGGAAGCGGCGATTCGACACGGAGGGTAGGGGTAGCGCGCGTTGCGCTCCGCGCTCGCCAGGATGTGCAGGCGCATGCACAATTTATAATGCAATTAGAGCCTCGGATGGTAGCGCTCGGATTTATGGCAGGTGGAGAATCTACCGTATGAGGAGGGGCAATGGTAGAAGGAGGAGACGGAGGAAAAGGAGGAAGAAGAAGAAGAAAAGGAGGAGGATGAGGAGGAGGATAGAGAAGAGAGCTGCTGAGGCCGATGCGAGGGCTATATTCTCCGTGGAATGAGTTATATGCCTCCCGCGGTTCCAATGCATTATTTATCGCTCGGGTTTTCATTATTTCTACTCGTCGTGTACCGTGCGGATTCAAAAGTCCAAATGCACTTTCCGGCGATGCGTACGATCGCCATTGGGATTCACGTTCTACGATCGAGCGCGACGGTCGCGCCCGGTTGGAAATTGACGACTTTGAATTTTCCAAGTGGGTGAAAGATAAAATATCATAATTTTCAAGGACCATTGGAATTCAGAGATCAAACGTTCAAAGTGGCGGTTCGTTGATGAATTATGTATAACGATTAATGCTCGATCGGGCGGTAGTAATTACTCGGCTCGTGTTAATTCAATCATTTCGCCGTTATACGCACACCGGGGCCCGGAGGTTTTCAATAAAACATGCCAATTAAGCCGCGGAATTAATGCAACGATGCAATTAGCCACGTTTGGCAGATGGTTCGACGGTGTTGATGAATTTCACGCGTGTCAGACTTTTCTCTCTCGCCTTCTCCTACTCGAATCTTTATAACTCATTTCCCGCTTACACTGCGAAGAATCCGATATTTTTGTTTCTTCTCTCCTTTCCGCCGCCCCTCGTCTCATTGAAGGGTGCCTCTATCATTAGCCGCAATAACTTATGCCGGTGTTACGATGCTAATGAGGACTCCTCGTACGAGCGGTGTTATTTACAACCATGTATTTTTATTATTACCCTAAACGCAGTCGCATCCCGATGGCGAAGATGCGTCCGCGGTTGCATTCCGTGTCTCTTTTCGATCCTTCCGCAGCGGCTGCACGTTTTAGGCCTCGTTGCCGCGGCGCGAATATCAATTTGCACGACGGGCAATGTGCCGCGATGATTTAATATTAATTTATACAGTGCAAATATGCGTCTTATTAATTTATATCGCACGTGCAATTTGTTAGTCAAATTGCGCAACAGTGCGGCCGCGGTAGGCGAACTGGCATAGGGACTAATTAAATGCTGGGATGTATTAAAGGTGTCCACTTTAAACGCGCAATCCGTGTAATCATTAGGGGCCATATTACTGTTTAATTGCGCATAATGATCATTAATCATGAAGGGATAGCATTTTGCGGCAGGTCGGGCGATGGCAGAAAAATACGGCGACGTGTATTAATGAATTGCATTAATAAATGCGAAAGGTGGCGAACAAACATGACTCGAAATTCATGGTGTTGAATTATAGAAGATAGCATTATTCACGATAGAGTCGTTGGAGGGGATCAATTAATTATGGAATTAATGATGGCGTCGTCGATTTGGCGGAAACATCTCTTCTATCTTGACTGTAAATAATCTTCCTTAAATAAACGTCCAATAAACTCTGAACCTTCTATATTTTCTAATAAACTTATCTACTTTGACATCAAAGTTATTCAATCATTTATTGATCACAATTTTACAGAAATATCTTTTCTATCTAGACTGTAAATAATCTTCTCTAAATGAACTTTAAATAAACTCTGAAACTTTTACATTTTCGAATGAACTTATCTACTTTGACATCTAAGTTATTCAATCACTTATTAATCGCAATTTTACAGAAATATTTTTTCTATCTAGACTCTAAATAATCTTCTCTAAATAAACGTCCAATAAACTCTGAACCTTCTACATTTTCTAACAAACTTATCTACTTTGATATCTAAGTTATTCAATCACTTATTAATCGCAATTTTACAGAAATATCTTTTCTATCTAGACTCTAAATAAACGTCCAATAAACTCTGAACCTTCTACATTTTTTAATAAACTTATCTACTTTGACATCAAAGGTATTCAATCATTTATTAATCGCAATTTTACGAAAATATATTTTCTACCTAGACTCTAAATAAACTTCAAATAAGCTCTGAAACTTCAACATTTTCTAATAAACTTATCTACTTTGATATCTAAGTTATTCAATCACTTATTAATCGCAATTTTACAGAAATATCTTTTCTATCTAGACTCTAAATAAACGTCCAATAAACTCTGAACCTTCTACATTTTTTAATAAACTTATCTACTTTGACATCAAAGTCATTCAATCATTTATCAATCGCAATTTTACGAAAATATCTTTTCTATCCAGACTCTAAATAATCTTTTCTAAACAAACTTCAAATAAGCTCTGAAACTTCAAGATTTTCTAATAAACTTATCCACTTCGTCATCAAAGTCATTCAATCATTTGTACGGATAAACAGCTCGCAAAAACATGCATCGACTAATCTACAGCTCCTTGGACTACAAAACACTCAATCGCGTGTATGCACCCATAGAATCGAGAAGTCGAAACAAAAAGTAAAGCGAACAAACGATGTTCAAACATCGATACCCGCAGCGTGAATATTACCTCGGTAACTGCACAATAAAAGGAATAATGGCGAAATCGCAGTCGATCGTGACTGCTGAGGCCACAATATTCTGCATTTTCAATGGATCGCAAATTGATCGCATCGCTTCGTGAAATCGAGAACTGCTAGTTACCGAAGGAGTTTACGACCGAACGAAAAATCGGTAGCTGCTTCCAGACAGTGAATGTATCGGTCTGACGTCACAGGCGTGCTCCAGTTAGAGGAGCATGCTGGAGAAAGAGGAAAGAAAGAGAGATACACACGGATGGGATGAGCTCTGACCCCACCTGTGCACTACCAGGATATCCATAGAAGGTTCGAAGCAACGAGGATAATCGTTTCGTAGAAGAAAGTTACGCGGATCATTCGTCGTAAGCATTCGGAGTATTTAGAGCTGAAGAGAAGATGGAGCGCGTGCAGCCCCGCGGAATGTGCCGAATGAGAGTCGTCTCGTGGTATCGGGGGTTGCTGGACGATTTTATGTCGTTGGAATTTTTTTTGGGATGTAATTTCGCTGTTGAATGCTTTTGGTGAGATTTATTTGATCGGCGAATGACAGTACGGAATTGAGGTTGAAGGATTACACGTGTCTACGAAATTGAACTTTCTTGTTTGCACAAGAAATCTTATATTAACACTAGAACTACCAACCGGTCAAAATGACCGGTACACAATTTTTTTCTAAAAATTCTCCAAGGTTATAGAAAAGTCATAGAATAAATATTCTACGTCCATGTCAAAGAACATACATCACCGAATCGATCATCTTTTCCGCCTCTCGATTCCTCTTTTTTCAAAGTAGTTATTTAATATTTTGAAATATGATAGATTTAACGCCGATAGTTCTAGTGTTAATTCTTGTGGATTTTGTGGTCCCGCAAAAAATGGAGATTTTGAATGCAGAATTTTTTGTATCTCAATCGTTGAAGTTATTTAACTTTTTTTTGTACAAATAGATCCTATAAACTCTTCCGATATAAGGATGCATATTGGTTTCATGTTATGAACATTTAAATATGTTTAAACAATGCTCAGAGCGAAAACTATGTGCCAAATGTCCCAATTTTTGTGATTATTTTCTTATCTATCTTCAAAATTATACGTCCAGGAGACGATATAATAGGACGAGGAAATAGAGCAGTCATTTTTCTTGAGAAAACCGTATTTGAAATTTGCAACATATTTGCAACACAGATACAACGCATCTGTATTATAATATGTAGCTTGATTTACAAGTACATTTATTGTTTATCGGTTATTTTATGGCAATAACACTCCAGTAAGCAACGTACATTTAACAAGGTTTGTACATTGAATCATATAAATAAACAATATTGTTCAATTGCATTTGCAATTTAAAGATTACTTATACGAACAGCGAGAGAAAGTATTTCCGCTTCAGTAACCGCCGCGTGTTGTCAAAATACATTCGGCGGACCTCGGCGACCGTAACCCACAGGCGTTCGTCCTCCAACAATAACAAACCGTTTCGATGTTCGCCTCGCTATCAGTTTGCCCTCGACTGCCGACGGGTAATCAGTTCTCCGCGATCGGGTTCTAGCATTTTCAGCTTTTAGTGCGCGTATAATACTTTCGAATACGGGATTGCGAATCACCAAATAGCTCTCTTTTTATGGGCTACTTGGTCATTCGCTCGGTGTCCTTGCAGTAGTGTTAACCGTTCGTTTGCGGTGGTGTATCTACCCTCAGCCACCAGAACAGAGAATCATTCTGATGATATAATTAACGAAGTCAACATGTCTCTGAGGTATACATAATTATTATTTTTACTGGTCTTGTTTAAAGTGCGATTACACATTTTTTAAAACTAAATGTGACTGCAGAGATTTACATTTAAGAGTATTAGCAGAGAAATAAAGTACCTTTTTTGTCACAAAAGCTTTAACACTATTTCTATCGAAGGTCTAATAGATCCCTTGATATATTCCAGCCATTTTCTTGTAGAAATAGTGTTAATAGAAAGTTGTAATAGTGTTTTTTCTACTGAATTCAGATACAGTGAGTAACTTTCATATTCGGAGTCTCTGTAATTTTTACTTTGTCGCTTATGATTATATTTTGATTTTTCGTTATGAATGAACTTTTATTGCGATAAAGTAAAAATTTCATAGTGTCCGAATATTAAAGTTACTAATTATATGTAATCCGTTTGTCTCCATCACGTAAGGTTCCTTTGTGAGAAGCTCTTTTATGTTTAATAAGTTATATAATCTTAAAACTGAGAATAAAAATTGAACAATATTGTTTATTTATATGATCAAATTGTACAAATATAATACAACGTTTAATGTAGCGTTATTGTCATAAAATAACTCGTGAACAATAAGTGTACTTGTAATGCAAGTACTTATTAAATTATCATCAAACTTCATGCAGCGCACCTACACGAAAGAAATTTGCACGATTCAATATTACGTTATGATTGTTGAATCAAAAATTAATGAAATTCATCATTGACATTTAATCCCTTGGGTGCTATTGACGTCTAAGTCGGTTGACATAGGTTGTTTCGTTCACACGATAATCGTCTGCAGCCTCTCAATTAACGTCTCTCGAAATAAACTGAAAGTGCCTATAATATAGCGTAATATTTAACTATACCTGATTTATCTTCATCAACTATATTGCTTTAATATTGTAAAATCCAATGTTTCAATTATTTTAATATATCTCATGAGAAATGCATGACACAAAATCCCGCTGTTCTCGGTAGACCTTGCAATTGAAAGCTTACCGTAAACAGCGTGCGATGCGTTTCAAAATCTGCCATAATCAACGAATTAAAAAGCAGACCTGAAACTAAAAGAAATTCCAGCGCTCTGAATTAGCAATCTTTTCCGTAATTGCCTCCAAAAGATTACGAACCGATAATTTGCCCCGTCTCGGTAAATTCACCATCAAGGAACAATACTACATAGTAACAAAACGGTGCTTCTGTTGCCAGTCTGTTAACACAAGATCTCTTGCGATATATTTTGCGAGAATTACCGGTTAACCGATAGCACCAAGATCGACGAGATATTAGAAAGTCTCCCTTCTGCAGTCGGAGGGAAGACGAGCACGGTTGCGGGCGTGAAGGAGGCAAAGCCGTGCTCGAACCGTTAATCGCAAGCGTAATTACGATAATCGCTCATTGATTGCCCCGTGAACGTGCCTTCTGCACTTTCCTACCGCATCCAGAGGCTGCACAGCCGCTGCATCTGTTGCGCCACTATCGCAGCTCACGGCTGTACAATAGGAGTTGCAACTCGAAGGCGTGAAAATTTATAATTTATACGATTGAACGCATGTCTCTTACCGACAATACCTTTAATAATTCACCGTTTCGTTGTTAGTATACCGGCCTACTGCGAGGCGAATGAAAAGTTCGTGCTAATTGACAAAAAATCGCAACTTTATTTGACGCCAGAGAAGCGTATGAAGTATACGTAGATGTGCAATAGGTGTGCCGTTGGTGGGTTGTTATTATTCAATTAAAATTGTAATGCACAAATAACGCATTACTTTGTAATTTTATACACTAAGCTATACGTATATGTCGACGATGGGATCAAGTACATGTTCCAGCTATTCTTCCTTGATCAGTGCTTCTCAAACTTTTTCAGAATTCCGTGCATGACGGTTTATTTACAGTTTTTCAGATTCGTCGCAGACGCTTTAAGATTAAGTACAATTAACGTATCAGCTACCGTTTCCAAAACATTTTTGACAATTATTTATTCAGAAAGTGGCAAGTCTTAGTCATCAAACGTACATCCAGTGCGATAGGTGCAGCTGCTCTGCTTGAATTAGCCAACATTTTTAATTAAACAACCTTAGATCACCTAATTGACAGTAAAGGGGTTAATAACGCATAAGCTACTGTTTCTAAAACATTTTTGACAATTATTCATTCAGAAAATGGCAAATCTTAGTCATCGAATGTACATCCACTGGGATAGCTGCAGCTACTTTGCTTGAATTAGCCTAAATTTTTAACTAAACAACCAAGGTCACTAAGGTGGTCACCTAAGGTTGTTTAGTTGCAAATTTGAGCTAATTCAATCAAAGCAGCAACACATATCCCACTGGATGAACATTCGATGACTAAGATTTGCTACTTTCTGAATGAATAATTGTCGAAAATGTTTTGGTAACAGTAGATTATGCGTTATTAACCCCTTTACGGTCCTTAGGTGACCTAAGGTTCAGTTAACAATTTGGGCAAATTCAAGGAAAGCAGCTGCATTTATCCCACTGGATGTACATTCGGTGACTAAGATTTGCCACCTTCTGAATAAATAATTGTCAAAGATGTTTTGGTAACAGTAACTTATACGTTAATTGTACTTGAAACTAAACAACTTTAGGTCATCTAAGTGACCATGAGGGGTTATTTACTTAAAAATTTGGGCTAATTCAAGCAAAGCAGTTACACCTATCCCACTAATGTACATTTGCTGACTAAGACTTGCAACTTTCTGAATAAATAAATAATTGCTAGGTGACCTAAGGTGACCGCCATGTGTAACATGCGATCAAAGCCGTTAAAATTTTTAAGAATAATTCTTATCCACATATCATAATATTAACACAATTCTTCGCACTTAAATTAAACTCGACATCATCAACAAAGTATAAGTCCACATCATAGAAACGCCGATCTCACCGCAACCTCACGATCCTTATCGTTCACCCAACAGGATCGATCCGCGCGATCCAATTTCGCGAATTCCTGTTTCTGCAATCCCTCCGGTGTTTCCACGACCCATGGATAAATGCAATTAACGAAGTGAAAGCCAAATCGTGCGGTCATGATTGACACGTAGAGACGATTACGTGGATATTCAAAAGGCGAGCCGTGACTTATCCGCGACGGCGAACTTGGTCCGCGTATAATACATCTATTCGCGGGTAGACGCCGTGAATAAAGACATTAATAAACCTCCACTGTGCCGACGAAGGAACGCAGAACGCAGCCAGGAACCCGCTGGAATACAATACGCACCGAGACGGCCACGGGTAATGGATGCTCCTCGGTGCTGGATGGTGTAACGGATGGTGCTCTAGATGGTGGTGCTATCTTAGGATTCTGATGCTCACTCGGATATACGCGTTATCGGACGGAGAATCGTGAGGATCGAATAAAAACGTAGCCCGGCTCCCTTGCTGACGCGGAAGGCAGAGAGTATAGAGATGACAGGGGGATGTTGTCTTAATATGAGATTAAACCGGCACGGATACCTTGGGTTTAGAACTGCGAAATGGTATCAGGCTTTTTTACGACAACGGAGAATTTGTCTTCCTTCTGTCAGACTTGGTATACTCGATGATAGTGGGTATGTGTGTGTAGCCTCTTGGTAATAAATAGTACGCCGGTATTGTTAGGGTACAATTGATGATGGAGATCCGCGAATTGATGGTGAGAAATTAAATTGTAACTTGGAGCTAACGGTACCGGCGTGGCATGGCTGCTATCGTCTTCGGTTGGGTGATCGTTTAATAGAAATTTCTGGTGTTCAGGTTTTTTGATAGGGAATTTATGTGCATAAAATTTAGTTTATAACGGTAGATCTAACTGAACTGTAGTCAGGAATTAAACCTTCCCACGGCATATTTTTTTTTCATTAAATTGTGCCAACTAAAATGATTAAATTTTTGTTGGTTCCTAATTGCAGCTGGAGAAGATGTAACTGTGATGATGCAATTCATTTTTATTCTGTTTTAACTTCTCTACATATTAACACTAAGCGTAGCAATGCTTTATGGATACTTATTCTTACCATAGTAGATTTTGTGACCAGTTATGAAATAACAATTTCACCTTTCTGAAGTAGATGCATTAATCTCTAAATTTAATATAGGAAACAACGTATAATACAGTCTTTGCTTAATTCTACAAAAAATTATATATTTTTATTTCTCTACACCGATCATTCGGCAACCTATGGCACGGTTGGCGTTAATAGTCGATTAATAATCCTTTTAAATAATTAATAATCCTTGATCTTAAAAATCAATTTGTATTATTAACATGCACCCTTGTACTTTATACCGTTCCGTAAAAATCCACCAATTTAATCAGCGAACACGAGTCGTCAAAGAATCGGCAAAAGTGCAATTACACATTTTTTAAAATTAAATATGACAGCAGAGATTTACATTTCAGAGTATTAGAAGAGAAATAAAGTACCTGTTTCGGCACAAAAGCTTCAAAACTATTTCTACCGAAGGTGTTAAAAGACACCTTGATATATTTCAGCAATTTTGTGGTAGAAATAGTGTTAATATGCAGTTGTAATAGTGTTTTTTTTTGTGCTGAATTCAGGTACAGTGAGTAACTTTCATATTCGGAGTCTCTGAAATTTGTACTTTGTCGCATCATAGGTTTATTCATAACGGAACAAAGCAACACATAATTAGATATCATATTAAAGTATATGTTCAGTAAACAGTTATACATTTATTTACATAACTCATAGTAGTTATTAAATAATAAAATGTAAATGAAACAATGTCAGATTTTAATAAGCAGTGCAACAGTGTTTTCTGTACTGAATTCAGATACAGTGAGTAACTTTCATATTCGAAGTCTCTGAAATGTTTACTTTGTCGCATCATAGGTTTATTCATAACGGAACAAAGCAACACATAATTAGATATCATATTAAAGTATATGTTCAGTAAACAGTTATACATTTATTTACATAACTCATAGTAGTTATTAAATAATAAAATGTAAATGAAACAATGTCAGATTTTAATAAGCAGTGCAACAGTGTTTTCTGTACTGAATTCAGATACAGCGAGTAACTTTCATATTCGAAGTCTCTGAAATGTTTACTTTACTTTAGTTAGTAATTTAATCAGTGAACACGAGTCGTCAAAGAAGCGGCAGAAGTTTCCAGCCCCTTTAAAAAACGCAGATCCCCCGCAGCGTTGTCGCGTCGAGGACTCGTAGTGGCCATCGATGTCGTTAGCCGGGACCAGGTTTTTCTTAACGACTCCGGTCGGGTTTGTGTACCGATCAATTCGCGGCACAAAACGCCCTCGTGGCCGCGTGTAAACGAGAAAACGGAACGAGGCTGGGTTACCCTTGTCCGGCTGGCTTTATCTCGTACCCTTCGTGGGTCTCAGCTCGACCATTAGTCGTTGTCAGTTACGTCCGGCCTCTCCTCTTCTGGATCAAGAACCAGGAACCAGCCGTCGTACTCGTTCGTGCTCTCTTATAGCTCGTAACGTGACCCCTTCAGCACCTTCGAGGAATTAAGATATCGTGTCTCCTCGCGGGAATGGAATTATTCCTCTGCCGATGCTTCTTTACGGTTCTTCCGCGATGATCAATCGGCGTTTTTCAGCATTCCGCTGGTAAACTCGGGGATTAAGATATCGGCACCCTCTTGGAAATGGAATTCCCTCTTTCCTCTATCATCTCCCATAGTCCGAGGAAAAATTCTACGGTTTCCGTTAACTTGGAGTCATTATGCTAATTACTTTGCAGTGACGTAGCTCGTTTTATTACATCCTCCATTAATGCCTGTTTTACGATGCTCTTCTCTATTTTCCTGATAATTGGTATTTTACGATGTTTCTGTCTGTCCGAGTGTATCGATTTCCTTTGTAAACAGAGTTTCTCGCAGGGAAGTATAATTTTTGAGGAGGTAAAGAATGCAAGAGGATTAGATACGTGGCTGTTGCATTGTCTGGGAATGGTGCAGCGATGCAAGTGGATTCCTTGGAATATTGTCATTGTATTTTATTCGATATCCTTGGATTATTAAGTCGGGCATTTACGATACCTCGAATACCGTCGAATCTGGTCTGCGAGCGACCTTTATCGTTGTCTTTTATTGCGCCTTACTACCCGCTTGAATTAAGACCTTGGAAATAGTGTGTCGTCGGTTCTCCAATGAGCACGCCTATCTACCTGCATCTCCATCGAAGACCAGCCCTGAGGGCGAACGGCCCGATAATTTATTCGGAATCGTGAAAATTTTATTACTCGTCGCATCTGATCGGATTCGTTTGATTGCACGGAAAGGCAGGGACTCAAGAGAGCGCGCGCGCGCGGAAACTGAATAAATGATCGCGGATATCGGTTGAATGGAATGATTAATATTCCACATCCTGTTATCCACCTTTAAGTACGCTTCGTGTATCAGAGAAAAAGCGCTCTCTCGAACGTGAATTTGCTACGAATTATCATCAGATAACGATCGCGATTATGCGCTCGGAAAAGACGGAAACTGCGAGGAAATCCACCTGTATCGTTCACGATTGTTCAGGGTATTCAAATTATTTTGAATTTGCGTCTAGTTGTAGCTGAATAGTGTTCATTTGTGAGTATTTATTTCATGCGAGAATATAGAACGCACTATGCAGAGATGAGAGGAAGTCCAGTGAAATGAAAGAAAGTCTTATTGGTGGTCTTCATATCCAAGAACTTCCGTTAAAATATTTTTTCCTAACTGTAAATCTTCGTGAGATTCTACTGCTTCCATTAGGTTGGTAAGAAATTAATGTCGGTTTTCGAGTTTTCAAACTTTGGGGCTTAATTTTAAGACAGCCGTTCATTTAAATCTGTTTGTCTTCTTATATCATTTTAGAAAAAAAATGTTATTAAGAAACTTGTTTCTGGTTGGGAAAAATGTGTAAATTGTAATGGAATTTATTTTGATTAAAAAAACCTATTCCCATTCTCAACATGTGTATTTACAGATAAAGTTTGAAAACCGACATTAATTTCCTACCAACCTAATAGTAAAATCAAAGGTACTGTATGTCGAGAGTGAGTAGCATAAGTTAATATCTTCGAAGCAGTGGAGCAGCCTCGTTGAAATTTTTAATTATTTGCTCCACCAATTTAAGTATCCTTTGATATGAGAATATCTATCGTAAAGTTAGTATTTCGGCAAACAAGGATCCCTCATGTTCCCGTACTTCCTTGATGACCAACCTGTTAAATTTCTGCATCGTAAGAAAGTAAATGTTCCGAGACCGCCATTTTGGAGAACCGTTCGCCACCGTTCTCCGTTTGCTTCCGTTCGCCACTTTGAGCGACGCGGAGACGTAAATTGGATTCGCTTCGATTAAAAGCAAGAAGCATAGGCACGAAAGACACCGATAATCCTACGGATGTTAAGAGGGTCGAATGTTAGCGAGAAAAAGTGTCCGCGGATATAGTCTTCCCTCGAGCTATCAAATTCCGTGCGGATAAAGACGTGGGATACGTCGGACGGCTCGTGAATGGGATTATTAATATTTCCCTTTCCTGCGCTTCTCTCGCGGCCTTTCTCTACATCGCCTCGGAGCGATTCGCGCGAGATACCCTTGCCGATAATTTATGCGAAATCGTGAAATCAAGTTTTACTACTTCTCGCCCATCGGGACCTCTTTGGGACTGCAAAGACCTTCCTCACGGGTAGGTACGTGCATAGATAATTAAGATATCCCCATCGAAATCGCGGATTTATTAATATTTCCTGCTCTATCTCAATGGCGCTCTTTACCCTGCCATACAAAGCGACGATTTCATGGAAATCGCACGATGAAATTTAAATTAATTCCTTCCTTCCTCGATCGCATACGTTGACTGTGCCCCATGGTGAATGCAAAGTCCCACACGCACAGTTTAACGTAGAATCGTCGATATTTTAAGGTTTAGACACATACTCTTCGATTCAATACCTTGCCTGCCACGTTAACCCGGTGAAATTTTCCCGTCGAGTATATTTTTCAGAGTGGAACAATAGAAAATTGAATTGCGCCAAATTAATTCCTTCCTCCTTCGTTCGCATATGTTGACTTTTGCATCGCGGTGAATGAAAAGTCTTACACGCACAGTTTAACGCAGAATCGATATTTTAAAATTTAGACACATTTTCTTGGACTTAATACCTTGCCTGTCACGAGAACTCGTTGAAATTTTCTCATAAAGTATATTTTTCATAATGGAGCAATATAAAAATGAATCATGTCAAATTAATTCTAATTGATTATAAATGTCCTTCAATTCTTGCAGCAGAACTTCAATACAAAAATTCTAGACTACTATTTTCTGCAATTAAATTTAATATAACTTCACAGTGACACTGTCAATCATCGGTGAATATGGCAGTAAATACATTAACTCTCGAACTACCAGTGCTAAATATATTAAAAAAGTACTTTGAAAAAGGAGGAATGACAGTGTGAGAAAGATGTTCAGCTCAGTAATTTATATTCTACGAAATAGACGTGAAATATCTACTATACAGCTCCTGTAAAAATTGCGAGAATTTCTATAAAAATTCAAGAACCTGTCATTTTGACTGCCCTGGTAGTTCTACAGTTAATAGATTCTACACTATCAGTTCACCAGATACTTCTCCAATTTAATACTCTCTTCACCATAGCCATATAGAACGACAATTTCATCGTGTCCATGTTTAAACGCACGAACGAATTGCTCGGTCGTTCGAGCTCATGAATTAAATTCTCATCGCGATAAACATAAAGTACCTACGCTTTACCGATTCCGATACACTGTACTCGAACGTATCGTCGAGGTCTCGAATAGGTTGAGTTCGATCATTGATCCCTGGATATATACTGGTCCGATCGAACCAGTTGAGAATCTCTGTCGCGATCTAGTTGGAATTGACGTGTATTACGTTCTCCTTCCTACGTCCCCCTGATAATTTCAACATTCCACAAATCATTTAGCGAGGCATACGTGGCCGGTACGCCTACAGAACATTGCTAGTGAAACACGTCCGATAATGCTAGGTCCTACGATCCATTCGGTCGTTCTTTCTATCCAGTTTCCCTTGAAACGCGTGTCAACCCCGTGTCGAAGTCCGCCCACGTCTCCTCGACGTGGAAAGGAAGCGAGAGAAAAAATAGCCGTCGATCGAGCAGACGGTTACCTCTTTCGTTGGACGGGACCGAGTCGAAAATTATGCATTTACGTGGATTGTTTGAAAAAACGAGGCGTCTGTTGTTGGTATTTCAATCCGGTAGCACGGCGGAGCCATTGTTCTCGTCCTTTTGCGTTCTCGTTGACAGTAATGGCGTTCGTGAAGAGAGATAATCGAATGGCGTGGTTATTTTGGAAACGAGATGCCGCTCGTGGGTGGAAGGCAGCTTGGAACGTGGCGTTTTGTTTTGTCTTTTGAGGTGAGGTGATCGGGCTTTGTCATGGGAATCGGTTCGGGTTTGGGACTTGGGTTGTAACGTGTCGTAGATTTTTTTTACCTTCGAATGCTGTGGTTATTTTGTTTAGAATCTACTGTCTCAGATGGGTTTTGAACCACCGAGGCAAGGATATTTTAGATATTGAACTAGGACTAATTTTCTAGAGGTCAGGGAGGAGGATTTGAACTCAGGTTCACTGATTGCGCTTTACTTTCTTAAACATTTAAGATCCTTACTTTGTACTCTTTATTTTTCGGCTATAATGCCAATAGTCATTTCGGTTACGACTTACTGTTTTGGCTGGTTTCCAAATCACCGAGGCGAGGATATATTAAATATTATATTAAGAGAAATTAATCAGGGGTGAAGGGAGATTTCTACTCGGATTCACCAATTGAAGATCCAAGCCCTTTACCTTCTTAGACATTAGAGCCTCTTGCATCGTATTTTTTATTTTTTCAGCAATAACTGCTGCACTCATTTCTCTTGCGACCTCCTGTTTTAGATGATTTCCAAACCACTTAGTTCATAATATTGTTAAGGGTCGGTCGCGCACGCAAAGTCCTTTTGGACATACTAAATGAGTCACACACTTTTATAGAAAAACGACAACGTTTAATTTCAATCACACGTCCGTCAACGAGGACCGCTGACCGTAGAATCTCTTCTGTATTTATAAACAATTGATATGTCCCGTAACCCAGTAACATTCATACTACTGGGCGTTGCATAAATACATGGGTGTTGCGTAACAATATATTAAATAACAAATTAGAACAGATTTCCCAGAGCCAACGGCAGATTTCACCTCGAATCCATTTACCGCAAGTCCAACCCTCAACCTCTTTACTCACTACAGCCCCTTTTGATAGTTTCATCGACTCAGAGACTTCCTTTTTATCATTCTTTTAAATCTCATTTCAAACCTTATCTTAACCCTTTCGATACTACCGGTGACTATAGTCACCTGCCGAAATTTCAAACGAAGAATTAATTATTAGATCATACTTGGTAATTGGATATTTTTTAAACACCGTAAGTTTGTATTTTTCATGTGTTATAGGCATTACAACTTCAATAAAGAAGTAATTATTTATATTACACCACTAGCCATTAAAAGTTTTCGTCCACGCCGGAATTGCTTCGTACCGTGTTAGCAGACCCGCGGAAAAGCACTCCGTAGCGAAAGGGTTTAACTTCCCCCTCAGGAAACACACTTAATATTCCCCACCTCCCAATAGAATCTTCCCCGTCCTAGAAATAAGCTTCCCACTGCAATTCCATCTACCGTAACGTCAGCCAAGAGACATCAGAG
Source organism: Cerceris ruficornis (assembly GCA_963989415.1). Taxonomy (NCBI): domain Eukaryota; kingdom Metazoa; phylum Arthropoda; class Insecta; order Hymenoptera; family Crabronidae; genus Cerceris; species Cerceris ruficornis. Next base: position 9,812,673 of record OZ022527.1, read on the forward strand.
GAATCCGAGCAACAACCCTCCGTTAAAACGAGTAGTCACGGACCGTAGTATTTTATTCGTTGCTAAAGTTAAAAGAAGTATTTGCGCGGGTTTTCTCTTTTTGAGCGCGCGACGTATCATTACTTTAATGCATCGTTGCCGCTCGCAGGAGGGAACGAGAGAATCGAAATCGTCTTGATCGTCGGCGGCGGTAACGGAGTAGGTTACTAATGGTGGGCTTGGTGGGTCGGTGGGTTGGTAGACTGGGTTGGGCTTCTTAGAGGTCCACCGAGGTCAGCTGTGTACGGGAAGGATATGGTTGCCCAAGGCACCGATGACATCGACCAACGAATAACCAGGCTCTCGAGAGAGCCTCCAACGAGCACGTCCAACCGAGGGAGACTGGACTCTCAATGAAATGTTCCCGAATAATGATGCCAATCCTCCTTGATTGCGAGGTAAACTTCGCTATGGAGATTTTTTTTCTCTTCTTCTTCTTCTTCGTCCGGAGGTATTTTTCATATTCCAATTATTCGGTACGATACACCGTGACCTTCTTGATATCTCGTTCGAATGAATTCAAAGATGGTAACGGTCTTTGTGAGAGTTCGTTGGAATTCGAAACGTACAGGATTCTCGGGTCATTTATGACGCGCAGAGGTTTCGCATTTCTCCTAGAGAAATTCGTTTCTTCGGCATTCTTCGACGAGACGTTATCTACTCGGGTTCTGTGTTCGTTTCTGTGCGAATTTATCTGCTATTTGTAACACATCTTGGTAAAACGCGGGTATTTTCTATCTTGCTTGATAATCTTGAATCTGTGATTTTATTTTTCACATACCTCCAATTATTTGTCATATTTTTCAACGATGTAAAAATTTGGAAATATTGTTAGGCATCTACTATTTATATAGATTACTAATATAATGAGATTTATCAGATTGATACCTATAGAGTGATATACAGTTGCGGACAAAAGTTTCCGAATGACATCGATTTTTGTATTTCACGTATTTCATTTAGAATTATAAAAAAAAAATAATTACGTACATCGATAGAAAATTTAATGATCTATAGGAATTCCCCGGAAACATCTTTATGAAAAATGTGTTTGATTTTTTATATTTAAATTTTACATATTTGTCTAAAGTTCTGCCTTGTACAATGTTAACCCTTTTCACTTCTTTTTCTCTTCTAACGAATTAATACCGACTTTTCAAATTCATAATGACTTTGTAATACCATCTAAATATCCGTCAGTACCTATAGTTATTGCTATCATTAAAAAAAAGGAATAAACGACGGCAGAAAATATTGTGCAATTAATTTCATTTAGTTCGCTACGAACTTGACAAAATAATGCGGACCGCAAAGGGTTAAACTGCTGCGCGTGGAAATGCACGGCACTGCGGGCCTTCTGTCGTATTTAGAGTTATGATGCAAATGGGTTAATACGGTGTAGAGGGCTAACACCATGCTTCGAAAAGTAACCCTAAACCATTATATTGTCCCCACCAAGTTTCACAGTACTTTTTTTTGTATTATACTTCTTTAAGATGCCAAACTGTTACTGATAGTAAAGGCCCATCGACTAAATCGCTCGGAAACTTTTGTCCGCAACTGTAAATGATAGAGTATATATCTATACATATCGATATTATACATCACAATTTATAAATTCAACAAAAAATACTATTTGCCCTGCATATCAAGCATTCAACTTCAAAAAGAATACTATTCGCATCAACAGCCCACCCGATACGTAACTTCCTCCAAACCTTCATTCATCCCCATAAACTCCCGAATAAAACTGCGTTATTAATACGCACATAGCGTTTCTCTCGCGATACACGAAAGCACCGTGTCTCGGAGAGGAAACGGAGTGTCCAACTTTCCCCGTGTACCTCGTATACGTGCATGCATATCGTCTCAGTCAATAAATACAGTGGTAGAAACTGCATGCTTTGTCCCGAAATAATTATCATCCTGCGTGCTCCTCTTCGAAGGGTCTCGCGATGCGTGTTGCAATATATAAAACACCGGTGTTTCGTGCGGCGGTCAGCACGGCATGTGTCTTTGGCGGATAGAAAGAAGGTTGGAAAGAGGAGGAGGTGGAGGAAGAGGAGGAGGAGGAGGATAAAAAGAGGTAAGAGGCCGAGGGAAGGGCAGCAGCAGGAGAGATGCTGAAGAAGGCACGGGTCATGCAACAACAGGAAGGTTAGTTGCTCGGGGCGGCGACAAGCGAGCGAACACCATCTTGGCCGTGGCTCTTACATACGTAACCGGCTCTCATAATAATTTCACTCGGCCACGAGGGACCCAGGACGACGTGGAACGCTGGTTTCCTGGAAGTTCGTCCTTTTCGTCGCGAAAGAACACCCTTTCAGGCTTCATTATACCGCACGGCCTATAAGACGAGAAAACTTAGCTCGAAAAAGTCGATCGTAATTGCCTCCTGCTAGAGGAGCAGATACTCTCGTTCGTATTAGAGTGAAACTGATGTCGGAGAGCGCGGAGGAGATTGTATGGAATTATGCGCGTATGTTCTATGAACCGGGGAATGTTCTGTGTGCTTTATTCGAGTCTTGGTTTTATCGAGTTACTCATGTCATTGTTGCTCATGTTTATTTGAATTTTTGTAACTTGATAATTCAAAGTAATTTTTTACCTTTGTACAGCGGTAGGTATTTGTTTCTTTGATGATGCAAGTAGATATCGCTAAACAATTTGGTTAGATATGTAAAACACTTAGGGATTTCCAAAATTTAGAGTGATCCGACTGAAAATCAGTTGTCATTGGAAATTATGACTATATCAACACACAGGGTGTCTAACGGTGAACTGCCTCGTTCAGACTTTCAGCCTTACGATTTAAGTCTCATGTTACTCTGTCGACACGAACTTAACCAGTTAACTGCGTTCGACGTGTATACACGTCAATCCAGAGTTCTACTGCATTAATCTTTTTAAATTTCACATCGAATAAAGTATAATCTTTCCAACTTTTATTTCCCTTTTACCGTAAAATTTATAATAGGAGCATTTGCCTTGCGTTCGACATGTACACACGCCGTTGCTTCCTTTTAAACCCACATCCTGAGGGATTTTAACCCTTTGCACTCCGTTGTCGCCGCTGCGACGACATTGTAATAGAAGCTGATAACTCCGCTGTCAGCTAACCTCGGTGTATTTTTATATTTTTCTATATTGTAAAAAATAATTTTTAAATGTATATGCTTCTTTTTTAATAACAAAACACGATTTTCAATTTTCCACCGATGTGCACTCGCACTGTGTAAATAGTCTTGGAATAACTGGTAGCTTATGGTAAAAATTACTCGGAGTGCAAAGTGTTAAAATAGATTCCGCAGTTAATTGGTTAAAGTGCAATAACCCTAACGATGCAAAGTGCAATCAATCCAATCCACCACCTTCCATATAAATCCACAAAACACAGAGCACATTGCAAACCCCTTTCCCCACACCATGAGCCCCTCGTTCAAACACCATATCACTCAGCTCCAGTACCGAGTGTAAGATTCCTCCAAGTGTTTCACCGTCGTCTTCTCAAAATGACCATCATCGGTAACTCCCTCGAAAGGTTTACAATCCAACCATGTTTAAAATCGCAGCGCTGAAATTCGTTTCCATGAACCATTCGAGGTGTTACGAGGAGCGTAGAACGTTAACGAGTACAGGACGAGTTTAGGTAAGATAATCGTCGAGGGTATAATCAACCCGGAGCGTTAATGTAGGCGTCGTCGCCGTTAGGCCGTTAATTAGGCGCGGTTAAGTATGTACACCTGCGCGATTTCACGCGGAGGCCGAGCGTAATCGAGCCATGGCCAGGTTTAACCTTTTATCCGGCCTCCTGGCTGCCGTGTGCCACGATCTTTCGACGGACCTTCCTTTTTCCCCTCTTTTTTGACACGCTCTCGTGATTACCATCGATCCATCGCGAAATCCCTCGCAGGTAGGCGCAGCCTTATCGACGGGATCATCGAGAACAATTCGCGATTACGCGCGGGCATAGCGCTTAGAAATTCTCTGGCCGGGAGGGAGATGCTGGATCTCGTAGATTTATGCTATTCCACCAGCAAAAATTATAACTCGGTATCGATAAGAATTCCCGAAGGTTATTTTGCCTGGGATCAATTTTCTTCTTGGTTTTCTTTTGTTAATGTAGGCTCGAATTTTTGTGATACTTGAAGTCTGGAAGTTGGCTATAGAATCTTGCAGAAAGATGGTGGATTTATGCTATTTCACGAGCAGAAATTCTGACTCGGTATCGATAAAAATTGCTGAAAATTATTTTACCCAGGATTATTTGCTTCTTGGATTTCTTTTGTTAATGTAGGCTTGTATTTTTGTGATGCTTGGTGTCTGGAAGTTCGTTATGGAATCTTGCAAAAAGATGCTGGATTTATGCTATTCCACGAGCAGAAATTCTGACTCGGTATCGATAAGAATTGCCGAAGGTTATTTTGCCTGGGATCAATTTTCTTCTTTGGTTTCTTTTGTTAATGTAGGCTTGTATTTTGTGATACTTAGAGTCTGGAAGTTGGTCATAGAATTAATTAATTAAAATTATAATTCGGTATCGATAAACATTGGGGAAGGATATTTGCTCCAGTTTTTTCTTCTTCTAGTTATCCTTTTATTAATGTAGGTTCTCATTCTTTTGCGATACTTTTAGCAATATGGAATTGGCTAAAGAATCTTGGACAGAGGTGATGGATCCCAAACATATATCGACGGTGCAAGTGCAAATTTGTTTCGCACTGAGCGGGTAAGATTTGCCAAAGAAAATCACACTAACGGTGTATTCCAAATGAATCTCAACTTACTTTCTCTGCCAATATAACCTAGTATCTTCCATACTTCATTTATTCATCCCGAAACTAATTAAACACCACAAGCTTGAAGATTCGCCAACAACAAACCACAAATTCTGCATATCTAAATGCTAATCATACAAATCCTTTCGTGCCAAATTCCCCGGACGAAATTCCAATACTTACCTCACTTACGCATTCACATTTTTCCCAATCTCTCGAACTTAAAAGGAAACCATTCCGCTTGAATGTATCTCGCAGCAAACGGTAATCCAGGGTATAATTAAGATTTGATTATTGCAGATTGACGTTTCGCTATTACGGTACATAGCTCGTACTCCTAATTTATTATAATATCTATCTCTCGTATCGTATCCTGTTATCGAGTATTTCAATCATGTACGGGGTGTTACGGTTTTCTAAACTGATTGCTGAGCGTATCTTTCACCGGTTTCCTCGGACCATGTTCCTCTATTGATGGACAGCGAGGATCGTTTGTTCACTGTCTTACCTCTATTACGGAAATCGCCTTGGAATCATTGACCGTGACAGACGGTATTCAGGACGATCCAGTTTCTCGACGGGCTCGTTTGAATCCTCAGCCTTGACGAGATACTACGTGCACCATAGCGATAATCGATCATCGCCACGATGTATGGTTTCACGATCGTTTATGGGGTACCGCTTGTAACTCGCGGGAAATTTGAAAGTTCGTTACGTACGCGCGTAACGGTGAGATCGATGTTTCCTGTTTCCTCGTCGTACGACGGCGATACGATATGAACTTTTTTATAATCGTTCTATTTTCTAGTCGACGAAATATAAGCAAATTGACTTTTTAATTATCCCAGGATTTGTTATTGTCCCGGGACGAGGTGCGTTCTTAATTAAAAAGGGAAAGTCTAGGCAGATCGAAGCGGACGCGCTGGAGGGAACGTTATTCGCATCTTTTACAATTCAACTCTCACTTTGGATTTTTTAGAAATGGATAATTGACTAAAGCCCCGTGAGATGCAGTTTCTATTGATTACACGATCCGTGCATCGTTCGAGAATGGAATCTAATTTGCCGGAATATCGTTAGACAATATCCTCCATCTTATCTTCTTCACACTTCTATATAAGTCAAATCTACCTCCAGAAAAAAGGTTCACAGCTGTAGCAAAAATTCGAACGTAGTGGTACTTTGGATATTATTCAACAGTCATCGCGAGAATAAATGAAATCGCAAGGCGTAACGAAAAATTTCATTGGAACTACACGAGGCAAGGATTTACCCGATCTCTCGGCTCCACGAAAAGGTGGAGCGGTACGGCTTGGTGATTTTGTTTTTCGTCGAAACTTAAACTCCGCACGAAACAATGATATCTTAACTGGGATCTCAATAAGGTTAATTAACACGAGAGAGAACGGACGTTTGCGGAGGCGAGAGATAGAGAGAAGGGCCCCAACTGGTCTCGCTTTAACACGGCAACACAACTCCGGCCGGACGATACCGTCAGCCGCACGTTTGCCGTGGCGTTAACCAAATTGATTAATCTTCGCTTCAGCGTCGATTAATTATTGACACGCTTTTGTTATCCAGACATCGGCAATTATCCGGTCGGTAGTAGTGACCCCTCTACGTGCGGACCGGCTCCCACGGGGCTTCATCGATAACGCCGACGTCTTCCGACAACCCAAAATTGCTACCACCTTTCCATTTGTCAGATTGCGCGATAATCGGGATCGTGGAATCGTGAAAAATTCTTCCGCGCTGTAGATTGATGTGATCGGAAGAAAAAGTTGATTAGAAAAAATGTTAATAGGGTAGGATATAAAAATGGAAGTTTTTGGTGCCTTGGAAGAAGGATTATGTTGGGGAGAAATATTCTTTGGGAGATGACTGATCGTTGCGATGTAGGTGCCGGTGGTTGTTGCAATGGTCTGAGAAATTCGAAAAAACTACGTTACTGTTAGAGTTTCAGTCTTCGAATGGAGTACACGTGATTCGTAATATTATTTTAACACGCTGAACGCCACGGTATTTTGCTGGTTTCATCGTTTCGACTAAAGTGAAAGTATTTCTATTAAAATCACATCTTTACTAAGCAGAATTTTTAAAGATACAAATAGATATATAGTCAACAGGACATTAACTTTTGAACGACAATATTTAAATACTTAATGTATTAGAAAATTCAGAAATATTACAATTTAAAAGTCATATGTTTAGTAGCGCCGGTCACCGGTGACCCCCATGACATTCAACGTGTTAATAGAGGTTTTTACAACGACCGAAAACAGAACCTTGAAATTGACAGTTATTAGGAAACAAAATCAAACAATATCTGAGAGAGTCTTTCATGTAGCCGTCGGATATCATATTTTTCCTCTCTCTTTCTCTCTCACAATTACAATATGGTAAAGCAACATAATAATTGTTAAAAATTGAAGTATTTAACGAACTTGGTAATTGCCTCATTACACATAAGCGAAGCTACATCTCAAGAACAAGAATCTAAGTAATATCTTGAAAGAAAACCTAAATGACTTTGATCGATATGAAAATTGGGCAACGCTGCATTTAGTTATTTCAATGCCACAAAATTAAACAGAAAAATTATTATCCCTCAACATTACCACCGATATCAACCCTCTCAAATTAGCTCACACTGTGTCATACCTCTCGAAGTATCACAGGCACCATAATCATTCTCAAAAAACCCCCCAAAAAAAATACTTTTCCCAGCAAAACTTCCCCCGGAAATCTCAGCCAGCACAAGTAACTCCAATAATTCCAATTTTTCCCACCCATTATTAATCACCAATCACGCGAAAAACACTATCGCCTCTAACAGTCTAACCTCCGACATCCAATTACTCTCAATAAATTACAGCAGGCACGAATGCAGTCCAGTTAAGACGTCACGATCAACCAGTCACGATAAAACGTCATAAATATATGGCGAAAAAAAAAAGACAAACTCATTAGTATCAAACTCCATCGAGCATTGTCCCGCGTCAGTGGAATAGTCGTGCAAGCCGTGGAAAATTGTCATCGCGAAATCGTTTCTCGGCCGGTGCAACTGACAGCGTGTAAGAACGTGTATCGAAGGGTCAGGCCTTTGGTATTGCCAGGCAATAAGACAGTGCCGACTTCCTTGTTTGGCAACGGTCGCGATCGAGAGATCGCAATTAGGCTCGCCGCGTCAAACGTTCTGGCCGGTGGGCCCTTATCTCCTTGCTGCCGTCTTGTTCGCTTTCTCCTTCTCGATAAGACCATACCGATTTCGGGGCAAGCGGAGATCGTTAGACGGGCTTGTTACGAGATCCCCGATCGAAGTGTACGCTTAGGCAAATTCACGTAATTCTCCTGTATTCTGCACGGAAAAATTCAATTAATGGAGAATGTAGAAATCGATGGAGATGGAGATTGTCGAATTGGTTGGATAGCTTCATTTCACTCCGTGGAATATTTCTAGATATGATAGAATGAAAAAATGTGGTTTATGAGCGTTGCGTTATTAATGTAATGAATTTTAGCGGCGATTAGGAAAGTGGATTAAGATGAAAGTTCGAGGGAATTGAACTTGTTCAGGTTTCTTCTTGTTGAGCCAGTGTTAGGGGATTGGAGAACGCCGTGAGTCATTCATGGAATATATTGGTAGCTTGGAATGTTATAAATTATATTTGATTATTTTGTATAGAAGTAAATTGATCCCGTGGCTGGGAAATATTAAAATTATGGCTTCTAGGCAATGTAATTGTAGCAGTTCACACTGAACAATGTAAAAAGCAGAAAAGAAGAAGGGGATGAGAATTATTTGTACAACAGTGTCCTGGTGCCTTCTTTTTTATTATGTTTAGCAAATCCAAATCCCTTCTAAACAAATTTTACAAACAGGATGCCAACAATTCCTGACACTATTGCAATAACAATGCCGCCTTTGAAAACTGGAAAATCAAGATTTAATGCGGTACATCAGTCATATATTAGTTCATTAATATCATATTTTGTACATCAATCTATAAAATTCATTTTGTATCGACACATTGAGGTTCAAATATCCCGAAACGAAGTACACACGACTCAATTCACCTTCAGCGACATTGGGACAATTAAAAAGGAATTAATTTGGGCCGAGTGCATTGCAAAATCGTTTCGGTCGCGGCACCACACGTACTGTCTCGTCTCAAGGGAGTAACTCTAAAGAACTTGTACCTGGACACTGATTTCCGTGAAGGAGTATATCAAGGAAACAATTTCCTGTCTTCCTGGAGGTTCGTGTTCTTCTTAAACGTTTAGAGTGTTGTTATTATTTTCTTCCATGCTCGTATAATTGGCGCGACAGATGTACTAACTTAAATCCGCCGGCTCGTATTGTTCGAAATGTTCGTGGAATGAAAACGGTACATCCTTTTGTTCCGAGAAAGTTGCAATCATCTTGAACGATTACGGCTCGGCTATACAGTTATTACATTTTTCGACTGACGACCATTTGCGGGAGATAGAGATAGAGCAGGATTTCGTCGTATCGAACGTGATAGTATCACGTTTCTCTTACGTGCCAAGGAAAGCCTTATGGAGTTGTATCGATAGTTTTGCTTGTTAGAATTGGTGTTCAATTTCTTCTTTGGATAATTTGTAATTGATGGTAATTGAATGTTATCATTTTGCGGCCTTGTTGAATTAAATGTCAATTTACGTGCGCTGAGATGCACTTTCATCGAACACTTTGGACTTGAGGACTGCTACTCCATATACAGGCAACTCTAGTTTCTCAGGACATTTTTGATATTGTATTTAAATTTTACTGAAGTCACTAAGGCAAAAAATAGGGAGTACTTCAATAAGTGCAATGCCGCTCTTAGATATTTTTTCATTGAGCATTTATATTAACACTTTGGACTTGAGGACCGCTAATCCATATATACAGGCAACTCTAGTTTCTCAGGACATTTTTGATATTGCATTTAAATTTTACTGAAGTCACTAAGGCAAAAAGTAGAGAGTAATTTGATAAGTCCAATGCCGCTCTTATATATTTTTTCATTCAGTATTTATATTAACACTTTGAACCTGAGGACTGCTGCTCCATACGTTCAGGCAACTCTAGTTTGTTGGGACATTTTTGATATTATATTTAAATTGAACTGAAGTCACTAAGGCAAAACGTAGAGAGTACTTTGATAAGTTCAATGCCACACTTATATATTTCTTCATTCAGTATTTATATTAACACTTTGGACCTGAGGATTGCTACTCCATACGTTGAGGCAACTCTAGTTTGTAGGGAAATTTTTAATATTATATTTAATTTTACTGAACTAAGAATTAATATTCCCATTAAACATTAATAATAACACAGAAATTTGTGTTTTTAGAGAAAATCTCAATACTCTAGGTGTTATCAAAATTATCAGAGCGCGCAAATGTGCAGATTGGCTAAACAAACATGAAGATAAATTTTCACTAAATATTCACATTAGCTTACCATTTTTATAAGTATACCTTAGACGTTTTTGCAAGCGACAAAACTCGTTTATCACTACTTTAACGCTTTCTTAACTGCCCCTCTTACTTTTTCTACCCTCCAACTTTCATCTCAGAACTTTGCAATCCTTCACATATTCAGAATTCAACTAATTGCGATCCACACCTGGAACAACTTTTTCCACAATATTTCTTAACAAACAACCTCCCGATATCTACTAAATTGCAATCTCGATAAACTCTCGTTATCACGCAAAAACCAATTTCCCAACCGTATAAAAATATTCCTACAAATTGCATCAATCAAATAAAAAAAAAAGTTCAACGATCTCAGGAAAAATCTTGAAACTTAATACACGATTTATTACCTTCGCAGAAGTAATACTCGGTTCTCTGTAAATCGTATAGTCCTCCAAGGATGTTACTTTGGCCCTTTCACGGCGATTCACGGAACTCTCCTATGAAAGTAATTCATTGTTGCCAGCCACTTTGCGGGCATCGTGTACTCGGCGTTCATTGAAAAGCAGAAAGAAAGGCGCGTGTCCAGCATCGCATTACGGTACTTCTCGGCACACCGAATACGCGTATTCATTTCGACGGTGGTTTTTGCCGTCGTGCACCATGAACTCCTCTCTATGTTCAAGCCCAGTGGCATGTCCGTCGTTATACCCGCTGTTAGCCATGCAGTTAGGTGACTTTCGAGAAAGGTATACTCCTCTTCGGAACATTACCGACGACACTGTAAGCCTGGGTGCTCACTGTTTCCTGATGGAATGATTTTCAGATGTTCTGAGGCAAACAGGGAATTTTTAAGGTCGGAGGTATTCAGTTCACTTGATGAATAGTGGATTTAACACGTTGCATGCCATGGGGGCCACGGGCGCCATTGAATTTAATGAAATTTCATATGGCTTTTAAATTGCAATATTTACGAATTTGTTAATTGACTCAATATTTACGAGATGGTCTCAAAAAGGTAAAGTCTTGCTGTCTATATATCTCTTTCTTTTTAACACTAGAACTACCAAAGTCAAAATGACTGGTACACAATTTTTTCCAAAAATTCTCAAAGTTTATAGGAGAGCCATAGGGGAAATATTCTACGTCCAACTCAAAAAGCATAAATGACTGAATTGGTCGTCTTTTCTGCCCCTTGATTCCTCTTTTCTTAAAGTACTTATTTAATATATTAAAATATAATGGACTTAACGCCGGTAGTTCTAGTGTTAATGTTTCTGCTTTGTGAAGATGTGATTTTAATAGAAAAAGTTGGACTTCAGTAGAAATGAAGAAATTAGCGAAATGCCGGTGGCATTCAACGTGTTAAGCTAACTTTTATTTATTAGGCATAGTATCGTTGATAATCAGAAAAATGTTCTATAGAAAAACACTTTAGTACATAATCTCACAGGACTTCCACTTCTCAATGCATAAAATCTAATGCATATGTGGACCATTCTACAATAATTTTAGAAACATTTACTCAATTCAGCGCTGAATACATTTCCAGTTTTAAATTTACAATAGCATTTTCTCGTTAAAGTCAGTGCGCATTATCTCCGACAAAAAGTCTTAGAAGCTCTTACACAAAGCATTTTAACAGAAAGGACTTGCATAACGATGAATACCCAACGTGTTACTGCCTGCTGGATACTGCGTCCAACTGCGTCCAATCTTCTTAGACACGACCGTACAGACTGGAATACATCACTGGTCACATTGTGTTTAAAGTATCGGTGGACCAAAATTGATCGACCATCGGGATACAAATTTTCAATTATCTTTTCCCGTTAGCTGCACACAGCTCGCAAACCGTCGACGACGTTCTTAGACGAAGCGTTTTGTCAGAGACAATTCGCCGGTGTTATGGTGCTACAGGGTTTCACATGAGACATCGAAAAATTACCTTTTTATTTATTTGTGGACCGCGACTTATTGGTACAGAGTTAATCAGCTAATAGGAGGGATATTTTAATAATTGTTTTTTTTTTCATTTGGAAAAGAAATTAAAGATGTAGGTAGAAGATTGCAAGTGTGAGTTCTAACAGCAGTAGTTTTTGAAACAAATTATTTTTATAACACTATTACTATCTTGACTGCGCGTGCAATAGCTCAGAATTATTCCTTAAAATTAAAATTTCCCTCTGGCTTCTGATATTCCGTACAATCAATAATTTAGAAATAATTTGATCGTCTCGTGACCGATTAATATTTCTAATTTAATGGTTTTTAGAAAACTTCAAAATTTCCTATTCCACTTACCGCGCATCACAAGTATCACTCGTTATTGTAGTCTACTTTTTTTTCTTTTTATTTCCTAATAAAATAAGTTTGCAAAAATTTAATGTTTCAAAGCAACACAATTTCACATAAAAGAAAATTTCTAAATACCCCATACTTTCCTAAACCTACGCACTTCTTAAAATCCACTCAAAACCACCCCATCCCTCGAATCAACCCCTCACTACAAAACCAAGAAACATTTCTCCCATTACCCATACGACTCACCCACCCCATAAACCCATGATTCGTCAACCAATGATATTTCCACTAAACTCCACTCACCTTTCAAGACGAATCTCAAACCGTCGTTTGTCATTTGTCCAAGGCAAACATCCAACACACTTTTCAGACATTTTGTCGCGACTACAGTGCACTTAAACTTAAACACTGTACCATGTTCCCGGTATAACCGCGAGTGCATATACACGATACAGGGAAACGGCACGGTGTCCCGATTGCTTAGGAACTTACACAATCTCGGCTCCTCCTGGGCTTCCGGTATAATAGTTTCTGAGGAAGCCGCGGTATGAGCGCGCTGCCGATGCCGGTAGTAGTGTTGGCGCGCGGCTTTCTTGCTGATCTTTTTCCTCCGGTTAGCCCGCGACTGCTGTGCTCCGGTAGTTAACTTTTTGCCACATGATCGAGCGACACGGTCCACGTGCCACGTGTTCAGGCTAATACCTGAAATGCTTTCCACTGATTGTAAGCGCAGGCCTGTCGTGTATTAACCGCGGTAAGAAAATCGTTGATCGTTACTGAATCTTGAGGGGTACTCGATGTACCCAGTCCACGGTATGACGTAAATTGCCATAAATGTTGGGACAGGAATGCTCATGATTTTAAAGAAGCAAGTTTATCGGACCATGAGGGAATTTAGTAATGCTTGGAGAGATAGAAATGAGGGTGGGGATTGGAGGATCGGTTTGGTGTTGAGTGGTTACTGGGCGGGAGGTTGATCGGGTGAAGGGGTTGGTGGTTGTAGATATCGTGTTACTTTTCGTCTGGCGAGTTTTACGACAGAACTGCTGGCGTTAAATCTAATATATTTAAATATATTAACCCCTTGGCTTACAATAACGTGTGACACACGTGAGGCGATAAATGGAATACGAAATGTTGAAGTTTTTCAATAAATATTAAATTGAAAATATCAATCGATCTCGAGACGGTAAAATTATTTCTATAATATTAATATTGCAGTCAGTTGTGCCAAATGTTAAAGATCAGAGAGAAATTTTTATTTCTGGAATTAATTCTGCGGTATTGCGCACGCTGTCAAAATAAAAATCGTAAGGTAAGGGGTTAAATAAATACTTTATACAAAGAAGAATCAAAGAGTGGAAAAGATGATTAAATCAGTAATTTAGTTTATGTTTTATAAGATGGGTGTGAAGTATCTACTCTACGACTCTCCTATAAGTTTGGCGAATTTTTAGAAAAATGTGGAACCAGTCAGTTTGACTGTCTCGATATTTATAATTTTAATTGTTATTAACCCCTTCCCGTACCATTTCTTTCGTGACTGAACGCCCAATTACTCTGAATTAATTGCTCAAATAACAATTTATCCCTGATTTCAGATACAGCGTATGATTTAACGCAATATTAAATAGCATAGAATTAATTTTATTTTATCCTGGCCCACTGATATTTTTAATTTAATAATTTTTGGAACACTTAAAAATTCACTATTCCATTTATCGCGTCACGAGTGTCACTCGTTATTGTACGGCAAGGGGTTAACACTCGTGATGCGGTAAGTGGGATAGGAAAATTTGAAGTTCTGCGAAACCTTTTAAACTGAAAGTATTAATAAAATACGACGCGATGAAATTATTTCTAGAATATTAATGTTACGTTAAATCATACGATATATTAAGAATAGCTGATTAGTTTTTTTTATAGCTATTTAATGGTTATTTATTGCAGAGGTAGTTACAAAATAAATCGTAGGGCAAGGGGTTAATTTAATGTTTCCCTGCAGCCTACAATCTTAGGTAGATTCCAACCAACCGATGGTTGATCAATTAAATGACAATTTAGAAAATACGTCCTAAAGGTGACGATGATTTATAGTCGCCGTACGATTTGATACTTCGATCCTCAAACTTTTTACTTAGCCCCATTTCAAAAGTCACCCCGATATTCCCGCGGTACCCAAGCCGCCGTAAGATAGAGCGTGTAAATGTCAAGACCGACCAACGACGACTCCACCGCGGCAAGAAAGTTATTAAATAATTATAGCAAGCAACCATGCCGAAGAACTCGCCGGCCGTAGCTGACAGTAATCCTCGTCATAAACGCAAGAAACCGAAGTATATCGTACCGGTCTTTCCTCGTCGTCGCCTCGATGATCGATCAGCCTCGACAAACTGGTGTCCGCCTTATAACGGCCCTAATCTCTTTCCATCAGGAAGGATGAAGGGAAGGGATTAAAGGAAGGGTGGTGGAGACGTTTCATCCCCCCCGTCCTCCGTCTCTTTCGAGTAGCCATAAGTAATCACGTCGACCGGTGGTAGCCAACGAGAACTCGATGAAGAAGAGGGTGACGAGGCGAGAGAGGAGGATCGAGAGGGGCAAAAAGAGGAAGCCCCGGAGAAATGCAGCCTCCGAGAGGAGGAAAAAAACGAGCGAGTTAAAAGAGTGACTGCACCCGGAGAGAGAACCCGGGCGGAGCCCTTCACTGACAGGACGGAGAAGACAAATAGAAGACGAAAAGAACGACGAGCAAGGTGCCTCGGATAATCACCGTGCCACGATGCTACCTCGTCTATGAATACTCCTTTCTTGGAGTACTTTATCGAGACTCGATCCGCAACTGATGGCAGAAATACGAAGATTTTATTCAGCGACGGCGACAACTGTCGAGATACAACTTCGGTGTCTTTTATTTGGAGGATAATCTCCTTCTGAATCTCCTTCTCGTCATGCGCAGTTAAACACTCGGCGGGATAAATAAATCTGATGGGAAATTCTTTATGACATTTTCGATATTAATGATATTCTGGAATTTATAAAGAATTTGTCTACAGATTTATTAGGGTCAGAAGCAATGATCGCATACGATGGAAGCAACGTGAAAGGTACGATCGTTGAATGTTATTGAGGACGTCCCCGTTCCTTAGATTTTCAAGCATCATTTTCGGGAAGTCATTAAGATACCTCAAGTTCGCTTGACATGTTCTTCGAGGCCGAAATCAAAACCGATCAAAGCTGCATCGAGTCTCTGTTGGAGGACGCTGGGAAGATAACGTAGCGGGCAGTCGTTAATCAGCAATAATTACCGATGGTAGATACGTCATAGCGCTTATGCAGCAACCCGGGGCTCGCTTGTACGTTACAGAGGAGAAAGAAAAATCGAACTGGGCCTTCTTCAAGGCCTCGTTGCGAGCAGATCGAAAATGAGATGATGGCTTGCTTCGATGCCTCTCATCCTTCGGTTTCTTCGACGTAATCGAGATTGCTTCCGCTTCGGCGTGTGTTGCATACGATACAAATGAAACGAGCTCGAACGGCTCAGTGTTTCGGTCCTTTTTTTCTTTCTTTTCATCCGTCAAAACTAAACGGTAAAACTCTAAATCTACGGTAACTCTACGGTCATTTAGAAACGAAAATTTGAACTTTGACCTGTACCGCCCCTCTGGCCGCCCTGACCCCTCATCCGGCGCTCCCAAAAATCGGACTACCTCGACTTTGAAATTAAATATCTCGCGTGTTTTTGGACGGATCTCGATGAAACTTTTTCTACGTGTTCCTTGGACTCTTGGTTTTCGATCCACGCCACTGAAATGATCCTGCAACGATTAGTTTTTTCACCACGGTCCCAAGACGGAAAAATGAACCCTGCGATTAAACGGATGAAGATGAAAACTTCTGCTCGGCAGAATCTTAAACTAGACATTTCAGCGAATAAAACGAAAAAAAAAATCATCCCTTTATGGCTTCCAGAAGTCGAGAAACGAAAATTTGAACTTTAACCTGCACCGGCCCTTCGACCGCCAAGACCCCTCGTCGATTTTTTTTTCCTTTTTCTTGACCTTCCGATTATCGAGTTCTCGCCATAACCGATCGGACATTTTTTCGTTGGTGTTATACGGAAATTTATAGGAAATTATTGTGGTCGCATGTTCGCACATACACCGGCCCAATGTGAAGTATTAATGGCGTAGTTTGCATTCTATGAACGTCGGCCGATAAATCTTTAAAGCGACACATTAAGCATGCGCGTAAAAGCGTTATTAATCGTACGAAAAACTTGAGCTAAATACATAATAAATTACCCTGGTGCAGGGTAAAAAATCCGATTTACCCTCGGACTCGCTGGGGTATTCAATTAACCGTATCTAATATCGTAATCTGGATCGATATTTCAAACGTTCGAGGTATTCGCATATGGAGATTAAAAATTGCAATGTGCGATGCCGTGGAAAGTATGGATTTATCGTTGGGTCAGATATTGCGAAATTTTATTGAATATTCGTTCGACGGTGAAAGTAGGAAGAAATAAGGGATGACATTATTTGAGGTAGGAAAATTCGCAGAGTTTAAAATAATTTTATTTTAAGGTTTGTTTGATTAATATTCAATTAAGTTGCTGTAGTTGAATATAAGTATTTGGAGTTTATTCTTTGGAATGAGAAAGGGTTTAATAACCTTTTTGTAGACTTTACTTACGAATGATGGAAAAACTTGTCGCGATAAAACTATTTCCTTCCAATTCGATAATTAAGTTACCTCATTTCGAAGGCAAAAAGTTTGCGTGCATAGTTTGCTAAATCATTTACCGAACAGAAATTTGATCTCTTAATGTTCAGTTTCTGGATAAAATACTTGTTACAGTTCTAGGAATAATAAAAAGCGAATGGTTATCAAAGCAGTGACAATTTATTAATAGTCAGCTACATTATTTTTCCAGAATATTTAACTAATATTTTCTTAGAAATAGTCCATAATTTCTGATACACAATTTTCTTATTACTTTGACAGAAATATTGTCACGCAGAATAATCGAAGAATTATATATAAATGCTATACAATAGTTTAGGAAATGTAATTTTACAAATAGATACAAAAATTAACATATCAACGAGATTACATAAACGGAATTTCTATGCTGCAATCTTATTCTCTCAACAATTTCGTGGCCAATTTCGAGATATAATGCTTGCTGAAATTCCCGCTAATTTTCTGGCGAAATTATCTCGTTGTCACGGCAGGTTGATCGTAAAGAATTACGATGCAAGAGTCGCCGTATCACTTTCTGATTCTCGTCTATTTTACAGTGTTTTCTGAACAGTAACGGACTTTCTAAATGCGCCTGTATTACGGAAAAATGTCGTGCAATTATGCACAAAATGACTGTACCTCTTCGGTATCGTCGATTACGTAAAATCAAGGGTTGCATGCTGTAACAGAACGATCTCCTTTAACTTTAATGTTCGCACGTTGCAATGGCTATAGGCGAAATTGCGTGTATTCACTTAAAACTTAATTCTTTATTTTCCCTTCCCCCATAGTAGGTAATTGCCGTACATGCTTTGCATACGAACGTCAAAACGATTACTTAATATTCAGAATACGCGCATTTTATTACATGAAAGTCACGCAGTTACATTATAATCTGGGGTCGTCTTTGATATCAAAAATTTGTGTATAATTGACAATTGATGTGTGACTTTTGGAATATTAATTATTTAAAATAAAAGACAGAGAATCTTACGAAATCAGATTTATAAACAGGGTTGCGAAAAGTTACGGAAAATTAATTTAAATATTTCTATCGAGACAATTTGCATAATTGTGTTGAACTGGTAATAGTTCATTATTTTAATACATTGAACGCTATGGGGGTTACTTTTGGCAGGTTCTACTATATTCTACGAAATTTTATATAAATTGCAACCCTTTGCGGTCCAAAACATTTTTCGGACTTTGAAATGGAAGGGAAATTAATTTACTGCAAGCATTATAATGCACTTTGATTAAATATATAAAATTATTATCAAGTTTCAATGTCGAAATTTCCTAATCAGGGTTATGTGGTAATCCTGATAAATTACTCAATGAATTTACTATCAAATTACTATACTGTAGAATATAATAAAAATTGTAGTACCATCGCATATACAATTTCTTCTATTTTAACACTAGAACAACCAAGACAGTCAAAATAACTGGTTCCTACTTTTCTCGAAAAATTTTCCAAATTTATAGGTAAACCATACAGTAAATATTCCACGTCTATCTTATAAAACATAAATTAGTTAATCAATCATATATTTCACCCCTCGATTACTCTTTCGCCAAAGTGCCTATTTAATACATTTAAATATAATATACTCAACGCCTATAGTTCTAGTGTTAAACATTGCAACTCCACCAAGAAGTCTTCTCAGCGCCAACAATTTCAATCAATCCCAAACCCCAAGACAAGCTGAATATATTCAGCAACGAACGTGCTAAAGCTTCAATAAATTTCCATCCATTCAATACAAATCTCGTCTTATTAGCACAATTAATTCGTGCACGCATTCCCCCACGGAATACTCTCCCCCTCTTAATCGGCAAATCCACGGTGCAAAGATTCGCGTGCATGGAACTCTCATGATTCATTATCATCGACGGGAGTGGGTAGCGTCGATTTCAAAGGATCTCGCCTCGTAAATATCGCCGGCTATCATCGACAAAATCGCGACCAATTGCCACCGTGCATTCAAGCCGGCATTTGTATTCCTTTTTATCCTCTCCCTCTCTGCACTCTAATCGGTGCGTGGACTCTGCATACGAATGCGAGCACGCTAGAAACTCACGAAAGGGACACTCGTATTTCTGGCCGGATCGTTGGATTACGATGCAACGTCCTCCCGTGTAAGTATATGGTGCACCCTCTTGGTATGGCGGCACACGGTGCACGCGTGTGCACCGCATGCCACGGGGCTCCCATGAGTGGCGTGGCGTGCGAATAGCAGCCCCCCTATAAATCTTCATTTAGTGGCCACGGTCCCGGCCAGTTGCCGAGTCTCTCGTAGGACTTGAGAGCCGGAATTTCAGGGAGTGTACGAAACATCGCTCTGTGCTCTCTGTCGCGACTTTCTGATCTTTCGTGGCGAGACTTCCGAGAGAGGAGGCAGTGAAAGGGGATATTTGAGAGTGAAAGAGAGCAGGAGGGAACGTGAGAAAGACAGTGACGGATGAAGAGAGTGAGGGAGAGAGAAAGGGGGTAAGAAGGACCAAGCGAGGGAAAGGGAGCAGGAGTGAGCGAGGGAACGTGAGAGAGACGGTAAGAGAGTTGAAGAGAGGGTGAGGGAGAAAGAAAGGGGGTTGGGGAGATCGAGAGTACGTGAGAAAGACCATAAGAGTGACGAGGAGAGGGAGAATAAGGGGTAGGAGAGACCAAGAAGGAGAGAGAGTACAAAAGTGAGAGGAAAGGGAGGAAAAGAGGGACTGAAAGAGGGGAAGGGCGTTGGGCACGTCCGAATCAGGGCCGTTGTTTTGCGATGCTGATTAGGGAGATGTCAGCGAGACGTGGATCTCGAGACTCGAGTCTTCAGGATGGCGTGAGTTTTGAGAGGATTCTGGTGGGTTGGAGCTGGAAATTGAGAAATTGCGTGGTTGCAATGGGCTGCTGTTAAGGCGGCATGCTGTAAAATTGAATAGAGCGTGGTGCGCTGCAGGAATGTCTGTTTTTTATTTTTGTAAAATTTGGCAAAACGTATTCCCAGCAGAGTTCGAAATTACAGTGAAATTTTGAAATCATATTTATTTCGTAGGAGCTCGATATTGGGAAAACATCTGTCGATAATTCTGTAATTTGCGTAATTGAAAGTATCCTGTTGGCATTATTTGCCAGAGTTTCAAGGGGAGAGGCAAGAATTATGGGTTTTGCGGAATTACTTGGGATATTGTATCGAATGGTTACCGGGTAAGACGGGAGACCGTCATTACATTTTTAAAGGGAACAACGCGAAATCCGTCAAATCGTGGACGTTCATTAAATCGCACGACACGCTTTCACGAGAAATAACAATTTTGCCTGATTCTTTTTCCATTTGGATAAGTGTTCTCCCGCGGGTTCTTCCAGATAATTAAAAGAGACACGCAAATCCATTTGTCACTTTCGTTATTTTTCACATCTTCGTCGTCTTCTCTATCGTCCACAATTTCTCACAACATGAGATTTGCATAACGTGAGAGCAAAATAAAATGTTAGCTCATATAATCGACTGACGAATTGCAAATTAATAGGTGATTTGCAAGGTCTGCTAATAATTCCTGCAACCTTCTTTTTTTTTAAACGATTAACCTTTTCTCATCCACAATTTTTCACGGTATCAGATTTGCATACCGCAAAATTGCAATTTCGCCGACTCAAAATCGCACCGTTCTCAAACAAGTTCTCATCCACAATTTGTCACGGTATCAAATTTGCACATTGCAAAATTACAATTTCGCCGTCTCAACACCTCCGCGCTCATTGTTTCTTGAATTAAAAATTTCTCCAGCCTTCCTCCCTTTCTTTTTACCAACGATTAACACTTTCTCATCCACAATTTCACACAGTATCAGATTTTCACAGTGAAAAATTGCAATTTTTCGTCTCAACAATTGTACCATTCTCAAACAACTCCGCGCTCATAGTTTCTCAGATTAAAAATTTCTCGAGCCTTCTTTTTTTTTACCAGCGATTAATCTATCCTCATCCGCAATTTATCACAGTATCAGATTTGCACACCGCAAAATTGCAATTTCTCCGTCTCAACAATCGCACCGTTCTGAAACAACTCCGCGCTCATTGTTTCTTTAATTAAAAATTTCTGCGGCCTTCTTTTTTTTGCCAACGATTAACCTTTCCTCATCCATAACTTGTCACGGTATCAAATTTGCACATTGCAAAATTACAATTTCGTCGTCTCAACAGCTCCGCGCTCATTGTTTCTTGGATTAAAAATTTCTGCAGCCTTCTCCCTTTGTTTTTACCAACGATTAACATTTTCTGATCCATAATTTCTCACAGTATCAGATTTGCGCACCGCAAAATTGCAATTTCGCCGTCTCAACAGCCGCGCCGTTCTCAAACAGCGGCGCGCTCATTGTTTCCCAGTAAAATTGCGATTAACAATTGTCACGACCGTTAGTGTCATGCTCGCTGATTTATAAAGTTTATCGAATAAAGCGCGGACGTACGTACTAATGATTACCGTTTCAGTCACGGCGTTGTAATTGCAAAAACACGGCACGGCCGCGGCTTGTACGATGGTCGCCATGGAAAAAATGCCCCGGTTATGAGTGCGCCTGACGTTTTAACTGCACCATTAAAATCAGGCTACACGAATTCACGACGTTAACAATACGTTATTAGTATTGTGCGCGATATTACCACGCAATGATTACTCCCGTGAAAGTGAAAGGCACTAAATTCATGATTTTTCCTTGCGCACCGATTCGCGATTTACCTCGAGATTTTAGTAGCAACCGCAGCGTAACTTGTAAACCTATCTCCGTGACAGTTTCATTAAATAGATACCAATCTGATTTAATTTCACCTGTCAGGATGTATATCTGTCCGTACATTAACAATGCATTAGCAATCGTGCGAGGGAGTAAGTCGCGTGTAATCTACTGGGCTTGTAGCATTTGACATTTCTGATCCGAGGATGGGAGAAAAGTTGAAAGACAATGAAAATGTAGTAAAAGGTAACACGGAGGAGTAAACGATTTTTACAAAGTTACTTCATCGCAATTTACTGCGTCATTATAACTCTGTACATCGGTTTTCGCTGCTATAATTATTTCACATACGACCTACAATTTAAGGTAGGTTCTGAATCATCGAAACTATGATAAAATAAACGATAAATCCGTTAACGTCATACCAAACACAGCCAAGCAAAATTCTATCGCAAGGGAGTTCAGCAGACGGATAATTCAAAATGGTAGGAAGTCTACAGGAACACAGTCCACGTGTACTTTAAAGAAAAAGAAGCCGTAATTAACTCATGCATATTTATCATGAAAATAAATCCTGCCACTGATCGTGGTCACCGCTAAAATATCTGGTATCCGCAATGCCTTAAAAGTACCTTGGAAATAACGCAAACCTAATTAAATTCGAATCGACAGTATCTGAAACATCGACCCCGTCATACGATACAGGACTCGTCCAGGAATATTCAGCGTGGATGCTGCAGCTCGATAATGCAGGACAGCCGAAAAGAAGAACGCGACGGAGAATGCGAAAAAGAGAAAGATGGAAGGATCGTTCTCATTACGTGGCAGGAATGATTCTCAGAAATTTCGTGTCTCGATAAGTTTTCGTCAACCGCAGACAGGATGCGTGTAAGAATTCGCCATTGGCTCTCCTGTTGGTCGTTCTACGGTCCCTCCTTCAACGTCTTTCCTTCACCTCGGTCCTCTCTTTCCATGGGTTTTGCGGTCGAGCTCCGGTCAAGTTACCGGTGCACCGGCAGCTAACCTCTCCGCGGATTAATTCGAGATCGTAGCTGGGTGTGTGCAACCGGTGCAGTTGCATCGTCGTTCACGGTTGTGTGGGGAGGCTGGTGTTGCAGCACGCAACCCCGAGGTCGCGCTATCGGGCCTCTATCGTCCAAATATTTACGATCCCCTTACGCGAGCGGCTTTATGACGGTGAATTTCATCCGCGACACGCCGTAAAGAGCCGGGTCCGTACCGCCTCCTTTTTTGCATCCTTTGCTCCCTTTGGATGCCTTTATCGCCGGTACCAGCTCCATCAACCTCACCTTGGATATCTTTGATGCGTGGCTATGGGGATTTCTTCATCGTCCCTCTGTCCTTATGGGTTTCGCAGCCCTCGTTCCCTCTTACCTCTCATGTGCTATGCAGAGATGGCAAGTTGCCGAATACCTGCAAACTTAAGGTCATAGGGGCAAGGAGATCGGTTCTGGCACTGCACCTTATCCCCTTTAGTTTCGACGCAATGCACAGGGATAAAGGTGTCGTATCGGCGATGGTATTTGAAAGGACAGTGTAAATTTAATTCTAGATACACATGTTTTCAAGTTGCAATTATTTTTTTAAATATTTTACTATTCCTTTTGATTGCAATGTTCGTGAAACACTAATACGTACGCGGTTAAATGACTGGTTCAGTAGAATGAAAATATGTAATTTTTTGTATTATCAACTAAATGCTGTTTTCTGCATTGTGTGCAATATTAACTTGACAATATACTGTACTCTTTTGGGAGAAATATAATCGTTATTCCACAATCGGGTAACACTAAACCTACCGTGGGCGGTCAAATGACCGCTTTCTGATTTTTTCTAAAAACTCCTCAAATTGATTAGGCAGCCATTCAGTAAATATTTTAGGTCTAGCGTATAAAACAAAAATTACTCAACTAATCATCTTTTTCACCTCTTCAAATCTCTTTTTCCAAAGTACTTATTTCATATATTTCAATATAACAGATATAAAGCCGGTAGGTTTAGTGTTAAATGATAAGCTACGGTTAGAGAAGGTATATATACCGCTCCCAAAGACAAGAGAAGTCCTCTGGCCTCTGGTTTGTTCTGATTCGAAACTCAAAGGCTACGAAGACTTTTCCTCTCTCCAGGGAGAAGAGTCCCTCGTTCTGTCTCTCGTTCACACGCGTAGCTATGGGATTTTTTGATCGTCCTGTCCTTACAGGTTTCGTAACCTTCTCTTTCTCCTCACTGCCTCCATGTGCGTTCGTTGAAGCATTTTAAGTTTACACTCGATGCTCTCCACCGGCGAAAAATTACGACATTGGAGTTTTGGTCGAGGGGAATCGTTAACCCGATGTTGCGTGCTGCGAGATCGCTCCGAGACGAGCGACATAATTGCGTGACTTTTATTGCGAGCGTTGTTATGCGGCATGCAACAGTTTGCGCGACGGTATCGGTTCAATGAAGAAATAAAGTCCGAAAGGAGAGAAGGGATCGACGGAACGATGGAGATAGGGACTGGGATTCTCAGGCTGAGACGTGGGTTGGGGTTCGTTCGACTTTGCCTGAGGTATTCTTGAAATCTTATATTCTGTATGAAAATTTTTCCAGACTGTACATTGTCGTTGGTCGTCATAAGTTTGAGTGACTTTTACGTGTTGATATCTGCGAATTTTTGAGCATTTAGGACTGAGAGTTATCGAGCCTTTCAATTACTTCGATTCTTCTCAATAGATGTTATTATAATATTGAAAAAATAACGCAGCAATGCATTATAACAATGGATGGCTGGCTTTCCGTAGTTCAGCTTTAACCCTTTGCCCTACAACAACGAGTGACACTCGTGATGCGATTGATGGAACAGGAAATTTTGAAACTTCTCAGAAATTATGAAATTGAAAATATCAGTGGAAGACGACACGATAATATTATTCCTATGTTATTAATATTGTTTTAAATTCTAACATGTGTCAAGAATCACTGACATATTTTTATCTTAGCATTTTAATTTGCAATTATTGCGGAGGCAGTCACAAAAGAAATCGTAGGGCAAGGGGTTAATTTCTATGGTCATTTCACCTGAAACCTACAATTTTCTGTAGATTTTTAATTAGCGAGGCCACGATTTACAGATTAATTATGTTGTTATAATTTGGGAATTTGAACCTCGAACTCCACAGCTACTATAGCCCCTTAACACTAACCGTACCTTATGTCATCAAATGACCGATTCACTGATAGAAAATATGTAATTTTTTCTATATTAAATTGACAACCCTCTGCATTTCTTTTGGAAAATTATAATCGTTATTTCATAACCGATCAAATGATATGCTACGGTCAAAATAAGTATCCATAAAGTGCCGGTGTGGTTAGTTTTAAAAAATATAAATTAGTGCGACGAGTACCTCATAAAGAAAATATTTCTTCAACATTGTTATCATGAAATTTTGATTTAAAAATTAGATTATCAAACTCGTGCGATGAATTCTCCTGTCTGTGTTAAAGATATTTCAACTACTAATCGTTATTGCTACATCCTGTACAGACTACGTATAGGAAGTACCAGCGTGCTCCTCGAATTAATAACAACTTTATCAGAGCGTGTATGTATACATTTAACAGCGGCAGGGTCAACGTATTCCACGAATGGTGCCGCTGATGTTCGCGAATGACGAAGTGGAACGTTTCTGATTGTGTCGGTTAAGTTCAGTTAGTTGTTCTTTGCGGCTAACTATATCGAATCGAGCTGTAAGGAGAAACTCGTCTTGCATTTACCTCGCGTTTTCCTTTCGCGTTTGCTCCTCGACAAAACGGTAAAGCATCAGATAGGACTTATCAAAGATGAGAGCTATCTGCTTTCTGCATCTACGATGCATTCGATGGAGACTCGCGCTGCACTGGCCCAGCGAAGCGCATAAAGAGGACGGTTAGATCATCTTCTATTCAAGGTCGGTTCCGGAAAGGAAACTTATTCGGTGCTCCGAAAGTGATGCCATGATTTCTTGTCAAAGGGCACGTTGAAAAGTTCTAGCTTACTAAAGTGTCTCCGTGAGATGATATCTGTGGCTGCAGCTTATCATAGCCACTCTATTCTTGTAATCAGCTAAGAGAACTTTGTGGTTCATTAAGTTTTTCTTCTAAAATTTGTTCAGTTAGAACTACTGAACAGTCATCTTCAACTAACGGAGGTCACAGTCATCTAGAATAGTTGGAATTCCACTTCTGATACTAATTTTATTCTGGAATACCACTTCTGATGCCAAATTTCAATATGTCTTCCATAATACGGTTCCAACAATTTTTATTATAAATTAAAAGCTTCTGAACCTTCGGATGCAAGACAGATAATAGACGTAGACCGACGGTATGACATCGTTGATGAATTACAAACAGAAACTGTATTTTCTCGAGCCCTACGTCGTCCTTTGAGGACTCCAAATTAGTGTAGAGGAAGGTTAGGACAACTCTGACCATTTTGACTAGGATTCCAAAGGAAGAACATCTCTTGATATGTCCCAAATATTAAGGAAAGCCATTACTGAGCTGAAAATAAGCATTGTATTCTGTTTGTTATACGAAAATATTTAACCTCTTCAGGGTCGACTTTTTTATAGAAGCTATTTTCATACCCCTAACTGTACACCGGAAATAACATTGTCAGTGCAGCCAGACCATAAGATTTTTATTTTTCTTGTTGAGAGATTCTGTATTGAATAATTTATTATCAAATATTTGTTCGTTTTATTAACGATAGTGATTGTAATTATAAACAACTAAATGTCCACATATGTGGCCAAGGGCGTCAAGAGGTTAATATGAGTCGGTATTCAAGAGAATTCTTGAACTTCCTTCGACACTATGATCAACGATTCTATCCATCAATTTTCTGAGCAGAGTCAATGATTCCTCCAGACCGGAAGAAATGGAGAGCGACATTAAAAGCTTACTCTGCAGAGTCTTCCTCCTTCAGCTTCATACGTTTCCTCATCGCAGCCCCAGGAATTAATACAGCGAACTCGTTCGATTATTTTAATGTTTGCAAGTTCGTGACCCTTCCTCTCGAAAGGTTAAGAGAATGAAACCGGGTCGTCGATCCGAAGCCAGAAGAGGCATGATTATTGGATCATTGTTCTGCACGGTTGATGCTGGTTTCCGCTTGTATCGCAATTATGAAAAAATATTCCTTTCGTAACCGTGATCACAATCACAGCCGCATTTACCATCGGGACGAAATCGTGCAGGCAACATATGTATATGCAGGTGTCCCGGGTGTACCAACCGGATGTAATAAATCGAACACGGTGAAAACGTTCGGCGAGCGCCTGCCGTGACTCGATGACAGCCTGGAATATGCCGGCTGATCGTGACTTCACTGATCCAGGACCGAGTGCACCGCAATGAATTTCGTTTTGCCAGTGTTTGCTTCGAAACCGCTGCGCTTTCGATGAACAATGAAATTTCACGAGTAACAGTACACTGATATTGTCTTCGAGTTGAGACAACTGTTCATGATACGGTATAAAAATGAATTTCAATGGCTCAAGGACGTTGGAATAAAATACCATCGAGTTCGGGTGATCGCAAGCTACAGGCTGAGTCGAAGAAGCTTGAATTCGAAGGAGATTTACCGGTAATCTTAACCCTTCATAATCCGAATTTTCTGTGGCATTTGAAGATCAGTTGCATTATTACGTATTACAGAATTATAAAAATGCTATTATAAATAATATATTTACCTTGATTTTGAAACAGTGAATTGTAAAGAATTTCATGGTTTTTAAGAACTACATTATATTTGGCAAACTTAAAAAATTGTCTTGAGATTAGATTTGTCCTTTGTTAGTTCAAAGTTACACGGGCCCATAGAGGGTTAACACATTGCATGTGGGAAACGTACTTTTACGTATTTTGTAATCTGCCACTGGAACTCGAGTTACGTAAAAGCACGTATTTAGTAGGTATGTGCTGGAGAACGGATATTGTTTAAATAGGATGGGCATTGCTTATTAAAAACAATGTCGTTTTTTTAATCATAGAGCATATATAATATTTAAGTGTAAAATGAAAAAAAGTTTCATTAAGAAGACCGAGGTAGTTTTCGATTTATTGCGGTTTTACTGAATGACCAAACTCCCGGGAAATTCACAAAAAATGCCTGATATGCACGCGAGTCTGCGGCGAAATATATCCGCATGCAATTTGTTAATGTTTTTATAGAATGACTGTAGAGGTAATGGTTTGGATTTTCAATCAGTAATTTCGAATTCAAACCCTGCATCCCCCTGGAAAATTTATTCTACTTGATACGTGTATCACACCCTCTCTGGTTGGAGCTCCCTATATAAACGTAAATAAAATGACCAATTTAGCTGAAGCCAAAAAAAATAGAAAAAAACCATGTGTGATGGAAAATTGAACATCGTGATAGTAGATGTCTTGATAAACTAAAACCAAACAGCGAATCGTCCCGATTGTTGCAAGGAAGTCGTCGATAAATCGTTATACAAAGGCCACAACAATCTCCGGAGCAGCCGGCATTTTTGCAAGATGCAACCAGTTCAGCGCTCAATTAAAATGAGCGGTATTAACAGAAAGGCTCGTACCGTTTCATTTAATCGCCGTAACGATTGTCCACGCGGGTAAATTGTTGTAACTCGGCGAACCGTATCGTCAAAGGGCGACTGTCGAAGAATGCTACTCCTTTCAGTGAATCGACGATGCAAGGGGGTATATACAGCGTGCAATGGATAATCACGATATATATCGTCGGTAGTTAGAAGAGAAACTGCGCGTGATCGTGAACAATTCAAATCCTCTATATCGTGTATGAACACGCGGAACCATGTACGATGCATATTGCTACACGGATTTAATTAATTCGTGATCGGTAGCCCGTACAGTTACTCTTTATTCTTCTCCCGTCAAGCAGACCGCCGATTAATTTTTCCCTCTAGATCCTAGAGAAAAAATCGTTGATATTACACGATACTTTACTTAACTTTACAGTTAACACGTTGAATGCCACCCATATTTCGCTAGTTCCATCACTTCCACCGAACCGAAACTGTTTTTATTAAAATCACATCTTTATAGAATCGAAATAATAAAATGAACTAATAGAAAACCGTAGAATACACCATAAATTTATTTCCATGCAGTCATTTTTAATATAATAGAAAAGACTGGGAAATTCACAATAGAAATTGTAGGATAATTATTTAACAGAAATTATCTGATGATAATTTGCGATTCGCGATATTCTTTTCTTTCTTCCGCCTTAACACTAAATTTACGGAAGCCGTCAAATTGACGGGTCCCTACTTGTCTTATAAATATTTCTCAAATTTATAGGGACGCTGCACAGTAAATATTTCACGTGTATTCTATAATACAATAATGACTTAACGAATTACCATCTTTGCCGCTTGATCTCTCCCTTTTCAAAGTCCTTATCTGATATATCGCAATTTAAAAAATTTCACGCCGTAAATCTAGTGCTAATAAGCGCGCGCATTTCAAACTCCATCAAAACTTCTAAACTGTATCGATCAACGAAGACTCTTTACAATCGATTCCTTCAAGTTTCTACCATACAATCGACCTAAGCAGCGTGCATTATTTCAAAGACGCGTAAATTGATTCCCCGTAGATCCAGGCGATGCATCATTCCATCCGCGGGCTTACGTAATAATTAATCGAGGCTGCCGTTGCGCGTACAACGTCGGCCGCGGGTATAAAAAGGCCGAATAGCCGTGCACAGCCGAGTCGAATGATTCTCTCGCGTACAAATATTCTAAATGACCGTCTTAAATTATCCGCCGCTATCGCGGATAATCGAGCCTTCGCCGCGGTTTCTCGGCGCGTTGCGCTACGCCAAGAGCATAAGCTTCTGGCCTACGGTCGTTCCTGCACTTTGCCTCGCGATGGTAGCCTCCTGCAAGACGATACTTCGCCACGACTGTTTTTCACCTGGCGTGATTCGAGAAAGCCTCTCTCCTTCTTTCTCCATCTTCCTTCGACGTTCGGGTTTCTCTCTTGGCCTCTCTCTCTTCCCTCCTCGTATCCGCGGACACCGCGCCGAGGCTGGCCGGTAAATCGCACCCGGATACCTCGACTTTAGTCGTTCGAGGAAGGTGATAACGATACGGTACATTAGCGGCTGCGTGAATTTCTCATTAGTCATCGACGGTGGCCGCCGTAATTTCCAGCACGCGCTCCATACTGTACCTGTCGGTGGCCCTTTCTCTCTTTTACCTCTATCTTCCTCCTCTTCGTCCTCCGTTTCTCTACGTTTCTCTTGCCTTCTCAAATTCTCTCCTCGATCTCCGCCCTTCTTCTTTCCTCTGCTGTTTTTTATTACAATTTTCACTACTCGGTATCTTTATAATTTCTCAGCCCCTCTAGCTTTCTCTTGTTACTTTTCCGCGTCTGAATCTTTCCTTTTCTTTTTCTGAATTTACTTTTCCCCCCATCTTCTGCTACTGTTGTAGTACCACTGTATATTGTTGGCTACTTCCTCTTCTGTTTTTTGTTATAACTGAAACTACTCAGTATTTTTGTAATTTCTTCCTCAGCCCCTCTAGCTGTCTCTTGTTATAGCGAGGGGCCAGAAACAAGGCACTTGAGGGGTAATTTGCTCTGATTCGTCCGACGGATAGGGACATCCCTCTCCCTCACGCATTTTCGATTTCGACGCGCTATTGGCCGAGAGACCCGCACATTCGTTGTGTCGTCATGTGAACGACGAAAGGAGTGTTTTATTTCCGGTTGTCATTCGTCGATCTCAGGTTTCCACGACCGACATGGTGGGGATAGGCGGTGCGAGGGCAAACTCCCCTTCCGTCCCAAGTGCCTTGTTTCTGGTCCCTCACTATACTTTTCCGTGTCTGAATCTTCCTCGCTCTTTTCCCTTTTACTGAATTTACTTTATTCCCCATATTCTGCTACTGTTGTAGTACCATTGTATACTACTGGCTACTTCCTCTTCTGTTTCTTCGTTTTTCTATCTTTCCTCTATTTCACCATCTCACTTTCATTCTTCTCCCTCTACTTTAATTTCTCTTTCTCTCTCTTCTTTAACACTATTCCTACCACGACCGGTCAAATGACCGTTTTTAAAATTTCGATTAGAATTTCCTATATACAACGTAATTGAATCGTCTTTAAACTTCACGATTTTTCCTGACATATACGTATAATACATTCACATTATAATACATTTTTCAATATTCACTTCTTCTTTTACTGTTCATTTTCTGGGAAAAAATTATCATTTGACAAATTCACCGGTGGCGGTAGGAAAAGGTATACGTGAAGTGTCGGTAGGAATAGTGTTAATTTCCCTCTTCTCCCCTTATCTCTCGTCTTTCATTTCCCTTTTTCCGCCCTCTCTCTCTTCCTTTTCGCTTTCTCTGTTCGCCTGCGCGCCGACCGTCCTCTCTACTTTTCGCGCCCTTTTCTCCCCGTTCGAAGCGGCCGTGGCGGCGGAATGCTTAAATCGTTTCTCGTTCGACGTCGGGCTACCGAACGTGTCCTATTAATATCGCGTTACCCGCCGTGCACGCACGTTCTCGAGCGGGTTAATGCACGCTTTTAATGCCCGCCGGTACGCTAAAATATGAAGACAGCGCCGTGATACACGCTCGGACGCGTACTCGTGTGGGTGTGCTCGCGCGCGTTTAAGAAATTGCACCAGGTGGGTGTACCCATGGTTAACCCATACTCTTGTACCAACCTACGGGAGAGGCAATAAGTTAATTGTTGGAGATTTTTGACGATCGATCCGGAATTGGCTTTTCCCTCGACGTAATTAATGCCCTCTTCGTGGGGGCTGATGTCGATTATGTTGTACCGAAGAATACGAGCCCCGGCTGAGAAATGAGCATGATTCATCGACCGAGACAATGGTTTCTTCGGCTGTCTTGATAAATTGATGAGCCGGACGATTTTGTAAGATTACGCGTACGAAGCAAGGGCGGCAAGAACGATCGGCGTTTCGAATGATTCTTAAACGGTATCGGTGCCCCGATGGGAAGTAAAATCATTGTTGGATCACGATACCTGTAATTGGATTGAATATAGACAAAGGATATTATTGGCCGTCGAAAATGTATGAAATAATCGGTGGATTCGTTGAAAAATGATACTTTCATACGTCAACGTGACCGTAGATTATCTTGCTAATGGTGATTAATAATGACTATTGTACCGTTATCTTTATCTATGTGTATTCACACCCGTATGATACTCCAACAATTAAATTCACTCTGTATAATCTGTACAATATCTCTCTATAAATCATCGCGAACAATGATCCAGCGACGTTTGTAAAATTGAAATACACTTTGCGTATTAACTATACGAGAATCTCTGCGACATTGGAAGAAAAGGGACTCGAAAATGTTCGATCTGAACGTGTCTAAACGGCTTTCCGAACGTTTCGTGTCCGAATGTGCATCTTCGACGATCACGCGGCGGGGGGATCGATGAATAAAGGATGGTTGGCACAAAAAATCCTCCTGAACGAACGAGCACGCTCCTCCAGATTCCCTCGAGCGCAGTCCCTTTCCGCTCGGAGGGAAGAAGGGTCGAGAATCGATGACTGCACGTTAGGTATATAACCCTTTCTGCAGTCATCGCGGTCCGTTGTATCGCATCGCATCGTGTCTTCCCTACATGGAAATTCAACGTAAAAAGCCGCTGCCAGGACCCCGCAGTCTCTGCGGTCAACAGCTGGGATGAACGAAGGTGACACCATGGTCACCGTGACGTGGATGCCGTCGAAAATGGTAACCGGCTTTGCGATCCCCAGACTTTGTATTTCAAGTGGAATGCCGAAGTATTATTTGACGAAGGGGTTGTTAAACACAATTTAGGGAGATTTGTATATTTTGCGATGGAAAATTGTTGTTGGGTCTTGGGGCAACAGGTAATTTGAAGGAGGATGCGGTGTTTTCTGAGAGATATCAGTAGAGGAAGATTTAACATTTTTTGTAACAGGTGCTTTGAATTTTTGAGATGAATAATTAGTTTGGGTTGTCTGTCTTGGCGAGGTTGTCGAAGAAATTCTGTCGTTTTGTTAATTTTAGTTGAAACTTGACGTGTATTTCAATCATTGTGACTGAAGTATGCTGTAGAAATATCTATTGGAGCAAATATCCATTAGGTGTACCTCGACTAAAGAGAATTGTTAGTAGAATGCCATTTCGTTTATTTTCGCAGGAACTTAACACTAGAACTATCAAAGCAGTCAAATTGACTGGTTCCCAAGTTTTCCAAAAATTCTCCAAGTTTACAGAAGAGTTATAATGTTACATAACAAAACATAAATTACCGAGTCGATCATATTTCCACCTCTTGATTGTTCTTTTTTCAAAGTACTTATATAACACTAAACCTACCAGCTTTATATCTGTTATATTGAAATACACGAAATAAGTACTTTGGAAAAAGAGATTTGAAGAGGTGAAAAAGATGATCGGTTAATTAATTTTTGTTTTATACGATAGACCTAACACATTTACTGAATGGCTGCTCAATCAATTTGGGGAATTTTTAGAAAATCAGAAAGCGGTCATTTTACCGCCATGGTAGGTTTAGTGTTAATATATCGCAACACAATAAATTTAACACCTTTCTAGTGTTAAAGTGTATCACTACGTCTGAAGTATTCTACAGAAATACATACTGGAACAAACATCCATTATGTTTACCTCAACTAAAACAAAATTGCTAGTAAAAAAAATTGGATTCCCTCCAAGTTTGGCAATAGAGAGTCGACATTGTCCGCGTAATATTCCGCTTGGTGCTGCAAGAGGGTTGAAGTTATCCCCATTGAAAGGGCTCGAGCATCCGCGAAAGTGTGAGCATAATTCAGCACCTCAAAGCCGCGAACGTTGTAAAGCTTTATCACCGATGATCGGTGATTAGAAAGGACTTTTATCAGTCGGAGTTTCGAGCCGTGTTTCCGCGCACCGACGACGGTATCGTAGAATTCCGGAATTCCCGGGGAATTCGCGTAATCCTAGAAAGTACAATCTCGTCCTTGAAGGAGACCGAGCTCTCCTCGTACGTCGGAGGTCGAGGTCGAGAGGCCGGAACAGGATCACGGGAATCCGAGGTGCTTAAAGCGTTTCGACGACTCATCATCGAGGATTCCTCGTGCTCCCGGAGGTCAGATAAAAGGGAATCCATGTGCACTCGCTGGGAAATGGCATGTGTAGCCACCATGGTGCCAGACGATCGGAATTTCTGCCAGCCACTTCCGTTATTTATGAGCACCGGCGTTTTTCTCCTCGCTTCGAGTGCGATGCTGATTGCGCTGAATTTCTGACGAGATTTTTCTCTGACCCGATCCGAGATACCGTCGTTCTTCCGTTTCTAGCAGGATACGAGTCTCGGGTGCCTTGAGCAGAATAATTCTTTGGATTGTTGCAATTTTATATTACATCATTGTAAGGGATACTTTGTTCTACAGTATTACCGAGAACTTCTGAGTTTGAAACTTTGATGGATCTTTTAAAAATTATTTTAAACGGAAATCGGTATTTACACTTCAACTTTTTGTGGTAGTATGTCAGCCTATGCCGTAATTTCACGTTGCAACAAATATTCTATCTATTTAATGCTAGAATTATTAGATATATTTAACTCTTTGCTGTTCTATGTCGAGGTATGCTCGACATAGCTTTTTTATTTTCTAACGATTTAATATCGACTTTCCAATTTCATAATGATTTTATAATATCACCTATATATCCGACAGTTCCTATAATTATAGTTATCATTAAAAATAATGAATGACCCACGATAGAAAATGTTATGAAATTAATTTCATTTAGCTCACTACAAAATTGACAAAATAATTCGGACCGCACAGAGTTAAATATATTAAATAGGAACTTTGAAAAAAGAGGAATCAAGCTGCAAAGAAGATGGTCAGTTAAGTAATTTATGTTTGGAGAATTTTTCTAAAAGATTGGGAACCAGTCATTTCAACTGCGTTGGTAGCACCACTGTTATTCCCAGCGTTAAAATTTGCCAGTGATGAGCGTGAGAAGCCTAAAAATAATCCAACACGGACAAAGTCACATAATTTGAGCTGGCAGTGAATGGTTTAAACGATCATATTTTTTTTCCAACACCTCGCCGTTAAACCTTTAACACACAGATTTAAATTTCGACTATGTCCAAGGGTTGCCCTTTACGATGACGTTAAGCGATCGTCGTGAGAGCTTTTAGATAAACATTCGAGATAGCATTTCCTTTTGCATGCCTTTTTTATGTCTTTACAATCCAACGACGTGAAAGTACCTGGCACGGCGAAACACGCGAGGGTCTCGTTTATTAGCCCTGTGCAATTCGGATTGCGGATTGTAAAACCGCGGCGAAATTTCAC
Source organism: Cerceris ruficornis (assembly GCA_963989415.1). Classification (NCBI taxonomy): domain Eukaryota; kingdom Metazoa; phylum Arthropoda; class Insecta; order Hymenoptera; family Crabronidae; genus Cerceris; species Cerceris ruficornis. The sequence continues at coordinate 9,848,091 of OZ022527.1, forward strand.
CGGGCCGATGTTGATACCGAAGGATCGGCTTTACGAGTGCAAAGACCTCGGCCTCGCGTTAATTCGACAGAATGAACTTAAGGTACGATTATTCGGACTTGCTTCTTCTCGTAATGATGATATTGACTTAACCCCTCGCTCCGAAATAAAGATTCGTACTCGTGGCGGAGAAAATGAAATAATAAAGTGAAGTTAAAGAAAGCCGGAGAATACGAGAGCATAAATTTATTTCCATGCAGTCATTTTTAATATAATAGAAAATACTGGTAAATTCGCAATAGAAATCGTAGGTTTAACAGAAATTTCCTGATGATGATTTGCTATAGGACAGTATTTCGTAAACTTTCTCAACAGGGGATTAGTATTTTTTGTAAAATTTGTGCGCGGCTCTGTTTTACGTATAATTATACATTGTTTAACACATTGAACGCCAGCTGTGTTTTGCTATTTTCATCACTTCTATCGAAGTGTAATTTTTCTATTCAAATCGTTTCTTTTTACGATAGAAACGTTAAAGGTAAAAATAGTTATGTACTCAGTAATACTTCACTTTTCTAACAGCAATATTTTAATATTGAATATATTAGGAAATCCGTGAATATGTCAATTTAGAAGTTATAAGAAGCTTCATCTAATTCAGCAACATTGATCTTCGATGACCTTCATGGCATTCAACGTGTTAATGTGTTAATTTTAATTTTTTATAAATGCGTTAACAGAAATCAGGTTATTTATTTTAAATAGACTGCATTAAAAGTTTGCCCGCGGAGCAGTGGATAATACTTCTATTAGAGGAAAGGAACAAAATGAAGTACAAGTGCATGTACAAAAGCAGAATTTATTCAGTTAATACATTTAGCACATAAGATAGTTTTAGAGCTATCAATCGTCGATCGTGGTGGATACAAGCCTAACGATCTCGATGTTCGCCGACCACAGTCAATGGCCACACCGGAAAGGTTAAATCGTAATTCTCAATTACCGCTCGTAACTCCAGTCGAAACGTTCTCCAATTACAGATCCATCGTTCATTTAAAGCGGAAAAGTGCACGTTTCAGAGTTCGAGCTCCATGAGTCAACCACGGTATGCCTTTTTCCAGAAATTCTTACTTACCCCCATTGCGTGCGGTGGGACAGTCCGTGACGCTCGGTGAATGTAAAATGATAAATTACATCAACCGGAGACTTTACGATCTCAGAACGGAACGTGTTAATTCAAAATATATTGACCGGCCGAGAACCGTGTAGCAGATAAACGATCACATCGTCCAGATAACGGTTGCGTTCCAAAACTTTTCCTCGGCGTTGCCTCACGCTATCATGCAAAACCCGCGCAAAAATCATAACACACCAGCTGGGAAAAAGTTTCCATTTGTTTTTCTTCGATTTTGGCTGTTATGACCACTTGATTTAGGACCTGCCAGTTTCAGGTGAGTTCTGAAATTTAGGCTATTATGGAATCGAGGCTATGATAGAGTAAATAATAAAAAAAACTCTACTGGAGATGACAGTGGTTTACCATGGCTCCATTGATTGGAAGATTCACTTAACACGTTGAATGCCAGCCGTATTTTGCTAGCTTCGTCATTTCCACCGAACCGAAATTGTTTCTATTAAAATCACATCTTTATAGAATAGAAATGTTAAAAGTAAGAATAGCTATGTACTCGGTAATACTTCCCTTTTCTAGCAGCAATATTTTAATATTGAATATATTAGTATATCCGTGAATATCGCAATTTCTAAATCATAAGAAATTTCATCGAATTCAAAAGTGCCGGTCACCGGTGGTCCCCATGGCATTCAACGTGTTAACTCCATACTGACAATAGTTCCTTCACCTCTAGTTGTTTAACCCTTTGCACTCGGAGCCATCGCTGACGTTACCTATCAGCAACTCGGCGGTACTTTACGATTTACGATTTTCTGAAATTAAATTCTGAATTTACGATTTTCTGCATTCTGCCATTTCTGAAATTAGGAGACTTCCAAAAAAAAATACACTCGATATTGAGTGTATAGACCAAATAACCTGTTTCAACTATAAAATTATTAATTTTACGGCTACCTATTTACAAAATACGGCCAAAATGTAGTGTATAGGCCTAATCCGACATTTCATATGCACCAACCTACTATGCAGCAAAGAATTCAAAATCATCAACACCCAACAATTGAGCCGTTCAGTGCACAAATCGATTAACTCCATAAAACGTAAAGTGGAGAAACGAGATGAAATAGTATACATTCCTTTTCAAAATTCCCTTCAAAATATAAATACAAATAAGTATTGTAGAATATATAATCGCATTTAGCTTTCCTCTAACGAAGTACAAAATGAATAAAGTGGAATAGCCTTGGAATTAATTAGATTGACTTGTAAATTCAATTATTTATTATTCGATGGCCAAACAAACTTCGTCATTTAATGGTGTTAATCGTTGTTATTACGAAAATTTATTCTAAACATAAAAAGTTAGGATTCGATCAAGTGCTTTGAGACTTAAATTTAAAAAAATTCAAAAAGTGGAGTTAATCGATTTGTGCACTGAACGGCTCAATTATCTCTCGTCAAACCCAGAAAGTTATCTTCACACCCAGATTAAAAACCATCAACCACCAGCAATCATTTCTCTCCAAAGTCATCAAATTCCCCTACTATCCCCCCTCAAAATTGCACCCGGAAAAAGATCCCGTCCCCGGCAGATTCAGAGGCTGATAACTGTCGTCGCGCTCCGAGGAGAAACCGAGAATGAGAGACGGAGAAACAAGGAAAGAGAAAAAGAGAGTCCCGGTAGGCGTTTCCGTTAGACCGTAACGATATTGTCAGGTTGCATAAGGGGGGCCCCCGGTTATGACAGATTACGAGCACATAAATAATGGCCGCGCGATTTTCGTCCCGTGTAGACGTACACGTGGTCGTGCACACATGTTGAAACGCGTAAGCACACACGCAAGTGCAGGAAGACAGGAGGCTCGTATCTGTGAACCGTTGCGGTGGGTAGTAGGTATATCGAGGCGAGTGATCTACGGCAGGATCCGTAGATCGATGACTGACCGTGCCGACCGAACAGCTGCTGCCGGGTCGTAGGATGACCTCAGCCTGAGGTTGATCGATGACTTCGACGATGACCTCGGTGAGGGAACGATCGCCGGCTCCGAACCGGCATTCTTCTACTCTGATCCTCGTGCACCGTGTACACGAAGCAGGAACTCCGCGAGGGCTCTCGGTGACGTTTGATCGCCACGAAGTATGCAAACCGGTATATCCTTCCTTAACTACACTTTGCCCTCTGCGATGATGCGTGTCGATGGAACCGAGACCTCGGAGAGAACGTCGGCACTGGGGTAATGGGCTAACTCTGTGACTTGGAATCTGATAATTGTAGAGTATAGAGAAACGCGGAGGTTTTGTCTTCTAGGATTTGGATCGTTATTGTTTTTTTTTTTATTCTTCTGGAAAGATTGATAGTTGTATTCTGAAAGATGATTGGTGAAATTGTGCTTTTGTAGTTTGAGATTCTTGAGTTCGATACGTTGAACGCCACCGGTATTTCGCTAGTTTTGTCAATTTTACTAAAGTGAAAGTTTTTCTGTTAAAATCGCATCTTTACGGAGCAGAAACCTTAAAGACACAAATAGTCAGCGGGACTTTATCTTTTTAACACGTCGAATGCCATGGAGGTCACCGGTGACCGGTGTTATTGAATTCAATGAAAATTCATATGACTTTTAAACTGTAATATTTACGAATTTGTTAATTTAGTCAATATTTACGCGCTGGTCTCAAAAAGTTAAAGTCCTACTGTCTATAAATATCTTAATATCTTTAAAGTTTCTGCTTTGTAAAGATGTGATTTTAATAGAAAAAGTTTCACTTCGGTAGAAATGATGAAACCAGCGAAATACCGGTGCGATTCAACGTGTTAATGCCAATATTTAAATATCGAATGTATTAGAAAATTCGTAAATATTGCAATTAAAAGTCATATGAAATTTCATTGAATTCAATAGCGCCGGTCACCGGTGACCCCCATTGCATTCAACGTGTTAAAGTTACACTTTGGCACTTTCTTTGATACGGTAGACTTGTAAAAATTATTTTCTGTGAAAAGTTACAGAATGGGAAAACCATCTCATAATATTGTATATATACGCCTCTGTAACCTTGATAGATCTTCAAGAGGGTATATATGACGTCTTTAGTAGTAAAAGAGTCAAAATATGACGTAGCGGTAACTAAAAATAAAAGCTACTCAGTGTTACACTCGTGCGCTAACGGTAACGTTTGGAGGATGTTTTGCGCATAGAGTTTTATGCGCGTGCCAGTTGGAAAAAGGATCCCTTTCCAATATCCGGTCTTCAAGTATAACGTCGATTCTAGCTATTTATAACGAGTTCCCGCTCGATTGTATCGCAATTACCGGTAAACAAATTGCCCCGTCAATTTCGCAAATTGCAGGTTCAGAGAATGAAATCTCACAATCTGGAGTCCCCGTGTGCGCTACCTTCGTTCCGATCGCACGCACACGCGGCAATCCGTGTATTTACGCACGTGCTCACGACCACGCGAGTTCCCCACACGTGTATTCGGTTAATGCACATAAACGGTAGGCTCTTGAATTAGCGGCACATAGCTCCCACTGGTTTGCCTCTGCAAGGTAAATTCAACATTTTATTTTTACTAGCTGCTACTACCGGGATATACACGATCTTGTATCCGCCAGTACTGTAACATGCAGCGTTGATTAAATTTTTCGTTACTATTTCTCTTACGGATTGCACCGCACTTTTTGTCTCTTAATGAACATTTCTAACACGCTCCGTGGTAAGGCATTTTTTGAGATTTTTCGCTCGTGTTATTTTCTCTATTTTATTTCTCCCGATTAAACTGTTTTTGCTTCTTTAAATTCCGTCAGCTGGTGGGTTATAAATCTATAATAATTCTAATAATTTTCTAATATTCTCTTGTTATACTAAAACACTTTTCAGTCTCACAACGTTGAATCAGTGCCTGAACTACTAGTCATTTTTGCGTTTATAATCCCCTTGTTACTAAATGCCTCACAATCTTAACACTTTGCCGACCGGTAGCCTATAAATAGCCTTTTTGTCACCAACGCTTAGACTTTTAGTTTATTAATCGGTTCCCATGGCAATCACTAATTTGTTATTTATTATTGTAGTGGAAGTGTGTTAAGGAGTGAGTAAGAATCATTTGTACTTTTCAAACAGATTGTAATTTTCTTTAAGCAATCTAAGCCTAAACAAATCCTTTAAAATGGGTAGAATGCTCAAACAATAGCGGTCGGTAATGTGTTAATAATGCAGTATTTGAAATCTCCAGCAAGAGACATTTTACCAATTTAACCACATTGTCTCAAAAATCCTCTGGTCCACCATTTAAAAATCTTTTCACCCTTTAAACACACAACCCTTTAAACACATACCATCCTCCCTCACACCATGCAAGCAGCCCTTCAACTCGAGGCTTCAAGGGAACACGATAAACAACAATTTGTAACCGACAGTCTTTAAAACCGACCCATTTCAATTTAATCGCGACACCGTAACAATTTGTCCCTCGGAAGTAAAGCAAAGCGCGAACCTCTCGACGGCACGTCGAGAACTTCGGCGTACTTCACGCCGTGGATCGGCAAGGGGGCATGAAATCTGATCGGTGTATTCTCAATCCCATTCACACTTGTGCCATTCGATTTCTTCTCGACGGTCGTCACGACGTCGGCGATCTCGGCAAAGAGGCTGCAATCGGCACGGTGGCGGTATCGGCCAATAAAACTACCCCCTTCACTCGCCACTGTTTACCCTTGAGCGCACGAGTGCACGTTGCACCGGAATCGTGTGCACGAGGACGAATAAGCGGATAGTGGCTTACACGGGCGCATACGTGGGATGGTTTACCTGTAAACGGCTGCTTTGCATACAGTAACGTGGCTGCGTTCACAACAGAGAGCCGCCTCTTTGCCGTCGGCTTACTTTCGATTTTCTTTGCGAGTACGCGGACCTGAAACCGCACCGTGCATACCGATGCAGCGTGCACCTCTATCGCTGCTGCAATGTCGTGAGGTAGAGGTATAGCTACGTGGAAGTAATACGTGATGATTCCTGTTGGAAAATTGTGCTCGTGATGATTGCAACGTTGTAGATTCGAATTTGTGGATGTGGGAATTTCAGACGTGGAAATCGATTTTATAGTTTGGATTGTAGGAGAGATTACGTTGATATCGCAGGTGTTTCTTGAGATTCTCGCGGGTTCCTTGGAAGACGCAGATGTTTGGTGTTTCGGGTTTCATCTGTTTGATAATTTTAGCTGGAATCTGTAGTTGTAGTAATTGGAATTTCCACCCTTTAACTCTTTGAGGCACGGCGGGATTAAAAGTGTCCCAACTTTTCGATGCATGAATATGCATGGTGGGATTTCTTTTGTCCCACCACGAAAATTTATATTATTTTACAACTTTGTTAATAAAAAAAAAACAACTTTGTTCATTTAAAAAGAAAAAAAAGTGTCTGTGCAGCATGAGTCATTTTATTTTCTGAATTCTCATGCCTCAAAGAGTTAACACGTTGAATGCCACCCGTATTTCGCTAGTTTCACTGTTCCTACTGAAGTCAGATTTTTTCTAATAGAACCGCATCTGTATGGAGCAAAAATATGAAAAGTAACAATAGTTGTATATTAGGCAGTAGTGTACTTTTTTAATAGCAGCAGTTAAATATTGAGTATAGTGGCGAATTCGTAAATTTTATCGTTTTAAAGGCGTAAGAAATTTCATTGAATTGAATAGCGCCGGTCACCGGTGACCCCCGTGGTGTTCAACGTGTTAACATTGTTCGAATGACAGCTCACAATTTTTCTTATATTAGGTTAAAATTGAAGTTGATACGATTTGAAATGATTCGGTTGATTACAATTATTATTTTCAACCCTTTGCACTCGAAGCCATCCCTGAAGTTATCTATCAGCAAATCGCCGGCATTTTACGAGTTGCTGTCTACTGTCATTTCAATAAAAAATTTCAGGGAAGCATGCATTTCTTAAAATGTTCCGCTGCAAGAAGATCATCCTCTGTAATTACTAATAAAATCAAATGTCCCCTCAGAGAGGGGACAACCGAGTGATACGCTAGACTTACGATGTCCCCTCAGGCGGGAAAAAGAGTGCAAAGGGTTAATACGTATTGTGCAAAATATGAGAATGGATAAGACGCTACAGGAGAGATTATCACGAATCCATACTTCATTTAAGCTACACTGAAATAATTCTGACCAGCGTGAATTAATGGGAGGCAGGAACTACCGGTCAGACTCTTAACTCAAAACACCAACCCTCGATAAAACTGGAATAATAAACGTAATTCGTAACACTTCTACCTGCATCCCAAGGGATTACACATCCCCGGTGTATTAATAGCGACGAAATTTATCAACTATAAATCCAATTACATTACGCCCCTCCTCATCGTCTAACGTTGACCGGGAAATTCTTACTTTTCTACTCCGCAATCTCGCGCTCGCAATCTCCCCGTTAATTCCTCGTTGTAAATCACATTTACGATGATCTCTATTTATTTCGCGGCGCTTTCGGAACGAGAGAGAACCTTCCCCTATTTATTCATCTCTCTCACTCTTCCCAAGTAATTACAAAACCGGAGAAGGGTAGGGCAGCAAGAAAGTTGAAAGTCCCGGCATCTACGCGCATGCATGTAAGCAATGCGACGGTTCGTCGGGCAAAAACCGGGTAGAATCTCTGGCCGTTGTAGCTTCCTTTCCCCCGTCTCTCTATCGCTCTTTAGCTCTCTTTCTCTCCCTTTTTCTCTCCTTCTTCCTCCCTCTTTTTTCCCCCGAGCCAGAATATAGCTCTATTAGATGCATTTAGCGCTCGTGCCCGCTCGCATTCGACGTATAAGCTGGCAGCGGCGTTCCGTATTCGTGACACCCGTAATATCGAGCCGGATAATTAATTACGAAGCAAGAGCGCCGCTCGAGCGTGCCCGGTATATCTTCCGACATCTGGGCCCGTTTTACATTGTGACCAGCGGTGCGTGGGCGTATCGCCAGTGGCTGCCTACAGGGTGGACCGGGAACCATTAATTTGCCTCCTTGCGGATCCCACGTGTGTTTTATTAAGCAGCCGGGAAAGGGCTGAGGGAAGAGAAGGATTCGTGGACGTTTTTCTTGTTATTCCTGCATTAGGATTCTTCTAATGATACAATTGTTCTTGCGATACCTATCGCTAGGCTGGATCTAAGTCCTATTGTTGTTTGAGCCGGTCACTTGCCAAATCGATGGACTCCGTAAAATCTGAAGTGGAGAGATGCGATGAAATGGTATAGACTTTTTTTTAAATCTAATTTAAAGTATAAATACAAATGAATATCGGGGGGTGTGATTGAATGTAGCTTTCATGTAATGAAATATGAAACAAATAAGGTGGAATGGGAGTTGGAATTAATTAGACTCACTTCTGAAGTAAGTTACTTAGGATTGGATGGCCAAAGAAATTTCGTCGTTTAATGGTGTTAATCGTTGTTATTAGGGAAATTTATTGTGAACATAAAAAGTTCGGGTTCATTCGAGTGCTTTGACACTTAACTCTCTACTCGACATAGCTTTTAACTTCATTTTATTATCTAATGATTTAATATTGACTTTCCAATTTCTTAATGATTTTCTAATATCACCTAAATATCCGTCACTACCTACAGTTATTGATATCATTAAAAAATAATGAATAATCAACGATAGAAAATGTTGTGAAATTAATTTCATTTAGCTCACTACAAAAGTAACGAAATAATTCGGACCGCAAAGGGTTAAATTTTAAATAATTTCTCCAAATTTGTAGGGCAGCCATACTGTATATATTTCACGTCTATCTCATGAAGTATAAACTATCGAATCAATCATCTTTCCCACTTTTCCATTCTTCTTTTTCCAAAGTACTTATTCAATATCTTGAAATATAACAGATTTAACACCGGTACTTCTAGTGTTAACTAATTTAGAAAAACTTCAAACTCTTTCGATCCTCCACGTTCATCTTCTAAATTATAAACGTTTGAACCGTTCAATTTTATTCTCTTTCAAAATATTTATCGAGCTTGTCTAAAAACATTGAATTAATCATCAGCAGCTACAACGTTAAAATATCTACATAAACTACCTTCCTCTTTCACCCCATCGAACAAACTCCCAATCCGGTAGCAATCTCGAAGCACACCTAACGTTCCAAGCCACTATGAAATCCTCCCACTCGACTTGCCCCTCGCAAACACATCGTGTCCCCGCCTCGAAAGCTTCCAGCCGATCGTTCGATCGACCTTTGAGAGTTCAACGATCGAGGGTCGATCTCTACCTTCGATTCCGATCTTCCGGGTGTCCCCTATGAACCTTCATCTCTCTCCAATCCCTATAAGAAGGAAGCTCCAGTGCAAATGTGTAGGGAGAAGCAAGTAATTTTAACCCGAGACAGATCAGGTGTTACGAGCAGTTGAGAGAGCGTATTAATCATCCGGAGTGTGTGCTGGAAGAGGAGCACGAGGAAGAAGGCGGAGGAGGTTCGTACGCGAAACTGGTATCCATAATACGCCTATCTCGTGATCTACCGCGGCTTCCGTGGCTTTAAGCCGCCTGCATACGGCTGCTGCTGCCTCTGCACGGCCCGATTGCATATTGGGCCCGTAATTACCGAGGCCGCTGAGACTCCCTTCCACTTAGTCCACGGCTTAGCTCCGGTTAGAACGTGCCGTGCCACCTGTGCCTCCGGGACTCCATGGGGGTCTTATAAGGTATGTCCTGATACTGGATGGTGCGCGAGGTCAAGCCGCGATACAGCGAGCGGATCGCGCGAAAACGAGATCGAGATTCTTGGTATGGTTTTACTTTCCTTGCCGGAGCGAGTCGTTATGATTGACTAACAGCGAACGACTGAGTTTCTTGTGGGAATGGTGATGTAGTCAGAGATGGCAGGGATTTCTAGGTTGCTGGTTTTCATTGTTATCGGTAGACTGCGGGTTTTTATTCGTTTATGAGAAATTCGAATTAGTTTCTTGAGAACCGATCTAATTCGAAGAATTTTTCTACATGGATTTGATTTATTTCTTGGTGTTCGTAATTTCACGAGATCAATGGGTGAAATTATTAGGTTGGAGGGAAAGTTCTGCCGTATTTTAAAGAAAATATTTGAATTCATTTATAAAAATACGTGTTTAATATTAATCAATTATATATGCTCCGTTATTTGTTACAACCTGTTGCCATCTTTCAGGTAACCTGTGAATTCCTGTTTTGTTTCCACTAGCCAGATATTTTTTTTATTTACAAGAAAAATTACCTGCCTATTTAAAATACGACAGAACTTTCCCTTCAACCTAATAATTTTATTCCCTTGGAATCGGGGTGTCCCTGGGTCAGAGGAGTTCATCGTACCTGCAGCAACCCTGAACTTCGCAGCAGTGCTTTAAAGTGATATAGGATCATGGCGGGAAGTGTAGGTACCGGCTGGTATTAAATTCGCTAACGAACGTTACCTGGTTTATAATCGTTTAACGGGCTGAACCGTAACGATTACGCGAAGAATTATCGACCTACACTGTCGCAGATAATTCCGCGAGATTCGCTAGCCGGTTTATCGCAAGTTTGTCGATGAATTCAGGAATTACCTGTTTACGTTTAACTGCCAAACGATAATTAATTGCACTAGAACATCAAAGACCATTACGGCGGCCTATGTATCTCAGTTCTTCTGTCTCAAGAACCGTTTCAACAGAGAACTTCAACGTTTTTGCAGAATTTATCAGTCTCTATTTTATATACCTTTTGCTATAAACATTTATTTAATTTACTAAATTATATTAATTACCTATGTCTCTGTTACAATGTAAGGTATTTTTGAATACCTCATTCGACACTAATTGAATTTTGTTTTACTTTAAAATAATTCTTACATTGTTTCCTTTTTGATTAACATGTTTAGTGTTAAAATTCCTACCTAAAGCTACCATTAACCCTTAGCAGACGTATGTTGAGTGTGGCTCGACATTACATTTCTTACACCAACTTAAATGTCAAGCTAGACTCGACTTTGTATAATGCAATTTTTAAAATAATAGTAATAATAATACCAATAAAATAATAAAAATTTCTGCTGCAATACAACTTTTTACCAAGGCCCCCTTTTCTTTATATATTTTGCAAATTAATTGCGGAGTTGTTGGTAGGTAACAAAGAATTAAGGAGTGCAAACGTAATAACAATACAGAATAACACACTGCCCAAGGGAACTCTTAACTTCCATTACTTCTCATCCGCCAAATCTCACAACCAACCCCTAACAACACCGTCAACCATCAACCCCTAAACCACCCACTACAGATCAACAAACCAGAACGCCTCTATCCCAAAGAACTTGCGATTCGTAAGGTTAAAGTTCATCGCACTCGGCGCGCTCGATTAAGGTGATATAACAGCCACACCGGCGGCGTTCAGTGGCTGGCATTAAATTAACTAACGAACGAGACCAAACAGGTAGAGAGAGAGAGGCTATCTTAATAAAAGAATATTCCACCACGAGCACCATCCTCGGCGTCGTCGGCGGCTCGCAGAAACGCCGGTGTATATATAAAGAGCGGGTCTCCGGGTCGACGATGATGCCCTCTCCGCCTCGGTCCCGTGGCGGTGCACAATCAGCGAAGCGTGCTCGTAATGACCATTACCGTCGGACTCGCTACTTCGCTACCTTCGGCCACCACGGTAATGGCTCGTGTCTGCTAAGCTCTCGCCGGTGTGTTCCTCGATACTCCGGGCTTCAGGGACGGATAACCGCTATCTGGCACCCTCCCTTTTCCTCCTTCCTCTTTTCTATGTCCCTCTGGCTCCGTTGGAGCGTACAGCAACGTGGCATCGGGACAGATAAGGACCTCGAAGATTAACGCGCGCATAACCGCCAGGTGGGGAACTTGAAACTCGCGTCGGATTTCACGGAATTGCGTGGGCATATTTTAGACGGGAAAAATGTTAATTTCTAGATACCCGAGTTAAAGGATCGGCGATTAGAGAGGATCGCGAATGGCGGACGTTTGGTGGAATCTTTGGGGTGGGGAATGCACGGGAGGCCTGTGTCGGTGGAATTGCGAGATCGGTGAATAGTGATGGTTGGAGGTGGAAGATTCTGAGGGGAGAGTTGTAATTATGGGATTTGGAAGGAGTTATTGGGGTGAATTATGTTGCGAGGGGGTGAAGGGTTGGAGGTCGAGCGGTTAGGTGGAATCTGTGATTAATCGATCAAGGGTTATGGGGATGGGAACAGTTGGTGGAGGGTAATGATTCTGTAAGCGGGAGGAATTGAAGTGTGATATGGCTCGTCGACAATTCCATTGAGATTTGTCTGCCAGAGGATGGTTCCAATTGCGGCTAAAATTTGACAAAGAAGTTTTTTACATTTGGTGTAGGGTAATGATTCTGTAATCGGGAAGAATTGAAGTGTGATATCGCTTGTCGACAATTCCATTGAGCTTTGACTGCCAGAGGGTGGTTCCAACTGCGACTAAAAATTGCCAAAGAAGTTTGTTATATTTGGTGTAGGGTAATGATTCTGTAATCGGGAGGAATTGAAGTGTGATATGGCTCGTCGACAATTCCATTGAGCTTTGACTGCTCGAGGGTGGTTCCGATTGCGGCTGATAAAATTGAGAATTGGATCATTAATTGACACGGGCGCGGTTGCACTTTTGTCAAAGAAGTTTATTATAATTCTTAGTAATCACAATTTTTTCGCAATTGGCGCCACAAATTAATCATTTACCCTCATCGATATTTCGATCCCCAACAACGATACCCCTCAGCAAACCTCACACTCACAACTGCGCCAAATTTGAATCAACAAGTACCATTCCAAAAATCCGTAGTTCCTTATTCCTAATCTCTGCCTATTAACAGACAGCTACCAGAACCTCCTACGAATCATCGAAATTCAACCCCACCCCTCTACCTATTCTTAAAAAAAACAATCTCGCCATCCCCTTCCGGACGGCACTCCTCGACAAAGACCACGAAGAAGAAAAACAGAAATCGGACCCCGGCAATTCCATTTCTCAATAATCCCGGGATGATTCGATTATCCAAGGGACCCCAAGGGGTAACGACATCAATGAACAAATACCATTCCAAAAATCCGTAGTTCCTTATTCCTAATCTCTGCCTATATAACAAACAGCTACCAGTAGCTCCCACAAATCGCCGAAATTCAACCCCACCCCTCCACCTATTCTGAAAAAAAAAACAATCTCACCGTCCCCTTCCGGACGGCACTCCTCGACAAAGACCACGAAGAAGAAAACCAGAAATCAGACCCTGGCAATTCCATTTCTCAATAATCCCGGGATGATTCGATTATCCAAGGGACCCCAAGGGGTAAAGGCCCGACCGTATCCACGTCGGGCCTCGTCGGTCCCGGGTAGGCGTTCCTGCCGGCAAGGTTTCGCAACGGTGGTCGTTGGCTGCCCATTAGGACGCACGCCGGCGCACGTACGTATAATGGCAATCATGTTAATTATTGTAAGTAGAGCCGCGCGCCACCGCCGTGGCCGCAGCCGCAGAGAGCTCGGCAGGCCGCCTACCTTTCCTCCTTTCTTCTCTCGTAGTGGTAACGGCGTGTGCCACCATTACGTGGAGCGCCTTACCGTGAACACACGCTATTCATTCCACCCGTACGAGAGGGAGACCCTGAGGTACCAAGGAAGGAGGCGGAGGAGGATCGCCGTTGCAGGTGGGGGAGGAAAGGCACGAAAGGAAGGAAGGTCGAACGAACGAACCAGAAGTGCACGTTCGAACCGCTTCACCTCTCTCCACCTAGCTTCATTCTGGTTTCCTGCTTACGTTAATTAAGGGGTTCCGCGGGTGCAGCCACCAAATCGGTGGCACGCACTGATTTTCGTGTCTCCAGCTCGCGCGCCTCCGCGACGAGGCTTCTCGCGTTTCTCTCCCGTGGAGTGGTTTAATTAGATATAAAACCAATTAACACGCTTCGAGGGGCCTGGAATGCCGGCGTTTGTATGGTGCCGGTGTGTGCACTACGGCGTGTGTCATTTTATCTAATTATCTGGCTGTATTGCGGGCCTTAAGTACTTGTAGCTGTCCGTGAACGGTGATATGTTTCTATGATTTCCTCGAGCGGCTACGTCGTTGCGTTGCACCGTGCATGATTGCGTGCCGGTGCTAGTTTAAATAATCAGGAGGCAAAACCTGGGGAGATTTTAAGCGTACGATTAGGATAGCGATCTCACTTGGACGGGAGAGTCGTTAGGGTTGCTTTATTATGCATTTTTATCCCCTTATTACGACACCCTATTTGTACGAGCTCATTCCGCCCGCTGGACCTGCTCTCGTGACTGTTTCAGGTTTGACAGTTTAGATCGATGTCGCGTACAAATTGTGAATTTCTCTTTTTTCCCCCCTTTCTTACGGCCGTTCCCCATTTTTCGCGAACGCTAACTAGATTGTCTTTGCACGGTAATTTCGAGGTGGATGGAATCAGAGCGTAGTAAAACCGTGTCACGGAATAGAATTTTTGCGAGTGTCACTGTCGATTGATCGGCGGACTTGCTCGGCTCTCGATACGGACCTCGTGAAGGATAGATCGGATCTCGACGGGTACCGGTATGTACTGCGCGAAAATGAATTCGTAATAGGCGATAGAACTCGCGAGAGCGTGCATTAAGGTCGATCTTAATTAGCGGCTATTTAATTAGGATCGCCAGCGTGACGGTTAGCAATGGGCCAGGTCTAAGTCGGAGGTAAGAAAATGTCGGCGCGCGTTATTAAGACGGGCAGCCTTCCGCAGACGTCACGGAAGCTGATCGCGTTGCATTCTCTTTTGCACGCGTGCGGTGCTAGAAAGACGTTGGACTCGGCGGCGGTCTTAGGATTCTTCGTGTCGACTGAGATTTCACTTGGGATAGGATCGATGAGCCAGATTCCATGAGATATCGTAATCGATACGACGAATCGATGCATCGTGGCTGATGGTTTCTCGTTCGAAACTGTGAAATGTCGTATGTTCCCATAGAATCGTGCTTTTCAGCTGCAATCGGTCGTAAAGCTTGAATGGAATGTAGAAAAATCTGATGGTATGAAAAAATTTGGCAGAATTTGTTAGGCGGTGTAGCTGGTAATTTTTTGCACTTTTCAGAAATGCATCCTACTATCGTTGCAAATCAGCAGGTTTCGACAATTTAAATGTCACCCGCATTTCGCTAGTTTCATCGTTTCTAGCGAACCGAAATTGTTTTTATTAAAATTTTACAACAGAGCTTTATAGAACAGAAATGTTAAAAGTAAAAATAGTTATGCACTGAGTATTACTTCACTTTTCTAACAGCGGTATTTTAATATTGAATAAATTAACATATCCGTGAATATCGCAATTTAAAAATCATAAGAAATTTCGTCGAATTCAACAGTGCCGGTCACCGGTGACCCCCATGACATTGAACGTGTTAAGGATATTACCATATTATTGCAATTTTATGCAACTGAGAAGAGTTCGTAGCGAATATGTTTACAGAATAGGAAATTTAATGCAGAAACAACTAAATAGAGGCACCGGAAAGTAATATCGTCTTTTTACATTAAATTCGAGTAAATAAATTTGTAACAGGTTTTTATTTTTAATGAATCATGTAATCACCTTCCTTATCAACAACCTTTTGTCATCTATTATGCAAATTATCAATGCAGGATCGATAAAAATCAATTGGGTTTTAAGTAAATATCTGTAGAAACGACATTACTTTCCGGCCCCCCTAATATTTATTTCTTTTTGTGTCTATTTGAACAACGACCACGAAGTCGACTTAATCGGGGTTAAAGCAGTGTTAAAGGTTAATCGTCACTTAAGTGAGATCATCTAGCTAAGAACAAACAGATAATAACTTAGAAACAAAATATTAGCACTAGAACTACCGGCGTTAAATCTATTATATTTAAATATCTTAAACAAGTACTTTGAAAAAGTGGAATTAAGAGGTGGAAAAGATGATCGATTCGGTAGTTCATATTTTATGATATGGACGTAGAATATCTGCGCTATGACTCTCCTACAAAATTGGAGAATTTTTGGAAAAATTGTGTACCAGTTATTTTGACTATTTTGGTAGTTCTAGTGTTAATGTCGATAGAAGCAGTTCCAAGCATACAGAACGCAAAAGTTCAGCTTAGAAATCGACAACTATCCAAGAATTTTTATCCATACGCGACAACTCGAGATAAAGAGCATGCAAATGACCGTGATATATCCTACCACTTTGAATACATCACACTTAAACTTGAAATCATCAAAGAAAACAGGTACGCTGCTCGAGACCGTGGTATAATTAAAAGCACGGAATCAAACTCATTAAATCCCATCGAAACTTACGGTCGAGTTGAAATTCGGTCGAGTGCAGTTCTCGAGGCTAGAACCGGCCAATTAATTACCGCGAAAGGAAGGAAGGAGCAAGATCACGGGCGCGTTTGAATTTCCACGCGAGTCTTTCGCGATGTGCTTGAGCCACCGAGCGTGGCGTTCGCATATAATCAGCAGTCTGAAGCTCGATTATATTTCCCTCCGTCTTTCTCTCTCTTTCATTCGACTGTATCTCTTTCTTTTCTTCTTCTACGCTCGCCGCATAGAAAAGCCAACTCTCGTCGGCTATATACGTACTTAGTTGGTGCTCGGAGCCTTCTTTTATTTATTTAGCAGGCCAGGAAGCTGTTAATTCTCCTGGCAGCCCCGCGGTAACTAATTAAAGGTCAGGACGTAGTTGGGTCTTATCCGGAGAACGCGGAGTTGTAAGCGCTCGTTTCCGGCCCTCCGGGTCGACTTTCATACTCGAGCGATAAACGAGATACCTCGGATCAAATCCTGATCCTGCTAGGACTGCGGGAACTTTCGAGAAAAATTCGCTTTCTATTCCCTTTCGCCGAAGTCGTGGAGGAATTATTGCATCCAATTTTGCAAAGTCGCGCGATATCCGTTTCGTTTTTGAATTTGGCTATTTAGTGCAATTTGCAGGTGTAGGATGAAGCAGCGAAATGGGGAGAATAATTTAGCAAGAGTATTAATGGATAAATTATTTTATTAACATTATATGGTAGTGCAATGACATAAGTACTCGACTCGCAACATTAACCCTTTGCAGTACTGTGTCGATTTAATATCGACTTCCCAAATTCATAATGATTTTGTAATATCACGTAAATATCCGTCAGTACCTACGGCTATTGCTTTCATTTAAAAAAAAATAACCATCGATAGAAAATGTGAAATTAATTTCACTTCGCTCGCTACAAAATTGACAAAATTATTCGGACTGCAAAGGGTTAAATTATCATTGATCACATCAAAAATTAATTTTTCTCTTAACCTCAGCGTTTAGCTTCACCAAATTAATTTCCAATATGTCGCAGTTTAAAAGCACCTCACTGCCAACCCTTTCGAAAATTCCCTTCGAAGTCTCTCAACGCCGGAAAATATTCCATAAACTCGAACAAACACCTCGATTCCCCGACCCAATTCCGACACTCGCGATTTCTAATTTCGATCCAATTTGTCCACGATTTCGTAACTCGATCGAGCACTGTATTTACCAGCTAACGATATATCTCTCGCACGATGACGAGCCCGATGTCAACGGATTGTCGATGCGAGGCACGAAGCGGTGCAACGATTGAAATGGATGAAATGTCGGATACCATGGACTGCGAGTCCGCGCGATAGGTCGAAATGAAATCATTAGGGGCCGTCGAGCTAGCGGAGCCTCTTGCCGCTAATGGCGAGGCGTATATAGGAGCTAAATAATGGTATTGTACCGATTGGATTTCTATCGTTAACAAGGCAGGGTGTCCGCGTAAAAAGATATCGCGGCTGACCGTAACTCAGCCGCTCCCACAATGAGCAGCCGCTCGCGGCATTAACGCACTTCGTTACTCGACGATCGACAGAAACTGGCTGCCTTCTACGGCATGCCAACGCATATCGCACCGCTAATAGAACCTATGCCATGGAACGCGATAGAGACTATCTACAGAAATATCCCGAAGTTACGCGATAGGTGGGACCGACGAAAACCGCGTAAATTGAATTGACGTAAGTCCGGGTACCACTTTGCATATAAATACGTATAAATTTTGCCTAATTGAAGCGAAGGATTAACAACAACGCTGGTTAGTGACTGAGTCACTAACTGAGTCACAACTGAGTGATTTGAGTCGAATAGGAGTTCTTTATTGATATTAACACTAGAACTACCGGCGTTAAATCTATCATATTTAGAAATATTAAATAAGTATTTTGAATAAAAGGAGATTAAGAGGTGGAAATGATGATCGATTTGGTAATTTATGTTTTATAAGATGGACGTAGAATATCTATTCTATGACTCTCTTATGAACTTAGAGAATTTTTGGAAAAAATTGTGTACCAGTCATTTTGACTGGTTTGGTAGTTCTAGTGTTAATACAAAATATTAAAAAATAAATGGTATCGAAAGCCTATTGCAGGGTCCTACTCTAATTTAATCTCAGACGAGCCACCAAAGAACATCGGTACTTGTACTGGAAGAAACGGAATAGATTCCCTTAAAATTAATTACTAAGCATCCATTCTCACTTATATACAAATAATCCACACTCGCTAATTCTAAAAATTAATAGTATTTACAAGTGGAAAAAATTCCGTTCCTACGCTATGTATGCCTGGGATGCACTCGATGATTTTCACCTTCATCCGCTCTCTAAAAAAATTATATTAAGGTACTTAGGATGTTTCCTGACTCGTAGTCTATTTTCTATTAGGAAATTAGAATTTTTTACACTTTTCCTTTACGATAACTTTATTGAGAGTAATAGGTATTCAGTGTGTACAATTTGTCTCGATTTGGGTGAAATTAAATCATCATTGGGGTCAGAAAGATTTCAGGGTCGAATGAAGGTTAAGGAAGATGAATTCCCGATTTCTGTTCTCCACTAAAAGTCACGGAGTAACTGCTCACGGGCTTGTCCTCCTGTTAACCTTGAACACTATGGTTTCTTGGACACTCTTGATCAATTTTGATGTAAAAAATTCCGCGAGACAATTAAATCCCTGCGCTGGACCCTCTTGTCAATCTGCAACTTTGTCATTGGCTTCTACTCATTCATCTTTTCTTATAATAAATGTAGGCTTCAAAGACTTCAAACGAAATAGCACGAATAAGAGAACCACCGTTCTCCATTTCAAGGAAAACTAATTTTCCCGCTTCCTTGTAACATCTCCAACTTCCAACCTGACTAGCAGCACAGTCAAATTAATTACAATAATCGCTCATCAACAAAAAATTCGAAAGTACACACTGTAACAAATCCACCGCTCAATCTCCAGAACCGAGTATACAGCCAAGTTTAATTACCCACCGCGGAAGATCGCATGTCCAGGGTGTGGCGTTAATTAAACACCTCTCCAACGGTGCCCATTTTACAATCAGATCCGCGGTAACATTTTCACCATAATTTCACCATTATCCATGCCTTATTCATGGATACTGGTTTTCCTCGAGCTAGGAAAGCCGATGATATAGAATGAATTCTGCGTGCTTGCGTAAACGTTTGGAGAATAAGCAGCCGACAGATGCATAGCCTACAAAAACGGATCGCCGTCTCTCCGTGTTCCCCGGATGCATAACGCACGTTGCAATGGAACTCATAGTCCGACATACGCATTCGAGCGTTGCTTCTCTCGTACGACACGCCGGGGCGGCTCGTTTGTGAGTCTCCGGCTGGATCGTTTCTTATTTGCCCTCGCATTCGTGAGACCCGGGAGAGGAGAACAAAGTTTCATCGATTCAATAAATTCCCATTAGGTCGATCTTGTCGGGATGTAAAGTCTCTCCCTGCTATCTGCTAACTGGTTTCCACCGTTTGTACGTACGTACGTACGTTGTTACTACTACCCCGGTGCTGAGGGTAATATTTGTTAAATAATCCAACGGCCTGTAATATTTGTCGTGGAATATTTACTGTTCTTGGTTCGTCACGTTTTACTCGTTGCACGTCGCTTGGACGTTTGGGGATTTGGTATTTTAGATTTTAGAGTTTGTTCTGTTTGCTTTTTAATTCCTGGCTTCGAGTGTATGGTTGTGTCACTTAGGACTCAGAGGTTTACGTGGATTTCGAACCAGTGAGGTTCGAACGTAGGAAAATTTTTCTCAGGTGAAAGAGGAGGATTTGAACTCTGCCCCATTGATTGCGAGTTAGAAACTCTACCTCCTTAGCCGCCACAGCCCTGTAGATCTCGGTATTCTAGAGTTTGGCATTCCAGATTTACCTTCACCTTTCCATTCATGGGAATGAATCGTAGGATTTTGAGGATGGGTACGATAGCAGAGATGCTTAGTATCGATGGAAAGTGGGACGGGATATATGGAATGCCAGCAGCGGAAGGAAAATAGTGAGTCTTTGCATTCTCGTTTCTTGGTCATCAATCATTTCCTACACTTTCTAAGTATTTAATTACTTCCAAGTTAGCTATCTCCGCCAATTATGGCAAGCGATGTTATTATCAAGCGTTTGCATCATACAAAGTGTTAAAAATTCCAACTCCATATCAGCATGCTACAAAAATTAAAGCAACGCAGTTGAAACATTAACATCACCCTAATCGACGATTTCATTACCTGGCACTTCCCTTTGTGTCTTCGACCGCCAACTACCATGATCGTTTCATCCAAGACCCATCTAGGTGAACCCTAAACCATCGAAAATGAACTTTCCAAGTTTCATAACGCACTATCAGCCCCACCATTATGACACTCTTCGAGTGCAAAGGTTCCCTCGCGAGCACGGCCACGCTCTCAGACGTAATTTCAAATAATTGCCCCCACAGTGGAAAAAAAGGCTGTAGTCTTAGCGCCGCGGAGTCGTGGGTCACGAGAACCAGCTTTTCACGTGGCGTACATCGAGAAAAGGCGAAGCGCGGTGTGTTATTAGAAGGCCGTGTGTATAAGCACGTTGCCGGTGCCGGTAGCAATTAACGAGCTACCGGTTGTGCGACCGTCGCGGCAATTAACAACGTTCCTCACCTAGTCGCGGTGGCTGGCGGCCAGCAAACGGTGACGGCTACTGGCGAACGATCCGACTATGACGTCACGGGGGCAGGATCGAGGGATAAATCGATATCAGGCATTCAGGTCGAATCTCCTCGGCTCTCTACGTGACCGTTCGCCCCGATCGGGTATCTCATGGGACCGCTAACCGAGCAACGAGAACGCTTGATTGAAAGTAACGACTATCCGGCACGACGTTGTGTACGCATTTGCCGTCTTGTTCGCTGATCTTTGGCACGCCTAGATACGTGACGGCATAGTACGTCGGTCCTTTGGTATTCTCTTGCGTGCCTTTTTTCTGGTTTGTGGGTATTAACACCTCATCTACCGGAAGACTATTAATAGGCTTTCTGTTTGTCAATACTCATTGGCCGGCAGTCTATTAATCTGGTATTACAGATGATAATAAAATAAAGTTACGCTGCCTCGGAACAACTGAAATTGAAATGACGTAGTGAGTATTTCTTCACATTTTCATTTTAATCTTATAGAGCTTTGCAAGATTATCAAAGCGGTACTTTGTATTTTATAAGGTAGGCGTGGAATATTCGCTGTATGGTCTTCCTATACATTTAGAAATATTTTGTAAAAAATTAGGAATCAGGCATTTTGACTACCTTGGTAGTTCTTGGGTTGAAGAAGTTTATATTTCAAGCTGCAGAAGTTAGCATATCTGACTGGAGGAATGTGAAGAAAATTGTGCGCTTCCAGAGGTGTCTAAATAGTTAATATTCAATTGTGCAGATTATTATAATAGTGGTAGAAACCGCGTGAACTTATTATATTCAAATTGTTTGTGGAAAAGGAGAAATTTAGCCCTTCGACTGAGTTGATATTTGTATCGTTACACAGAAATTTTCCCGTAGTTCAAAACCAGACTTTGAAGATCTCAAACCAAAGAATAAACGACTGAGACAACTCTCATAATTGCCATGACGATTGCGTAATAATATTACTGCATGAAAAACAAAATGACTCATCGACGTTGATTTACGTCGCTTCATCCTCGTCGTTTGGAGGCGCAGAAGAAATTTATCCGATATGGAAAAGCGTAAAAGACGCAAGATGTAATAAATCTAACTTGAATCGCTTGTAAGCGCCTAAGTACAAGGAGCTATTGTGGTCACTCTTTGCGTTGCAGTCAACATATCGTAAAATAAAATTTGTAGCGCGCCGTGTCACCGTTCTGGACGTAATTGTGACGCCAGTGTATCGTAAACATAAATGTTACGCGTAAACTGCACGTCAGCTGAGATACAATTGAAATATGATTTAAGGGTCGAAATAACGACCTCGCAGCGTTTTGCTTTATTTCGACCTCTTTGATAACTTTACTAACGCGCACGAGGAAAATATTTCATCGGTAATGTAGCCGAATGATATTCACCGTATTGGCAAATTACTGAATAATTTGTCTAATAAAATTGGAGGAATTTTGACGAAAATTAAAATCAACAGCTTGCGCAAATTATCTGAGAATCATGGCGACGTTAAAACTATAGGATTCATCTACCATATAACGTGTAATTAAACGTATTAAATATTTGTAAAATGTCATCAAAACTAATTTGAAGAGTTTAATTTGGTGTCACTTTAGAGCAGCAGGTCAAACTCAAAGGCTGACACGGGCAAAATAAACAAGGTCTACTTTTATGTGGGCCGCAGAAAAATAAAAATTTCAATTTTTATAGAAATTTACGTTTATTTCGAAATTAAAAAAGAACAAGTATAACGGCAAAATCAATGTTGTTTCTTCTGAAACTTGCCATCTATCTCTGTCTTGAAGGGCCACAAAGACATTCGTAGTGACATGCTTGCGTCAGAGGAATTTTGAAGGAAGAAATTTTTACATAGATCCCTGATAAAAATACTGTAACAATCAAGTCATTTGTTACAATATCACCAAGAACGTCCGAACTCCCTCCTACCAATTAACACTTTGACTGCCACGCCGAAATCATATGCTTAGCCGAGGACGCCACGAGTGCTTTAACAAAGTGCACGGTTAGATGCAAGATTTATTCTAATATTTTCTTTGATTGATATTCTAATAAAAAATTTTTACTGTTCAATAGGGCACTTTTTATTTCAAAGTATCGTCTATCTATCGGTCATATTAAAATACACTAACTCTCAATTTTCATTTAGTTTTTTACAATTTTAAAAAGTTCAAACGCTCCGGTCACCAATGACCACCGTGGCCGGTCATATATGACCAACATGGCAGTCAAAGTGTTAACTAAAAAATTGAAAAAAGGCAAAAAATCATTTCACCAACAATCCATACAAACTCCTCCACATTATCTCCCTCTCCATCCATCGGAAAACGTCACACAGGCCAGAAAAATAACAAGGTCCTCTCTCCACAACGCAATCCCAGCAATTTGCCAGTTAATTCCGAGGAAAAATCACGTTACGTCCATCCACTTCGGAAGGCAGCGGAATCACGAGCGAGAATACGAGTGGCGTTCGTGAATGAAAGTGCGCGAAGGTGAATGAAGAAGAATACGAAGAGGAGGCAGACGAAGGAGAAGAGTTCTTACCATCATTCGAATGGTCACATAACGTGACGTGTGAGCGATGCTTACTCTCCCACAACGTACGACCGGTAGTAGATGATGCTATAATGGTTGGGAGTCGGACATGTGAGCGCGGACAGGAAGTCCAGGTTCCTATACGAAGACGCGGAGTCACGCGGATCTTCGCATGGAGGCCTTGCAAACCTCCTACGTGTCACGCAACTCATTCACGAGCTTTTCCACGTTGCATTAAGTCCCATTACCCGCGAGGAGTGACCGGCCGATTCTAGCGCACCGGCAGAATCGCACGCATCCTTGTGCCGGCACGAAGAAGAAGGAAAAAAGAAATTAATTATTTCTAAACGATATGCAGCCATGAATAGTGCATGCGTTATCGCAATCCGGGCTACGACGTTGCTTCGTGTTCTCCATCTTTTTCATTAACGCGGTAGTTTCATTAAAAGGATTTTACTTGGCGATTTGCTAGCGCGCGCGCATGCGCACTGGACGAGGGTATTGCAAGGTCCGGTGAACTCGCGGATTATTCGAGATGGCTGAAGATCCGGTGGGAGGAAATGAGAGAGCAATGTTAGACTCTTCTAGGGACTGCTTAGGTGCTGGTTCATGAATTCGTTATTACATTGTGGATTTTTGTTCGAGATAGTATCAGTGAGGGATTTAATTGGAGGTTTAGAATTAAATGTGAAGTGGGAATAATTGAATTATAAAGTTTTAGTGATAATGGACGGAATTTATTGCTAGCGCGAAGGATGTTTGAACGGAGGAAGTTGGTTTGATCGTGTATAGACTTGCGTTTGATCTGTATTTCATTCATTCTTATGTATCTTTTCGGCTTTAATTGCTATGGCTGTTTCACCTGGAAGCTACAATTTTATATAAATCTACCGAGGCTCTGATGTATCGCTTTAGAAAAAAATCCCTCGGAGATAACACGGACTTAAACTCCGTCGCATTAACACTAGAACTACCGGCGGTAAATCTGTTATATTTAAATATATCAAATAAGTACTTTGAAAAAAGGGGAATTCAGAGGTGGAAAAGATGATCGATTCGGTAATTAATATTTTATGAGATGGACGTATAATATCTATTCTATGTCTCTCCTATAATCTTGGAGAATTTTTGAAAAAAATTGTGCACCAGTCATTTTGACTGGTTTGGTAGTTCTAGTGTTAATTGGATATCCAAGTATTAATTTCCATATCCACCATAACTCTAACGTATTTCCATTTATTCTTCCGAATCGAAACAAGCGAGGGCATAGTGCAACGTGTATCTACTGCAGCAAAAAAACCTGGAAAAAATTGCGATATCGCGAACGATCTATGCCGGAGTACCGCCAGTCACTCGAAGGCCTCGTGGGATGTCGTTGACCCACCGACAGGAAGATCATGACGCGTTGCGTAAGAGGACATTATCGTAGAGTCGCGCGGCAGGTTACAATTTCATTCATGAATCCCTCTCTGTCTCCCTTCCGTTTCTTCCTCCTTCCCCTCTCGTCTGCATATTTACTTTCTCTGAACGCATCCTCCGGTTCCCCCTTCTACCGCGGGACCGACTTCGTTTTCCCGCTACTTCTTCCTCTTTTTCCGCCATTTTGGTTCCCATGCGCGGGTGATAAACGCGCCAGCGTCGCGCGATGATTGCGAACTTAAGCGCGGATGGAAGGAGAGAGGAAAAAAGGAGGGTAAAGAGAGCGGCGCGGCAAAAAGCGTGGATAATTTAAATTACATTTCTCGTCATAACCCTCGAGCCGGTTAAACCAACACCGCTTTTTTTTTTCTGCACGGATAAGCCGACCTGGGCGAATGGTCATCGCCCACTGGGACGACGTGACTCTTCTAATCTTCTTTTCTGTATTCTCCTTTCTCCTCTGTTCTTTCTCCTCGGCTTTGTTTCTTGCGAGGCTCGTTGCACCTTTGCAGGATCCATTCGCCGATGACTCGACGATAGGTGCGCGGTAATTGAGGATCTTTCGTCTTATGGCGATGGTATTCCATTCTTTGCGAGAGGGATACCCGATGCAGGAAATAGCAGTTTGCGGATATGGAAATTTCTGTGGGATAGATGGATACGTTCATTGAGTTGCTTTCACGCTGGTTTCCCTTTTCGTTTATTTAGCTCTATTTCAAAATTCTACAGTATAGGATATTAATTTCATAGATGCCAAAACAATCTGGTTGGAATTTAATTGCTCAATCCGGACTCATTATTCTTCATCTTTACGAAGAAGCAGACTTTTTCTTCAAAATCTTCAAAATTTTATCAAAGTTCAAAAGAAAGATCTTCAAAATGGCTGTCAACGCTAGAACCCAATTTTCTCTTAAAATTACCTAAGGTGATAGGGAAGCCAGGAAGTAAATATTCCACTTCTGTCTTATAAAACCTAAATTAGTTAATTAACACTAAACCTACCAAGCTGGTCAAAATAACCGGTCCGCAATTTTTTCTAACAATTATTTAAATTGATAGGGGAGTCATGAAGTAAATGTTCCACTTCTATCTTGTAAAACCTAAATTACTTATTCACTCATTATTTCACCTCTTGAATTCTCCTTTTCCAAAGTACTTAATCGGCATATCTAAATTTAGGTAGATATAACATCGGCAGTTTTAGTGTTAATCATCTTTTTCACCTCTTGAATTCCCCTTTTTCAAAGTACTTAATCGGTACATCTAAATTTTGGTAGATATAACATTGGCAGTTTTAGTGTTAATCATCTGTTTCACCTCTCGAATTCCCCTTTTCCAAAGTACTTAATCGGTATATCTAAATTTCAGTAGATATAACGTCGGCAGTTTAATGTTAAAAGAAGAGTAATCGAGCGGCAAAGAAAATGATCAGCCGCATAATTAATATATCATAAAACACACCCAGAATATCTACCGTCCCACTTCCTTTCAAATTTGAAGAATTCTACAAAAGTAACAACCCTTCAATTTCATCGGTCCCGCAATTCTACTATTAACCCCTTCAGACCCGAATTTTTGTTCGTTTAAGAAAAAATTATTTTTATACTAAAATTAACTTAATTCATGTGCATGAAAGCAACAATATACTTTTTACAAAAATATTTATTTATTTATTATTTGTAAACGTGCATTTTAATGGCAGGTGGTTCTTACGAAAAATTTGTAACAATAAGGAGATCCTGAGAAATATTTTTATAAAAAAAAAACTAAGTGAAACTAAGTTTAAACCTATACTTAATAAAGTACAGCACGAAAAGTATAATGTACATTGCAATGTGCACAGGGTCCGAAGGGGTTAAATCTCTAATTCAACACTCATCATAAAAACTCAACATTTCTCTCTCTCCCACAAAATATTTCTCCCACCAACCCCCAAAAGCCCACGCGCTATTCGAGTCTCGATACCCAGCAGATTTACAGCATCCCAAAGTTAAATCCGCCAGCGCGGATCTCCTTCCTGGGTTGAGAGCAGCGCGGCTCTTTCCTTTCGACGACCCCATGGCTGCTAGAATAAAGAACGTTTGCGGCATGTCTACAAGTGTGAGACAAGAGGGCCTCGATATTGCCGCCTTATAATAAGACAGTATCGCATGAACGGCCGGCATCGGGCCGCGGCACAGAGGGCGGTCCGAACAATGGGCTGAATATCCGAAGCCACGAGGAGAGAGAGCGGACGGGGTCTGTGTTGTGTGTAACAAGGACCACTCGGCAGAGTCGGGCAAAGAGAGCACCGAGGAAGCGTGCAGGGCGTGGATGGAGGAGCAATGCACGCCATATATCAACATCGTACCGATAACGAGGTCCCCAGGAGGCTACCGGTCGTGGAAGACGCCGACGACCGGACCGCCGCTAACTTTGGTCGCCGCACGAGAACCCGGCTACCGAGTCCCTCTCTTCTTTCTCCGATCCTGCCGAGGGTTCGGACGAATGAAAAAGCACGGATGCGTCCAGCGAAACGTTCGACACGTCCTGCAATAATTTACAGCCGGGCTACTCTGGAATCTGTAAGATTTCGCCTGGATCGCGTCAGTGGCTCCCTTTGCTTCGACTTTCTCGATCGTTGCGTTTCCTTTTCACGTTGTTGGATGATAGGGAAATGTATTTTGGGGATTTTGGATATATTTCTTTCGAAGGATCGAAGATTTTTGAGTGATGGGTGTTTGTATTACGAGTTTTGATTATCTGGTTGGAAGAGATGGTATCGTTAGGATAGTGAGTCTTCTGGGTTAGGTGAATTTCATTGAGGATGTTATCATAATGGTAATGCGTCTTGTTTATACAGACTTTCTGCTGCGAAATAGACGTTTCTTCCAAGGTTGAGATTTGCTAGAAAAAAAGAGGGAATAGGGATAGGAGAGAGAACTGAAAGCGAGCACCGTGGCGGATGAATAATGCAGGAGGCCGACAAATTTATTAATTGCACGATGCGAATCCTCTGATATTCTCGCGAACATGCAAATAGAGCACTGAGCATTATTGTCCGGCATTGTTCGCCGGTTCGTTCCCGACCATATTGGACGCCAAGAACGGCGTAGATCCGCTTCGGAAAGCAAAGAAAACTGCTGCTCTTAAATTAGTTAGATAAGGATTTTTCCACTGATCCGCTCTGCACACTGTTTGCCGGCAATTGTACCAGTAGAATGCCCCGAGATAACGAAAGCTGCATTTACTTCACCATTTCGAGCTACTTTAGGTCAAGACACTTTCCTCCGGGCATGCGATTGTTTCAACACCGATTTTCGTGGTGCAAAGTTTATATAGGGGAGTTCTGTCTGTACGAAAACTAGAACGCGCACATATATGTATTCTAGACCTGGTCCAGATCGTGTATGCCTGAATTAGGTGTCCTGCATGATGAAATTAAGTGTTCCAAGAGATAATTAAAGCGCGCTGCGCTGAAGTTAAGTGTCCTAGGACATGGTTCAGTTATTTTTAGCTAAAGTCGTGGTCTATGTTCTCAACTAGACGATCCCTGCTGAAGTTCAGTGCTACAGAAACCAACCACAGCGTTGCAGCCTGAATCTAAACGTCTTAGAATCTAATCTAATCACTCTGCGATAAACTTCAGTGTTCTAAAACTCATCAAGATGATCCCTGGAGAAATTCAGTACCCTAGAACTTACCTGAAGTAATCTCCTCTGAAGTTCAATGTTCCGAACCCATTCCAGTAGTCTGTTCCAAAGTTCAACGTCTCAAAACCTACCCCAGCCGTTCTCCAGAAAAACCAAGTGCTCCAAGGCCTCATCCAAGTCTTTCTCAACACATCCAATCGAAGATCTCTTCAATAAGACAAACAGCGACAAACGTAACATCACAATTATCCTCTCCAACTCGTCATCTTTCAATTGACTCCGTCAATTGACAAAATACAAGGACATGTCCGATGAACTTTCGAAAATACGGACTTCCCGCCCACTCACGGGGGCATCAGGGTCTCCGCTGGCGACTGAAACAGGCGAGTATATACGGCCAGCTCGCCGAGACATTGTAGGGCTTATATGGCGATCCGGCATAAATCAAAGGGCTAATATACTGCGGGCCCCGGTAATGCAGCCGGCGCGCGGCGGAGGTCTTTTTATCGGCGAAGTAAGACAATACGCATTTACATACGCGCGAGCGCTCCTACGCGGCATACGGGCGCGCTTAGGCCGTGGAAACGAGCGGAGGAGCGAACGAGCGAGCGAAAGCGGGCCTTCTGCACCACGCCATGGCCCTGGAAGGAGCATATGGTATGGCTTATTGGAGCGAAGGCCGCGCCAGCGCAGCAATTACCGCGCTTCTGCCCGCCGGCTTCTGCGGATGTGCATCAAAGTGCGCTTGTACTCTTTCTCTCGGTGCATTTCGCGTTCCTCCTTTTCCCTCTTCCTCCTCGCGCTTCCTCTCTCGCCGCTGCGTTTCCGTTGCTCCTGTTTCTGCCGGTCTGCGAAGGAAGATGGGAAGATTGCGCTTACAGGGGTGCCCTTTTACGCGATTACTTTCTTATGGTTATTTTTTCATTGGCTTGACCTTTGATCCGTGGTGTGTTGGTTTAGAGTGGAAGGATGGGAGAGGGGAGAATCTTAGGGGTGTCTTTGTTAGGTTTATGTTGGTGTTATTAAGCCTTGGGGTCAAGCTTGTCAAAATCAAAGGGCAACGGGGGTCAAATGAACGAGGTCGAAGTTTGCGTGGGCCGCAAAAAAGTAGAAACTTATTTTTTTTAGAAACATAGGTTTATTTCGATAATAATACAGAGCAAGTTTAACACTAGAACTACCAAACCAGTCAAAATGACTGGTACACAATTTTTTCCAAAAATTCTCCAAGTTTATAGAAGAGTCTTAGAATAAATATCCTGCGACCATCTTAAAAAACATAAATCACCGAATCGATTATCTTTCCCGCCTCTTGATTCCTCCTTTTTCAAAGTACTTATTTAACATTTTGAAATATGATAGATATAACGCCGGTAGTTCTAGTGTTAAGGGTAAAATTAATGTTTTTATCGTGACAATTGACACGTCTGTTTTGACGGGCCCGAAGACAATCGTTTTGGGCCGCAGAGACAGTCGAGTTGATTGTCGAATTACTTCGTTCGAAATTCACCGAGAGGCAAAAATCACCAGAACAATTAGAGCTTCTATCATAATCAGCAGTTTCTCTCATTGTTCCATCGCCAGCCAATTAAGAGAACTGATTAAAATCCATCGAGAACGAGGACGTAAAGCATTCGCAGAGCTGCGTCCCATTCGCAAGGGTTAACGAACGTCCCTTTGGGCACTGTTCGTACATAATGCAAAGAATAGGAGGAGAAGGAAGAAAAGAGAAAGAAGAAAAGAAAGCAAAGAGGAAGGACGGAAGGAAGGAAGGTAGGAAGGAAGGAGGAAAGGAAGGAAGGAAGGAAGAGGAGAAGGATTCGCGGTTACGGGGACCGTGGCTTGACGTAGAAGAATTTAGGAGCGACGGCGAGAGCAAAGGCCCAGTTCGCGAGCGGCCAGGTCCCTTTGAAGTCTAAAAACAATGGCATTGTCTCTTCAGTCTAGCGAAAGGCTGCATCTCCCTCTTTTTCTCTTGACCGCCTCCTACCCCGGCCGGAGCCGCGTAAAACGTTTTAGATCTTTTTTCCACTCACGGACAGAGGTCCCTCGGGCCGAAAGGCCGCGATCGGTAAGGGCAATCGGACCAATTTACATTTTTCATTTACATCGACGAGCGAGCCCTACAAACCGCGCCGGTCGGGCCCTTCGAACTCCGCCGTATATACTTGCTCTTTTAAGCTTGTATTTCTATTTAATTGTAAGCCTGACACTTATCGCAGCCTTTTCAACTTATTTACGAAATGTGAGTAAAAATCGAAGGATCGGGTCAAAGACGTTATTTCAATTTCAAAAAGAAATATTAAGTAACTTTCATAAATTTAGAAATCCACATTGTTGATGCCAATGTACATCACACTTCCATCAGATACATTCTTTTTGCAAAAACAATTGAAAAATTGTATAGTACGACTTGGGCACACTTCCCATTTATGAAACTTTCTGAGCGCATTGTTGACTCTTTGCAAAGAAAAAATTACGACAAAAAAGGGAATAACTTTAAATGACAGAAAAATCTATAATAACGACCAGTATCGTGAAACGCTTTCCCAAGTATAGACGTGAACTGCTGGATGAAAAAGTGTCGCAGAATTGCGCATTCTTATCGAACCTGCTTATTTATTTAAACCTCCAGCATCAACGATCACCTTGAAACGTTCTCCAGAACAGACACGAATTGATCGAGAGAGAGAGAAGTCAGAGATTTACGTACTTTTATTAGCATTATCTAGTAAATTATGGACAGTAGAATCCGCACTTTTTAAAGGAGAACCTACCACCTGCGCAGGGCCCCGGATTTGGGCAGATTGAAGGCCGAGTCCGGAGGTAGAAACGTCGGGTCGTTATTTCGTCGAGGTTCCAGGAGAAGGGAATACAGATTCGGCGTGTGTGTCCCCCGCGGTAGCCAACAGAGGCTATTAGGTTCGTATAAGAGCGTTCTCCTTTTGTCACGACTGGAATTTATTCGTCTCGATTCGCCAGGTCCCCTCTCGTCAAAAAAGAAGCCGACCTGTCCTGCTCCCAAGTTCCAGACGATGCCCTCCCATCTCTCTAGTGTCTAGATTCGCCGACGATTTGAAATTCTCAATGCGGTGTCCGCTGGAATAATAGATACTCCACGTTACCGTGATCCACGTCTGTGGAGAATCCTCGAGTAGCGAAGTTTCGTATCAGTAATTCCTCGAGTTCGAAGTATCAATTGTGATTTTCAAGTTGTCCAGTCTGCGTCGATATTGATGATACTGTTTTCTGTAGATACTCAAGTGACTACTGAATGTTGAGGATTACAGTAGAGGGTGACAGAAATATTGGGAGTTGAAGAGTAAGGAACTGTAACTTGTTGAGGTCACACTATACCAAGGACTTAGGAATTTTTTAAAGATTTTCAGTATTTGAAATTTTTTTAGAGAACCAGTCGTTCTGACTGCCTTGGTAGCTCTAGCATTAACCCTTTGCGGACGAGAGACATAACTATTTATTTTGCGACCCAAAACCACCTTTTTACCAGCAAGTTAGGTTGTTAATGTATATACATTATAAATTACTATGTGGTTAAACATATTTCAACGGTTGTATTTCAATTGTTCTACTCTAACTGTGTAAACAAGTAGCGATAAACTATAATTAAATTATTTCTCAGACTCAAAGGGTTAATATACCACAGAGTCGTTGGCTGGTTATCCACCTATAACTATTGTTTCTAACAAAATGACCATAATAGTTAAAGTTAAAAAGTACAAGAGAAGCTCTCATTAATTGCTCGTTTCAACAGTTCACGTAACTCGTCGGTGAAACGTCCTAACAAAAGAGATGTTCATCATACTGCGATAATACCTTTTGCAGTGCTTCTATCCGTTAATTGCCGTTTTAGAAATACGGAATTATCGTTGCTCGAAATGATGCCTTACATGTTCGCGAACGCAGGTTAATCTTGTGTGTTTACGGTTCGTTCTATCGCGATCCAATTAAGAAAGCGCGAGGCGACGGTGTCTTCGTCTGGCCTCTTAAGGAATTGCAATTACCGAGCTGCCGAGACGGAAGTCAAATTGAGAAGTTTCAGGGGCAAATACGGCCGATCTCCTTTATACTTGATACACTTATACATATTTCATGGGTGTTTTATACGTCTGGAGGTCAGTTAATTAATGCGTGCACGTTTGGGACGCTCCATTTTGACAATTACAGTATTAATTACTTGAATTACTTTGGGATTATAACTGTCGATCGCAGAGAAAGCTGTGTACCTTTTTAATAACGTCGCCGCCAATTAAGGCGGGCATCAATTATCGATAATCGTTTTGATTATTTCAATTGTAATTACATATTTTTGCGGCAGCGATCGACGTAATTATCGGTTTCAATTTAATCGTGTCTAAGTAAATAATACGAATATTCTTCATTCAATCTGGCTCGCCACTTTGTAATTTAATTATTTGTGATGTTATATCGAGCTCTCGATTTTGTAAATCCTCTCGAATATAACGATGCGTATTACTTTAATGTTATAAATATTTAAACATGTTTGAACAATGCTCAAAGCGAAAACGGTCCGAGAATGCCTCAGTAAGCCAATGCGGTTAAGTCAATTTTTATTTACATATTCTGATTTTTGTAAATTTTAATAGAATAAACTTCATTCTATTAAAATTTACAAAAATCAGAAAATATCAAAAAAATTGACTTAACCGCATTGGCTTATAAGCGACACGTATTATAATAGTAGCGCGGGTAAAACAGCTGCTTTGAGAATCACTGGTCGTACCTTGAGTCCTGCGGAACTATTTTAATTTCTCAGTCGAAAACGAAACTTGTGTTGCAATTTTCAATTACGGTTTCCTCGAGAAAAATGTCTGCTCTATCGCCTCCTTCTATTAGAATTCTTCTTGGGCGTCCACCAATATAATTAAAGCCCAATATTTTCTTCTGTACTACTGTGCACTCTCTCATATTGCCCTATAATCTTTTACCCGTTTAATTGTATATAAAAAAATACAATATCCTTTAATTTCCTCATCATACGTAAACGAACATCATTAATTCCAAACACTGTAATTACCTTTCATTTATTAACTAAAAATTACCTCTTAATTTACATCTCATCTGCCGGATTCGCCACGATCGCGCAATTCCTTTCCGTACGAAACAGGAAATTTGTTTCACATCCATTCAACCTTCGTACATTCAACCTTCAGCATCCATCACGTTTCGCCGAAAACAGACGTTCTCCTCTCTTAAATCCGCAATTTCTCATATTACTACG
Organism: Cerceris ruficornis; assembly: GCA_963989415.1. Lineage (NCBI taxonomy): Eukaryota > Metazoa > Arthropoda > Insecta > Hymenoptera > Crabronidae > Cerceris > Cerceris ruficornis. The sequence goes on from OZ022527.1 coordinate 9,882,076, forward strand.
AACCCGCGGGGCATACCATCCCCGGGCAAAAATGCATATCCTTATCGTTTTCTCGAATCGGGCAAAGCACCAGGTTGCACGGAGGCCCGGAGCAGCAATTAATGTGTTGCCGGAGCGGAAGTCGAATCGAGAAATTTCGGTGGCTTCTACCATGGGGTATTCGGTGCTAAGCCGAAAGGTGGGCCATGGTGTTTCAAATCGATCGACGGTGCACGTACACACATACGGTAGCACGAAAACATTTATCGGGCGACACCGCCGCGGCTCACGGGGCCTCCCATCTTTTATTGATCGCGGCAATTAAAGGAGCGCCTCTCATTAATTGCGCCGCTGGGCCTTAATTAGGAATCATCAATTCGTAGAGTCGGCGCGCTTACGTGGTAGCCCGCGCTTATGATTAACGAGAGACCGCGGCTTTAACTTGTACACGGGACTCGGTGTACGATAAATATCGATGTCGTATCTGTTTATCGAAATCTTTCTTAGCTCAACCTCTCCCCGTTTCATCCCTCTTCCATTCTCCCTTCTCCTCTTCCTCGCTGCTCTTGGATTCTTCTTCTTTCTTTCTTTCTACATTCTTTTTTTTTTATCAGCTCCGCTTTATTTCGACCTCTTCGTCCTTTCGTGCTGAGAAATCAACGAGATCAGGGAACGCACGAACGTCAACGCTGCGTGAGCTCAGTGCGTGTGGAATACTTTGCGAAAGGAGTCGCCGTTCGAGTGACTTTTCTGCACGCTCCTTCTCCTTTTTCCTGTATTTATAGGAATTTATTAATTGGGTCGGAATAACGACGCCGTATGAAGATTTATAATCCACTCTCGTTGCTTCGTTTAATGGGCCGCGATTTTAAATTCGAAGACGATGTTTCATATTTTTCTCCGCACGTTTTGCAGGCGGTGCCCTTGCGGACATCATAGTCATTTTATTTGCGTTCCTTGTCCGATCGTGAGAAATATTTCGCATGGAGATTTCGTGAAGGGGATATACCATCGTCGATTTCGTACGAGACTGTGGTCGGTTTATTCCATGGCGGTGCAATTTGCGTTTTCTCTCGGTCCAATAAGATAAACGCTGCGGTGAGAACCATCCGTTCGAGGCGATGATTATTTGGGAAAAATACTCGGATGCTCGATGAACAGAGGGGAATTAGAGAGACGTCGAAATACCGGGGACGATGAGACTTTACGTGTGGTTTGTAACACGGCTGACCACAAACTGACTCGAACTACTTTCCCACCCCCTTTTCGTTGCGCGTTTGAATTGCAACGAGAGAAACGCTATTCTTTCGTGAATTCGCGTGTGTACTTTGAATTCTGTGTGTTTGTTCGACGTTTTGAAATTGGCAATTTTTGTTGGAGGCCGTTCACCTGACAGTGGCAAATAAAATTTAGAAAATTACAATCGACCGGGGATTCGCAGTAATCGATATTATTACAGTATTATTCAATTACAGAGATGACTAATGTAATTGAGCCGTTTTTTGGTTTATTGCTCGTTTTGCCACAAATATATGTCAGAACGGGTACAAGGTTTTTTTAACACTAGAACTGCCGCGGCAGTTAAAATTACTGGTTTCAAATTTATTGTAGGAATTCTCTGAATTTCTAGGGAGACCGTACAATAGATATTTAATGGCTATCTTGTAAAATATAAATTAATGTATTTATTAAGCTTTTTCACCTCTTAAGACTCCTTTTACCAATGTTCTAATTCGACACATTCAAATATTAGGATCGGAAAGTAATGTATTTTCTCCAGATACTTTGCTCAAAAGCCAATTGATTTTTATCCATCCGACATTGAACATTTCCACACTAGATGACAAAAGGTTGCTGATAACGAGAGTGTTTACATCATTCATTAAAAATAAAAACTTATTACAGTTTTTTTATTTGAATTTAATGTAAAAAAAAGACATTGTTTTCCGGTCTGCCTAATGTAACAGATTTAACTTCAGCTCCAGCATTGTCCTCAACAAAGAGAGTCGGAAAAAGAGAAATCATGTCAACGAAGAATACAATTATACATATTTTATTAAAATATTCTCTCAATTCGCTTTATACCTTCGTAAAGTTTCAACGCAGAGATAGAGATCGCAGAAAAAGTTCGCCGTTTCTTGCGTCAGTTCGGAGGTCAAACTTTCGACGGAAGCGTGGACGTTTCCTGGCGGAGAGAAGTCGAAAAGATTAAGCCATTCAGCCTCCACGATTTTCTGATAAAAAAAAAGACAGCCTCGCGTAGGTAGCGGAAACGATTAAAGCGCATTCAGAACTTAATCTACGTCAAGAATCTGCACTCGAAGGGGGAAAGAGAGAGAACGGAGAGCCGGCTTGAAGGTTGGCGAACGATCGAGCCGGTCACGTCGCGAGTTCCCACCATGGCGAACGCGTGATCCACGATGACCTTTGTCCAAAACCCATACGGCCGGCGAAATGCGGCCAGATCGCAACTGCAGAAATTACACGTGCATTTTAGGAACCCTCGTGTGAGTTCATTTATCGGGCCCGGTGTATCTCGTGCAGATTTCCGTGAACACTCACTTTCTTTGTTCAGGTATTTCTTTTTATGGGGAAATGTTAAAGGATATTGTTGAGGTTTATTGCTTTTCTTGTCGAGTGTTAAGATTAGCGTGGGGAATATATTAGTTAGGGTTGTTTTGCTTTTGATAATCAAATTCTATTATAAGATGAGACTTGCAGTTTTCTTAACAGAAGGAGAGAAACAAAAGAGGAAACGGAAGTGGGGCATTGAATGTCATTTTCAATTTCCTTTAACGGATATGTGTGGAGATGGAATTATTTGTGTTAGGTGGAAAGTGATGTTTTATTGTAATGTGAGAGGAGAATGTAGTGGACAATTGGCTTGGAAATTAAGTTAATAATGTTGTTGTAGGTTTGATAATGAGTTTGGAGTCGTAGTTATATTTGAAATGGAAATTAGGTCGATGGGAAATTTGGTGTGAGGTAGAAATATATTTTAGAAAAATATCTTGATAAAAGCACTTGTAGGAAATGAGTATACAGCAGGAATTTGTTTAGTATTATATCCAGGAAGTTAATCAACTAATTTCTAATTTTTGAGAAAAGTTATACAAATTTATAACTGTATAATTTCATTAAATTCTATCGGTCTCTGAGCGTCAAAACTCGGAAATTTGTTTATTCCGCAAATGAGATTTATTTAATTCTCTCAGCCGCTAAGAGCAAAAGTTCTCAAACGAAAAATACAACCGGATTACTTTCTTATGAATGTCGATTTTCAAAAATTTTAAAACTTAGGCAGTTTAGTTTAAAGTTTTGATATCAATTTCCAATTGTACAGTTCAGCCAAATAAAACTTACTAGTTTCGCTTACATAACACGCTACATTCGCAGTCCTAATGGCAAGTCAGTTATCGGCGAGATGTATCAATTGATTTCGCGATCAAACGAAACGAAATACACTCGAAAGTGTCACGCTAATTTAATGAATACATAAATCATAATTGGCCGTGATCACGCGAATAGCGGGAAACTTATCGGTCTCCCTATCTGCGCCTTAAACTCATCGCCGATGATGTTAGGACAGGCCGAGTTCAAAGGTTCAACTTTCGTGTGAATTATCTAAGAAAACCACTTTAAAAGAGAAAGAGGCGCAACTTCAGAATTATCTACTGAACTTGGAATCGTTGCATTCATGTGTTACGTAAAGTTTTGACGGAAATGAATAACCCAGTCTTCATTGTTCAGTTTTCGTGCAATCCAGATTCTTTAAAGAATTTATTTCAGTACATGATTTATCAATGGAGAGGATGGTTTGTAAGGAAAGTGAGATTTTAAAAATCATACGCAATGAACACACATTCTGTGTTCTAGGATCCACTGCAACCATTAGCACTAGAACTACCGGTGTTAAATCTATCATATTTGAAAATATTGTATAAGTATTTTGAAAACAGGGGAATTAAGATCGATTCGGTAATTTATGTTTTATAAGATGGACGTAGAATATCTATTCTATGACACATCTATAAACTTGGAGAATTTTTGGAAAAATTGTATACCAGTCATTTTGACTGGTTTGGTAGTTCTAGTGTTAATAGTAATTTCGACAAAAAAATAATTTTTATAGTCCAGAGCTGTACTGAATTTTATTTTATCACTTTATTCACATCATATAAAGGCTATAGAATAGATCAGGAGTTTGAAAATGAAATAATACACATATAACAACAAATATAATAATACCTAGAGAATATATCATATACACTGCCACCCTACCACAATAATACACATCTTTCCGAAACACAGCACCCACGCAATGACCCTTCACCCTAGTAGTCTACATTACACCCAAAAACCTCAATGATTCCTCACCTATCTAAAACACTACCTCCTAAACAATGTGATTACATGAGTTAAAGGCGAAAGAAGAAAAACAAACAATCAAGGGGTCATTGAATAACCCTGAACTCGTAGAGTTTACAATTACACCATTAACATGGAAGTGGTAGCCGCTAAAAGATGATGCATCAAATACGCAGAGAGTAATTGGCGATATTCAGGCGCGTAATGTGAAATTTTTCGAGCGTTCGAGGCAGCCGGGCAGGCCGCTGCTGATGGTCCCGATGCAGGGGTCATGGTTCAGAGGTCCGATGCGGGTCTTCCGCACACATCCATATTAAGTGGCTCACTTTCATATATGCGCCCGGACACTGAAACGCTCTTAAACGAACGGACACAGAGCCATGCCTGCTGTCGTGCCGCGACACGGCCCTGATCCCTCTCTGATCGCTGCAAAAATATCGCATTTCCTAACTGCGATGCTTTTCTGCGCAGAACACCCAAACTCGTTTCTTTAAATTTAAACGCGTGGGTTTCGTCTGCTCTGTTGTTTTTTCGTCAGTATAATAGTGTCTGTCCTCCGTTCTGAGGCCGAAGGGATATTTTTGAATATGGGGAGATGCTTGGATGTTTGTTGGAGATGTGATGGTGGATTGTTGGTTGTGGAAGAGTCGAGGATTGTTAATGTTAATTGGGAGTGGTGATCTTAGAGGTACATGTGTTCTGGATGGTATTGGTAGTTTGAGTAATGATTTCAGTAATGAAATATTTCTTAAATTTACAGAGACGCTATATAGTAGATATCTCACGTGTATTTTATAATACAATAATCACTTAACGAATTACCATCTTTGCCGCTTGATCCCTCTTTTTCAAAGTCCTTATTTAATATATTACAATTTAACAGATTTCACGCCCGTAAATCTAGTGCTAAAGTAGGTTTATAAATGTTGGGATAACAGCAGAGTGTAGGTATGGAGATAGATTGTTGTATGTTTGATGAAATAGTTGGATTAGGTCTGAGTTAAGTGTGCGTTTTTGTTGTTAAAAGTATTTTATCTACGGTTTATAAATGTTAGAATAATACTAAGGAACAGATATAAATATAGGCTGCCATGTATTTGATCAAATGTTTCAGTTAGGCCTGGGCTAGTTGTGTGGTTTGATTACTAAAAATGGTTTAAGTAAAATTTATTAATGTTAGAATAACAATAAGGAACAGATACAAAGATAGATTGTCATTTATTTGAAGAAAAGTATCATATAAGAACTTTAAATTTCAGAGGTTGCTTTATAGCTATCTAATTGTATCAGCTATAGTTTTAAATGTATAAAAATTAACATTCAAGCAACTATAATTTTGCGTTGTAAGAAATTTCGTTGATAATACGGAAGTAATTTGACAAAACCGAGATAGATCGAAGAAACAGTGGAACCGAATAGTCTCAAAAAATTGTCAGCAATGTATTTTTGGATTTGTCATTATGTTAAACCCGTTGTTTATTGTCTACCTCGTTGATATTCCACGATTATCATGTATCAAGTCGAACGAGTTAGTTTTGAAAGGTAAATGAAAATGACAGAATTTCCTCGGCTTATTCCGTTTAATCAGATACACGAATACTTTGATAACAATTCCATTTATAATTTATTGTCCTCCAATACAAAGAATACGTTTACGCGTGTTGCCATGCGTTATGAATTTTGAACGAATCTATTAATAATCGATACATTTACCACGGCGGATTTCGCGAACTTAAGGTCATTCGTATTTAAACTTACACTGGATAAATAAAACACTAGCATTACGGATACATCTCCGCTTAAACAAAAAGGCTTACTATTAATTCACCTCGATATTCATTCTCTGCATTAACTTGACATTTTCTCAAAGCCAAGTTTTCCTTTCACTCTAAAAGAAAATAATTCTCCATCGTTCGATTTTCCCTTTTAATTCTAATTTTTATCATTTCTCGTAAAAAAAATTTTCGTCACAGAAATATATTCTCTACATCCTGTTAATGAAGGCAAATTTTTTCTTCGAATAATTATACACGTACAATGAAAATGAATATGAAAAAATTGATTCTACGCTTTGACATTTAACGTAACAAATTTTCTCATGAAATTTCGATTCGTCGGTGGTGTGGAATAATTATTCATTGCTATGTAAATACAAATATAATAAATTCTTTGAAGTCATCGATTGAAAGGTCAAATGAAAGACGTCGTATTATAATAATTGCAAAATATTGCCGATCGATTCGTCGTTTTGTTTGATTGCGCCTGCTGTTGCAATTTCAAGTTGAAGTTCTCGTTTACTTTATCCTCCCTGAGCTCGAAAGACACGACGAAAAAGGCGGAGACCAGAAGATTTTCACTGAGAGAGGAAGGATCACGTTTCGCCATTTTTCCAGAAGTCAGGAATGTCACGGAGAGCGGTCACCTCGAAAAAGAAGTGCAGTCACGAAGACAAGAAGAAGAGGAAAGATGGCTGTCTCTCTGCTCACCTCGGTTGCAGATATATTTCTGTTTCTATGGCCACTTTTACCTCTGTGTATGTGAATATCTCATATTGCGTCTTCGAGGAAGACTGTGAGATAGGAATAATTTTGAACTGCTTCAAATCTCTGTGAAGAATTTGAAATTCTTATTTTCCTGTTCGGAATAAGCTGTAGTTTCATATTCTTAATTCAAGTTTGATCTAATTGTAAGTTTCAAATTATGCAGAAGCTTTGAACTTGAGTGCAAGTCTCAAAACAATAGGAATACTAGTAGTTAGTGCTTTCATCAGAAAAAATAAGTATCCCATGTCGAAGAATACTACTAAATTATTGTCAGCGAATTAAGCAGAGAATGGACAAGTTGTTCAGAGTAGAAGATGTCAAAGCTTATCCTCGTGATATTGACAAATGGAAGAGTCAATAAAACAATACACAATTTTTCCTTAAACAAAATAATCCTTATCCTAAAATACCTGAAATTCATTCGCTCTAACTTCTATCAATTTCCAAAATCGTCGGTCCCGATTACACTCAAAATCACTTCCTCCAAATTCGACTCTTTCAACCACCTCAGCAATATTTCACACTTAGAAACCCCTATCATTTTAAAATAAAATATTTCTTATCTCCACAAATACTGAAATTCATTCGCTCTAACTTGTATCAATTTCCAAAATCGCCGGCCTCGATTACACTCAAAATCACCTCCTCCAAATTCAACTCTTTCAACCAGCTCAACAATATTTCACACTTATAAACACCTTTCATCTTAAACCAAAATATACCTTATCACCAAAACTACTAAAATTCATTGGTTCCAACTTCTATCAATTTCCAAAATCGCCGGTCTCGATTACACTCAAAACCACCTCTTCCAAATTCGACTCTTTCAACCACCTCAACAATATTTCACACTTAGAAACCCCCTTCGTCTTAAAACAAAATATTCCTTATCTCCACAACTACTAAAATTCTTATCAACTTTCAAAATCAACTCCTCCGAGAAGCAGCACTCTCTCACCCACCTCAGCCACATTCCACTTTTAAAACTACCTTTCACACGACACTCTCCCCCATGAAACTTCAAAAAGCCACGGCACAAAGAAAGAGAAAAAAGAAACACGAGTTTCTCTCTGCATCGAGCAAAAGAACCGAGAAGCTAAGAGAGAAGTCGCCTAAGAAGAAGAAGCGGACGGTGCCGAAGAAGAAGAAGAAAGAACAGATAGAAAGAAGCGAAGGGAGAGAGCGGTGGGTCGGCCGGGTCGGAGGGATCGAGAGGGTCATGGGTCACGGGTCGTACGGCATAGCCCTGACCTTCGACCTTATCCCCTTCCAGCTCTTGAAGGCTCCGAGACCCCGCGCAGACCCCTACCAGCGGTACCTAGAGCCCCGACGACTCTACTTCGTTGTCGACTCTGCTCCAAGAATCGCGTCGTCGTCTGTCGTCGCGCTTTTGCTCCTCTTCGGCCGATAAAGAAAACGTAGCTCGGTGCATCGGCGGAAAAAATAATAATGCACCCGCGGTGCAACGGACGGTGCAACGGAGGGTGGTGGCGGAGAGGCGCGGAGTCTGGTGCTTTTGCGAAACCTTGACACAGTTCGATAGAAACCTCTCGCTCTCGAAGCGGTCTCTCTCGGTGAATGCACGGTGCGTGTACGTAACTGTGCGACACGCGTGTGCATGTGTGGGGAAGTGCAGTGAGTGCATCTGATGCGGACGCGTGCATCGCGGCGCGCTGTGTAACCTCGTGACATGCTGTAACGACGTATCGATTTGATCTTTACATCGTCGTGTTACGTTCGATCGTGGACCCGGCGGGATCGTTGATGTTGCGCGATTTTATCGTATGTGCAAATAATTTTAACGTCTCACTGAGACAACTTTATTCGCGCTCTATGTTCGCCATGGTGGAGTCTTTACGAGGTGTCTTTGAGTCATTGATCTTATAGTTCTTTGAGAGTCAATGGAGACTTTGGAGGAGTTTGAGAGTTTGAAGAATTTCGAGGTGATTTTTATTGCGCAGGTGTAGCGATGCTTCTTTCTTGTGAGCTCGTCGGTTTGGATGACTTATATGGTAAATGTCACATGAACTTATGGGGGTGGATGTTAAAGTTGGAGCGATGTTCGTAAATTGTTGCTAGTGTGTTCTAAATTACTCCAGATGCATCGCCTTCTCGTAGAAACGATTGTGATGCAATGCGGATGACGTTATGAATGGAATGATAATGAATTATTTGAATTGTTGGTACCAAATTCGTTTTATCAAGTCTCGTATAACCCTGGTTTACATTTGGGTGGAATTGAGGACAGTCGTGGAAGATTTGAAAAAATTATTAACCTAATTACTTTTTATTTGGTAATATTTTATTTGGTTATATTTGATAATATTTCCATTTCATCTTAATTAATTTATTTCATCCCATCGAGCATTTCCTGCTTGAAGCTCAAGAGAATTCTCGGTGAAATTTAATTTCAATCGATGTCTCTTCTCCATCTCTAATTTTTCCATATTTCTCGTCGTCGAAATTTGATGCGACGTTGAACGATTATAAATTAATTGATAAAAAATTGATCACACGAATGGACGATTTCAGTCGATTCAACTAAACGTACTGGATCTTACAGCTGGAAAATAACCAACTCGTAAAAGATACATCACAACCTGGAGGCTTAATTACTAGAATAAACGCCGACCCAGTGCAATCGTAAATAAAAGGAAAATGATAGGTAATCGCGAGGAAGGTTCCAGTGTATTATTAATACTGCTGTATCTTAAATTGAAAATAGTCGCTTAGTGCTTTATAAACTGATCTTAAGTAAATACTAGCTGCGATGAGAAAGGGCATCATTACTTCGTCGTCATCGACAGCCTGCTCCGCATTCCCTTTAACGATATCAATTCCTTCTTGGGATTACAAGAAGTCTTCATCTTGTGTGACTTGAAGGAATGTTTGAAAGCTGATCGAATTAATTGAAATCCTGAGAAATTAATTTTCATTTGAGAAAGTAGTGTACATACACAATTATAATCTTGAATTGTAGCATATAAATTGTAATAAATACTCATTGGAATATTTTCACTTAATGAAATGAAATTTTGGAAGAAATTGAGTGATGGTAGTAGAATCTTTGAAGATTAAGTTGATACACTTAGGTGACAGCTAAACTTTAATTAAATGGAAGGCAGAGGGAGATGGAGGGATGTTTTCTAATATTGGATTACTGCAATATTACTCTAATATTATTGGATTACTACAATATTATTCCAATATTATTGGATTACTACAATATTACCCCAATGTTATTAGATTACTCTAATATTACTCCAATATTATTAGATTACTCCAATATTACTCCAATATTATTGGATTACTCCAATATTACTCCAATATTACCCCAATATTACCCTAATATTGTTAGATTACTCCAATATTATTGGATTACTACAATATTACTCCAGTATTAGAGAACATTCTTCCATATCAGATCCATAAAGTAGTTCCACCAGTTTTCGCATTTTTATCTTCCACCTGAATTAATCTTCGAAAAGACTTTCATAATTGCCAGAGAATAATATCTGTAAAATTGTCGTACGATAAAATAAAATGAATAATTACATTTCAAAATCACGAGCATGTCGAATACAAGATATCGACATTTCCCCATAAAACTTCAAGAAACGTGAATTTACAACGGTTTTGCAAGATAAATCAAACTGAATAATTACATTATCAAATTAATAAGTATGACGAATACAAGATATCGACAGTTTCCCATAAAACTTAAACGTGAATTTATTAGATCTGTGTCGTACAAACGACTCGACCCATTTAATCGTAGAAATTAATCCAATTGATATACGACATCGTTGAAATGCAAACCCGAATGAAATCTTTCGTATTACGATGCCCATATAAAATCCAACTTTATAAATAATAACGTTTCATTTATGCAAATTCACGGCTAATGAAACTCGCTGATAATTATCGAGACACGAACGTGTTTTAAGCACGCACGGTCACGGATGCAAAGTCAATGAAAACACTCTGTGGACTCAGGCCGACAAATTAAATTCCCACGCAAGGGTTAAAGATTAAATTTTGGATCCCACTCACGGCATCCCACTCAGCGCACATTTCGTAGTACCTTATTCGTAATTAGTTATTTCCTACGACAAACCGACCGAGCGTGTCGTAACGCTTGAAATTTCCGTCCTGCAGGAAATTCACGTCGATGGCAGGAAAATATACGAGAAACGACTCCGTAGAATTGAAGGAAGAAAAATGGTCTGCTGATTGGTTGCACAGTGAGTCACGAAAATTGATTGGATGTTTAGAAAATGAGAAAGAAAGAATTGGAGAAATACTTGAAATATACAAATGAAATCTTGGTGAAATTAGATAATTACTTCGCTGTGTAGCTTTGATAGGAACGTGTTATCTTGAAAGTCAAAGTCTAAGTTGCTCTTTGACGTTGAACGACAATTAAAGATTTACTTTGCGATTGATAGACGGATTGCGTAGTGGAGAGTAGATTTGTTTTTTAATGTTGTGACAGTTAGTATTGAAAAAATTGTGATACAGAGAGAATGTAGACATCTCATTAACTCAGATTTAACCTGGACTGACAAGGAAGGTATTCGAACTGCAACTCACGGATTCGAATAAAATTTTGTGGGTTTGTAGAGTGATCCAAGACAAGAAAAATGGTATACTCCATTCGTGCCCAATCGCCCTTTAAGGGCATGAAATTTAACCTCAAAGTGAAATCGACACTTGCACTTCCTCGCTTATATCTCCTAAAGTACAAAAGATAGAAAAAAATGTTTTAGGTAAAAGTTTAACGGTAAAAGGAGCGCTATAAATTTGCATTAACAAATTTTTAAAAACAACTTTCCTTCTTGAAAAAAAAAATTTTTTTTGCGTTATTTCAAACAATTTTGAAATCTTTTTGCTAATGAAAAATGTGGCATTTTTTATTCTGAATTCAACCATAACAATATTTTTATTATACACCGCTAGGATTACAGAGATACACGACAAAACGTACTCCCTAGCGCGCGGTACCGCGCAATACCGCGCTAACAACATATAGAGTTACATATTAAGAATGCTCATTTTCGTTGCAGGACATAACTATGTGACGAAGATGGGTGTGGTAACATAAAAATCGCAAATTATGAAATATTACATAAAGATTAATGACTTATAATACAGATCGTACTATATCCCATATATACATACATAAATATTTTTTAGACGCTTATTTAACATTTTATTACATTGTAACCACACGCGATTACATGTACTTCACTCGACATAGTTTTCGCAAAGTGAAAAAAACGAAATACTATCTTCATTAAAAAAGTGATCTACACACAGATACTTTTTGCACCAAGCACATCTTATAATAGCAGGCTTATCACATAATTCACAACGTGGTAGTTTATCTGCTTCAGGAAATTTAAAACAGAAATCTACCGGATTTTCAAACCGTTGTGGTAACCTTTCCTCTAGGTATCCACTTTTATACCAAGAGTATTTAAATAATTCTCTGAATCTCGGGGAAGACAATTGGTTGTGGGTGAGTGATTGCAATTTGATGATGTTATTTCGTAGATGTAAATTTATATTAATATCGTACAGCAAAACTCGATCGGAAAAGGTTCTAACAAAGTTTTTCCATATCCGGAAACCAAAAACGTCCAACGGTTGTATCAAACCTGTTGTCCCTTTCGGTATAGTTAACGTAATAAGTTGCTTGCCACTCGGAATACTTTGCTGAAACGTGGACGGACAATGACCACTCCACGAATCAATTAATAGTACACTTCGAGGCCCAGTCTTTGGTAAAAAGACTTCTGCGAGCCAAGTGTTGAAATGGTGTGATGTTAACTTCCCAGATTTGGAAGCAGTGACAAACACATTATCCGATCTGAATCGGACAATTCAGTGCAAAGTTCATAAGATAAGGGGATAATGATTAATCGAATATATGCGAAAACAGACCAACAATGGTAGTTGAGAGAAAGAAGAATTAATAAAAAAGAAATGATATCGTTAAATGTAATAAAATGGTCTGTTTTCGCAAATGTTCAATTAATCATTATCTCGTTATCTTATGAACTTTGCACTGATAAATATCCAGTCTCCTTATAAATACCCAGTCTTCGGGTCTGGAATTCATTGTCAGTGTTACTGGAACTCGTTCAACTGCACGTGGCGTTAGCTTTGGATAAAATGGTGTACATAAATCCGACAAACGTTATTAATCTACTAATAGCAATGCTTCACATAACCAGTATTCCACCATCTCCAATTAATCATCGGGAGGTCGAACTCTCGGAGATCATACACAGAATGATAAGTGAGAGTATCACTGAAGATTCATTTACGGCCGACTACGTTATGACCCTGGAATATGAAGATCCAACAAGACCTCAAGAATGTGAATTCGTTCCTGATGAAGGCATTCAGGAAGACGAAGAATATGGTAACAACGAATTTGATGACAGTTGCATCCCAGGCGAAAGTGGTAATGTAGACCTCAGCTATAAAACTCGCGCAGTTGAGTTCTGGAGAAGCGGCAAGAAAATGCGTAGGACTCTCGATAGCGTGCAGCACAAATTTCGAAAAGTAAAATCGATTAACCAGTTATATCAATGGGAAGAAGCGTTGGCAAGAGGCGGTACACACAGGGGTAAAATGATGTCAATCGCGAAATTTGTGCTGGACAAATTTGAAGCTGCTACTGATCGAGGCTCCTTTGTGCACAATACGGATTTAAAGCATTGGGCGCTAGAAGCAAAGGAGGACGTCAATCTGCCAGGATTTAAAGCTAGCCACCAGTGGGTCGTGAATTTCAAGAGAGCGCACAACATCGTTTCGAGGAAGGTTACGAAATTCGTAAGTCGTTCCGCAAGCCGAAACAAGCAAAGTGTACAATTGGCAGCCACCGAATTCGTAGACCAGGTGAAACCGTATATCGCAACGTACGAACCGAATAATGTATACAATGCCGATGAGAGTGGATTTAATTTGGAAATTCATTCTGGTCGTACGTTATCGTATCGTGGTACAAAGACCGTAGAAGCAGCCGTGCAGTCAATATCCTCAACCACTCACAGTTATACGATTCTCCCTACCATTTCCGCGAGCGGTCAGTTACTGTCACCTTTGTTCATAGTATTAAAAGAACCAAGTGGAGAATTTGGACCTAGGGTAGAAGGAAACTTATTCAGATCGGATAATGTATTTGTCACTGCTTCCAAATCTGGGAAGTTAACATCACACCATTTCAACACTTGGCTCGCAGAAGTCTTTTTACCAAAGACTGGGCCTCGAAGTGTACTATTAATTGATTCGTGGAGTGGTCATTGTCCGTCCACGTTTCAGCAAAGTATTCCGAGTGGCAAGCAACTTATTACGTTAACTATACCGAAAGGGACAACAGGTTTGATACAACCGTTGGACGTTTTTGGTTTCCGGATATGGAAAAACTTTGTTAGAACCTTTTCCGATCGAGTTTTGCTGTACGATATTAATATAAATTTACATCTACGAAATAACATCATCAAATTGCAATCACTCACCCACAACCAATTGTCTTCCCCGAGATTCAGAGAATTATTTAAATACTCTTGGTATAAAAGTGGATACCTAGAGGAAAGGTTACCACAACGGTTTGAAAATCCGGTAGATTTCTGTTTTAAATTTCCTGAAGCAGATAAACTACCACGTTGTGAATTATGTGATAAGCCTGCTATTATAAGATGTGCTTGGTGCAAAAAGTATCTGTGTGTAGATCACTTTTTTAATGAAGATAGTATTTCGTTTTTTTCACTTTGCGAAAACTATGTCGAGTGAAGTACATGTAATCGCGTGTGGTTACAATGTAATAAAATGTTAAATAAGCGTCTAAAAAATATTTATGTATGTATATATGGGATATAGTACGATCTGTATTATAAGTCATTAATCTTTATGTAATATTTCATAATTTGCGATTTTTATGTTACCACACCCATCTTCGTCACATAGTTATGTCCTGCAACGAAAATGAGCATTCTTAATATGTAACTCTATATGTTGTTAGCGCGGTATTGCGCGGTACCGCGCGCTAGGGAGTACGTTTTGTCGTGTATCTCTGTAATCCTAGCGGTGTATAATAAAAATATTGTTATGGTTGAATTCAGAATAAAAAATGCCACATTTTTCATTAGCAAAAAGATTTCAAAATTGTTTGAAATAACGCAAAAAAAATTTTTTTTTTCAAGAAGGAAAGTTGTTTTTAAAAATTTGTTAATGCAAATTTATAGCGCTCCTTTTACCGTTAAACTTTTACCTAAAACATTTTTTTCTATCTTTTGTACTTTAGGAGATATAAGCGAGGAAGTGCAAGTGTCGATTTCACTTTGAGGTTAAATTTCATGCCCTTAAAGGGCGATTGGGCACGAATGGAGTATACCATTTTTCTTGTCTTGGATCACTCTACAAACCCACAAAATTTTATTCGAATCCGTGAGTTGCAGTTCGAATACCTTCCTTGTGAGTAATTAATGTATGCAATATGGTTTTAAGAACGATAAATAAGTAGAATAATCCCGATTGATCAGACACAGACTTTGAACTGATTTTGAGTGTCAATGCCACAATTATTGAATATTAATCTGATGTGTTTAGACATAGTTGACAACTTTGAAATTTAATAATTTATATTTTGCATAGGAAATTGAAAGAATTGTAACTGCGTAAATCTTTGTTGTTCATTGTAGGAATTATGGCTCAGTCACTTCAGTTGCCTTGATAGATTTGATAGCCTTTCGATAATATTCAGAATTTATATCACCTAAATTTTCCAAACTACTGTTTAATAAAAACATATTAGTTTATTCACATTCCCCCTCTTTCACAGTAAAATGCAACACAAATCACCTGCACAATATTTTATTCTTGCACTGATTCAAACACAATTACAATTCACACTTAAATTTATCCTTTAAAATATACATAAAACTAATTAATTTCCAAAACCTCGATCAAACCTTCAACCAATCAAGCACTTATCTTTTGCCAAAACGATGCACAAACTCATCAAAAATAATTACCACCACAAAACTAGCACATACTCCCTTTCAATAATCACTATGAAATTAAACATAATAAATTTCACAAAATCCTAATAGAATTTTAATAATCACTATCAAAATGAACATAAGAAATTTCACAAAATCCTAATACAATTTCAATAATCACTCCCAAAATGAACATAAGAAATTTCACAAAATCCTAATACAATTTCAATAATCACTCTGAAAATAATAATTAAGAAATAGTACGACAATTTTCCCTTCCGCAAGTCACCTGAGAGACAAGCAAATGACGAAAAGCCCCGTATCAATTTCGCAAGTAACTGTACATCCTCTGCGCTCATAAGCGCGTAGGTGCGTAAGAAAATCGTAGGTTACGCATGTTTCACGAATGACCTTAGAGTGCGGTTCGTTAGCGAGTATCATCCGCGGCGTCTACCTCGACGGCGTTGACCCCACGTGGGCGCGGGCCACGCGTCGCTAATTACGAGCAATCAGCCGTCGGCGGTGGTGGCGGGCTTATGCAAATCCGGCCTCGAAAGGGCACCTAGAGAAAGTGATTAGAGGATCGGTCCGTTAGGTCGCATCGTTACCTCCGTTTCAACTTGAATGCACGATGAAGGAGGAAAAAAAAACGTGAAATTAGCGAGACGGTTATCTCGTGTGATTCCAAAACGCAAGGAGAATTCTTGGGATTGATACGACGGAGAAGAGATTACAGTGGGTGGTAATTAGAAAAGAATGTCTATCTAGGTATTTCTTTCTGAAGTGGAAATAGCATGATTTTAAGGAGAATCGTAAAAGCTGAAGAATGGAAAGTCCTATGGGTATGGAATTGCAGTTAGTTTTGTGATACTGTTGTAAGTGAAACTGTTCATTTCGACGGGAATGTTTTCTTTTTTTTTTTAGTAATGGGTGCCACTGAGTCAGCGGGTATTTTTATCGTTGTTTCCGTCGAGAGAAGTAGAAATTGCACAAGGACGAACGGTAGAGTGAACAACGTTTACTGCTGTTTGATTCGTTATACGGTTTTGTATTTTTGCTGCTGATGGCGAGGAAAAGGTGGAATGGGGTTGATGCTAATTGCTGGAAAATTGTTAAGTCTCGCCGGTGGGTTTCATTATTTGCAGGTGCGCGAGTATTCTTCCAGGTATTTCATTTCACCTTGAAGTTACGACGTTTGCGGAGTTATTGTTAAATTTTTTGTAAGGGAAGCAGTAGTGGACATACTTTGTGACTGACGAATTTGTAAAAGTGAGAATTTCATAAGACGTCTCATGAAGTAATAATGAATCCTTCGATTAACTTATCTGATGTTGGAATTTTTATTTAAATTCTTTTTTGAGAATTAAAAGTTCATGAGACAGAACATTTTACATTTAAGTATTAATGAGCTTTTAGGACTATAGATTTAAAATTCATAGGCTGCCTCCAAAGACTCAATTTCTGCACGATTCTGGACAAATTTTAATCGAAGCATACCAAAAGAAATTAATGATTCAAATATTTATTACTAACTTTTCTCTAATGCTTCCAAAAAGCATTATAAATTGTACATCCAACAAAACCTAAATCACATTTACAAAGCTTGAAAGCTCGTCTAAATCTATAAATTATTAACCAAACAATCGAAACCACCACGTTCGAAAAAATCAGAACTAAATATTCCAATGAGGACATCCAAACATCTCACTACTGCCACTAAAAGCTAAAATTAACCCTTTGCACTATGAAGTCGTCTCTGGCGTGACTTTTTCTGGCGTGATTTTTTCTGAATAATCGTTTTGTTAATATAACATTAAACTTTAAATAACTGCAAGCAATTACTTCATACCTAACATGTGACATCAAAACCACAAAAATTAAATCAGATTTGGCCGAGAAAAAATTAAGAAAACAATTATAATGCAAGGGGTTAAACCTTTAAATTTAGACTTAAATTAGATTCTGATTATATGCTACAAATTTTTAAATTCCACCTGAAAAAAACAACCCGAAATAATTGGTCCAAGAGAACAAAAGTCCTTTCTTACAGTCAGAGAGTAAATTCGATTCGGCATACCTTCTTAGTTCTGGTTTTATCCAGGTGGCCCCTACCAACACCGCCTCTTTAACCTCCACCACCACCCTGAGGTCCGCCCACAACGCGTGCTCGTTCATTCCCTTCGCTCCATCCCCGCGAACTCCCACGCCACGTGCTCCTTCTTCTTGCTTCTCTTTTCCTGGGTCCACCAGGAAGCCTTTTGTATCCTCCATCGATCAAACGTAACTATTGCGACTAACGAGTTGTTCTTCATTCATGATTTTTCTACTCTGCCTTCCGAATGCAATTTGTTGGGTAAACTTTTCTCCGGCTCGTAGGAATGCAAATTCTTCTGGGTATAGGGTGTTGCAAAGATACATGGAACTTTACTGGTGGGTCGATTGTATCTGGGAATTTGATAGATAGGTTTGATGGCTATTTTTAGCATTATCGGTAGCTGCATTTTTTTAAATTTTAACGTTCAATGCCATAGGGGTCACCGGTGACCGGCGCTATTGAATTCAATGAAATTTCATATGACTTTTAAATCGTAATATTTACTAATTTGTTAATTCAGTCAATATTTAAGAGCTGATCTTAGAAAGGCACAGTCCTGCTGCATACATATGTCTTCGTGTCTAAAGTTTCTACTTTGTAAAGATGTGATTTTAATAGTAAAAGTTTCACTTCAGCAGAAATCAACGTGTCAAAGAAATTTGAGAATTTAGTTACCTTGATATTTGCGATATAAGTTAGAAATTTTCTGATACATTGAATATTTAAATATTGGCATTGAAAAGGTAAAGTCCTACCGTCTACATATCTATTTGTGTCTTTAAGATTTCCACTTTGTAAAGATGTGATTTTAATGGTAAATAGTTTTTCAGTAAAAATAATAAAACTAGCGAAATACCGGTGGCGTTGGACATGTTAAAGAAATTCGCGAATTTAGTTAGCTTCAAATTTGCGATATAAGTTAGAAAGTTTCTGATACATTGAATATTAAACTATTGGCATTAAAAATGTAAAGTTCTGCTGTCTCCATGTCTATTTGTGTCTTTAAAATTTCCACTTTGTAAAGATGTGATTTTAGTGGTAAATAGTTTTTCAGTAAAAATGATGAAACTAGCAAAATACCGGTGGCGTTCGACGTGTTAATGTCAATGAATGTCAATGTTGGAAAACTCTATTCTTCTGGGATCGTTCGCAGAGAAGAAATGTTACTTTCGCTTACGATTTCCTTGAAAATTCTTTACCGTTTCTTCCCGCCGATTGTTGCCTTACACAGTAAATGTATACGATTCTGAGTCATGCTTTAAAAGATAGAGAACGATCGGCACAGCAATCGTGCGATTTATTTCTTCATGGTCAAACGGTATAGAGAAATGTGAGAATAGTTTCTTTCACGCTTCGGGCAGTCCGTCAAACAGACAGCGAGGAATGCTCTCTGGACTTGACGCTTTTCCAGAAAAACATCGTAATTAAAGCCACAGAATCGTTAAATATAATTATCGCACGTTCACGAAACAAATTATACAATTAAATAATGTATTAGGTTAACGAGTGAGCTCAAGACCCGAATGCTCCCCCAAAAAAATTATTTATCAATGTTATATTTCAATTGCGATATAATATCGAAATTATTGGAAAAGTGTAACTTTTTGCACCACCCTAAGGAGCAGAAAGTAATTGACACATCTCTCAAAAAATCAACCATAATTCAAACAAAATTATACAATTATACAATTACAAATTTATTTCCCATTCAAATATAATAAAAATTTCACTGCCAATTAGTAATAAATTTCAGCTTAGAAATTTCAAACATTGCAATAATAAATAATCAAACCATAAAAATAACTCCGAACATATATGCAACCATCTTCAAACGTCAACCACTTATTTGAAATCTTCGCCACAACAAACAACACACCACTCAAATTTAATAACAATCCACACAACATTAACTATTCCGAGGTTGCCATAAAAACAAATTATCTCAAGGCAAGTGCCTTGACCAGCAAAATACCGTGTATTACCTCAAACGACCACGCAATTCCCGTGAGTTCTGCATCCGTCCATCATTACCAGCCGCATTATCGTTCCATTGGTCCAACGTGAAAAACGGTAGCCCCTAACCGTTGTATTTTCACTCCTAAAAACAACGACACGCCTCGTCTACTAGAGAAACGCTTCTCATACCGTACATACAAAACACCATACTATCAGAAAGATCGGAGAATCGTGCGAAATACAACGGTTACGACGTGTTTTATGATCCGCGAGTAAGTGCATCGTTCCTTTCTAGCGGCAAAGTGGCAAAACCATCGTGATAAAGGAAGGCAGCCCGCGGACCAAGGAAACCGCCAATGGTACCTGCAACGCGATGCCGACACGCTGTACGAAGGGAAATCTCCGGTGGTTTTCCCTTTTCTTTTTTCTCTCTCTCTCTCTCTCTTTTTCTTCTTTCTCTTCCTTTCTCCCTCTACGTTCATCCTCGTTTTTGTCGGACTCGAACGTGCTTGGCCGCACCTAGCCTAGAGATAGTTTCATCGCGGTATAAAACAGTAATCTATGGCCTCTCGGATATATACGCTCTTGCCGTTCGCAAGAACGACTGGAATCCTGACTGACTTTCCACTCCGGGGGACGATTATAGTGAGGGACCAGAAACAAGGCACTTGAGGGATAATTTGCTCTGATTCGCCCGACGGATAGGGACATTCCTCTTCCTCACGCATTTTCGAATTTGACGCGCTATTGGCCGAGAGACCCGCACATTTGTTGCGTCGTCATGTGAACAACGAAAGGAGTGTTTTATTTTCGGTTGTCATTCGTCGATCTCAGCTTTCCAGGACCGACATGGCGGGGATAGGCGGTGCGAGAGGAATCTCCCCTTCCGTCCCAAGTGCCTTGTTTCTGGTCTCTCACTATAGTCGCGAGACTGGCAGAGATACTGGAAACGTTTCGGTGGAAAAAAGGCTGAGTGGGACTCTCGGCGAATGAGGTTTTATTCGGGGAAAATGTTTTTGAGCGGGTATGTACCATTAGGATTTCTGATGGCAGGAGATTCCATGAGTTTTAGGAATATTTCATTAAGTTTTGGCGAACTTTTGATGTCATCTTTTTGAATGGTATTTTGTAGGGAAGTTAATATAGTGAGTTTAGAAATATCTTGGAGAATTTGTTAGAAGGCCACTGTAATGGAATTTTTGTGGAGTACTGTTCAAAAGGGTGACATGAAGGGAAGGAATTATGGTTAGAAAAATTTATTTCAAAATTATTTTTAGCATGAAAGAGCTTCAAGAGATTCTCGGTTTATAAAACTGTTTCTGGTGAGACGATATACGTTTTTGTTATTACAAAATCAGTATTGAATACCATAGAAGATCTGTGTAAAAATGAACTAGAACTCTAAAGGAAATTTAAATTCAGACTTGTTAACTTCTAAAAAAATTGTGCTCCATCGTAACCAACAATATTAAACAATCACCCATGAGATTTAAAACAAAGATACACAAGTGCACCTATGTATTAAACGACAAAGTGACAGTGAGCAAAAATACACCAATTGAAAAAAAGTCGCCCATCCAAGTAATCCGCAAAATCGACATGTTCAGCCTCGACTGGGGTTTCCGTTTCCTTCCAGGTCGTTACGAAGGTAAGATATCTCTCGATCTTTCAACGGCGCAAAATCGAACGAATCTCCATCGCAACGAAAAGCGAAAGCAACTTCATCGTCCCCATAAAAGCGCTGACCATTCCGAGAAACAGACCGCGTGCAATCTCGCGAGCTCGAGCCGGCTTCTTGCAGCCACCTTAATCGCGAATTTATGACTTAATACATCGCTCCACCGAACGATCCACGACATTTAACCGCCAAGAAAGTAGTAATCGTGCAATTTGATTGCCGTCGCGCTCATACAGAGCCGCCCCATGCTGCGCATCCGTTAAACCGCCGGATTCCAATTGGCTCGAACACGCGGCCGAAGAAAAAGTCCCCGTGAACTCATGGAAAGCTCGGTAGCATGGTGTCCCGCTGCGAGGTTTTCTCGTTTCGAGCGTTTTGACGTTGCCCGACGTGTGCCGTCTCTGCTGAGGCGGAATAATAACATCGTCGGAGGCATGCGCCCAATTAAACCGATCCTCAACGACAGCACGCCTCTATTGCTGATTATATTGATTTAATTATCTCGTTACAGTAGCTCCACACACACATTCGCGTACGTAGAAATCGATCAATTACGGAGAAGAGAGAGCTACACGATGATCTTGTTCCTTCTTCTTCCTTGCGATCGCTAATCCTTATTCTTCTTCATTTTGTTTTCATTGCGTTCTATCTCCCTGTTTCTTTCCATCCTGCAGCATTTCCAACCTTCCGGCGCGCAGTGGTCGATTTCGTCGAAATCCTGGCCAAAACCTCAAAACGTACTTTAATTTAGAAAAAAAATTTCACATTACATAATATGTATATAAAAAAATTGTTGGCTCCTCGCAAAAATTAATGTTCTAATTATTTTTGGGCTACTGTTCACAAATCTGAATTTAAAAATTTCCAAAAACAAACTGGCGAATGCAAAATAACAATAACTCATGAAGTAGCAAAAATTAGCAACAAATTTCAACGGGCCTTTCTTCCAGAAACTTCAAAGTTTATTTTAAAAAAAAAATCACTTGTGTAGTCGTTTGTACGTGCCTCTATACGCAAGAGTAGTCAATTCTGCGCCGAATGGCGTAAAGAAAACCCACCTATCACTTTTAGAAGCCAAACAAAAATTTTTTGGCTTTTGGACTATGATTTCGGCGAAATCGACCACTGTGCGGCCTCTTCGCATCTCTTGTCTTCCTCTCGTTTCTTCTACCTTGCCATTTTCTTCCCCTCTGATTATACTCTTCTGTCGTTCTCTTTTTCTTCTTTGCAAAATAACTCTCCGTCCTCTGCTTCATCCTTCTTCTTCGTCCTCCTTTCGGAGTCCTGCTGCTGCTGCTTTTCTTCACCTTCCTATTTGGTTATCTCCGCACGGTCGTGCTTCGCTCGTCTCTTTGTACCTCTTTCTCTAAGATTTATCAGTGTATTTCTAATCAAGAAAACGTTGGCGCGCGAGCGATCGGGGAAGCTGTATTAGTTAACCTTGTCAGATAGGTAGGTAGGTACCTTCTCTGGCTGGTCGTGCATGCTAAGTAGCCACTTCGTGGGTGGTGCTCCCGGCTACCACCTACGGCTGCAGCCTCGGAGCACGTGGTATTCGTCGATCGATCTATCGATACACGTTCCATCCCCGAGTGATTGGAATTGCTACCCCCTCTTGCGCGTTACCGGACGGGCGATCGCGGCGACAGAATGCGGCTGTTGAGCTTTTTGCTGGGATTTCTTCTTCTCGTGGCTTCGTGATTGCGCGCCGCTGTTTTTGGAGATTCATCGAGTGCATTTTTTTAGAAATTCGCCTTCGATTTTGTAATATACGAAGTGAAATTGATCGCTGTAGGAAAATATCGTAATTTTTCTATGTAAATTGTGCGGAGAATTTTTGCAATAAGGTTTTGTAAAAATTTTGTAATTAGACCTTTAAATATTGAGTAATGAGCACTTGGGTTAGTTTTGCGGCTCCGAGGATCACTGTGGGGTAGAAATTATTCTTAATTGCTTTGAATCTCCGCGAAGAATTTCAAACTATTCTTATTTTGATTTGGAAAGAGGTACAAGTTTGAACATTTGCAGGAGATTAAGAAGTTTAATAAAAGGAGACTTGGAGATTGAGATAAAAGCGATTTATCATGAATTAATAAAACTTTGCCAGTTTATCACAGCCCAGGTTTACTGTGCGCAATTAGAAGGAATGAACACTCTGCATTTTTTTGCAAATATTTTCACTTTGTAAGAATCCAATAATTCAGAATATGAAATTATATGTTCAAAAGTTGAAAATGCAATCGTTCTTTGCACACGATTAAAATATTCAATCAATGGATCGCCGCGGCAATAATGCATTCCCTGTTAGACTTCGACTCGTAGATCTCGCGAGTCTCATTTGATTCCTCCGCCGATTTGATTAAAATCTTTCCATTCGCTTAATGTGGGCCCTTTGATCCGACATCTAGGGCGGTCTCTTTAATGACAGTATACGGAAAGGGTTTACATCGTGGGTGGTGCGTGCATCTGCATCGGCTCGATCCTGTTGTTCATTCACCTGCACCGACGTACCATCGATTCTTCGATCTAACGATTCCTCTTCTGTTTCAGGTTCGGAGAAGAACGGTTTTCCTGACGGCGCTGGTTCCTTCGCGTGTCATTTTGGTGAGTGCAATACGAAAAATGATTTTAGTCATTTTTATTATCCGAATAATAATGAATTATTTGAAATGCTTAGTATCAGGCTTTCGAAATAGAACATTTAAAACTGCCAGTCGTGTTTTTGAGACTGTCAGGTCTGCATTAATGCACATTCAGCTGGAATGATAGAGTATGCTGGGAATGCTCCATCCACTTTTGCAAATTTCCACTGATCCAAAGTGTTGAATAATAATTGAAAGCTGTATCAAGTATTTTTGAAACACCGTTTACATTCTTTATTTTTAAAACTATACAGTGGCGGATATAACCCATTTTAGATAATTATTTAAACTGACCATATAATGTGTAGAAATACAAATAATAGAACTAATTGTTTTTGAAATCGACTGCAGCAGGTCAGAAAGTATTAGCACATCTGCTTCTTTTCAATATCTTAATCTTAAAAATTCTGTAATCACTCCGTTTCGTACCGTAATTTCAACCCTTAGTACACCCCGTTAATTGCACAAGGGTGAACTAGATCAACAAGTATTCTCACACCTGCGGCTTTTAAATATTTAAACCTTACAAACTTTCTAATTCGTCTGTTTCACGCATAGTAATTTTAATTCATACCAAACCCCGTTAATTGCACGAGGATAGAAATAGATTTCAACACGTTGAATGCCATGCGGGTTACCGGTGACCGGTGCTATTAAATTCAACGAAATTTCGTATGACTTTTAAATTGTAATATTTACGAATTTTTTAAAGCATTCAGTATTCAAATATTAGCATTAAAAGGGTAAAGCACTGCTGACTACTTCTGTCTTTAAGATATCTGCTTTGTAAAGATAGGATTTTAATAAAAAAAGTTTCATTTTGTAAAATTGATGAAACTAGCGAAATATCGGTGGCATTCAACGCGTTAATCAATATATCAAAATACGAACTTCTACGATTCTTCCGTTCAAACAAAGCTATTTCAACCCACACCGAACGAACTTCGGACAATTCCTGATTGGTGCATAGCGCAACGATTAGGGCCTAACGATTATTTGCGGTCCTCCGGTGGAGTTAACCGGTCGTAGAAGTAATAACGCCGGACAATCAGGCCCGGCAATCAATGAGTACGTGTTTATGTAAATCGGACTAGCCGCGACACGAACGACGCGAACAACTTTTCCCATAGGATCGTGCCCCAGTGGCAAACAGGGGGTTGGTGTGCTTTGTTATCTTACGAGGAAGACGTGGTTGCACGCAACCTTCCACGCCATTCAGACTCCGGATGACAGATCTCGTTCGTTTTTCTCCCTTGGATCGCGTGTCGCTCGTATTGTCTCGCGATTTGTATTCTGATTTGTATTTGAAAAGTTACGGCTTTGTGAGCAGTGCGTTGAACCGGTCGAGGGTGGAGTAATTCGGTTTTACGTCTTACAGCAACGTAGTAATCCACAAAGTATAAAGACATTAACCCCTTCAGACCCGAATTCTTTTCTTTCGCCTAAGAAAAATTATGTTTATATTCAGATTAACTTAATTCATATACACACAGAAAAAACAGATGACGTTGCAGACGTTATTTTTTCATATTAGACGATCACTGGTAGATGCATTAGGTGTTGAAACTAAGTTTAAACCTACACGTAATAAGATACAGCACGAAAAGTATTATGTACATTACAATGTGCACAAGGTCCGAAGGGGTTAACCCTTTGCGGACGGAGCCATTTTTGAATATTGAGAGATAACCATTTATTTTGCGATCCAAAACCACCATTTTATCAGCAAGTTAGGCTGTTAATGTATATACATTGTAAATTACTATTTGTTTAATCATATTTCAACGGCAGTATTTCAATTTTTCAACTCTAATTGTGTATACAAGTAGCGATCAACTATAATTAATTTTTTTCTTAGACCACATATATGCGTCGGTAGTCTTCAAAGGGTTAATGTTTTTGTCGTGCTTTGTTGAGCGAATTTGCCAAAAGGATTAGCAGCTTTTATTTTTGGAATTTTCGGCTTTAATTGCTTAGAATCTGGAATTTTAAATGAGTAACAGAGATCTTTAACTTAGACTCAATAATTGTGAATAACATCCCTTAACTCCATATTCGACATATTTTTTAATGTCAAAATGACGTCACAGTGCAGAAATAGCTTCGGTTAAAATTAAATATCAATCTGAAACTCCTCGGCTCCGAATGATTTACGACTTTCACCTACCAAACACTTTAACACATTGTCATCGGCAACGATCGTTATTAAATTCAAATTAAAACGCTATAATTTCAACGAACCATCGAATCCCTATACCGTGGCCTTCTAAATCGACAAAAAAGCGGATGACGACGATTAAGCAATAGTCAGAGCTTTTATCGACATCCTGTAAGAGCCGTTCAACGTCCTGCCAAAGAAATGGAATACAGTTTGAACGTAAACGAGTAGCTGACAATCCGATGGCTGTAAGTCTTCTTGATCGACGATTATCTTCGGCAAATTGCCACGGGGGTCCGGCGAGTATCACGGGTAGATTATCACGATCTCCGCGAGGCAGATGTAAAGTAAAATAATTGTAGTCATTACTTTGTTAAACAAGGTTTCAACCGAGGCTATCGGTGTCCGGATAAACGCGACGACTATAAAATTTTTAGTACGCACCAACGTGCGAGCGGCATAGCTGCGTTCACGCACGCGCGTTTAACCTTAACGCCTGACCATCGTTAACGACATAAAATTGCAGCACTTGTGGCATTTGTTTGTCGTAGACGGTAAGCCCCCATTTGCCCCGCTGAACGTCTGTTTAAACCAGAACGAATTGCACGACCATTTGTGGTAATGATAGGTATGGCTCTAGCGTCTACGCAGAAGCTCTGACATTTCTCTTTTCACGAGGAAAATCGCCCACCCTTCTTTCTTTTACGTGCCGTGTGTTCTTGGAGATTTACGGGCAGCTTGGTGAATATTCTCACTGTGAAGAATGGAGCAGGAAATTACATTGGTTCATGATTGCTACCGTAGACGATGAGGTACAGTTTCACGCTGCGATGGTGGAGGGTATTCTGTTCGATGGTGGGACTTTTTTTCTGTGACTTATATTAGAATTTAGTTACGATTGTAGATCATTGCTGAAATAATTGGAATAGCCAAGTGGGAAGAATTTGCTTGGCTAAATTCTCGATGACCTGCAGTTTGACTCTTTGGCACGTTGAACGTCAACGGTCTCGCTAGTTTCATTATTTTTACTGAAGTGAAACTTTTTCTGTTAAAATCACATTTTTAGCACTAAGCGTACCGACACTTTGAGTGTACCGATTTTAACCGTAGTCTATTAATTGAGCGGTTATGAAGTAACGATTATATTTGTCCGAAAGAAATGCAGGGGATTGTCAATTTAATATAGGAAACAACGCGAAGAACAGTCTTTAGTTAATAACACAAAAAATATATATTTTCATTTTAGTGAACCGGTCATTTGACCGCGTACGATACGTTTAGTGTTAAAAAGCAGAAACCTTAAAGACACAAATATATATGTAGTCAGCAGAACTTTACCTTTTTAATGCCAATATTTAAATATCGAATGCATTAAAATATTCGGAAATATTACAATTTAAAGTAATGAAATTTCATTAATTCAATAGCGCCGGTCACCGATGACCCCCATGGCGTTTCAACCATTCACCATTCCCTTCAACCATGGAATTTTTCCTACCATGCACATCCGACCCTAAAAACACAAATATTAACTACACCCATAACATCTTCAATCAATTACATCAACCGAATATAAGTATACGATCGATTCCAGAACAATACTCTCAACCCTTAACCCTTGCAACACTGAGTTTTATTTGCTCAGAAAATGACTAATTTTTAGCAGTGTATATTTTGTGACACAGGAAATAGAATAAAAATGCGACTGAGAATGAAATATATATTTTTTTATTTCAGGAGTTTTGAGATTTTCAGCTGGAATAGCATAGATTCCAGTAGTATATTACTGCTAGGATATATTTATCCCAGCAGTAAATATTGTCATATAAACAAAATAATATATGGAAATAAATTGTACAATAATACCATGAAAATTATATGATAATGTTTGGAATATAAAATATCCCAATAGTGTTGTGAGGGTTAAAAGCTTCTCTCTCACAATCTAAACCGTCGTCGCTAAATCACCCCCAAAATACCCAAAGTCATGAAGCCATAAAACATTAAAAAAATACACAACAAAAGAAACCTTCTAAATTTTCAAAGCGGCAAAACTAGTCGTATGCACAGATTGGAATTTTCGAAATAGAGGAATTAATCGGTCTCCTCCTTTCTCGTTCCGCGAAAGACTGGAATCCAGTTCACGAAGTCGAGGCGGCCGCGTTCCATCGCTCGGCGAGGTCGTACGCGCGGAGTTCGTCGTAACCGTACCAGACGCAATGGAATAGCATGCTCGTTCGTCGAATGGGAGCCGCAGAGGCCGATCAATTATGCCGGTCGATTCCAGGCCACGAAATGTCAAGGCTCCACCTCGATGGAATTCTAAGCCAGCCTCATCCTCGACGTCCGAGCGTATCGGGTTCGAACCTAATATACGCTCGCGGCTCGCGTCATTGACAGTGCCGTAAGAGATTTCTATCGTCGGCATCGATTTGATGGATTCCATTTAATGGACTGGCTGCCACTTTTTGGCGCGTGCAAAAATCGCGAGTGGAACGACGAGCCGGAGAAGTAAAACGGTCATTAACTTTTCGGTATAGACGTTGAGATTTGTTCGATAGGTTTTAGGAATTCGATGAGATTGAAAGTCGATTGTCGATGACAACGGCTGTGCGGTTTAACTTGATTAATTGTGTTTTGGACGGAATGTTGATAGTCTTTCATTTCTGATGTAATTGAGGCGCAGCTTTTTGGTTCGATTGGAGGGAAAATTTTGCTGTGATGAGAGATTGAGATTTCTTTTCGCTGTATCGAATAATTCTGAATGTGAAATTGCTCCTTCAAAAGTAGTTCTGGAGGAATAAAACAATCGTTAACTTTACGGTGCAGATGTTGAGGTTTGCTCGATAGGTTTTGGGAATTCGATTGTTTAGAACTTCAATTATCGATGACAAAGGCTCTTGATTAATTGTCTTTTGGATTAAATATTGATAGTGTTTTACTTCCGGTGTAATTGAGGTGCAATTTTTTGGTTTAGTTGAAGGGAAAATTTTGTTTTGGCGAATGGTGGGAAGGTGGTGACCCGATACTCGGCTGTCTTTGCTCTTTTACGGAGAAAAATCTGATGACCTCAGGGCTCCAGTGACCTCAGGCATCTCCTGGCTGTTTTTAGGTGCAACGAAATGCGCACAATGGCACTTGCACAATGCGCATCATATCAAACGAGACGGTCTTCCTAGAAACACCTAGTAGTCTGCGTCTCACAATATTGCAATTAAATAATCAACTCCTAAAATTACAAATAGATATTTCCGTGATTCCTATGTTCTTGCACTCTCTATACTTCGACAGCACAGCCACATAAATTGATACTTCACCAGAAACAAAGTCGACCTACCAACCAAACTTAACAAAAAATCTCTTCACCCCCACAAAAACTAAAATCAAGCTTCCCAAACAACCAAGTTCTAATTCCCTCTTTCAAAATGAACTCAACAAACAATTCCTCCAATAACTTGAACCACCATCAACTTACAACTCACCCCATCCCCGAACCCTTCGCACAACACCACACCCCTTCAAACCATCTCCAACCCCCCGTCACAAACACCCCCACCAAAATTCTCATCCCAATTCCATCAAACTCTCTCCACCCACCCTACGGTTCACCGTCACAGATCAGAGCCCGACAAAAAGCTTTGAAACTCGTCGCGATACATCAACGGCATGAACCTCCTCGGCGTTTTATCACGAGGCGCGATGATGCGTCCGGTGTAAAGGCGAGGCCAGATGTAAGTACTCGCACGTACGCACACGCGTGTGCCAAAGTATAATAAACATAATCGCGGTAGCACGATGAGAGGAGGCCTTGGCCGTCTCCCTACGGTCGTGCCCGGCACGCCCACCGCTACTACCATCCTGCCGTGCAAAGAGAAAATACTGCCGTGGCAATCAACGGTTTTACACCTGAGCATCTACACGTAGGTCGGAGGCGGCCGAGGAAGCGAGGCAGAGGTTAAGGAAAGGACGAAGAAGGAGGCGAAATCGCTCCTCTGCTCCTTTCTCTTCTTTTCTCATCTTCTACCTTCTCCATCTCTCTCTCTCTCTCTTTCTGGCTCACCTCTTTCTCCTTCTTCCTCTTCTTCCTCTTCGTCTTCTTCTGGGCGAGTAACTCGCCTCGCGTTTTGCTGGCATCGCCTCGATAGGCCGGTGCACGATGCACGCCGACCTACCCTGAAGGATTATCGACGGCGCATCTTTCGATACGCTCCCGTTGCCTCGACGGCTCCCGTTGCACGTCCTGGATCGATCCTGCTTTCAGGCGAATGTCCTCCGCGCGTTCATCTCTCCTAGTCGAGTTAACGGTCGCCGGTTTAAGATCGTTCCGTGCCTCGGGGATCCGCCGGTGATCGATTTCGGGGTAGCCTTCGCGAGCGGACGATGATGGGATGGAATTTTTGGACGGGTTCGTAGCTCGTTCTTGTTTTGCACGGAGAAGATGGCTGGTCGGGGGATCGAGACGATGGTAAATGATGCGGAGGTTGGAGGAGTTGGGATTAGAAATTGAATTTGATATGGGGATTGATTTGGGTGTATGTTGGGTTTTGGACAGGGACTTTTTAGTTATTTGATTCGGTTGAATTATTTTTATACCAGTATTTTATGAGAGTAAAATTATTTCTATGGTATTAATATTGCGTTAAGTTATGTACTGTACTAGAAATCATGGATAGATTGTTATTTCAACGATTAATTCTGAGTTATTGCGCGTTCAGTCACAAAATAAATGGTACGGCAAGGGGTTAACCCATTCGCTGCCAACTACGAGATATCTCGTGGTTGCATTATAAGTTTGAATTAATAAGCTAGCAATAATGGTCAAGCGTATATAGCAATTTTGGAAAAAAAATGCTCTTCGTATCGTCACAAATGTCTAGATTAAATTTTTGATTAAATAATGAATGTTCTAAACAGATTCTGCCGTCTTCCCAAATTTTAACGCGCAAGGTAGTATTTGCTTTGTCTTCCTGGCAGTGAATGGGTTAAAAGGACGGTCTAAGGCTCGTAGGGAAGAGAGTTTTAGTTTGCAATTCTGCTACGAAGATATACCATCGGCCTGCGTCTCTTATTTCGTTTGTATCCGTAAAGTCTCAGTTCTTTTTCTTATAATAAAATTATTAGACACGTATCACGGAAAAACCATTATAAATTTGATGTCAGAAATGAGATTCCAACACAGGGAAAGATACTGTGCTGAAGATGAAGTTATTGAGGAACTTTGAGATTTAATTGCAAGTTAAATTTGCAGAAAGGAAAGTAAACACGTGTCAAGTATAAAAGAAAGGAAGGTTATCAAACTAAAAACAAATTTTCCACTTTGAATCTTTATTATAATACAATAGAATTAGTTCTAAATAATGATGTCGTTTATGTATCGTAAATCGTAGATATTCCTCTGTATAAAGTCTTTATCATCGACGCTCGACAGAATCTATCGACGTTGGCGCGTTGAGAGGTCGAGGATCCGCATGACAGAAAAAAGTCAGGTAGACCATAGATCTCCTGGACAAAGAAGGCGCCCTGTATCCTTCGAGACGTATCGAGATGTATCGATGATTATCGTTCGAGCGGAAGCGATCTCTCTCTTCGCGGTCACATCGGCTGGGTTGACAAGCTCGCGATCGAATTTCTACGGCATTCCAAAGGGCCGTTTCTACCGCGCAGAACGACTTCCAAGCTGACATTAAACGTAAAATAATATTGAAAACTGAACATTATCTTCTATGGAAATTATCATTATTATTTCTCGTCTTTCTTCGAATTTGTAACATTTGGTTTTGAACAAAAAAATGTAACTTTGAATAACAAACTTCGTATCGGACGTAGCATAATTAATTGTAGATATATTTGAATAATCTTTTGGCTTACTTACAAGAAATTTATTATAAAAAGCACTCCAACTTTTCCAACTACAACAGCACGTTTCCATTACTCGCATATCCACGAATTTTTCAACAATTACAAAACGTTTATCATTTCCCTACAAACAAAATCCGCGATACCTCATTTAAATTCTCGTCTCATCCGTCGTGTAATCGTAAAAAAAAACCTTAATTTTTCCATCAAACCTACAAATCCACGGGAGAATCCTCGCAAAACAAGTCATCCGACAAGAAACCCATCCTGTGTATCCTGTCGCGCGGGAAAAGTCCTGAATAAAATGACACGTACCACTGGAGAACATTGATAAATAGCACCTGCGCTTCCATAAATCACTTTGCTCCCCCCGATAATTACGGTAAACCGTTCATTAATGTATCGAACATTTTCATAGCCCAGGATGTATCTAACAAATAGTATACATCCGCCCCGTGATTAATCAATCGTCGTTATCCATGTGAAATATTTTAAAATCCAAGCCGTTCCAGATAGTCCTCCCTTCCGTGCACCTGGACGCACCATTATGGGGATTCCCCATGGACGACGATGGACTTTTCGACAGCGGTGGCTTCGGCCCCACCCGAGAAAGTTGTTCGGGTCGCGGTTGTTTGATCAGAGACTCGTACGAACGAGTCGTTAGCTCTCGTACGTGCCAAGATCGAGATTCGCGAGTGTGAGTATCGGTATTCGTGTACGTGCCCTCGTATCTTCGACATACGTGACTCGATATCGATATACCGGAGGTGTATGCTCCTTTCGATATACTGGGTGGGGTAATAACTACTGCTACCTGAAATAACTCGATTTCACGAGTCTGCTTTGTGAAGTCGATGGAACGGTGTTACCGGGATTTTTTTTCTTTTTTGTAGTTACGTGTAGAACGTTTCTTTTAGCGATTTAGATTTTGTATTGTCGATATTGTTTTTTCTTTCATTTTCCTGCTTCAACCGGTATGGTCGTGTTGCCGGGGATATATTGTATTAGGTTGGCTCTGACTCACCGAGGCTGTGATGTATTAATTAATAGTTTAATTAGTGTTGTTTCTACGTGTTCCTTGGAGTTTTGGCTTTCAATCCACGCCAATAAATCCATCCTGCAACGATTAGCTTTTGCACCAGGCTCCCGAGACGGAATAATGAGCCCTGCGTTTAAACGGATGAAGATGGAAACTTTTACCCGGAAGCATCTTAAAATAGACACTTCAAGGATTAAAACTAAAAAAAAATCATCCCTCTACGACCCCCAGAAGCCGAGAAACGAAAATTTGAACTTTAACCTGCACCGCCCCTCCGGCCGCCCTGACCCCTCGCCGAGGGCTCCCAAAAATCGGACTCCCCCGACTTTGAAATTAAATATCTCGCGTATTTTTGGACGGATCTCGATGGGCCTTTTTTCTACGTGTTCCTTGGAGTCTTGGCTTTGAAATGGCGCCAAGAAATTGACTCTGCAAGGATGAATTTTTGCGCGAAGCTCCCGAGATGGAAAAATGAGCATCATGCTTAAACCGACGAAGATGGACTCTTCTACCCTGAATGAATTATATTCGACGCCTTTTAACATTCTCTCAAAAACATTGTCTCTTCACAAACGAAGAGGAATTACCTCAAGTGCAAATTGTTATTTCTCCACCCAGTATACAACTGCGCCAATATCCTCGAAGGCTCCTCGTACCTCGAAGATATACGCACCTTCGGCAGAGGCTACGGGGTTCTTACGGGGCACCGGGAGCATAAGTCTATACTTATGGGCTAGGTGGTAGATATGGAGCGGTCGATAATGATCCAATATACTGGTACATCCTCGCGAAGTAATTACAATGATGAGCGAACCGCTACCATCGGGTGCCCTGGCACTCCGGAGAGCTCCTTCGGAGGCTAGGCGTTGCATCGAGACTCATTCTCTTCTTCTCTTCGTCGTCATTCTCTTTTTCTTCTTATCCTCCTTCTCTTTTCTCTGCTTCCTCCTCTCCTTTATCGTACCCTTTGCCTTCTTCTGCCGTTTCTCTTCTACTTTTCACTCTACCTCTCTCTCTCTTCCTCATTTTCTTCTTCTTATTTTTCCTCTTCTTCTTCTTCCCTTCCTCTTCTTCTTCTTTCAAGCCGCGGCCTCTCCGGTGTGCAGCACCGCAACAAGAGCAAACATCTCTTCGGGGTCGTCACGGGGTCACGAAGTCACGGTGGATGGATCTCGAAGCTCTTTTCTCGATCCCCCGGAATTATCACGGGGCCACCATGGGGGTTCGGTTGGCCGGAAGTGCGTCATCGACGGCATACGTGCACTATACGTAAACGACCCTGCCAAAGCTGCTGGGTCTTTGCGTTCGTTTATTCTCCCGTTCGACTTGGCATCGATTTAATTATCGATTGCAGATAGGAAGAAGTAGATCGCGAGATCGGTGTAGATCGAGATTCGCCAAGTGGCTGTAAATCATGGGGCACGGGAATTATGGTGGAATGCGATCTTTGATTTGATGGAGGATTCGCGGATTCTGCAGTGGCGCGATGCAGCCTTGTAGGGAAGAAGGTATGGAGGAATTTTAATGCTAGTGGTCTGGCAATAGTTGTAAAAAAATTCTAATTAATGAAACGATGTTTTTAAATGAGAAAAACAAAAATGAAGCGGATATTATTGTATATAATTGTTGGTTGATGCCGAAGAACGTTGGAACAAAAAAAAGAGAAGTTTTGAAGAGGTGTCTAATCGAAACGTTAACGAATTGCCGACAATAGCTTTTACTGTAATGAGTAATGGAAGATTTTATCTGTCTTTTAGTGATTCAAATATTGATTACCATTGCCATGCCATTGAATATTAACACAGAGTGCTGCAGGCTTTAATGAATGGCAAGGCTGACTACAGCAGATGCAAAATAAAGGAATTTCCGGTAGTAAATTATTTTATTCCTCGCAGATAAATCCGATCTACTTAACGCACGATGAGAACTTACATCTGACTTCCTTGCTACCCATCGCCAAAGATTAAAAGATACACATCTACGTCTCTTCATAACTCTCTGCAACACTCTTCAACCACCGACACGTAAATTACACGCTTAAAATCCATCCCCAAAGTTACAACCTCACATTTCCAATCTAAAAAACAAAACGTTTAAAAGACACCCGAAACATTCTTCCCAGTTTCACAAAGGGTTCGCATCCATCGCCTTGTTATTGACATTCAAAATCCATTGTGTCGCAACACGTACCAATCCCGGTACCATTTCCCAACCGTCGGTGTCCGTGAGCCGGGAATTAAACGGACAAAACAAGGTATAATAGGCGATTATTTTACAATAACATAGCCGCCATATAAATCGACAGACCCGACGAATACGTGGCTCGCAGTAACGAGAACACGGCGCGCAAAGAGGTGCGCGAGATTCCGCTCCGGAGAAGGTTCATTCATCGATTTTTTGCCATGGAGAACCTGCTGCGAGCTAGATCACTCTGCTCGCCGGGAGCTGAATAGAGGCGATACCAAGTGTCTGATTAACGTTGCTTTTTTGCCAGCAACGAGCGTCCAACGGCTCGTCACGAGCCGACGACCTCGCCCTCTTCGCTTCCTTTCCGGTCGACTCGATTATGAACGATATGGCTATCAAACCCGAACTGGCTCGCTTCGACGACTATTCGTATGACCGTGTTGGGTTGTTGTCTTAGAGGGAATTCTTTTCCGCGGATTCTAGACGACGTCGCGGGGATTCATAATTGACGCGGTAATTATTTTCTTGCTGTGACGGGATTTCTGAATGGGCGGAAACTGCGAACGGTTTTAGATCGATTCAAGGATTCTTGGAAGGAATTCTTGGTAGGAGAAGTTTTCTTCTTCTTTGGGATGCAATCAGGTGTGTTGCGTTGGAGCAAGTTGGATGGGAAGACTGGTGACCCTTTTTGGTATTGTTGATCTTGACATTTTTGGTAGTTTAGGTCGAGTTTGAAGCATTCAGATTATATTAGGGGGACCGGAATGTAACGTCGTTTATCCACATATTTTGCTCAAAAATGAATTGACTTTCTATCGATCCAGGATTGAAAATTTGCACGTTAGATGACAAAAGGTTGTTGATAACGAGGGTGATTACATCATTCATTAAAAATAAAAATTTGTTACAGATTTATTTATTTGAATTCAATGAAAAAAAACGCATTACTTACTTTCGGGCCCCCTTATAGTAGACATAGTTTTGCAGTTTATAAAGTAGCTTCCTAGCCCAAAGAAAGACTGATGATCCTTTTTGCTCCTGTTGATATTTACAATTTGGTAGCTTAGGTCAACTTTGAAGCATTGAGATTATATTATAAACATTTCAGCAATTTATATAATAGTTTTCTAGTATAACAATAATTTGTGAGGCACAATGAGACAGTCGAAATCACGTCCTTCTAAAAACTCGTCCTCAAAATTCCAACATTATCATGAACCCCAAACGATGTGCAGTTGTCAAATTAAAAGAAGAAAACCTAAGCTTGGTCCTATCAGCAAGCAAGTTGCCGGATTTTGAAAAATCAGCCGAGAAAGCGATATCGCAAGATCCATCTCAGTTGTCGCGCGGTACCAAAGAAAAGACTGATGATCCTTTTTGCTACTGTTGATCTTTACAATTTGGTAGCTTAGTTCAACTTTAAAGCATTGAGATTATATTATAGACAGTTCAGCAATTTATATAGTAGCTTCCTAGTATGAGAATAATTTGTCAGGCACAATGAGACAGTCAAGATCACATTATTCTAAAAACTCATCCACAAAATTCCAAGATAATTACCAACCCCAAACGATCTACAGTTGCCAAATTAAAAGAAGAAAGCCTAAGCTTGATAGTATCTGCGAGCAAGTTGCCGGATTTTGAAAAATCAGCCGAGAAAGCGATATCGCAAGATCCATCTCGGTTGTCGCGCGGTACCAAAGAAAAGGCGACGGTTGCGACGCCACTGTGAGTGCATCGGATGCACAAGAGCACGCATAACGTAGATGCAACGCTCCGCAGCATCGGATCGCCGAGGGCGCGCTTCTTCTCCGCAAGAAGCGGAGGTGAAGGGGCCACGCCAGGGACCACGAAGAGGGGCCTGAAGAGAGATAGGGGAAGAGGTCGACCGGGATAAACATCTGAGCCCCGCCCGGCACCCGAGGCTGCACCTTTTGTTGCTCCTCTTCATCGTCTCTCTTCTCCTACTTCTTCTTCCTCCTCCTCCTCCTCCTCTTCTTCATCGTCTTCTTCGTCGTCGCCTTCTTCTTCTGCCGCTGCTGCCGTTGCTGCCGTAGCAGCTTCTTCTTCCTCCTGTGCAGACTCGAGTTCGTTTTTCTTCTCCTTCTCCAGCGCTGCCATTATTGATCGTCGATGCAGTTCACGAGTGTCGATATGTACCATTTCACACGTCTCTCGCATTTTATGGCGTTCCGCCTCTATCTGGTTTCCTTAATTGTATTTCGTTTCTAGATCTTCCTTCGGGATTGATTGAAATTCCGGATTACCCTTTGATTTTACGATTGACCCCGTGCACAGAGGGGAGAGATAATGGGAGGAGCAGAGGTGATTCGTGCGGGAGCTTTAATGGGGTAAATGTGTAAGCGTATCTTTTCGGCTTGGGTATTGTTAATGGTGGTTTTCAGGTTCTTCCGACGTTCCGTTAGTGTTTGTGTATAATTATCATAGTGGATCATTCACTTTGCTATCTTCCTCTGACGTTCATCTTCATATACATTCTACGTTACAATCTCCGCGGCCAAAAATTCTCTACGAATTTCACAAATTTTGTAGTGAAACTCACACCCATTAATTTCTATCGATCCACCCTAATTGTACGTCTACAATTACCAATAAATTTATCCGGCTAGACAGGATGTGTACAACTTACTACGAATAAGAGACCACCTTGTTTCTTCATCTTCATAAACATTCTACGTTAAAATTTCCATAGCCAAAAATTCTATATTAATTTAAAATTTCATAGTAAAATCCACACGATTAATTTCTATCGATCCACTCTAATTGTACGCCTATAGTTACCAATCAATTTATCCGGTTAGACAGGATGTGTACAACTTACTACGGATAAGAAACCGCCTTGTTTCTTCATCTTCATAAACATTCTATTTTAAAATCTCCATAGCAAATATTATCTACGAATTTCAAAAATTTGACAGTAACATCCACACGATTAATTTCTATCGATCCACTCTAATTGTACGCTTATAGTTACCAATCACTTTATCCGGTTAGACAGGATGTGTACAACTTACTACGGATAAGAAACCGCCTTGGTTCTTCATCTTCATAAACGTTCTACGTTAATATCTCCACAGCAAAAATTCTCTACGAACTTCAAAAGTTTCACAGTCAAACCCACTCGATTAATTTCTGTCTATCCAACATAAGTCTATGATTCCCAACTAATCTATCCAGTTAGACAGGATGTGTACCACTTACAACCGATAAGAGGTCTCCTTGATTGCTCATCCTCATCAACATTCTGCGTTAAAATCTCCAAAGCCAAAAATTCTCTATGAATTTAAAATTCCATAGTAAAACCCACACGATTAATTTCTGTCGCTCCAACCTAAGTTTATAATTCCTGACCAATCTATCCAGTTAGACAGGATGTGTACCACTTACGACGGATAAGAGGTCTCTTTGATTGTTTATCTCCATAAACATTTTACGTTAAAATCTCCATAGCAAAAACTCTCCAAAAATTTCACAGTCAAACCCACTCGATTAATTTCTATCGATGCAACCTAACTCTATAATTTCTAATCAATCTATCCAGTTAGACAGGATGTGTACCAGTTACCAAAGATAAGAGGTTTCCTTGATCGCTCATCCTCATAAAAATTCTGCGTTAAAATCTCCACAGCCAAAAATTCTTTACGAATTTCAAAAATTTGATAGTAAAATCCACACGTTTAAAATCTATCGATCCAACCTCGGTCTATAATTCCCGACCAATCTATCCGGTTGGATAGGATTTGTACCACTTACGAGCGATAGCAGGCCTCCTTGATTAAACTTTATTACCTCTGCATCCACGATCAGATAGGACAGCTTCCGTGTTTCTTGTCCCGCGAGATGATCGTAGAATCACCGCATCATCGATGCACACCGAGAAACGGCTCTCTCGCGTCCTAGACCTCGAATCGAAGGCTACCTTGAGAATCCTCCGACACCGTCGTATCCATCCATCGTCCTTCGGTACCATCGTCGAGAGGGAAACGGTTCCCTCTTCCCTCCGTTTATCGCGAATCCCGCAAACTTCTCTCACACTTTCCACGCTGGATCCACCCTTCATCCCTCGTCCACCTATTGAATAGTTTACGGCTTTTAAATAAGCGGCCCTCCATCGTTCCCAAACAATTTGCCCATGCCAGAGATTGCTCGTAAATAAAGATAATCTATTCTACCCGGAAGATAAAAATCGGCCCCGTTGGAGAGCCGTTGCAGGAGCCGCCGTTGGAGCCACCTTCGAGCGAAGAAGGAGAGGCCAACGACGAGGAGGAAACGTCGATGATGAAGGAAGAGAGGGAGGAAGAGAGGCCTCGCTCGGTTCACCGGGTTGCGTTCGTTCGTTCGCGGGTGAACGATCCTCCGGTTATTCATTTTTACGCCGTTCATCGGCCGGATTTTACGAGGCAAAAATTGTGAAATTGCACTTTCCGCAACGTGCTTCGCAGTCCTCGCGATCGTTCCTCTTTTCGCGGTCTCCTTACTCATGCTTACGGCCTTTTGCGAAATTTCGGCCTGCCGACGTTGCGAATTTTCGCGAGATCCTGACTCTTCTGGGCTGGAGAACCTTTTTATGGACTGAGCAATGCGGTGGGAGATTTTTAATCAGAATTATAGATTATTTTGAGATCTTAAGATCGAACAGTTGCAAAATATGCTGCGATTAGCAAACATTCGGACCGCGGAGGATTAATTTATGCTAAAGTAATTTGTACTTGTAATTTACAATATTAATTTATTCCAGATTGGTAGAATATTTATTTATTACAAATCAGAGGTGCAAAGTATTTTAGAATGTTCAGAAAGTAGAAGAATTTTGTGGAATATTTACAATCATGCGACATCCCCTAATACAATCACGCCAAAACTATTATCGAATCATATAATTATGTATTATCTTTCACATAGTCACGAATATCGGCTATTATATAGCCCATATAACGCTAATATCAAATAACTGCTTCCCTCATTAGCGGTGTTCCAGCAATATTGTCATACTTAACGTCACGATGACGAATTTACGACGCCTCCTGCCGAAGTTTATTCTTCGGCGCGTTACTTTAGGATCTCTTCGAGCTATTCTCGAAATTCTATTAAATTAGGGGGCCCATGAATTTACGTCGTACTGGCGTCTAAACGTCAGAAAAACGTGGAAAAATTACGTCAGACCGTATAGGCGTGAAACGTCCACGAGAATGTTGATAAACGATCGTTTATATTTCGTAAAATTCACTGAAATCGACGGGACATTCTCGCGTTCGAACGGATATAAACCTCCCGGCATTATCGACGTCCATTTCCCCCGATGGCATAAATAATCCCGAGAAACTCCGGACACCATCGAAACGGGAAACGTTTCACGGTTAATTAAGAGTCACTTGTTTATCTGTTAACCATCCTCGTTTACAGCGGGGAATACCAAATTAATCGTCGCCGTTGTTCGAATTTTGAGAAGCGCCTTTCGTGCGCGACGTCGAACATCTTGGAATTATCGCTCGTAAATAATTGATTTTATATCGTTGCCACGATCGATGACAAGTCTCATGTGTTTTGTATAAAATAGAAGAAGCCAGTCGAAAATTCGGCCGTTCCATCGTCGTTCATTTTACGAAATTGTTGTCCTTCCTGCACGTTTTATTCACTTAGAGACGTTTCGATGACTCCTTCATTAGCGCTACATTTGCATCCGATGGTGTTCCGTTAAAGTGAAATACGGATCGTAAAAAGTTACGATGGAACATCGCAAACCTCGGTTCATCGATTTGAAGGAAAGTCTGAGCGGTTGCAGAACGAC
Organism: Cerceris ruficornis; assembly: GCA_963989415.1. NCBI lineage: Eukaryota > Metazoa > Arthropoda > Insecta > Hymenoptera > Crabronidae > Cerceris > Cerceris ruficornis. The sequence goes on from OZ022527.1 coordinate 9,923,397, forward strand.
GGAGGAGTCGAATAACGGTGGATTTTATCGAGAACTCGAAGGGTGAAGTTCACCCTTGACCGATAAAAACCCGTCATTCAACCGCGTACGGTACGATTACGTTAAACAATATCAAAGTACAAACATCCTTCCACCACTTGAATCGCGCCATTCCAATTCCGCTGTTTCGCGGTTGCCAAAAAGTGCGCCAGAAGATTGCGCAAAAAAACGTTGCGTAACTGGCTTGCACGGCGGTAAACACTTTTTATCGGGCTATGGAAATAATGCGTTAATTAATTCACGAATTTCATTTGAAAGATTATTTTTGTCACGATTCCCGCACGGACACCTGGCAGTTTCCTTGACCTTTCAAGTGCACGTTTATCCTTATGACCTTTACCTCCGCTGATTCATCGGCATCTCGACGGCGCGTAACCTCGTGCGGTATAATCGTGCGTGTTCACATTTATCATCCCATTTATCGTTTCGCACGGAGTGCGATATTAATCGGCGCGAACACGGTCGCTCGAAGTTTTGGAAAAATCTTTTAGCTCGCCTCTAACTGATTTCGCATCGTAGCTCGGAGGCGTCGACGTTTCTCGAGGGTTTCCAATTTGTTTCAGAGAAGGGTTTGGATAGAAATGATGCAGGAATTTTAGAAATTCAGGGTCAAGTGAATTTAGGAAGAAATATAAGTCGTAGTTTGCTTAGTGGATTTTTATACTGGTGCTTGGTGATTTTAATAGGACAGGAATTTTTTTGATGAGTTGAATTTGGAATTATTGATGGAATTATGAAGGTTTTGGGGGTGCGAAGTTTATAGGATTTTTCGTTCGTTTTGATGCAGAAGTAGAGAGTTTAGAAGTAGAGGGTGATATACAGGGTGTCCCAGTTTTTTCCGGAAAACTTTGTCAGCGTGTTCCACACGTAAAAGTAAGAAAAGAATGAACATATGCTCTTAAATGTTTTATCGACACTTTACCGACCGCTATTTTTTGAGCATTCTACCCACTTTAAAGGATTTGTTTCGGCTTAGATTGCTTACAGAAAATTACAAATGCTTCTCATCGACTTCTTAACACACTTCCACTACAATAATAAATAACAAATTAGTGATTGCCGTGGGAACCGATTAATAAACTAAAAGTCTAAGCGTTGGTGACAAAAAGCCTATTCATAGGCTACCGGTCAGCAAAATGTTAAAGAGTTATAACAAATAATACAGAATGACAATGAGCTGGCATTTCGTAAACACAGCGTACGAACGAATTATGAATATCTTATAATTATATAATTGTGAATATAGTAAACATAAGTGTTTATTTATGTACACATAAATACAAATATTCATAATTCGTTCTTGCGCTGTGTCGATGAAATGCTAGTTCATTTTCATTTTGTATTATTAGTTATAACTCCTTAATAAAACATTTAAGAGTATATGTTCATATAACATTTTTTTCTCACTTTTGCGTGTAGAACACGCTGACAAAGTTTGGTCGGAAAAAACTGGCACACCCTTTATACACCACTTTTAATTCCTTTTTCTATCTAAATTCGAATTTACTGTATCGAATGACCAAAATTCGACGACACTGCCTGTGCACCAAGGTCTGACCGAGACATTCGTGTAAATTGCAGGAAATTAGCCATACATTGCGAAAGCAGCCTCGTTTCTCTCCGTTCGAGCAAAAAAATCCGCATGGCACCGCGAAGTTGGGCTTAAAACCCATGAAACTTTTTCACCGAAACTTTACGTTCTTGAATGGGAGAGATGCGATTCTCCGTGCGTTATCTCCGTGGATTTTTACGCTAATGAATTCTGTGACATGTTGCACGGGACACCATTACAGGCCTTGGCGATGTAAGTAGTTGAACAACGTGTTAAATATATCGTGACAACTCGAGGCACGACGCGAATGAAGTTATAACTAATAATGGTGTCTCGAGCCTCTTAAAATGCATGAATCTTCTTATAACTTGCCAGTTCTTTTTTATCATTTTTTCCAAGTATAATTGACACTTGATACGACAAGTGCAATTAACATTTGAGGACCAGATTTGACACGTAGCATGCAGATTATTATTTTATCAAGGAAATTGAAGTGGAGTTAATGACTTTTTCAAATTGTTGTTACGAAATCTTGTGCCCAACAAGAAATATTTAATGTTATTTGTGAATATTCATACTTCTAAATTTAAAAATATTACGGCATTGTAGGTAAACTTTCCAACACTTTGTAAGTACAAAAAGCAAGGTTTTACAAATTTTTAAGCTCAAAATTTATCTTTATCTTTTGAAAAAGATTTACAAATTCTCCTTAGAACTATATCTCCAACAACTATTTTCTATCCAGATGCTATTTCAATTCTACGTCCACTATTTCAATAACAACCTGCGACTTTTTCAAACTCTCGGCCATGTAAAAGTTAATTAATTTCCAATCAAACTATTAATTTCCTCCGACGAGAAGCAACATCACGGAACATCCGCTTATATTCTTCTAATCGACACGCTCACAAATACCTCGATAATTCAAACCGGCATTCGGAGAAGCCCCTTCTCAAATCTGAATTCTCTAAGAGTACATCGATCCGACTAAAAGGCGTACTTTCAATTAACAAAATGTCGGTCAACGGTGAATGGTACGTCAGATGGAATCTGTCGAAGTGCAGACAGGTAATGACGACCGAACGAAGGATGATCAAACGGATTCCACGATCGAAACGTCCCCGGCGATATCTTCTTCTTTTCATGGCTCATTAAGAACGCGGCACGTCGCGTGTTTACCGCATACATCATAATAAAAATTCCGTAAAGCAGCTGCCCGTTATCGTTTTTACGCCTCTCGCGTATACGAGGATCCATTTGACCAACTGAGACCAACTTCTGACTGTCTCCTCTCTCTCCATCTTCTCTCCTTTCTTTTCTTTCGGTCACTGACGCTTTTAAGGCAAATTAAATACAGCGCAACAAATTACGCGCCGAACGAAGCTCCTCGTAAATCAAACCGCCAATAAAACGTCGCTCGAAACGGCCTGAAAAATTCGAGGATGTAAAGCGCACGACCGAGCCGTCCGATAGGACGTCTATCTTGCGGAAGAAGATGAAGAAGAAAAGGAGGGAAAAAAGAAGACGACGAAGGAACACGCGGAGGTGGAGAAGAAATCGTCGGCTCGAAAGAAGAAGTGGGAGAGATTTTAGTGCCGGTTGGACGTCTCAATTAAATCTTCGAAATCATCATCGGGTCCTGGTTCGTCGTCTTCCTCGTCCTCGACCGCTCGTCATCGTCGTCGCGATGCTCCTTTTGCCGAGGAGCGTAAATTTCTTCGCTCAACGGGACCGTAACTTCCAGGTACCGCGTTCCTTGTATCCCGGTACCAAAGAACTTCCGCCAGAGTTCGCTCTTCGAGAGTCTCCCATCTTCCGTCCGCATTTCCAAAGCTGCAGTGCTCGTCTCTTCCCTCGTTTCATTTAAATGGAAGCATCGTATCTCACTTGAGGTTAAAACATAAAAAAAAAATACTTCGTAACCTTCACAATTATTGTTCATCGTGAAAAGGAAGATAAGTCTCGCTGAGCAATCGCGGAACCTATAATTTCCATGGTTCATTTCTGTTCCATCGACGTTGGAAAATATTCCCGCGCAACGAGTAGGCCAGTTAATGCTCGCTGAAGAGAAGTCCGAGTGTCAAGAAGGTTTGCCGCCAGCGGGCAAAAGTTGGAATAATACGACTGGAAGGAGAGAAAAAGTTAGAAAGAAGGAACGAAAGAGAGAGAGAGGGAGAAAGATGGTGAGTCCAACTCGATCAGGGGTTCCGATGTACAAAAGGCAGCTCGTTATCAGCCGGTCCCATCTTATCAGGCTGAACCGGCACGGCCGATAAATCATCCGGGTCCTTGGCGGGGTACCTTTAATTACCGGGCGTGCATGAGGGGAAAAAAATATGAAGACGTAATACGTTATCCGGCTGCCTCTCTTCTCGTGCCTACCGGTAGATAGGGAGGCTGGTCCAGTTGATGCCAAGAGGCGTTGCTCATAAATAATGAACACGTATTCATGAACGCCACCGGTTGCTTCGTCTCGCGAGATGAACTATGGCTAGCTAGAGCTACCATCGCTTACGACGCTTTAGCACGTCGATTGGGAAAACCACCGGGGCTTTATTTCCAGTTGTTTCCTCTTCAGAGGTTGCGGAGGTTCGTTTCCGTTTTCCTGGAGGCGAATAGTTCCTTTGGTGGTTCTCCCTTATTCTAGTCCTCTTTATGAGAATTTTTTTTATTTGCTGACAAGCAGTTAGGAATTTGGTTGGTGGAGGATGGTTAATAGTTCAGAGGGGTACTTACCCTTTTCTAACGCTTACAAAGGCGAGTAAAGGTATTGGATTTGAACTTAAATTGTCAGGTGTTCAACATACTACAATTTCTAGCAGAGTGAAAGACTCTAAAGACTCTTAAGCCTTTATAATACTTATAATATAATATAATAAAACTTATAATATAAAGTCAGCCTTACACAGAGACTTCGATAAGACACAATAGTATTAACCCTTTCGATACTACTGGTGACTACAGTCACCCGTCGAAATTTCAAACGAAGAATTAAATACTAGTTCGCATTTTGTAATTGGATATTTTTTAAATACCATAAGTTTTTAGTTCCCATATATTACATGCATTACAACTTCAATAAAAAAGTAATTATTTATATCATGCCACTAGCCATTAAAAGTTATTCGTCCGCGCCGGAACTGCTTCGTACCGTGTTAGGAGACTCGCGGAAAAGTACTCCGTAGCGAAAGGGTTAAATCCCTAACTTCTTAGTCCTCTTTTTGAGAATTTTTGTAATTTGCTGCCACCAGGTAGGAATTTGAGATTATTGGAAGGTCGTTTGTGGAGATAGTTCTTTTTGGAATTTGGTAAGCGGAGGTTGATGGTTAATAGTTCAAAGGGCTACTTACCATTCTTTTAAAGCTTCAAAAGCCAAGTGAAAGTATTGTAGTTGAACGTAAATTGCCAGCTGTTTAACACGTTGAACGCCACGGGTATTTTTCTAGTTTCATCATTTCTTCAGAAGTGAAACTCTTTCTATTAAAATCACATCTTTAAAAAGCAGAAACTTCAAAGACACAGATGGACAAATATTCAGCAGGACTTTATCTTTTCAACGCCTATATTTAAATATCGAACATATTACGAAATTCGTAAATATTGCAATTTGAAACTGATATGGAATTGCACTGAATGCAATAGCGCCGGTCACCGGTGACCCCCGTGGCAGTCAACGTGTTAACATACTACAATTTCTAGCAGAGTGAAAGACTCTAAAGCCTCTTAAGCCCTACGCTCATAATATAAAGTCAGGCTTACACAGAACCTTCGATAAGACACTGTACTATTAAATCGTTAATTTGCATCATCGTTCACATTTATATTTCATATCATTAATTTAAAATTTCCAAGCACTTAATCTCCCCATCGGTATTCATAAGCGCAGCAACACAGAAACAATCGAATAATCGTCCCGTGTAGAACATTTACAAAGCACCCAACCTTTCCACGCATCCTTACCTTTATTAGCATATTTAATGCATCTCGATGCCGTTTAACGTCAGCGTACTCGATTGACGCTAATCTTCGTCGGCGATGAGCAGTGCCGATTGCCGTATCTCTCGAAGGAACGAGATACGAGGTCGATGGTCCGTTTAATCGGGAACAGGTCTCCGCGAAAGAAAATGAGCAAGGTGGTAATCGCTACCTCCGGAAGCTCGGCGATCAGCGGAGATAAAGGATACCAATATAACGCCCCATCCATCGGGACGTTTCGACAAGCAACGTCGCCGTGGCTGCTCGAATGATCTCTCGAGGCGAGCGGATATCTAAACGAGGACCTTGAAGCTAGCCTGCGGGCGATTTACACGTACATACGAACGTATTTATACACGAACGGACGTAGGGAAGTCCGAGGAGTGCTCCACGGAGTGATATATATCGACCGCGATATATCGCTCTCGATGCTACACCTCGAAAGATCCTCGGCAACGAGGATGAGAGAGGGAGGAAACGAGATAGAGGCTACTCTTCTAAGGCTCTCCACGCACTTGGAGCAACACGGCACCACGCCCTTGTGAAACAATGTGATGGTTAACCTAACAAGCTCTCATCCGTGCTTCACGTGTAGGTATTCTACCGTGGTGCACAGTTGCAGCTCTCGTTCCGCTCTCCGTCTTTTGCTCGCTTTTGCTGCGGACGGACGACGCCTCCGGCAACACTTACAGGACACCGGGTATCGCGATATTCAACGTCGATAACGATGTCGCGATGTACGGACTGATTTCTCGGATTGCTTGCTTAGAATTGTATTAAGGGAGAAGATTGATATTTGTGTGGATTGGAAACGGTCGGGGGTGAGGTCTGGTGTTGTGAGATCGGTCATTGCGGGATGTGAGCGAAGAAGATTTTGGATAGTTGTTAACACTTTATCTACCGGAAGCCTATTAATAGGCTTTCTGTTTATCAATACTCATTGGCCGACAGTCTATTAACCCATTAACTGCCAGGAAAACTAAGCAAATATTATCTTTCCTTGTTAAAATTTGAGAAAATAACAGAAAGTTTTTAGAACATTGATTTCATTAATCAAAAATATAATCTGGACATTTGTAATGATACGAAGAACATTTTTGTTCCAAAATTTCTATACACTCTCGGCCATTATTGTTAACTTATTAATTCAAACTTATAGTGCAGCTACGAGGTATCTCGTAGACGGCAGTCAATGGGTTAATCTGTTATTACAGATGAGAATAAAATAAAGTTACGCTGCCTCGGAACAACAGAAATTAAAACGACGTAATGAGGATTTCTTCACATTTTAATTTTAATGTTATAGAACTTTGCAAGTAGGAACATACACTCGTGCATAACGTTCAGATGAATGAGCGGTAGATAAAGTGTTAACATTAAACCTACCAAGTCAGTCAAAATGACCGGTTCCCAATTTTTGCTAAAAATTCCCTATATTGATAGGGGAGTTATGAAGTAAATATTCCATTTCTATCTTGTAAAACCTGAGTTAGTTAATTAATCATATTTTTCACTTCTCGATTTTTCTTTTTCCAAAGTACTTATTCAGTATATCTACATTTTAGGAGATATAACGTCGGTAGTTTTACTGTTAATGGTTCGATGGTGGATGATGAAAGGGCTCATTTAACCTTTTGCGCTCGGAGTAATTTTTACTATGAGCTACCAGCTACTCAGGGACTTTTTACACGGTGCCAGTACACATCTGTAGAAAATTGAAAATCTTCTAAAATATAAAATATTTTTATATAAAAAGAAAATATAAAAATACACCGGATTTATCTGACAACGGAATTATCAGCTTCTATTACAATATTGCCACTGCGGAGACGTCGGAGTGCAAAGAGTTAAGTATTCGAAACCTGTTTCTTTTTACATTTCGACTATCAGTGCTACAGTGATTTTGCTTAGATTTGCAATTTTGGGGATCTCGAGTCACTCAGGCTACGATAAGAAAGAAATCTCGGGGGTTGTAAGGGCTTACACCGAAGCTCAATAGCTTCAATTGCAAACCTTTAACTCCATACTCACCATAGTTCCCAATTCGAGTTTTTTAATCTGATTTATCGACCACAATGTTCGATCCAATCGCAGAACTCAGTTTAAAAGTCTTTACTTTCAAGGAGAACACGTACAATTTGAGACGTAAACACGAGTTCACATTTTTGTCGACGGACTATGGTTTCGGGAATTGAAATCGTATTTGATGTTCCGTATCGGATCCAAGAAAGGGACACGAAATGCCGACTGATTCGGGGAAGACCGATTGAATCGGAAAGTGTCATCGACGAACATAGGAGAGATTCTTCTCGAGTAGAAACGGGATTCTATCGTGTTCGGTGGAGCGAGGTATTCTTGTCTTGCTTTATCGATATACTGTCCACCCAGGGAAAGCGTGGATTCGCTTTGCCGAAGACGTAAAGAAAGACGTAGTTAGACAGCGAACGACGTAGTTGGAAGACGGGTCAGGAGACAATCTGCCATCGGGTTGTAGGAAGGAAACGCCTGGAATTCAATAGATACTCTTCTGTTGCCTCTCCTAAGAGGAGCCAAATATGGAGCCTCTGCTACGATCTTCGCAGGAGACTTGGAATCGTTGGTAGAAACGCGGTGGAACATTCGCTCGTCTTTTGTTTCAATCTTAAAAATCTATTATCAGATTTCTATGTCAGCTATCAGTATTCTAAAACATTACATTAACCCCTTGCCCTACGAGTTCTTTTGTGACTGTCTTCGCAGTAATTGAGAATTAACTTGGTAAAATAAAAATATGGCAGTGATTCCTGATATATCTTAGGATTTAAAGCTATATTAACAACATAGGGATAATATTATCGTGTCGCGTTCCACTGATATTTTCAATTTGACAATTTTTGCGAAGCTTCAAAATTTCCTGTTATTGCAACCGCATCACGAGTGTCACTCGTTGTTATAGGGCAATATTGCAATATTTACGAATTTTCTAATACATTCGATATTTAAATATTGACATTAACACGTTGAACGCCACCGGTGTTTCGCTAGTTTCATCATTTTTACTAAAGTGAGACTTTTTCTATTAAAATCGCGTCTTTACAAAACAGAAACTTTACCTTTTAATGTCAATAATTAAATGTTGAATGTACTAGAGAAAATTCGTAAATATTACAATTTAAAAGTCATACGAAATTTCATTGAATACAATTAGCGCCGGTCATAGGTGACCCCCAAGGCATTCAACGTGTTAACCCCTTGCCCTACGACTTCTTTTGCGACAGAACGCGCAATGCTTCAGATTTAATTGCTGAAGTAAAACTTTCTTACGGATTTCTGATATTTTATGCAATTGTACGCAATATTAATAGTACAGAAATAATTTGACCGTCTCTGGACTCACAGATATTTTCAAATTAATAGTTTTCGGGAAGCTTGAAAACTTTCGACATCGTTCAAAATTGTTCGACATCTGTTTTGGTGCAGGTCTATCGATCTGAAATGAATTACTCCAATTCGTCTATTTTCGCATTCAGTTTTCTTATAATATTCACTGCTATAGCACAGAAAAATTGAGATGGCTCGCGGAATGAGGCGCGGGTTAAGGGGAAAGTGTCGCTCGCATCGCCTATCTCCACCATATCGGTCCTAGAAACCTGAAGATCGGCCAATAACAGCCAAAACAAAACACTTCTTTCGTCGTTCGCATGACGACGTGACGAATGTGCGTCTTTTTCGGCCAATAGCGCGTTAGAATCGAAAATAACGTGCGAAAGATGGATTTCTCTATCCGTCAGGCGAATCAGAACAAAACACCTGCCATAGGACGTCTCTATTTTTGCCGGCGGCATGTGATTTATACGTGATACACGATGAAAATTCTTATTTTATTTTTCAGCTTTAACTTATTCCGTTATTTTAACACAAAATGAGTGACGAGATCAGTTTTTCAAATTCTTGTCCCAGATGATTTTCATAGTCACCATTGTAATTATAAGAGTTAGATCCAACGGTACAGTTATCAGTAACCGTACGAAGTTACACGATACAATCAAAACTAAAACTTAACACTATTCCTCCCGCGACCGGTCAAATTTACATTATAATACATTTTTCAATATTCACTTCTTTTTTTACTGTTCATTTTCTGGGAAAAAGTTATCATTTGACAAACTCACCGGTTGCGGTAGGAAAAGATATACGTGAAGCGCCGGTAGAAATAGTGTTAAACTCAATCCTAGACCACGTCATCTGAGCATTGTCTTACAGTATCTCACCAAGCCACCATTCCCTTCATCCCCTAAAACTATCAAATTTCTCCAAACCCATCATCCGACCCACATTTCCCTCATAATCCACGAAACACGAGACCATCGTCACCAGAACTAAAAGTCTCCCGAGGTTTTCGCAATCATTTCCAAGATTCGGCCCAAGATAAAAAGAAAAGATGATCCGCCAGGTCTCCGTCGACAGGTTACTCCAACACCGGCGTGTCGTTTCTTCCCGGTCCTCTTCGATTCCTACTCCTTCGTCCTGATCCTACCACCGTGTTCACCAGGCACCACCACCACCTTTCGCGACTGCCACCACCACCGGCATCATCGTCGCCACCACCACCGCCAGGAACTATCGTGATCCACCACCACTTACTCCAACTACCACCTCCTTCTTGGCGAGCAGCGCGGGGCACCTCGCCATGTGACTGATTCCCCTTCTCCGCAGGTTGACGAGCGGTGGGCCTGCCTACCTGCCGCCCGTTGCCCCGCTCCCATTACGACGCGGACTCTCGCGGCAGGTGCACCAACCTAAGTGCCACTCCGCTTACCTGTGTGTCGTGCCTACCGAGGCAGTGTGTCCGGTGGTCAGGTTCTTCCCTCTCTCTTTCTCTCTCCCTTCTTTCTCTCTCTCTCTCTCTGCCTGTCTGTCTCTCTTCCCCTTTTACCTGTCTCCTCTTTCTTCCCTCTTTTTTCCCTCCCTCCTTTCTCCGTCTTCCTCTTCTTTCATCTTACCTCCCCCAATCCGTCGCCTCCCTCTGTCTCCGTCTCTCTGTCCCCGTGGACGTCGTCTCACGCAGCAGTGCCGTGTTGTAGTGTCGTGTCATCCCGCGGTACGTCAACGATCCTCCGGTAAGCGCGACGCAAGGATCGATCGTGTCCAGGCTATCTTACCGATTTCGTCCCAGGTCATCGCCTGGTGACCTCAGCGAAGGGCGTGGACGTCGCGGTGCTCCATCGCGGACTACTCGTTTCACGGTTTTGCTCGTAAAGTATCGACGTTTACTGTAGCAACGAGTGTGAATAAATGTAAGGAGGTTTAGTCCGTAAGACGGTGATGTCTGGTCGGAGAGTCTAATTTTTCCTCGATCGAATCGTTCGCTCGGATCGCAGTTCCGCGAGTGTTGGTGCTGGTGAGCGATTTTTTTGCAAGGGAGACATTCGTGTAGGCGAGACCGAGAAGAAAGGGGACGGTGAAGGTGTCAAACGTACGCGACTCCTCATTGACATTTCCGTGACATTTAGTGCGCGATTCCAACCGAGTGCGAAACACCTTTTCGCGTAACACGCGACGTTGATCGGGGATCGTCTCGGGAGCCAGTGACAGCGGAGAAAGCAGAGAGGGGAGAGAATAATAGAGTTGGGTCGAAAGGAGAAAGAGAAAATCGATGACGGATCTTCCGTGCCTTATCAACGTGACGGTGAAGCCGACGACTTATCTTCGGGTTATCTGCCACTTGGAATCGTCTCCTGCACGTGCACGTCCTCGATAAAGGAGTTGGATGACCTTTGTTCTTTCACGGAGAGACTCGTTCTTCCTCTGATACGAAAAGTATGAAGATATCCGTCGAAATCCGTCGTCCTTGCGCGAGTGAGATCTGACGTTCAACAGGTGGTTCTCGCGCCGAGGGAACTTTCCAAGTTGAACCTTTTGGAGTCACGCGAAGACTTCCCGTGGCTCTTTAACGTCGACGAACGACGGAGATATTCTTTCCTTGGACGGAATTCAATAATCGAGATCAAACTGGACATACTTACCGCCACGTCGGGACGTACGGAGTGGAGATGTCCGCGGGTCGCTGAGAGAATGAGGGAGCTCGACACCGAGAGCCCTGTTGTCTGGCCGGCCTGGTGTTACACTGGTGAGTCGAGTACAAAGTTGTTACAAAACATTTTTGGTAAGATTATGGAAAAATCTGACTGATGGAATCGTGCCAATCGATTGGAATGTCACCGAACGTCCTGGTGAAAGTGATATGTCATTTTCCGGCGACGGAGATGCTCGTTGGTGAGCTTGAGATTGTTCTTAAATGTGTATCTATGAAGAATAGCTCCTTAGGACGGTTTTCATTTAAGAAATGAGAAAGAATTAGCACATTTGAGACCGCTGACGTCTTTTCACATTGTATTTCTAATATAGCACATGTACGCAACTTGAGCTCCACACGAAACCGATTAGAGAATATAAATAACAAAGATAAAGCAGAAACTTTGCCGGTTGCGAACGTGTTAAGAGTTCAGAAAGAATCTGAACGAGATTCGAGAAAAATCTGTGCTTCTGTTAAATATTCTTCTGGAAAATTTTATAAAAATATTTATAGGAAAAAATTGCGGAGGTAATCGTGGGGTTGATTGTCGTTATCCAATAAGTTACCTTTTTCCCAAAGAATAGATTATGTCAATATTTATAAATCATCCTCTGCAACTTCGTAATTCATCTAAAATAATTATTTACACGATAATCGATCTCGGAGTATTTTTCCAATCGCCACTCAGAGACATCATCGTTCAATGTTTTAGTAGGCTTTTAAATGTCATCGAAAATTGCACCGAGCGTGATTATCCTTTCGAATTAGCTTCGCGTTTCGTGCCTTACCGTAAATGACATTTTTAAACATCCACTTAAATATCGAGATAACGCTTTTAAATGGCGAGTAGCTGACTTCTCGTGAAAACTGTCGCGCAGCCTATCAGTGGTACGTGTCGATAGTGGACAAAATCCTATCAAGCTCGGTGTAACAGGATGCCAGTAGCTGTGACGACTTGCGTAAAGTTATGAAACACATGTGCTAAACTAGGCGTCACTTTCCGACGTTGGAATTCGTTCTCGATATACGTATTCCATCGACTACTTGCTTCTCGAACGAAAAACAAACACGGCTCGTCGATAAGGAATCTCGAATTATATTTCGAATTCATTCGCGATTATGTAACGTGAATGAGTCTATTCGATTATTTGTTCGAAGCCGGGTCTGTTTGCGTTTCAACTCGAAATTAATACAATTTCTCGTTCATATAAAAATATATATTTACGTCGTTTGTATTTCGTGGGCATCTTTAATTGATTTTAGAGTGTTGATATCGTAATTGAAGTAGGATATCATTTTCTTCTGATGTACATTAGTGCAATTTCATCTAAAAAATAATCTTAAACTTCGATTCACTGTTGCTGAATTTTTTTTATAAAAGGAATCTATTTCGTTCGTATAAAAATACATATTTGTGTTGTCCGTCTTTGATGGAGATTTTTAAAATAATTTTAGAGTGTTGATATCATTGAAATAAAATATAATTGCCTTCTCATCTGTGCTAGTGGTAATTCTATTAAAGAAGAATCTTAAAATTCCATTTATTATTACTCAGTTTTATTTACAAAGTGGATATATTTATTAATAAAATACATAAAACAGTATTTACGGAATAGATCGGTTTAATGATAAACGGAAATGTTTCGGTGTTATTCGCAATTGTTAAAAAAATAATTCGTTTACTGCGGTGAAAGGAGCGTCGGAGGAAAGACAGAAAGAGAGACGAAAGAAGGAATCGTGGAGGGTGTAATTATGGTGCTCGATCTTGACAATTAGGAGCCCTTGGAAGCTGTCGGTAGCGAATAGGGTCCCACTTAGCTCCCGAAGTTCCCAACAGCCTTATCTTGCCGAATCGGTCTCAGTTATTCGTCGGGGTCTTCTAATTAAGAGGGGTACCGCTGATCTTTTCCTTTTGGGGCTGAATTGGGCCCACAGGAATTGTCCTTGAGCAATTCGGCGGGATAATTCCAAAGTGAAACTCTGATTCGACGATTCAACCCCTTACGAGGGTAATTGTTAAAGGTCAAGTGATCTCCGATTTGAAGTAACTTTGCGATAACGATGATTTCATACGTGAATTGTATGCCCAAGTTGCAAATTAATTAAAGTTAAATTGGAAATAATTATAAAACTTTGCTATTATGTGGGACGAAGGAGAAAAATCAGAACTTGCAAGCTGCTAGATTTATCTGTTTCGATGAAAGTGTATGGGGTTGTAGAATTATCTTGGTTGCACTTTTCAAGTACAGTAGAACCTCATATAATTTGATATTTTCATAACGCAGTTTAAAATCCGCGCTGCTCCCACATAACGTAATTAATCGTTCACTGAAGTCCAGAAGTTGAAAACTACTTTGCTAGAATTAAAAAAAAATGTAAGCACAACCCTAAAGGTGCAATACCACAAGAATATACATCCTAAACAAACATAAGAATGATCAAAGAACTTCTACATTACAACTAAAAAACCTTAATCATCCCCCAGCACGAATCAAAAACTCCCTATCATCCCCTACAGCGAGTCCCACACAGTCTCACGTCCCTCGTCTCAGCGACCTTCATCGGTTACAATTCTAAAATATGATCATTTATACTCCAACACAACCCACCCATTCATCCATCCCACTGATAATAACCCCACACTATCACTTATCACCCATCGAGAAAGTCATCTGAAACTTAGCCGACGCGTAACTCGGTTAGATGCAGTAAAATGATTAACCGTCGAGTTTCATTTGCATATGTTCGACGTCTTGTAAAGTCGTACCTCCGTGCAAAGTGAAACAGTTGGCGCACAATGGCCAGAACGCCAATCAATTTCTTTCCTCTCAGGGAATACATTATCCACGGGCTAGCCAGCAGGATGTGTGCCACGAAAGAAACGTCTCTTCGTTAACCCGTTCCACCTCGTGGAGACCGGCGTGATTTGGTGACAGCGTCGATCCTGCGGAACGAATTCGTTACGGTATAATGCCGAGGTAATGGCGAACGGTGTATTGCGGACGCGCCAACAAAACGCCATTCTTGACGTGACCACTAATGGGATTAATGTTCGTTTGTACTACCAGGATACGAACACGAACGTCGGAGGTTACTTCTGAATACGCGCTCCCTCGTGATGTCGCGCTACCAACGTTTTAATCGCTTAATTAGCTGGGGCAATTAAATTTCGATGAAGAGATAACTCCGAGGGTTTTTATTAGTTTGGTGCTGTCGCTACTGAGAGGAGTTGTGAACTTTGGAGCAGAGCAGTGTGGTTATTTTGCATTGGGGATAGGAACTTAGGTTTTGCGAAGGTAGGATGTACGTGGTTCTGTTGGAAGAAGGGAAATTGTGGGTTGGAATTTGAGTATTTACTTCCTGGTTGTTATGGTGTCTCGATTTGGGGGTTGTTTTGCTCCGCAATTCGAATTTCGGGGCTGTCAGTGTCGTTTAGGACTCTTGCGAGTAATGAAGGGAGGAAATCTCAAAAATGACAGAGTCAAACTCTGTGTAACTTTGAAGTAACGCAAGCAAAATCTAAGATTTTATTCTCCAAAGTCAATTTTTTAACATTGTCAAATGTTACAATTTAGTTCTTAAAGATCATGAAATTCTTTACAATTCAATGTTTCAAAATCAAGTTAAATATATTATTTATAATAGTATTTTTATCATTTTTTAGTGTACTATCGTGCAACTGATCTTCAGATCCCAAAGAAAATTCGGACTGTATAGGTTTAACACTAAAATTTAGTTTTATTGGTAGTTTACCGTGCGCTCAAAACGATCGTGTCCCAATTTTGCCTTAAAATTCCCTAAATTGATAGGACAACCGTGCCGTAAATATTTCACTGCTGTGTTATAAACCCTAAAGTACTTAACTGAATATCTTTTTCACCCTTTGATTTCTCTTCTCTTTGATAGTTCTAGTGTTAATAATTCCTCGAGTCACCTTTTGTTCTTCATTTCGCGTTTTAGAATTGCTTTAAGATCTGTAATTTTAGCTTTCTGTATATCACATAGGAAATAATCTCAAAGATAATAGGTACTTGAATTCTAACGTGCAAACTTGGAATCCAAACCTTTAACTCCACAGTCACCATAGTTCTCCTAGTGGAAACTTCTCGTATGAATAATAAAACGATGTCCATATTCTTTTTTATAAACTTGAGGAAAAAACGTGCGTTTTGTTAGATGCAAAATTGCAGGAAAACTGCAACTTCGTATAATCGTGAACTTACGGGCGCGTTATCTTATCAGATGTTTGTACACACGATGAACAGGCGTTCAGAAAATGTGAAGCACTTTCGCGAAATTCCGTGGGCCATGGTATTGCGAATAATCGCAAAGGCCAGCTAATTGTCTGGTATTTGTAATTAATTTCAGAGGCTCGAAAGAAACGTTAGAATCGCTTACGTAATGATCGATGTTCGGCTCGAACATAATAGCTGGCGTTGTAAATGCATGTATAATTGTCATGGTTACGTAAAGCAACTCGAAATTTACTCATTGCGAAGCTGAAATTACTGTTGGGATGTGTGAATGCTTTAGAATTTTCTGCTTGCGCGAAGCCATTTAGAGTTCTATCTTCTTGTGCGATGAATCATTTTAAATATGATTTCTGCAGCTGAAAAATTTCTTGAAATTCTATATAATACATTTAACTTTAGAATTCTATGATTGCACGAAGACATTTAAGCATTCTGCTTTCCGCACGACAAATTATTATACAAAGAATTCATGCTGTTGGAAAATTATATTATTTTTCGGTGCATATAACTTTAGATTTCTCCGCTTGCGCAGAATCGTTAAGGGTTTTGGTTATTGTACGATAAAACACATTTAATATAATTTATACGCTTAACAAATTTAATTTATCTGCGTATAATACGAATGGATGTAGTGGCAATGTAACATTCGAATTTGCTGCTGTTATTTTCATCATAAATTCAGTGCACACGTTTAGTACAAGTCGCATAAATCTCCTATTGCTGTCATCGTGATACAAATTCGCTGCTCGCAAAGATAGATGAGCCTGTACTTACATAAAACAAGGAAATGTCAATGTCTAAATCCATGCCATATTTACTCCTCTACTGTACTTTAAATTATTCCATCGAATCCATTGTCGATTAACACTTTAATCGTTAGCTGTTTCCTTAGAAACATCTATGGCTTTGGAATATTTAGCTATATTGTTGATATATACAGTCTTTTAAACAAAGTTAAACAACTGTCGTGTAATACAATATTTCTACGAAAAAATAATTCTTCAGCTTAATCAAGAATACCTGCCAAATTTTTAGATACAATAGAGATTTTCACAGCTATAGAAAGCATAATTCTTCACTAATTAAACTTCATAAGATAGTCAAAAATTTGCGTAAATTCGCCATGAACACAGCTATCTGCGCCTTTTCAAAGCCACTCGTCGAGCATCGGCGTCTTGGAATTCCTCCAATAGAATTTCAAGTATCCAAATTCTTTTATTTGCCTAGACAAAGTTCATATTAAAAAGAATTCCTGCCCGTAAGAACTTATCTGCTTCCCAACAACCACAGAATTCTGCCTCAATAAACACAGAATTCTACATCAACCTCCTAAAAAGTCCTTCCACAACAATTCGTGCCTATTCAAAGCCAATCGTCGGACATCGGCGCGTTAGAATTCCTCCAATAGAATTGCAAGTACCAAAATTCTCTTATTTTCCTAGAGAAAGTTCCTATTAAGAAAAATTCCTGCCCGTAAGAACTTATCTGCTTCCCAACAACCTCAGAATTCTGCATTAATATACACAAAATTCAACATCAACGTCCCAAGAAGTCCTTTTACAACAATCCGCGCCTTTTCAAAGCCGCTCGACGAACATCGGCACGTTAGAATTCCTCCAATAGAATTTGCAAGTACCAAAATTCTTTTATTTTCGTAGACAAAGTTCATATTAAAAAAAAATCCTGCCCCTAAAAACTTATCTGCTTCCCAACGAACACACAATTCTGCGTCAACGTCCCAAGAAGTCCTTTCACAACAATCCGCGCCTTTTCAAAGGCGCTCGTCGAGCATCGAGCACCGGCGCGTTTTGAATTCCCCCGGCGGAAGTTTTCTGGGCGGTTTCCAAGAATTACGATTTCCATCGTCGCATCCCCCTTGGTATCTCGTCTCGAGCGCCATGTAGGGTCTTCTCTCGAGGCAGTAGCATCGGGCTTCCAAGAGGAATCACGTACACGCGAGTCCCGCGAGCAGAGGGACGATGCTTGTCCTCCAGCGACCTTCGGCTTACGTCGACGGGGAACACGACTTGTCTTCGGTAGTCCCCTCGGGTCGTAGCCGTCGTCGTACGCGGATTGCCATTGCCGGAGTTAAATATTGGCTGTCGCTCAAAATACAAACGCGATTCTTCGCGTTGCGTAGCTGACTGCCTCGTATACGCTGCCATCGGCGATTGACTTATTTATGGGCCACAAAGCATCGGCTCGCCGTTCGAGTATCGTTTCTACGCTCGCTCAATGGATCGACGTGCGGTCGCGGATACGTTTCGTTTTCATTGTTTCCGACAGCGTATAAAGTAAGGCCTATGGGATACGCGTAGACGCGAGACCGCCCACGTGTTCGTTCATCTAACTTTGGCTTCGAGAGGACGCTAATTTAACGGGATGGAAATTGAAGCGTGAAGTACAGTAAAAGGTAGATAAATGCAGAGATTTCTAGGGCAAAGAAGTGCTCTTAACGATTACCGGTGTCGAATCTGTGTTTACATTGGGGCTCGAGCCGAACGCGAGCTTGGAAAAAGAGAGACAGTGGAAGAGACAGAGAGAGCAAGCAAACAAAGCGAGCTGCTCGAAAGTATCGGCGGGGCATTGCTAATGCAACAGTAAACTTGTTTATTTAGTAATATTTCTAAATGTAACTTTTCCGAATGTATTTTTGAGATTCTTCTGATTCAAGTGATACCAAACACGATATAGTTTGAATTATGTAAATAGTCAGTAAATTTATTAAATATTAAGTAAATGTGATTCAAACTATATCGTGTTTGGTATCGTTTTAATCAGAAAAATCTCACAAATACGGTAGCAAAGGTTTCAAAAATCGGAAATCAAAACGTCCGACTCTCTAATTAGTATTTCCTCGCCGATACATTCGGGTGATATCACGTTACACTGCTTCCTCGTCCAGGTTCGCCAAGGGCGATTCCGCTATGTGAGAGGATAGTCATGATACTTTTATCGAGGGAAACTTCTGATGCCATTATCGAGGTTTTACTGTAATGTTTGTAGGCCTGTTTCATGAGATGCGGATTTAAATGTTCCAGAATTGTTTTAACACTAGCCATGCAGGCACTTTGTATATACTTTTTTTGCCGCAGCTTGTCATTTGAACGGTTATGAAGTAATGATAATATTTTTATCGAAGAAATGCTTATTACTATTTTTATTAGATTATTTCTATTTCTAATGGAAATATTACTATTTCCAGTCTGAAAAATCCTTCGTTAAGGTTGTCAAACCTCAAAACCCACCTCGAAGGCTGAAACCACCGCGACAAGCTTTCTCGGTTCTTCGATCCGCAAACGCCACAGACGAACACGTTAAATGGATCGGCGTGGGGTCGCGGAATCATTTCCATTGTACCTGACAGTACATAAAGTGAGTTTCTAACAAGGCCTGATTGTAAGCCTCGCCCACGTGTATCGCCGGCACCTTGTCATGTTTAATTTGTCTACAATTCAGCAGTCAGGACGTATGATTCGATAGTTTGTCTCTAACCGAGCGATCGCCGATAACGCCGCGAAACGTCCCGGTGCGATTTTCTACAATTAACCGGCTGCCCCTGTTACGCGAGCCGATTATCTTTCCTCTTGCTATTTCCTCCCGTTGCATTTCCAAAACGACAGCTGTCCGCTCTGTATATTCGCTTTTTACTCGTCTCCCTCTCGATTCTTCTCTCATCAACAAGTGACACCATAATGATTGGCATTCCACCGAGGAGAGATCGATTGTAGATCAAACGAGTACCTCATTCGCAGTCCAAAAAGGTCGGGGAGAAAGAAAATAGCGGACTGAAAGACAGAGAGAGGATGATGGAAAGAGGAAGGGGCGGATGGGCTCCAAAGGGATTCAGAAGGTATTACTACCTACGTGGTTTGAGCTTCGTGGAAAGGGAGGCCCTTCGTGTTCGCAGCCGCGAAATAACGTCGGTGGTTTGTGGTTTTTCATACGTGCAAGAAGTCACAATGGTGGACGAGTGATCCTTCTACGTGGCGAGCGAAATGCCTCGGTGGACGTCGAGGAAGAAGAGGAGGATGAGGACGATGAAGAAGACGAAGAAGAAGAGGTGGCTTTTGTTCCCACCTCGGGCACAGCGTGGTCTGCCACTTTTTCTCATTCGGTCTTCCTCCTCCTGCACTGCCATTTTCATGTCCTTCCTCCTTCGCTGCCCCTTTGTCTTGGGGAAACGTGATTAGGAATCTTCGCGGTGCAATTTTGAGGCGGCTCCCGCTTCCGTCATAATGGCGCGCCTATTAGTCTCTCGAACAGCGGGGGATGCCTTTAACGAACGTGGCTGCCGTTTTCTCTCCTTCCTTCCTTTTCCTTCGTTTCTCGTTCTGCTCCGATGTCGAAAGTCTCTTCTAACCTGTCATGATATTCTTTTTTCTCGATTTCATTGTAACGTAGCATATTATTTAGTTATATTTCCGTGAGTTGCAATGCGATCGTAGATTTCTAAATTCGCAATATCGTATCACGGTCGTCGTTCGATTTCTGTGGAGGCAGATTCGATCGGTATTAACTCATTAATTTTGAAAATATCGAGTCACTAGTTGGGTGGCTGCGGAGTTTAGCATTCTTCGCTGATATCGCGCTCGCTCTTTGTTCCTTGTTGTTCTTTATCGGTTGCGTCTAAGAGGCATAAATTTACTTAATGGTATCACAAAATGTGAAATACGAAGGTGACCGTATCAAGATTGAAAATGTGGTTTACTTTCTAAGACAAATCACGAGTGGCCCGTGGATGCAAAATGGCATTTAAATACGTTTTCTGACCACGAGCGGTGAACCGGAACACAGTCCTGTAACGTGAAACAGCAAAATATCGCGTGAAATATATTACGTCTATGATATAAGCGGCAATGAGAGGTTTCGATTGAAAATGGTGGAACTGATATTTATAAATATTGTGTTCTATTCTTCCGTTACAAATTTATCGAACGGGAGTGCTAAAGTAGGAATTAAGGAGACGGGAGTTTGCTTACCGAACAGTTGCGAGTTTCATACGATTTTTCGATTTGATAGATTACGTTTGAAGTTTAATAAAACACTCGGCACGTGTGAATTCAATATCGCGGGTTAATGTTTCAATAATTACAGGCTTCATGAAGTAACGGAGTAGCTGGAGGCCTTTAAATTACAAGTCGTTTCAGTTATTGCGTCGAGCCGCTGATATTGAAAGCGTTTCCTCTGATATCGCGATGTTCGAAGGAAAAAAGGAGATTCTGATGTAGCGGGATTCTTTCGATTTTAAGGAAGTGATAAACTTCCTTAAAATATCCAACTCAAATCAATTCATCGTTTGAAACATCTTCGCAAGTGGAGGACTCACCAAAAATTAGGCCCACAAGATGAACTATAATATTGCATAAATCAATCAACCTTCCCACCGAAAAATTCACCGGAAGTCACCTGAAATATCATCGCAAGCCAAAATGTCTCAATAATATAGTTTCCCAAAAGAAACTCTTCAAAAACTTCTATCGAAAACCATCTCCAATCAACTCGACCCCACAAATATCACCGCAAATGAATGATCCCCAAAAATGTAATTTTTAATCGCTCAGTTGATCAACTAAAAATGATTGGCTAATCACGGTTCCATATCAACGAGCAGCAATATAAATAGGAGTACCACTAATGGGACACCTCAGTAACTCAGTAACAGATTTAACTCTCCCCAAAACATTCATCGAAAACCATCTCTAATGATCTTAACCACAAAAATATCACCGGAAATGAAAAATCCCCAAAAATGCAGTACCACAAATTAATCGCATTTAACTCTCCCCAACACTTTCATCGAAGACCATCCCCAATGAACTCAACCCCACAAATATCACCGGAGATAAAAAATGCCCAAAAATGCAGCTCCGCAAAGCAATGGCAGCAGTACCGTTTAAATCACTCAATCGAAGAACTCTCAACATCAAACAAGAATACCAAATTACTTCCACAAATGGAGACCCCGGTAAAATAAACCGTAACGTTGGTCGTCCCAATCGTTCCACGTCTTCTCTCAGCAAGTGGAACACTTCTAACCGAGGGTTAAAGGACTCTCAATCGAATCGATGAATGGCTGGTAGCCTGGTGTTCTATCCTCCGGAGGAAGAGGCGCGTGCGAACGAGTCCTGGCGCCCTGTCGTTCCGACAGGTGACAGGAGGAGTCCTTAATCGCTTCATGACGTTTCCATGCCGCGATTCGAGCGAGTCACGTCGCTTAATTGCCCCTGCGAATTATTGAATGCCTACCGTGCACGCTGCGACGTCACGGCACGCGTTTATCTTTCGGGAAACGCGCCACGAACCGACGGAGTCCACCGTGAAGGGGGGAAGGAAAGAAAGCTCGCGGCTATTATCTATCGTGGCCGTTCGAGGAACGACGTGGAACTGTCGATAACGAGCTATCAGAGCGGTAAGACGTTCCGGCTGATAGAACGAGAGCCAATGCTCTTCGGATGGAACGAAGAAGAAGAAGAAAAAAAATGAAAGAGGAGGAAGAAGAAGAAAAAAAAGACGGGATAAAACGCCAGGTGGCATGGCTTTCTGTGCGTTGGCTTCGAGAGAATTGTTACTGTCGAGGATGCGCGAGCACAGAAGGTAGATTTGTCCGTGCTCGCTGTTATGTAGGTTGAAGTTAATGACGTCGAGGATGTCGAGGTTGCAGCGTTTCATGAAACGAATGGCCCTGAGAAAGTCCATTTTTTTTTTTTCGTCGACCTGTGAGCCATGGCTTTTGATGGTGCTTTTTACGCTGATTGATTCGCTCTGAGGATCGTTTGAGGTTGCTTTAAATTGATGCAGTTAGGAGAGTTACGTTGGCTGTGATTTATTACCGATTTTCGACCGTGTAAACTGGAGATTTTTTTGGAATTTTGTAACGCTGGAAAGTAATGATAGCGGATTCTTCAGATTTCAGTGCTACGATTAGTTTCATTAGAACCTCTAGCTGTAGAATGATTCCGAATAACCGAAATTAAAGTTATTTTTCCAAACTTATGGCTTTGAAAAAATTTCCCAATGTTGAAGGGATTTTTGCTTGATCCCAGAAAAAGTGAACAAGTAGCACGGGATAAGAGCGAAGAAATTGAAATCGACCGCAGTGAAATATCCGAAAAATCTCTCCAAATATTTCCCTCCCGATCAACGAGTCATTTATACAGATGGCTCGAGGAGATTTCACAAGTGTTTCAAAACCACCTGTTACACCGTCAGTGTTAACGCGACGTCCGTGCGATGAGTAGAAAGGCGGTGGAAAAAAGAATAATTCGTGTCATAGGAAGAAGTTATTAAATGTTAAAAACAGCACGGCGTAATATTTTTCCAATGTTACACGCCGGGAAGTCGTTATCGTTTATTAATACCGCGAAACGAGACTTCCATGTAATTTTGCCGTACACGATTCCCGTTTATTTTCCTCCGACAAACGCCGGGCCGTGGAACAAAAACGAATATAACCGCGACAGTGC
Source organism: Cerceris ruficornis (assembly GCA_963989415.1). Classification (NCBI taxonomy): domain Eukaryota; kingdom Metazoa; phylum Arthropoda; class Insecta; order Hymenoptera; family Crabronidae; genus Cerceris; species Cerceris ruficornis. Next base: position 9,946,737 of record OZ022527.1, read on the forward strand.
ATTCGGATCAAGCTTAAACGGCGCGTTAATGAGAAGTGCATTACAATATTTCGTTGGTTTAATTACATCACTTTCCCGGTATGCGCTCGCACGAATTCGCGGTTGCATTTAAAGCAACGAGAAATTCCGGGGACCCTAATGAGAGAAATAAGATGCGTGAAATGTGTCGAAGCGCGAGTAGATAGCTCCCGTTGGACGATCCCGATATAACGAGCCGTGAACTACACCTCCTGGACCTATGAAAATGCTAATGACACGATCTTCTTCCTTTTCTTTCTAATTTTTTGTCTTTTCATTCCGATCTGCTTTCACTTCTCTCCCTCCCTCTCGGTATATGTCTCTCTTCCTATTTCTCTATCTTGCTATTTCGTTCCGTTTCTATTCTCCCGATTCTATTTCCTTATCTTTAGATTTCTCTGAGTTTCTGCTTTTCTGATGCTGTATATCTCTCTTTCTATTCTCTATTATAATATATTTCTCAATTTGTCTCTCTCCTTCTAAACTCTATTATATATATATTTCTCAATTTTTATCTCTCTTTCTATTCTCTATTATAATATAGTTCTCAATTTGTCTCTCTCCTTCTAAACTCTATTATATATATAATTCTCTATTTTTATCTCTCTTTCTATTCTCTATTATATATATTTCTCACTTTGTCTCTCTCTTTCTATTTAATTCTCGATCAGTCTCTCTGTTTCTGTTTTTCTCTCTGTCTCTATTTCTCTCGATCTGTTTCTCTATCTTGCTCCATTCTTCTCTCTTTCCGCACTTTTGCCCCTTTCATTTCTCTTTATCTTCAATTCCGCCTTTTATCTACTTCCATCCCTTCATGCTTCTCTGCCTTTTCTTCTCTCTCGTATTTCTCTGCCTTTCTCGACTTCTATCTCTTTCTCCGTCGGTCATACGTATAACAATTTTTGCGAAGACACTCATTGCCAGTCGTCGATCTTCGTAGATGCAAGCAGGAGTTACGATCTAACAGCAAATCCCGGCCGGTTGCGAGAGCACCGGCTCAATCGGCGGAAGTCAATCTAATCGGTAGATCCTCGTCGATCATTCCCAACCGAACGATCGATCGGGCTTCTTTCTTGGGTTTTTCCTGTTTCGTTAATCCCACTGTGCGCCGCGGAAGCTGAAGAAATCGGTTGCAGATTCTTATCGATTAAATGATCGAATGCTCGACTTGTTGTTCGTTCGAGCAAAAAATTTCTGCATGTTTGAACGTTCGACGCTTCGGATAAGCTGCGTATGCGTTTAGAGATGCATCTTGATGTTTGCAATTAAAAACAGTCGTAACTGGTGGTCGTTGAAAATTGTTCAGCATTGTTTCTTCGCCGGAGGATGATCCTGGGCGATTAACTTAGAACTGTTCTTAAGAAAATGCGAATTTTATGTATCCGAGGAAGAGGATTCCTCAAGAAGCCAAGAAGCCAAGAAACCGAAAAGCTGAAAAGGCAAAAACTGAAGAAACCGGACAGCCAAGAAGCTAAGAAGCGGAAAAGCCAAGGAGCCAAACAACTAAGAAGCCAAAAAGGCAAGAAGTCAACAAGTCAACATGTCAAAAAGCCAAAGAGTGAAAAAGCCAAGAAGTCGAGAAATCCCTTTTATCAGGAGGGAGTCCCCTTCTTTTAGTGGTTATCCATAGTCCGTTCGAACTGCACTCTGTGCAGTAATATCTCGATAAAAAATAACTTACATTTCCAAGTACATATCGTCCATCTCAAAAATGTCAGAAACTTCTTTCCAAACACCAATTTCAAACTTTAAACGAAAGAAAATAAAGTGTCTGTTGTGGGCTTCCAAGCAGAGCTACCGTTCCGCATTAACCCTTTGCGGTCCGAATTATTTTCTCAATTTCGCAGTGAGTTAAATGAAATTAATTTCACAACGTTTTCTATCATTGGTTATTCAATTTTTTATAATTATAGCAATAACTATAGATACTGGCGGATATTTAGGTGATATTACAATGTCACTATGATATTGGAAAGTCGATATATAAATCTTTAGAAAATAATATGAAGTGAAAAGCTATGTCGAGTATAGCTCGACATAGGACTGCAAAGGGTTAAGTCTCGTCCTAACAAATGAACGAACCAATCTACAATTTCCAACATCTGAATTTCTCACGTAAGAATGTTTCTCGTACCTCGAAGTCGTTTGAGCAAAGTCATTATTTGAATCAATGATCATCCATATATTAAACCAACACAGTTAAAGTGTAAAAGAGCTTTGCAAGTGATAATTAAGTCAAATATTTTTCGATCGCATCGAAGTGCAGAGTTCGGACGGAGGAGGAAATAAAAGTCCAGGTGCGTGCACACTTGTCGGACCGATCGGCCGATGAATCCGTGAGTTTGAGCATATTTAGCCGTCGGGCTGGCACGTCTGCCTACCAACTACGTCTGAAGGCGTATAGTGTCGTCGGTGGCGTGTCGGTATGACAACCCAGACGAAACACCGATGGCATACAAAACGCTGTTCTTCTTGCGAACAGCTACCAGAACTTCGCTCGTCGTTCACCGTTCTTTTTTCCCTTTGCTGCGCGATTATACTCTCTTCGAAGTCTTCCGACGAGCCTTCCGTTGGAGAGTTTGCTTCGTGGACACAAAGATCTCATTTGTTTACTTATTCTTTGGAGGATTTTTGGTGGGAAAATTGATTTGGGATGAAAGGAGAAAATTAAACACATTTCACGCATCTTATTTCATTGTGTAATAGATTTTTGGGGCTGGAAGGAAATTTTGAAATGAGTGGTAAGATGTTAAATGTAGGCACAGAAGGAGTCAATTTGAGACATTGGTATTGTAGGTAATTGAGTCGTTATGTTTGAAAGTGCTATGAGTTTATTAACTCTTTGAGGCACGGGAATTCAAAAAATAAAATGACCCATGTTGCACAGACATTTTTTTTTAATTGAACAAAGTTCGTTTACTTTTATTAACAAAGTTATACAATAATATAAATTTTCAAAGTGGGACAAAAAATATCACGTCATGCATATTTACGCATGAAAAAGGTGGGACACTTTTCATCCTGTCGTACCTCAAAGAGTTAAAGCGGATTAAGAGAAACTGAACTTTTAAACTGTAGATCAGATTTTCCTTGGTGACTACCTCAGCAGCAGGGGCAGCTCCTCGATACTTTGCAGAAAGAGTTATTTTAAATTAATATGAAATAGTAAAGACCAAAGTCAATTAGTTTAAAAATCCTTTATGGGAAGTCATCAACGTTACTCCTTCCTCATCAAACTACCCCTCAACATAACCCAGTCCCTGTAAACCACTCCAAATCCCATTATCAAAAACCTACCTCCCCGTCACCCAACATCTCTCTCAAAATATCCAACCAATTATCCAACCTATTAATTCAAAAGCAACTCCACAAATACCACCAAACAACTCATCCCATCACTCGTCTTAAAACGCGTTCTCCGCTCTGCGCAAGAACCAAGCAAAGAACGAATCAGCAGCAGAGCCATACTCAAAAGACAAGGGGAGAACGAGAGCTCGAAAGAGAACAGCACAAAAGAACGACGAAGTAGAAGACAGAGATCGAAAAGAGGGGGGCACTTAAGGCCTCTCGTATCCCCAGTCCGGAGGATAGTGTTGGTGGCTCCAAAGAGAAACCGGAAAAGGGTAGAAAAAGCCGATACTCGACGGCGCCACCTTACGCTCCTGTCTCTTAATTTAGATGCCGCCCCGTGGAAATATTCCTCCCCTATCCCCCTTCGGCCTTACCCCGTTCCCGGCTACCTTCTCCCCTCGGCAACGTTGGTTATTGCACCGTCGACTATAGAAACGCCGTAAACACGTCGCGGCCGCCGGAGACGGGATAAAACGTCGGTTTTATGCGAAGGCGTTACCGGACGAGGGAGATTCCCCTTCGTGATAGAGACATGTTTTCAGGTATTACCCGCTCGTGGACAGGTACGGGCTCTTAGAGCGGCGTTACGAGCGCCTTGGAACGCAAGCTCGCTCTTAATCGGGAGACACCAGCCTCCTCCCTCCGGTGCCCTCTCCCCTCCGATGTCCTCTTCGGCTCCTAAGCGCTCCCTGAAAACTCGTGGGAGTGCGTTTTTCGATCGATATTTTAGATCCTGGAATCGTGACCCTCGATATCTTCTACCGTGGCGGGAGAAGGGAAGCTGGGGAATTTTTTAAGAGGATTAATTCCGATTGTACCTGATATCTTGGAACGGGCGACCGGTGTGCGATCGGTGGGGGGTGGGATTTATCGTAACGCGGGAAAGTTTGGTTTTGGTGCTTGTAAGGGGAATAGGATCGAGGGACGGAGATAAGGATGATTTTATAAGACCTGTTGCGATCGCTGTTCTGTGAAATCGTTCACTTGGGTTTACGGGAGTTGCGGGATTATGGGATGAAGCTGTTAAGCGGATTAAGACGATGTTCTGGCTATTATTTTTTTGCGGCTGGGCGGATTGGATTTTTCAGGATGAAAAGTGATTCTTTATCGAGATAGAAGATTTAATCGGATACTTCTTTATTAACAATTTCAAGTTACACGAGTTGTCTAAATAGATAATTATCAGATTTGCAGATATATTGCAGTCAACTCCCTCCTTACATTTATTCAGTCACTGTTCACTGAAGTCGAAGAACAGACCACTATCGTATACTGAGGGACCAGAAACAAGGCACTTGCGGGCTAATCTGCTCTGATTCGCCCGACGGATAGGGACATCCCTCTCCCTCACGCATTTTCAATCAAATTTATTGTCATGAGGGATAATTATAAACGTACAAAAAAGTATAAAAGTATTGGTGGTTCGGAGCCCAGATTAAAACTGTATAACTTGGCGAAACGAGGAAGAAAGGGACGAAGAAAGGCTTCTAGAAATGAGCAATTCACATATTTGCATAATTATAAATTTGTAGAAGGTAGAGAAAGTAGTCCTAGTCAAACAATTAACGAAATTGCTTTAACAGTCCTGCACTTACTCATCGTCTATAAAGACAAACCTTCAAACTAAACACCATCATCCCCATCACATCTTCCAATCAACCGATCATCCCTAACCGATCAGAAACACAAATCCCAGAAAAGAAGGGCGACTTATATAAATCCAGCAACAGCAGCCTTCCTATAGTGAGGGACCAGAAACAAGGCACTTGCGGGCTATTCTGCTCTGATTCGCCCGACGGATAGGGTCATCCCTCTCCCTCACGCATTTTCAATTTTGACGCGCTATTGGAAAGAGAGACCCGCACATTCGTTGCGTCGTCATGTGAACGACGAAAGGAGTGTTTTATTTTCAGTTGTCATTCGTCGATCTCAGATTTCCAGGACCGACATGGCGGGGATAACCGGTGCGAGAGCTATTTCCCCTTCCGTCCCAAGTGCCTTGTTTCTGATCCCTCACTTTAACTATCCAGAACGCAAATCTAAATATCTCGAAACAAAAAATACACCGCTATCATAATCACCGACACTCATCTCTCTCAATTTTCCATCAACATCGATATTTACATCCTCCGACAAAGGACTGCGACCCTTCGTTAAACCGGTCCCCGTCCTTTCCTCTCATCCTTCTGCATTCCCGTTGTCTCTTCGGCGACATAATTGTTTCCCGAGATCGGTCGCATATCGCTTGTCCTCGTCTCCCTCGTATTCCCTCTGTCTCTTCAAGGTAGGTCCCCGAAATTTTCTTCGGGGTCCCGGAAGTCCGTGAAGTCCCGCCGTTAATAAATGCACGGCGAGTGTGCGCGAGGGGCGCCAGTGCGAGCTCTCTTTAGCCAAAGATACGTGACGTTTATGGCGGAGGATGGTATCGTAAAGGCATGCCCGGTTCAGGCCCCCTAATGTCTCTTTCTACCTTTTTCTTGGCTGCCTCTCGCGCGATTCGGTGGGCGTAAGCGTAACGCTCCTCTCTTCCTTCTTCTGCGCGATTCCTTCGACTGCAACCTGAAGCTCGTTCTCTTTTATCGCCGTACCTTCGTCCCGTTTCTTTAATCTCTTGCCAGTCGCTCCTTTACCACGGGTTGCTTTCGACGTGACGACTGTTGGCGTTGGTGCTTGGTGTTTGCTTTTTTTACATCTCTTTTTATACGTAGCTCTTCATTTCTCTTGAGGCTCGCTTCGCCTCTTCCGGGTGTCATTTCTGTGTGGGATTTTCTGGCAGTTTTGTGCGTCGGATTTCGCGGTATTTTTGTCATTTGGTGAATTCTTGAGGATTTGTTCGAGGCTGTTTTTAGGGAGGCCGATAAAGGTCTGAAAGAAAATTAAAAATAATTTGTAGGTTTGTTAACCCTTTGCGGACGGAGACGTTTTGGAATATTGAGAGATAACCATTTGCTTTGCCATCCAAGCCCACCTTTTCGTCAGCAAGGTAGGCTGTTAATGTATATATATTATTAATTACTATTTGTTTAACCATGTTTCAACGGTTGTACTTCAATTTTTCAACTCTAACTGCGTATACAAGCAGCGATAAACTGTAATTAAATTTTTTCTCAGATCACATATATGCGTCGCTAGTCCTCAAAGGGTTAAGAAAAATTTCTTTTGTCAATAATTTGATTGCATCGCTGAAAGGTTGCGATAATACTGTCAAGTCAATTTTATTTGGTCCTTTACGAATTTGAATGTAACCGAAAAGTTTGTTTCATTAAATTTAAAAGAGAATCTCCAAGTAAAATTGAAATAATGTCAGATTTCTTGGTAGTTTGTATTTGGCGACTTCTTTAGATTTGCTTTGAGGGTGCTTTTAGGGAAGAACGAAGAAAATATTTTATAGATTTGTCTTTTTAAATAGAAATTTTAAGTTTCTATATATTTTAGAAGCGCAATCAAAACACTCTAATCAAATTCCCGTGCTACCCTCTCTAAAAAAAATCCTCCAGTACAAATACTACCCCCAAATCTCACTGATTCCTCGTCCAAATCAAAAACTTCAAAACCATCATATCAAACCATCCAAAATACGTCTAAGCATCATTCAAAATCAGCCTCCAGCAATTCTCGCATCTCACAGACTTAAGTTTCTCAGCCAATCTCTATACCATCCGCCGTTTCTTCATTCATGAATTATTACTTCCTCGACACTTCTATTTCCTTTACTCCGCACTATTTATTCCCCGTGATCGTCTCTCATCTTCAAATTTCCACCCAGTTCTTCCTGCTTCGTCCATCTCAGCACCTTTTCGCCGGTGCATCCACACTGTTACCTATATACGAGCGAAGTGAACCGCAGCAGAGAATTTCCTCGTCCGACCGCGATCGCCCGTAATGATCCGTGCGGTTTTCATTGGCGTGAAATACGCGACGTTTACACGCTCGTTTCGTATCCTCTCTCTCGCGAATAGCCGCGTACCCGCTGAGCGTTATTCCGCTCTCGATGGAAACGGGCTTGACCTTGCTCGAGCCACGGAAACGTTGGGACTTTATGGAGGCCCCTGCATCAGGAGTTCAGATAATCCACGGCTTTCGTTTTTAGTGCATCGCGATGCATCGGGTAGAAGTCCAACGGATCCGTAATCTTCGCGGATGTCGAGAAACGCGACAACGTATTCCGGGGGACGATGTTTTCGTTACTTTGTTGGAGGCTGCGAGAAGGGAGTTGAATTCAGAGCGGAGACGTTCTTTTTGCGTGGACTTTTGATTTACGGTTTTAATGGACGATACAGGATGTTGGACATTCTTGGGAGATGGGCGGGAGAAGGAAATGAAGGTGGTTTCTTTTTTTTTTTATTGCGAACTTCACGGGACTGAGAAATGCGATAAGCTGAGGTTGGGTTGGGGTTGGTGGAGGAAATGAGAAAGGTGGATCGATTTGGAGGTTTCTTTCTTGTTGCATTCGTTTTTTGATTTGGATGTCTACGAGTTTCTTGCAGATTTGAATGATTGACGGTAGAACTGCTAGGGTTAAATGTATTATATGTCTATATGTTAAATAAGTGGTTTGGAAAAGGAGGAATCACGAGGTGAAAGCGATGATCAGTTTAGTAATTTATGTTTTACAACATAGATATCTACTATATGGCTATTCCATAGATTTAGAGAATTTTTATAAAAATTAGGGGCCAGTAATTTTGACTGGCTCGGTAATTCTATTGTTAATTAAGGTATTAGATATTTTTTAGCAAGAGACAGAATTACTGCGAACGCGATTGTTAATGAATAAAAGTTTGAAATCATCCACAGGAATGTATCATCAGTACTTTCAATATAAATTAAAGTTTCATCGCCATAATAATCACATAACGACCCTTTACTCAAACATCATTTTCACGAATTCAAATAAGGACCTCGAGTTTCCCATTAACACTATTCCTACCGACACTTCACGTATACCTTTTCCTACCGCAACCGGTGATTTTGTCAAATGATAATTTTTTCCCAGAAAATGAACAGTATAAAAAGAAGTGAATATTGAAAAATGTATTATAATGTGAATGTATTATACGTATATTTGAGGAACAGTCGTGAAGTTTAAAGGCGATTCAATTACGTTGTATATAGGAAATTCTAATCGAAATTTTAAAAACGGTCATTTGACCGGTCATGGTATGAATAGTGTTAACTCTTTGAGGACTAGCGACGCATATATGCGGCCTGAGAAAAAATATAATTATAGTTTATAGCCGCTTGTATACACAGTTAGAGTTGAAAAATTAAAATACAACCGTTGAAATATGACTAAACAAGTAGTAATTTATAATGTACACGGATTAACAGTATAACTTGCTGATAAAAAGGTGCTTTTGGATCGCAAAATGAATGGCTATCTCTCAATATTGAAAAATGTCTCCGTCCGCAAGGGGTTAATTTCTAAATATTTTCCACGTATCAATTTCGCAGTACTTTTAACACTATCAAATTCACCAAAACCACAGCCACTGCCACAGCCTTTTCGTCATCTCAAGCCACTCTTTTCGTCATCTCCAAACCCTACTAAAATTCCCAACAACATCTCGCAAACTCTCGCCCAAAAATCCCAGAATACCACGAAACAGAGAGGCAATCCGCCAAAGCCGCAACCTCATCGCGAGGCCGAAGAATTTTACCAGAAGCTTATCCCAGAGACCGGCGATCCTACGGTTCCTCAGTTCGAATATTTCTACCTGGCCGTTTGGCCCTCTCGTTCTTGGTCTCCTTCGATTCGACTGGACGAGGCGAACGGAGGTCAGTCGTTTGTAAAGACGACGCGTAACCCGACCTGACTACGGCCGCATCCCGCAGGTTGTAGCCTGCTGTTTTTATCTGGCCGTATTTCAGGATGATTCCACGCTTAATACTCTCTGGCCAACCCGCCGAACCTCTCACGAGGTGGCCACGGTGACAACTTAACCCGGAGGTTGCCCCGTGGATGATGCGACGGATGTTGGCCTTTACGACCGTGTCGAAATGACAACGGCAAAGGGTCGATTCTAGGATGGTTACGATCATGTGGATGTACTATGTAGAGATGAGAGGAAGTCTATGGAGACGGCATGGGGGAAAAAGGTTTCTTGGATTTATTCTTCTTCTCTATTTTGGCTTTAGTTATTGTGGTCATTCTTATTTGGGATTTAGAGATTGTAATCATTTTTATAGAGGTTTAGGTGAATTCTGAAGCGTCGAGGGTATGATACATTGAAGAATGTTGTTAACTCCTTGTCGTACAATAACGAGTGACACTTTTGATGTGGTAAATTGGATGGGAAATTTGTAAGTTTTGTGGAATCTATAAAATTGAAAATATCGGTGGGACGAGACAAGATAAAATTATTTCTACGATGTGAACACTGGATCTGCCAAGGTGGTGAAGATGACTTGTTCTGAATTTTTTGAAAATTTTCCCGACATTTTTAACGCTGCTTCTTTTTCTGATTTCTACGTGTATCTTGTAGACTGCAAGCGATTTAATTGGTCAAGTATCTTGCCCCTTCGTTTATTTTCTACTGGCGTATTTATTTAACGATTTTAAATATATTGGATTAATCGTCGGTAGTTCTAGTGTTCGTAAAACATATAAAATTGAAAATATCAATGAGACGCGACACGATAAGAATGTTTCTATAATATTAATATTACGTTAAATTATACGGTATATCAAGAATCACTGATCAATTTTTATTTTAGCAAATTAATTCTGAATCATTGCGGAAGCGGTAATAAAAGAAGTCGTAGGGCAAGGGGTTAATTCTGAATTATTGTGGAGGCAGTCAGAAAAGAAATTGTACGGCAAGGTTTTGAGCATGAAACACCCAGTAGAATTAATGTTACTCGATAAAGGTACATCAAATATTAAAGTCATCGCAAACTTTCCCCAATTCTGCATCCGACAGAAACGGACACGATCGAAGAAACATCGAGCGTTAATCACCGTTTAATCGTTCATTTCGAAACATACCTATTAGCGGCGGGTTCGCCTCGCCTTTAAGATTTCCACACGAAAATCAATCGAGCGATAGTTTCACTCAAGAACCGTGAAGGACAGATTCTTCGGGAAACACTCATATCGCAAGCTCGCGCGGATCGCTTTGTACTTAACTCTGGAATTACCGGTGTTACATTTGTTATATTTTGATTTCAATGTGTTGAATAAGTAGTTTGAAAGATGAAGAATTAAGTGGCAAGAAAGATATTTAATTTATGCAGTTTAAGATGCATGTGAAACGTCTATTGTGCTATGCCCTTGAAACATTGTTATAACAAAGTAGGAACTCGTCAGTTTGACTGGGTAGTTTTAGCGTTAAGACTTGTTCAGTATTGTTCTTCAAAATTCTAGTGTTCAGAATTCAAATATTCCAATTCTGGAGTTTTGTATCTTTCTTTTAAATGTTTCGATACTTCTAGCATTAAGAATTTCTCACAATTTGCATTGTTCTTAAAATTCTAGTGTTCAGGATTCAACAATGTCTGCCCTAGAGTTCAGAATTTCCCTCGTATGAACTTCGACAGTTCTAGTATTAACAATTTCTTAGTATAATTCTTAAAATATTGGCGTTAAAAATTCAGAAATTTCTGTCTTAGAGTTTACGATTTCACTTTTAAAAGCTTTTGCAATTCTAGTATTAACAATTTCTTACAATTAGTATTGTTCTTAAAATTTTAGCGTTCAGGATTCAGCAATATCTGCCTTAGAGTTCAGAATTTCCCTCGTATGAATTTCGACAGTTCTACTATTAACAATTTCTTAGTGTAATTCTTAAAATATTGGTGTTCAAAGTTCAGAAATTTCTGTTTCAAAGTTTACGATTTCGTTTTTCACAACTTTGGCAATTCTAATATTAAGAATTTCTTACAATTAGCATTGTTCTTAAAATTTGAGTGTTCAGGATTCAGCAATGTCTGCCTCACAGTGTATAATTCTTCTTTTATGAACTTCAGTACTTCTATTATTAAAAATTGCTTATAATTAGTATAGTTCTTCAAATTCTAGTGTTCAGAGTTCAGAAATTTCTCTTTTAGTGTTAAGAATTCTTCTTTTAAGGTCTTTGCTAATTATAGTACTAAGAATTCGAAATATCGTTAAAGCATTACAACGCATGATCGAACCCAACAGTTATTTCGATTGAGCGGTAAAATTAGTGAACCATGCACGCGTATTACGCGAGAATGGTTCCTCAACTTGGAATATTATTACTTTCGCAACGATAATACTCTAAATTATGAAAGTCAATGAACTCCCGCGACAACTTAACTTCGGTCTTTGCCTAATAAACTTGTCGGATAAATTAATATCCCCCGATGCTGAACGAAGAGTCCAACATTCCCTGATCATGCTTGTGCGTTATTTATTATGATCATCGTATTCGTTAGTATAATATATTGCAAACGATACACGAGAGGCCTGTTTATTCGTGACAACAAATAGAGACATTTAGTTGGAGATAAATTTACGGAAAAATGTATAATGAAGCAGGAAACGAGCTGAATCCCGAAATCTCCGCGTAACTCGTGGATTTCATGTAATTTATCGATTCTCCTCTAGCGAGTCTCTAATCCCCGTGAATAAATGGACATTGACGATTAATTTAGCACCTATTTAACATAATATCTTAACGATGATATGTAAATTACACCTGTCTACGATACATTTGCTCTAAATTTGATTTAAAAGCAAGAATTTTTTCAATGCCTCACCGATTACAAATTCGATGAAATATTAATAATGACTCGGTAAAGGTTACTCCACGATTTACTAGAATTTCAAAAATTCATCTCGTAATCTCTCTAATTTTTCCTCATACATGTTTCCGCGCTGAATATTATCTAAAATCACTGTTATCCGGGCAGAAGAAAAAGAAATCCATCAGATACCGACATCGCAACGATCTAGGCTAAATCATCGACGACTCTGTAATGGATTTCCGGCGAGGTGGCAGCCGATTATTACCGATCAGATTGATGCACCGCGGCGATATTCTATCGTTATCGGGGCAACTCTAACGCGCAAGGCAGTACCGGTTTTTCGTTGGCAGTATAGAATCGCTATGATAAATTAGATCTCTTCTCGAACCTGAGGGAGCGAGAGAAAACAAAGAGATACAGCAAGCAAGAGAAAAGGAAAGAAGGTAATAAAAGAAAAAAACGGGAGAGAGAAAGCAAGAGAGGAGGAAAGACGATGTAAAAAAGAAGAAACAAGGGAGAAAGAGAGAGAACGAGACCAGGATAGGCGGGAACGACAGGATCGTTCCCGGATACCAGCAGGTACACGTCGATGCGGTTTCCGACGATCGTTGAATTCCACGATCTGTCCATCGACCTTTGATCTCGTGGCCGACGACGCATGAACGGAAAAAACTACGGTACACGGCTTCACCTCCGTGGTCGACCTCTGCACTTTTGCCATCTCGGATACCGGTCTCCCGATAAAAAGGCTTCATTATATCACCGTACAGATTAATACCGACTCGCCGCAACATCGACGCGGTCTACTAAGCGTCAATGGGAAGTGATCGAGTGCTCTTGCGAGATTTAACGATATACAAACAAGACAACGTTGAAGCATCTGGATTATCGGCAGATAATGCTACCATTCGGAAGAAATTGGAATATTCTTGGGTGAGAAGCCATAGTGATTATTTCAGGTTCAATGAGATGGGAATTATATCTTGGATTTGATGAAATTAGCAGGTTTAATGGTTTGGAAATTAGTTTGAAGATTAAATGTGTTCTTTGACACGGTTATCGCTTGTTATCGAATGTTACGTACAAATTTTTTGAACGTTTTACGATCGGGGGATTCAATGTGTCGTAAGTGTCAGGGGAAAGTGATCGAGTGGTGTCCAGAGAATTAACGATTTATAAGACACAGCTGGAGTATCTGGATTGTTAGGTGATTGTAAGTTGATAAGGTTGTTACGTGTGAGAAACTGAAATATTCTTATATCTGGAATTGTTGCAGTGATTTAGATCGTTAATAGGAAAGAAGTTATTTACAAGTTGCCTCATGAAATTATCCGTTCTTGCAATTTGAAAATTGCTTAACACTAAACCCTCCAAGCAAGTCAGAATGACCGGTTGTCAATATTTTCTAAAAATTCTCAAAATTGAAAGGGGACTTACGCAGTAAATATTCGAGTTCTATCTTCTAAAGCTTAAATTACTTAATTCATCATCTCTTTCACCTCTTGATTTCTCTTTTTCCAAAGTACTTATTCAGTATACCTAAATGTAATAGATATAATGTTGGAAGGTTTAGTGTTAAATAATTTTCACCTGTTCACCTGATCTTTGCTTTCTCGCTGTTTCTATTCGTTCCACTAGAAAACCACAGTTTCTCCATTCAGGTATTTTTATTTCTATTCAGAGAAACGTAGAATTTCTTCAAAATTGCATTCCTTAAAGCAAAAACAATTAACTAATTCTCAAATTCCCGTAAAACATCATTCAGCTCGACGAAACATTGTAAAAAAAATAAATCGCTTATCAGTCATCTAAGAAATCGAAAACATCAATAATCTGCTAACGATCAACTCTATTGTGCTTCAAGTAAGTTGAACAATTTTTCCCGGAGGCGGAAGGGCAATTAGTAATCGTAAAGTTCTTGCAATTATCATGAAGGAGTTGGTACTAATTCAATAATAGGCCAACAGGGCAATGTGTCACGACATTTTATTGTTAACTTCTAATGAGATCAGTGATATCGATCGTAAAAGGTTAGCCGGCAGATAGCAAAGGGCGAAATAACATCGTGACCTTTACAATCGGCCGTATGATACCGATATAATGCACCACGGTGCACCTTGGGCTGATTACCAAGACTTTTTGCGATTCGACGAGGTTTCGTGTGTAAAATCGAATTATCTATCGACGTCGATCGTGGCGATCGCTTTGTGCAATTTCGCCGATGGAAGTCATTGTTTTCAGTACTTCTTTTTCATCTATTCATCAACTGACGTAGGCTTCGTTGGAGAAAGAAATAATAATGCCGTAGGGCCATCTTGGGGTTCATCTCCGACGCTACTTAATATTTGCATAAATTAACAGACAGTGTGCTGAATTAAACGCGAATTAAATATTAACAAAAAGTGTAAAAATTATCACTATAGCCATGGTAGTCAAAATGACTGGTTCTTTTTTAGGGAATTTGGGAATTGTAGGGAAACCATATAGTGGATATTCCACGTTTATCTAACAATTTGTAAATTACTGTATTGATAATATTTTCCAAAGAACTTATTTAATATATTTAAATATAACAGATGTAACAATGGCAGTTCTTGTGTCAAATAGGCGGCCTATCGTGGGTAACGGCTTGACCTCGCAATCAGTGGGTCCTAATTAAAATCGACTGTCATTTCTTGGAAATTTTTCTTCAATTATTATCAAAAATATCATACTTTCGGTGGTTCGAAACCTATCTAAAATAATAACTCCTATATGAAATGACAATGGCAGTTAACGGCTGAATAATACAAAACAAAAAGAATAATTTTTGCATTGTATTTATAAGAAGGGGAGATGAAGACAATAGTTTTCATTATCTTCTTGACGACTGTCGCCTTCCCTGCCATGGATTATTTTCGTTGAACAAGGTTTCGTCGAAACTAGGAATAAGATTTCTTCTCGGAGCGCGATTATCGAAGTTCATATTTCGCATTGCAAAGGGATTCGTCATTCTGAAAACACGCGAGTCAGTCCGCCATGTAAATTTAGCGCTTTACAGTCGTTCCTGGAATTTATTAATATCATGGCGATTAACCTTTCGCTATTGTGACACACGATGCGACGACGTTGGGTTAAATGTTATGACGATCGTTGACAAAAACTGGTAATCGAGATCGTCGTTATCCTCGCCTTCCTCCTTCCGCCGGGCAGTTTTTTATGGTGCTGAAGTTGGCTTCTATTTTTACGCGGCAGCCTTCGAGCTTGATATTTTTCGTTTTTAACGCCATGAAATTCGTAGGAACTGACGACCTTTGGCATCTGAATGTCGACGCGCTGATGGATCGCCGGTTTTTCGTGTTGCAAGGTATTACGGATTTGAATGCTTGTAGGAAGAGCGATTTGTTTGTTGATGTACAAAATTGCTGCCTGAATGATGTTACGATTGCTAAATCTCGGCGTTGAAGCGAGGAAAGTCACGGAAAATAGAAGCTGAAGAAAATTATATGGGAAATCTGGAATGGAATGAAGGGAGAAAACCAATTTTTCAAATTAAGAGTTCGTAGTCTGTCAATATAGCAATAGACTGTTTGTTTTAATTGTTATATTAACCCCTTGCCCTACAATAACGAGTGACACTCGTGATGAGGTAAATGGGACAGGACATTTTCAAGTTTCGCAAAAGCTATCAAATTGAAAATATTAATGAGAAGTGACGCGATAATATTATTCCTGTAATATTAATATTACGTTAAATTATAAGTTATATCAAGAATCACTGGTCAATTTTTATTTTAGCAATTAAATTCTGAATTATTGCGGAGGCAGTTACAAAACAAACTGTAGGGCAAGAGGTTAATACAATAATTAAACTCGACGACTTCATGCAGCTCAAATTCAACAACTTCATCGACAATTGAACTCCAAAATCAGTTCTATCTGCAACCCCTGAAGACGCAAACAGCAATATTTGCGAACCATCGGCAACAAATTACCCCCAGTCACTCAGATCACCCGGAATTCAAAATCACTGACACCAAAGACCCCCGTGAAATTCCAAAAATTAATCTTCAATTCAAATTCACTTTTTCTTCGTTAACACTAGAACTACCAAACCAGTCAAAATGACTGGTACAGAATTTTTTCCAAAAATTCTCCAAGCTTATAGGAGAGTCCAAAAATAAATATTCTACGTCCATCTTGTAAAACAGAAATTACCGAATCGATCATCTTTTCCACCTTTTAATCCCCCTTTTTCAAGACACTTATTTATTATTTTTAAATATGATAGATTTAACGCCGGTAGTTCTAGTGTTAATTCACACCATACTGATATCAAGTCCCACAATCCCTACCAACCTGAAGATAATATCAATCATACCCAACCCAAACAACCTCCACAAAATTAAATTCTCCATCAACATCCCCGCAACAAAGACTCCCAACGATAAAACACCGTAAAAATCGACATCATCGATCAAGAGCGGCGAGTTGAAAAAATCAAATGAGAACCTCTTACGAATCGATAAAACGCGAGTGTAACACGACAATCAGATCGTCGAAGGCACTTTGAAATGTGTAACCATAGATAGTCGCGTGCAAGAAAACATCTCCCGTCGAAGTAGCACATGTAGAAGTACGACTCAGCAACTCGTGCAGGTACACGGTGGCTGCCCGTCGAGCTGGTGAACCCGACTCCGAACGAAGCCCCGAGGTTGAGCCAAGGTGGTGGCCCCAGGGCGTCGGGTCACCCAGATTTCAATCTAGATACAGCATTCCTCGGTTAATTAGTACTGGCTGACTGGCCGTGAGCTCCATCATTGCTCCGAACTCCTGTTACGCGTCTGCTATTCTGCACCCAGCTACCTTGCCTCCAACGAATGCCGACGCTGATGTGTATGTACCTTCGGACGTTTTATTGTCGGTTTGCAGAATTTTTATTCATTTATTTATCAGCTGCCATAGATTCTTTGTTGTAAAGATAGATTCTAATAGGTTGGAGAAAACATATTGAAAGGTTATAATGGGTATTGATAGTTGTGATAGGTGTATATTCTTCGAAGTCTGATTGTAAGTTGTTTATTCGTCGTTCAACCCTTTGCACTCTGTTGTCGCGGCGACGACGTTGTAATAGAAGTTGAAGATTCCGTTGTCTGGTAAATCCGGTGTTTTTGTATTTTTTTATATTGTAAAATATGATTTTAAAATGTATACGCTTCTTTTTTAATGACACTTGCACCGAGTAAATAGTCCTGGAGTAGCTGGTAGCACATTGTAAAAGTTACTTGGAGTGCAAAGGGTTGAAGATAATTGGGAGGTGTTTTAGGGTATTTTGGGGATAATTATGGATAGGAATATTTTTGTAGTTTTTCGGATCTTATTGCTGTTGCTATTCCGTCTAGGGTCTATTTTAGGTGGATGTAGATGTGTCGAGGTCATGACATCCGATAGTAATTTAACCCTCTATTGTCCGAATTTTCTGTGGCATCTGAAGATCAGTTGCACGATACCACATTAGAAAATGATAAAAACGGTATTATAAATAATAGATTTAACTTGATTTTGTAACATTGAATTGTAAAGAATTTCACGATCTTTAAGAACTGAATTGTAATATTTGGCAAAGTTAAAAAATTGACTTTAAAGAATAAAAGTTTGGATTTGTCTTGTGTTACTTCAAAGTTACACGGGCCCATAGAGGGTTAACACGTTGAATGCCACCCTTATTTCACTAGTATCATCATTTCCACCGAGCCGAAACTGTTTCCATTAAAATCACATATTTATACAATACAAATGTTAAAGTGAGATAAAAATGAATACTTATTTCCTAACAGCGATATTTTAATATTGAATATATTAGCAAATTCGTGAATATCGCAATTTAAAAATCATAAGAAATTCCATACAATTCGACAGTGGCGGTCACTGGTGACCCCCATGACCTTCAACGTTTCAATAACTATTTAATTGATAATGTATAGTAATTGAGATGGTAATTTTAATGATACATTGTTAAAAATAATGGCGCTAATTTCTTCGATATTCATCGTCTAAGAAAAGTATCGTTGTCGGAATTACGCAAAGTGCAGTGATTCGTTTCAATCGACAAATCTTCAATGTACCAGTCCTGTCTGTATAAATTAGAGCTAAATCCGTCTGGCAGCAACATTCGTAGAGTTTTTTGCGACACGTTTGAAATCTACACGTGCAAATCCATTCCAGCTAAGTCTAATTTCACGTCAGTGGCACTTACACACGTGTAGATCGTGTTGTACATGCGATACTTTTCGTGTTTGCATTTCTGCCAGCCGGTAGCAGATCACGGTTTAACATTGTCGAGCATGTGAAACGAAACGATATACATCTGGCTCTCTCTCTCTCTCACTTTCATACAGTCTCACTCTTTTTCTCTCGCTCGTAGACGACGATAATTCGAAGGCAAACAAAAGTCTGGTTATTTCGGCCGGTTTTATCGTGTCTTAAGTGCGTCTTTTATTATCAGTCCAATGCTCTTGCTCTTTATCTATCGTGGCATTGCTCTCGCTCATTATCTCGTAGATTTTACTATTTAACGATTACGAGTGAAATTAATTTCCTGGAAGATAATCAAACGACTCCCGGCGATGGATATCGGCTTTGATTCATCGGTAATTTCGTTTCTCTACGTGTCGATGATTCGGTTAGTTCTATTTGTGACGTCAAGCGGCCGATTTTTCTGGATAGCGATGAGAAATTTTCACCAGCTTATAATAATTCAGCGGTGATTGAGAAACGTTTCGGTTGAAATTGATGTGTTACCGTAAATTTTCAGTTTTACTTTGATAAATTGCATAAATTGTAGAAGTAGAATTTCCCTTACTTAACTGAAACTAAAAGTACAAAATCGCACACAGTAATTGCAGTTTGTCGGTACACCGAATATTGAATTAATCACATTAACGTTATAGCGCATAAATTACACTTTTTCTACTGCTCGAAAAATTTATATTTTCTCCCATTTCTAACATTTCCCAGCCACACAGTTAATTAACACTAAACCTACCAAGCCGGTCAAAATAACCGGTTCCCCATTTTTTCTAAAAATTCCCTAAATTGATAAGGGAGCCATAAAGTAAACATTCCACTTCTATCTCATAAAACCTAAGTTATTTAATTAATCATCTTTTTTACCTCTTGAGTTATCTTTTTCCAAAGTACTTATTCAGTATATATAAATTTTAGTAGATACAACGTCGGTAGTTTTAGTGTTAAACTCCGTCGTTTCATCCACCAAAGCAGCATCTCCATCTCTAAGAACACTTCTGAAATAATTTCCAATCAAAATTAACATCTCCAACTCTTATACCTTCTCAACAAAAATTCCTTATCTCCCTATGAAAAACACCATCCAAAACCTCATTCATCACCTCGTATTGATAACTCAACGACGGTGGTCCCGAAAAGAACGTCAGCATCGATGTATTTCCGGGTAAAAGCAAGAACGATCCCGAACACTAATACCGCGTTGTACCAGAAGAGCCGATCAGTTCTAACGTCGTGTCATTCTGTAAAACAAGGAGAAACGTGCCGGCAAGAAATTTCTCTATATCCCTCGCTCGGCCCGTCGATCGTGCAATCGATCGACGTCTCTCGATCTAGCCGAGTTAGCTTCCTGGCGCACGACACCATAGACGTCCGTGGCGTGTCGCCTTTTATCTCTCCTCTTTTTTTTCCCCCCTTTTCACCATCACCTCCCTTCTCGGGCCTTTCCTCATTTCTCTTGCAGCAGTAGCAAGAGAGCCACTCTCGTCCTGTGTCTCCTCGGCCTCTCGAGGCGAGACTCGAGGCGAGAAACATCGTGAGTTACCGCGTTTCGAAGATTTATCGTGGCTGCTACTTCGGATAGTATGTGCTACCATGTGTGGGATTACGTAACGTATGGCGGAGCCGAGCTCGCTCTGGCTCGCATAAATTTTCTACGGGAATATTAACGGAGACTTTAGGATCGCTCGGTTCTGCCGGACGTCGATGGTAGACGGTGTGGTATAATTAGTTCGAGATGCTTGTAAGGCTTGCGGCTCGCTTCTTGGGGTTTGGTTTGGAGGGTTTCGGTTCTTTAGGTTTTTGAATAGAGGATTTTGGAATTAGGATCTCTAATATCGTTGGTGTAGATGATGTAGTTATTTTGCTGTAATTTTTAATTCAATTTGGAATCTTTCGACTTTTCTGACCGTAGTTTTGTATATAGTTATTTTTGTATTTAGCTTGGAAATATTTGGTACTTGGAGGAATTATTGGTAGTATAGTTAGGGACTTGTTTTGTTGTAATTTTTAGTTCAATTTGGAATCGAGGTGTTAAGTGAGTTTGGATTGAATCTTTCGATTTTTGTGACCGTAGTTTTGTATGTAGTTATTTTTATATTTATTTTGGAAATATTTGGTACTTGGAAGAATGATTGCTGGTGTGGTTATGGAGTCTTATGCTTTTTTGTTTTGAAGGTTTTTTCATTTAGGGGATTTTAGAACGTGGAGTTCTGACAGCTTTAGTTCTTCCTTTGGCGGATTCGTTAGCGCGAGATAGGAGGTTGTAAGGAATACTAAGTTTCTAAGACCATAATAGGATGTATCGAAACAAGTATTACAGTGAAATAATCCTAGCGACCTTTCAAAAAGTAAGATTCACTCATTTTACACCACATGGAGCTACACACATACTCACAGAAACCATTAAATTAAAAAAAACAACATTGCATACGTTCCTTCCATTTAAATATCGTCGGATATTTTAGTAATTTATCAGCCTTAATTCCCGCTATTTTATTAGATCGATTGACGCGAGATGAGAATTACAGGAATCATAATTTGTAATCCCATTCTCTTCAAGTTGACGTCATTGTACCCTATGAAATTTAATTAGCAACCATTGTCCCCCGTAGGAATATTAATTGATAAAACGGCATCTCGCAGTTCGTTGAAACCTTTAGAAAGTCAGCGCCGAAACCGTTCCATTCCTTCGAAATTTCGTTCGTCCCTTTGTTCATTCGTCACTCTTAATTCTCGCAATTTCTGCGTATCCGTTGACGCGAGAGGAGAGTTACGCGATTTGTAATCAGGCTCTTTTAAATCCGTAACATTGTGCGCCAAGATCTTTAATTAGACGCGCAATTTGTAAGCGGGGTCTCTGTTAACGAAGCCACATAAATCTCGCGTCGAATGTAAATTATTATCCACGGATATCCTTAACGATCTTTCTTCAGGAATATTGCATTTCGTCCAGTGATTCTCAGGTTCATTCCTTCCTCCTCATCTTCCTGTAATATCCTTCCCTTTTTTTTCCTCATTTTTGCAATTTCAATCCGCAACCATACCGATTTATCCTGTCGATTGTTGCCAATTATGCAATTTACGATTATTTAACTGCATAAATTTCCTGAATAGCATTAAACGCTTAAAACCACGTTACCTTGCGGGCCGAGGAGAAAAAGAATAAAACAACACTGCATCGTAATCCCTCGTACGGGTATTCCATAACAATTCTACGTTCCTTTATTAATTCTTTCTCGTCTCATTATCTTCGTTTTCATATATTCCTGTTTAATTATGAGACGTTCCTGCGCCAAGGTGTGTGTTCACATATGTGCACGATCACGTAACATATGGCAGACCTTCGCTCGGTCGGAAACCGACTACGTTTCTTCGCCGATATTATTAATGATGTATTCTTTTCATCGTTTTATTTCATTGGCCAACGTTACGATTTCGTTTTACTCGTGATACTCGTCCTCTTGGATTTCGTCAGAATCGTCATTATCTTAGAGCCAACGTTTAAACGTGGACTTTACACCATAGACTGATTATGGTGAGCGCAACACGTGGAAGTATTTTCACGTGTCATTTCATACGAAACCTGTGGTTTAACGTGCCTTCGGACCCATTAAGGTGATCATAAAGATATCACGTGAAAATATGTCAGAATTTCTCCTGTAATATCCCGTTTCCAATTGCCATGGTCGTCTTACGGTTCTCTCCTCAAAAATTATGATCTTTCCTTGACTTTCTGCTTGCTCGTTTATCGTTTCAAGTTGCCGTTGATCTTACGAGATTAAAGTTACCTAAGAATTGTTAATTTTACCGCTGTTCATTTCTTTCGTTAAATATATTTGACAAGAAAATTATATAAAATTCAACGTGTTAGATAGTAGATATAGCAAGGTAGTTGCTTCCTTCTGACATATTTATTTAATATTTCTTAATATTGTTACAAATTACTGGCTTCTCCATTACAAAAATTTATTACAATGCTTTAGGGGCGTGGATCAATCTTTCTTTAACACTAAATCTTGCGACGTTATAATTACTTAAATTTAGATACATATACTGAAAAAGTACTTTGGTAAAAGAAAAATCAAGAGGTGAAAAAGATGATTAATTGATTAAAGTTTTCTAAGATAGAAGTGGAATATTTACTTCATGTTTCCCCTATGAATTTAGGTAATTTTCAGAAAAAATGGGATCCCGTCATTTTGACCGGCTTCGTAGGTTTAGCGTTAAAGAGCAATTCTCCAAACACAGTTCCCATTCTCTAAAATATACTATTCTTATTGAGTAATTATACCATGTTAACACTTTACCGACCGGTAGCCTATTAATAGGCTTTTTGTCACCAACGCTTAGACTTTTAGTTTATTAATCGGTTCCCATGGTAATCACTAATTTGTTATTTATTATTGTAGTGGAACTGTGTTAAGGAGTTGATGAGAAGCATTTGTAATTTTCAAAGAGATTGCATTTTTTTTTAGGCAATCTAAGCCGAAAGAAATCCTTTAAAGAGGGTAGAATGCTCAAACGATAGCGGTCAGTAAAGTGTTAAAAATCCTGCAGCAGTAACAATATACCGGATTAATCACCGATAGTTCTACTCTACAGAGCTACATAATTTTCATCACAAAATGTAACAAATTTTCATCAACATCGAAAAATCCCAATACAGGAAGTGTTCACCATCAAAATGACAATTCATCAATGTCCAAAAGCAGCACAATCCTCGAAACTTTTGCTTCTACTATCCGCACCAAAGGAAAACCGACGAACCAGCCAAGAATTAATTACCCTTCATATTTCCCTTTCGTTCTCCATATCCGAGAGGACGTATCGCGCGGCGAATTCTCGAGCAATCGCATAAATTCGCCACGACGAAACAATAATTCACGGCTGGAGCTTGAAGCGAAGATCCAGTCGATCCTCCGAGCGGAGCAAGATCTTAAGGACGCCCCGGAGGTTGCTTCGAGGTCGAGGAAACAACGTGCAGGACAGACAGCAGCAACAGCAGCGCACAGCAGGCTGCAGGAGCAATCTCCCGGACAATTAGCCCGCAGTTCGTGACGGGTACCTCCTCCTTGGTCCTCTCTCCCAATCTGCCTTTCTCCTTTTTCCTTCTCCTCTCTCTGTCCCTCTTTCTCTCGTACTCTCAATCCTCTCCGACGAACCGCGATTCTCGCCTTTTTTCTCTCTTCTTCCTTCCGCAGTTTGCCATTTGCCGGTCTTTCTTCCTCCCTTTCCGTTCGCTCTACGGCTTTCTCTTTTGCATTTTTCAACCCCACGGTTCTCACTCTCTGTGGTTAAGTGATTTTTTTGCTGCGCTGGCTTATGATCCCTGTCTTATGTTTTTTTTTAATAATTTTGGAATACAAAACCTTATGCTTTGCATGCATACCGCGAAGAAGGACTCGAATACTTGCATTTTTTCCACTCGTGACGCGATAAATGGAATAGGAAATTTTCAAGTTTTCCACGAACTATTAACCCTTTGCGGACGGAGACTTTTTCGAGTGTTGAGAGACAGTCATTTATTTGGCGATTAAAAACTATTTTTTTATCGGAAATTTCGAGTGTTAATGTACCCGAATTACACGTTACTATTTGCAGAATCATATTCCAACGGTTATATTTCAATTTTTCAATCCCAATCCTGTATAAATGCCTCGACAAACTACAATCAGATTTTTTCTCAAACCGCATATATGCGTCAGTAGTCCTTAAAGTGTTAAATTAAAAATATCAGTGGTTCACGATACGATCAAATTATTTTATAAATCAGGGATAGATATTTCAGCGATTAATTCTGAGTTATTGCGCATCAAGGGGTTAATGTACGTACGATTCCTATTTAATTTCCTTTCTGCAAGCAATAGAAATATTAACAAGAATTGAAACGCGAAAGGATGGATCGCAAGCGGAAATAAAGCTCGTCCAAATAATCCTCCAGCTCTTAATTAGCTCAGCTACTTCGGTAGGGTATAACTAGAAAGTCCTCGTTTTTTACCACTCTTTCTTTCACGCATTCTCTTCCCTCCGCTTACCTAATTCTTCTCACCGGTGGCTTCTTTCGTGGGACGATGGCGTGTCCCTTTTTCTTCCCAGAGGATCCCTCGTCGATCCTCTTCTCCCTACCTGCCACTTGTACCCTAATGACCTGGCAGGTGCATCGTCGGCCTGCTCTCTTCGTCGGGGCCCACCCGGTACGTGATGCCTCCGAAAACCTTCGTGAGATAGTCAGCCCGACGATTCCTGTCCTGACTGTCGATTTCAGAAAACGCATTCTTCGAGATAATTGACCGGAAAAGAGATCAGTTGGAAGGATCCGTCGGCAGGTGCCAGCGGTCCGGACGGTGAAACGAACGAATGATTCGACGGATGGATTCGTTAGGGGAACGATCGTTATCCGCTGTGGAAACTAATTACGCTGATTTGCGGATGGATTCTGCGTTGAGAGAGGAATAATTGCGATGACGGGAGGGTTTGAGGGATTGGACGGAGGTTTGACAAGTTTCTTTGGGCTGGCTTTTGAGAATCATCTGGAGGTTTGGAGAAAATGTTGCGGGAAGTTTGAATCAATTATTTTGAGCTTTGGATTGATGTTTATTGCTGATTTGCCGATGGATTCTGCGTTGAGAGAGGAATAATTGCGACGATGAGAGGTTTGAGGGATGGACCAAAATATCTTTGAGTTGGGTTTTGAGAATTATTTGGAGGTTTGGAGAAAATGTTGAGGGAAGTTTGAATCAATTATTTATAGCTTTGGATTGATGTTTATTGCTGATTGTAGTTGCATTTGATTATAGAAATATCCGTGGGATTTAATCAAGTTTGATTGTTTTAATTTCTTTGTTTTTGTTAGAGGAACGATTTATAAAAAATATTGAGTCTTATTGTTAGACTAATTCATCTTAGAATTATCCAAGGCTCTTAGCAACTCTGGCGAATTTAGAAACTTTGGCGCATTTTATTTTGACATCAATGACAATCATTTATTTTTCCTGAATATTTTACCTTCTTTTTTATTTCTCTTACACAAAAATGTCAAAGTTCACCGAACCTCCTTTCAGCCTTGCAAATGCACAAATGCATAAACTCGCGAAACAGGTAGAAATAGATTTTCGAGAATTCAGTATTTAAACTTGCATTAGCTTTCAGTATTTATGGAGTAGACACTACATAAGAGACCGCAGGGATAAAAATACGACGAGGATCGATCAGGACTCCTAACAAAGATGCTAATCGATTCTCGTAAGAAGCCACCACGACCATGTTAAGTGTTTCTTTACAAATCGCTCGCGACTTTGCGCCACGAAAGCGAATTAATTCATTCGCGAATCGTCCGTGCAAATTTTTTCCCCCGTCGGCTCTTTCTATCCTCTCAACGATACCTCGAATATTCGCGCTTGGTATTCGATAAAAAAAAAGGGATCTCATGCAACGTGTCGATAATGCATGCGCATACGTTGAAGAGATGAAACCTGGCGCAAGGATTAACATTGCGAAAATCGCTGTATGTCACTCGCGAGGGAAGAACGTGACTCTATTCGCGACTGAACAGCGACAAGACACGTCTGCCCTTTTACTATCTGACAATTCTGTCTTGTAAGTAAAGCGCGCGATTGTTCCCCGCAAATTTGTCTATCGAGTTGACGCGAGGATTCCGCTTTCCACGCTGCAGAATTATTGCCGTCGAGTTTTGCAGTTTTGTCACTCGTTACCGTGAGAACTGACACGTGTGTGCAAATATCAACACATTGTCGAAAGAGTTTCGTAACGTGCTGTTAACCCTTCACCGCCAAATACACCTAATTCTGTTTTTACACGGTAGATACGTTCCAGACAAAACCGTGAAAAAAAAGACATGAAGTACATACATAGAAAAAAGAGGATTAGTTCCATATCCTTCAACCCTGTAAAAAATAGTTAAAATAAATTTATTTTAGACTTTTTAATCGTGCTAAATCGAATGAAATCGTGCAAAAACGAATTTTTCTGGACCGTGTTAAATCAAAACCGTGTAAAAACAGAATTGGGTGTACTGAATTGCACTCCTGGAGGAAAGTGTAGCGGAAGAAATTGGAACATTGTGAATACAACAGATCTGAAGTTAATGAATTTCTATGTAATGAGATTAGTGCGTAATTATATGGTACATAGCCAGAAAAAATAATCTAAAAGTAAAGAAATAACTTTCAACATCCACGGATTTTCAAGTCTCATCCCCTAAACTAGAATAATACCCTACATTGACATTTTCACCAATTTCTCATCAGGATTCTACGATTTAAAAACGACCTTCTCAAAATACCTAAAACTCCAATCTGCAACCATTAAAAACTCCAGTCCCTCACAACGTTGTAATAAATATTTAATTGATAATGTATACTAATTGACATAGTAATTTTAATGATACATTTCTAAAAATTATGCCGCTAATTTACTACGCTAATAAACTACATTGTAATATTTGTCCAAGTTAAAAAATTGACTTTGAAGAACAAAAGCTCAGATTTGTCTTGTGCCACTTTAAAGTCACACGGGCCCATAGAGGGTTAACCAGCCATTTCATTCAGTCTCCAATCCGACGGACCACCGCGTCGTTCTCCACCGAACAAAATTAATTGGCCGGTACGCAATGGTATCGAAGAAGCCATGAAAAGAAACGTAAGCAAGGGTAATCCGAACGTACACACGTAGATAGACACCAAGCCTCGATTCGATTCGCGTCGCGCGTACGTCGCCCCGCGGAATAATAATCAGCCACGACAGCCCTTTTACTCATTGTCAGCGGTGGCTTTCGTAGAAAAGCGCGTGACTACCCTGACAAATTGGCCTACTACTCCCAATGGAGACTCCGCTCGGCAGGATCTACGGCCCTCGATCACTCAAAGTAATTAATTATCGAGCCGGGCTGCTCTGCCTCCTAGGAGATCGTGCCGATCGCGCCGCTCGACGAACGGGCGAAAGAGAGACAACCGGCGTGGGCGAGGTGCGAACGATCCATTCATTATACAACATCGCCGAGCTCTTGTCTTCCGACTGGAGTATATAACCGTCGATGATACTCTTTCGTTATTGTCACACCGACGACCGTTTCACGTGAAACGTCCACCGTGAAAGCTCATTACCGGGGAAACGATAAATCGAAGTACTTTCGGACGCTGATACGGACGATTAATCGTAATGTATGGTTTTCTAAATGTTTATCACCTTGAAAAATGGCAAAGTTAATGAAATTTGAGGAAAATTGTAGTTCGGAGAAACGGTTAAAGTTTTTCTTGTGAGCGTTTTCTTCTTCGTGGGATTCTGATGAATTTACATTATATTTTCTATTTATTTTTGTTTGTAATTGAAGAGCTTTAAGTCAGTGATTTTTTAGTGGAGGTTAGAGAAGGTTTTATATTTTTTTATTATTGATATACAGGGGGAAATTTTTATGAGAAATTGTATGTAGCAAAGGAATGTTATTTATCGTTGATTTTTATTAGATTTTGTAATGAGAAAAATGGAAGGAGAAATTGAGTCGTGCAATTTTATTGAATATAATTGCACGCGTTTAGTGTATTTATTTGTTAATAGTAGTAGGAATTTGATGACTGTGTCGTCTTCCATAACAGTATTTCTAAGAATCATTAGCAAAATTATAAGTATTGCTGTTCCTCCAATACACTCTCTTTAATATACGTACGATTGAATCCGCGATTTCTCGGCCGATTATAATAACTTACGGCGGAGATAAATGATAATAAAATGACTAATATGAAGTTGACGTTAAGTTGATAATTTGTATATCATTATGAGATAGGCGGCATTTGAGTGCGAAGGATTAACTTCGTCTGCTCCTCGATTACCCGCAAAAGTGATGTGCCTTTTAAGTACTTTATTACAGCAAGGAAAGATACCGAACGATAACATTTCTCTGCGCACACTTCAAACTTCCAACGAAATTTATCTTTATAGAAATTTTACTCCAGTTCCTGTCATTTGCCTGAATCTTCAGCTGCCAGAGTTTTAATTTCTTTTTATGGCGCCCATGAAGATAGAACCTCTCTCTTAGTGACTAAACTCAACGTGAAATCCTCTTCTCTTAAAATAAATCCATCTTACATTTTTAAAATTCTGTAAATCCCTTACTAAGGCCACGATGACTGGAAGTTGAAGAATTAGTGAGCTCGAGTTCAAGTACTCATCGCCTTTAATTAATTTTTCGTAAATGATTATTTAACTCTAGATCACTAAACTTAAATTAGTGTTACTTTCTCACTAAATATATGATTCACAGACTGCGAATTAAAAACACGTGTACTTTCTATATTTCCTTTATTTTAAACACATTATCTTAACGTAAGAAAAATATTAATATCGTTTAACACTAAAACTACCGGCGTTATATCTACTAAAATTTAGATATACTGAGCTTGGAAAAAGTACTTTGGAAAAAGAAAAATCAAGAAGTTAAAAGGATGATTAATTAATTAATTTAGGTTCTATAAGATAGAAGTGGAATATTTACTTCGTGGCTCCCCTATCAATTTAGGTAATTCTTAAAAAAATTACGAACCGTTCATTTTGACCGGCTTGATGGTTCTACTGTTAATTAAATAATAGAAGTGGCAAAACTATTATTTAAATTCGTAAAATTGGTAGAAATCGGTAACCTCCTACACTAATATTTAGTGATCTACGGTAAATATACCCTAAACTCGGTGAATCTAAATAAAAAAACTATCTCCTACAAGAAATAATCATCGCAATTAAATCCAATGAATAGAAACAAAAAAAAAGTATCATCCTCAACCAAACGTACAAAGATCACCCAAACATAGAATCGACACTAGCATCGATCCATCTGTCCCTGTGTCAACCTGTCCACCATGATGGACGTCGTCGATGTTCCCCATGAACCACCGCGAGAATTTCGCCATCGTATTCGTTGCATAAACAATTAATTATTCATCAATCGCATCAATCTGGCAGTCTCTCTCACACGGTCTACGAACCACCCGGGAAATGATTTCCTCGCTGGTTCGAAGCCCTCCTGGAGCTTAAGTCGGAAGCGCAGCGAGGCTTCTCGTATAAAAGGAAACCGGAGACGATCGGTTCGTTAATGGATCCCGGCAGCCGGTGATCGCCACGAGGTGATTAATTATCGAACGATCGTGCTCTTACAAACTCGGGAGAAAGGGTCGCGTGGTTAAAGGGAAAGAAGAAAGAGAGGGACGGAGACAAATAGCGTGGGCGAGGTGTGAACAATCCATTAATTACGCTGCACCGGCCGTGTGCTGGCTCTTCGTCTGACTCGCCACTGTACACGGGGAATCAATCAAAATGTTGTGAATTTCACGAGTCCCTTACACCGAGGAATCATCGGTGAAAAGTTTGTGGAGTCACTGATTCTGAAGTCTGCATGCGACGGCAGCATCATTATGTGGGGGAATTTTTATTTTTATAGTTGGGAAGTAATCAGTGAACTTTCGTGTAACTGGTACTTTCATATTTGGACAGTTTAATTATGTAGAATTGTTATTATTCAAAAATATGTGGTGACTCGGATGATTAGAATTAATTATTAACGAATTTTTAATTGATTTCATTATTTTAGTTCAGTTGGCAAGTTCCGACCCTTTCGAAATTATTATAAAATCAGCTTCGATAAGCGCGGTAGGATTTTTTTTAAATTGATGTCCGTCTAATGATTCATTAAATATGTTCTCGATAAGGGTGAAGAACCCCATGGAACCCATAGAATTAGTAATTACTTCTATACTTTTGTCTGACAGCGTTCAATACGAGGTCACGCAAAGTCGGAATTTGAAACAGTAAAATATTAATAATGAAGCCACCAGCGAATAATTTCTTTGAGACATTCAACTTGAATATTCATCGGCGTATTTGCATAAATCCTGAACCCGTGACCTGCCGCAAAAAGAGAAATTCTGGAACGTAGATGTAAGCTCGAACGCTTATCGGTAATTAAATGTTAATATTGGAAATTTGCATCGATCATGTCTGACAGAGAATAATCGAAACACCGTTAATTACAATAATGTAATTCCACGAGTCTCTCTGTTATACTGCGTCGATATTAATTCGATCGTTTCTCTTCATTTTCATTCGGATGGATTTCGAAAATTGTGGATTTCATCAGAATTTCATCAGGCGCCAGCGGTTTGAGAAACCGATTATTGCATTATATTTTCGAGAGCCATCGACGCGTGAACTTTGTCCCACCTCGGATTTTCTCTCGCTCTTTGACCAACGATGCTTTCGACGCGAAAGAGAGAAAAGAAAAGAGAATTCTGCCGTTTCATTGAAATTCCGTGTGCCTCTCTTGCATATTCATACCCGGTGAATTTTAGCCGCAGTCGGAGCTTGCTTTCTATCGTGCCTGGCCGTTTCATCTTTCATTTAACCCTGGGTTAATGGGTTCCTGCGTATTACGTGAAGCCTCGTAATTTTCACGACTGGCCATTTTCAATTCAGAATTTCTATGTTAAACTCCTGCATATTTATTCGCGTAAGCATTAAAGTGGCAGACGTTTATTTAAGAAGAAACCTGAAGAGTCGATTGGTCCCTGATTGAATTACGGCACTTTTTATTTGCCCTGAGCTAATAAATTACACGGAAGCATACTTTCAAAAGGAAGAACTCCGAGACCACATTTTACCGCGGACGAATCCCAGAAGTGTTTCGAAATCGTCAAATCTACAGAGACCAGCCGACCAATTGGAGAATATATATTCAATCGGTCTGAAAGTTTGCGAATTCTGCTAAACAACGTCTCTTCTCAAATATTTAATGCCAGTAATCCATTTTTTAATTTACATCTTCCCAACTTTCGGGCAATTATTGCAATTTCTATAATAAAATGTCGCAGCTACTCTTTTCCGTAAACTTAACGCTCCACATCTTAGAAAAATTAATTACTCTATCACAATAGCACAACGAATAATACACAATTTCACAAAAACCATCGACAGACTTATAAAACCCAGCTGCCACAAAATAACAAAAACTAAATCATCAATATCCAATACCAATAATCAAAATCTAAAATCCATCTTAACCCCTTAGCCTGCAATAACGTGTGACACTCGTTGCGCATTAACAGTAATAGGAAATTTTGAAGTTTTGCAAAACCTACAAAATTAAGTATGAAAAATCACCGATCAATTTCTATTTTACCAATTTCATTCCGAATCATTGCGGAGGCAATTACAAAAGAAGTCAAGGAATTAACCAGTCCAACATCGACACACCCTTTCAGAAAACCGAGGAAAATCCCAACTTCCGCCATGTCAAAATCTACCCTTGAAGTATGATACACCCCGATCACACAGTCCAAGCTCCATCAACCAACATCACCCCCGCCCCATTAAAAACTCAAGATAATTCTCAAACATCCAATTAACCGAGTCACTCGGACACGAACTATCCGCACAATTATCCATGGAAGCCGTACAACCCTAAAGCCTAATCGATCAAACGATCCAGCCGCTCTTTACCGGCAGGCCGGCTCCGTCAGCCCTGCAGGAATTCGATTAGACGAGATTAGGATAGAAGAAGCACATCCACGAGCCTGTCCCGTCGATGGCTCGTCCTTGCATCCCAGGATAAGGAGCCGGTGCTCTTCACCGTCGGACAAGTCGACCTCTACCAGCGAGACGTCAGATCACCAAGACAAAGCCATCCATCCGAGAAGAACGGAGGACGGGCGCATTCCATCGCCTTACGAGGCGTCCACACGCATGTCCCTGGACACGCACACAGAAACGACGATTCCGTGCGCGACTGGCGCTGCTTGAACCTGGAAGCCTGCGCTCGTGTCTACGCTTCGGGGTCACGCGACCTCGCTCGAAAAGAAAGAGAAACAGGCTGCCAGGTCCGAGGATGCTACGAGGGTTCACTACGTGGGCAACGCGAACCTGCCCACTGGGCAACGATCTTCGGCCTCAAACGAGACCTAACGATTTTTCGAAGCGAACGCGCCTCCGGTTCTCTCGGCGTTGATCTTACGGTTGCTGGATAGATCGGAATCTTGGGGGGAAGATTGGTGCGCGTATCGAGACGGGTGGATTTTGAGGGCTGTGGAAGTTTTGAGAATTGTTTTGGAGTTTGAAGATTGCGGTGTTGGAAGTGGAGATATTTTTAAAGTATGGTTGTTAGGGGGTGAAAGTTGGGGGAGGAGGGATCGGTACGCGTATCGAGTAGGGGGGTTTTGAGGGC
This sequence comes from Cerceris ruficornis, assembly GCA_963989415.1. Classification (NCBI taxonomy): domain Eukaryota; kingdom Metazoa; phylum Arthropoda; class Insecta; order Hymenoptera; family Crabronidae; genus Cerceris; species Cerceris ruficornis. The sequence continues at coordinate 9,979,324 of OZ022527.1, forward strand.
TGTGGAAGTTTTGAGAATTGTTTTGGAGTTTGAAGACTGCGATGTTGGACGTCGAGATATTTTTGAAAGGTGGATGGTAGGGGATAAAGTTTGGGGGAAGATTGGTACGCCTATCGAGTCAGGTGGATTTTGAGGGCTGTGGAAGTTTTGAGAATTGTTTTGGAGTTTGAAGATTGCAGTGTTGGAAGTGGAGATATTTTTGAAGTGTGATTGGTGGGGGGTGAAAGTTGGGGGGACATTGGCACGCGTATCGAGTCGGGTGGTTTTTGAGAACTGTGGAAGATTTGAGAATTGTTTTGGAGTTTGAAGACTGCGATGTTGGAATTGGAGATATTTTTGAAGTATGGTTGGTAGGGGGTGAAATGTTGGAGTCGCAATCAGGGGGTTGAATTCGAGTTCTGTGATATCGGCTATGAGAAGTTTGTCCTGCGTGATATTTGAGTCGCTCAGAAGCCAAGGGTGTTAAATCCACTTTTTGATATTCTCGGATTTTTGTAAATTTTAATGGATTAAACTTCATTCTATTAAAATTGACAAAAATTAGAAATTATCGAAAAATGTACTTAACACTAGAACTACCAAAGTAGTCAAAATGACTGGTACACAATTTTTTCCAAAAATTCTCAAAGTTTATAGGAGAGTCATAGGAGAAATATGCTTATTTATTGAATAATTGATTTATCTATTTATTATATATTGAAATATAATAGATTTAACGCCGGTAGTTCTAGTGTTAACCTCTTCGGACCCTGTGCACATTGTAATGTACATAATACTTTTCGTGCTGTATTTTATTACGTATAGGTTTAACCTTTGTTTTACTTAATTTTTTTTATACAAATATTTCTCAGGATCTCCTTAAAGTTACAAATTTTGCGTAAGGACCATATGTCCACAAAAATGTATATTTACAAATTATAAATAAACATTATAATTATGATTATATTAAATTATAATTTAAAAATTCGGGTCTGAAGGGGTTAACCGCATTGGCTTCTGAGCGACTCATTTGCAGCCGAACTAAAGGAAGATGTTCCAGGCGAAATTATGATAGGAGTTAGTCTAAAAAAGACAAGGGAGAAAGTTGTCTTTGAATTTCCAAAGGGTAGAAGGCTCAGGCATACAGGATTAAAAGGGTAAAGTCGTTATTTAGGTATTCTAGATTGAAGAGTAGAATTATTAGCAAAGAAAGGAAAGCTGAAAGCGAAGGAGTATTAACATCATTCATACACCGAAACACTGATCAGTGATTCACAACCAAATCACGATCTTGCAGTTTCCAAGTACTCGATCATAATTCTAATAATGCAAGACGATCGTAAAAGGAGTTCGAAGAACGTGGAAAAAGTTGCCAACGGAACACACGAGTAACCTCGGGCAAAGGGCGATACAGGTTCGCGATCGGAAAGTTCTCGGTATACGACTAAAATTAGAAAAGGCAATTTCAAGCTCGATCACGAATCGCGATGAGCCATCGATCTTCCATCCTCCTCATACTCTGCTCTGGCGATCACCCAATATCACGAAGAGCGTGTTACGAACCGGTCGAAACCTCCTCAAGGTCCCGGACGTCGTACCAAGAGAGACACTAATCCCTTAATATCGTTTTACAAGGCGTCCTCTCGCGATCTGGCCGCGTGTCAGGTTATGGGAGGCAGGACACGAGTCTGCTCGTCCTATCAGGGTCGTGGAATCTCGTTGGCTTGACATCCAAGAGGACATCGATCGACGATATCGTTGTATCGCCGCCTCTCCACGGTCTTCCTCGTCCTTCTTTTACCTTCCATTCTCTCACCTTTGCCTCCACTTCTTCCTTTACCCCTTGTGTCCTTTCTTTACCTCACTCTTTCCTTTTTCACCGTGTCTCTCGGTCTCCTTCTCATTCTGTTTACCTCTCTTCTTCCTTCGACTCTTTCTTGCGCTCTCCTTCTTCAGCGTCGTTTTTCAATCTTCCCCGAAGAAGCGTCGTCTTAAGGCGCACGCACGGAGTGTGCGTGTCACGCGAAGGGGAGGCTGAAGAGAGAGGGCTGCGTTCATTCGTAGCTCCAGGAGGACACGACCTGAGATGCTGTAGCCTCCTCCGTGACCTGAACCGGTCCGCCTCGTGGTCGTTCTATGCGGGCCAGAGGTTCTCAACTTTGGACAACGCCTATTAACCCTTTTGCTCCAGTTTAGAATGCATGGAGGTCTGTTAGCAGTTGAATTCTCTTTGAACCTATTAACCGGGTACGACGAAAAATTTCGTCGCACCAGGAAGACAGCTCTAATGCGCATGACGATCTTTTTCGTCGTGGCAATTTTTAAACGTAGTATCTTGAAGGCATTACGTTTTACGTCATTCTTATCTATTAATACGTTAAGCAGGGGTGTAGAGCAGATTTTTTTCACTAGGGGTGCGAATTATTTTGGTAGTGTTTCATTTGCAAAAAATTTATAACAAATGTTTTACATGTTTTCAAACATTTAAATCCAGTTTTGTCAATTTTTAGTTGTGCCTAACGTGTTAAATTCTACCGTGGTACTTTAGATGTGATAATATTACTTCTCGGTGCGAAGGAAAAAGTCTCCATTTTGAAACGAGTTGAAGAAAAGTTAATTAACCGGTTAACAGGTTAATAGTAGATCTGACGACGTGATTGAAACGAGGGCTTTTTAAAACTAAAGCTACCAAAAATTACCTGAATTAATAGGGGAGCCATGAAGTAAAGATTGTATTTAAATTAGTTAATTAATCATCCTTTGCACCTCTTGATTTCTCTTCTTCCAAAGTGCTTATTCGGTATATTTAAATTTTAATCGGTATAACGTCGATAGATTTTGTGTTAATTTACTTAATGATAGAACTATCGGCGTTAAATGTATTGAAATGTATTAAATAAGGGAAATTCTTTGGAAAATGGGAAATCAGGAGGTGAAAAAGATAGTTCATTAAGTAATTTAGGTATTTTAAGAAAAACGTGAATATTTACTGTGTGACTGCTCTATGAATTTAAGGAATTTTTATAACAAATCAGAACCAGCCATTTTGATAGTCTTGGCAGTTGTAGTGTTAAATAATTCAACGAGTTTCTAAAAGTGAAATTGTTCAGACTTCTATTTAATAATTTAAAGGTCTTTATCTCTTGAAGTAATTAGAAAATTTCAAGTAATTAGCAAAATTCCAAGTACTTTAAATCCCTTTGTTTCTTCAGATTCGGTATGAATTGCGATCTTTGAAGTAATTCTTGAAGTAATTAGAAAATTTCACGTAATTAGTCATATTCCAAGTATTTTAAATCCCTTTGTTTCTTCTAATTCGGTATGAATTGCGATCTTTGAAGTAATTGTTGAAGTAATTAGAAAATTTCAAGTAATTAGTCAAATTCCGAGTACTTTAAATCCTTTTATTTCTTTAGATTCTGTATCAATTGAGATCTTTTAGAATTTTAATTCTTGTCCGATACAACGAGTACCGTAGTTTTCTTAAACTTTTTGAATCGCAGGACTCCTTATGGTTTTACGAAACGCTTTCTACGGGCAAAGTGTTCGAGTTTTACAACGGCCGTGCATTAATTCACAGAGCAATAAATATGATACAATGCAGCAGATACAATAAATCAAAGCCGGAGCCTGTGTGGGAGTGAGAGCATTGCGCGTTGCTTTCATGCCATTTTTACATTGCCAAAGAAATTAAACCACAAGGATGTAATCTTCCGTGACTCGTTATACAATATTATTTTTGGTCCGCGATAAAATGAATGGTTCTCCCTTATATGGAAAGCACTGAAATTTATGTTCCTCATTGTGTAACGCGACACGGTCTACGATTACTATCGTAGAGAATAAAAAGGATCTCGGAAGTGGCGCATGTCGTAGAAAACTGTGAGGAATTGCGAGCTTCTTTCGTGTAAGAGATATTTTACGATCGGTGCACGGGAAGCTGTAAAATTCCGCCTGAATCCTGTCAATAAAGGATTCTCTACGCACTTGAAAGGATCCATGGTTCTTGATAGCAATAAGATGATGCCCATAAACCACACGGTCCTGTTTAGCTGTTCTTACAATTTTTTATTTAATTTTTTTTATATGAAATTCAGCAAATATTTGGACGGTACATTAAAAAAATTAGGTGTAAAGTTTTATATTGAAAATAAAATTCGCTGCTGGTAGCCTCAAATTATACGCTGAAAAATTGCGTCTAATTGTTATCAGCTCTCAAGGAAGTCTGCCTGATGAAATAATATTTTGCATTCAATTATTATTTCACACGTACTTCGTGTCTTATATGACATTTCTTTTTTAGTTAAATTTTGCTTAACTGATATGCAGAATAATTTATAATACAACACTTGATGGATGAAATAATTGATTAAAGTAAAAGAAACGCCTGCGACATTATAGCTCACATGACAATCAGGATTGCTATTCAAATTAAAAAAAGGTTCGATTACGTAGCATTGATTTATGAATAATTCTCATAGAAATTTCCTCTCTTTAATTCTCACTAATAGCATCCAAAGCAAGCATGTAAAACTCAAACGGTAGCACGGGCCAAAAAAACAAGGTCTAAGTTTATGTGGGCAGTAAAAAAATTAATACTTCAATTTTTATAGAAACACAGGTTTATTTCGAAGATAAATAAGAACAAGTATAACAGTAAATTCAATGTTTTTTTCCTGACACTTGACGTCTGTGCCTTGGCGGCCCGCAGAGACCGCCGTGGCCAGCAGACTTATGAAATTATTCTCGGCATTTTCTTCTTTCACGGCTAAATCAAACGTAGATAGCGGCGAAACGGATTTGCAGATTTGTCCTTGGCACGATGTTAACTTCTTGCGTGTTGATTAGCGTTTTATGACGGCTCGGGAGAATCGCGGTTTTATTTCCTCTTCCTAGCAGCCTGAGCACTTCGGTGCAGGTATGCGGAACGACGGTGACTCCGCTTATCGGAAGCTGATAAGCGCACCTCGCGACTTCCATGAAAACATATTTCTGCACGTCCGATTTCTCGCCGTGAGCCGAACGCGTTTGTACGTTGATTTCGAAAAAACGACAACGCCAGGGCTTATCTTCTTTGCTCAGTAAAACAAGCCGAATTAATTTGTAATATTTCTATAGTATTCAGTTTCTGTTTGCTACTACTTTTATTGTTTTAGAGTTAAATTGTTTGTGGCAAATAATTGGCTACTCTACTGTAAAATGCCAATCTGTAAAATGTTTGGTAACGATATATCGTTATTATAAATAGTGTCACAGACGGTACTTTTATGTAAAATACGATGTTTAAATACGGTGGGAATTATCTATTCAAAAAAAATGCAATTTTCTTTTAAAAAATTAATCATAGAGCATATATTTAATTGTAAAAATAAAAAAAAGTTTCGTTGCGAAAAAGGAAGTAGTTTTCAATTTATTGCGATTTTATTAGATGACCAAGCTCCCGCGAAATTCACTTAATAATTTGTACATTGTTAATAATTTGTACATTTTTGCTTATTCTGAAAGTTTGTTACGGGATAAACGTAAATCAGCTATCAGTATTATAAAAAATAGAGTTTCAGGGAAACAACCCCAGTTAACAGACGATTGCCATATCACTATTGTATCTTTTAAAACATCCGATTGGTGTCTGTGCTGATTGCGAATCTAAAGGCCATAATTTCTGCTCAATGAATCCACCTAAAATCTTCGTCTCCTTCAAGAGAGTTTGCTAAATAATACACATGACATGGCTTTCACAACAGGAAACACAACCCACCTAAAAACTCTACGTCCTATCCAAAAGAAGGATAATCCTCAAAGCCAAAAACAGACACAATCCATTAATCAAGATCTCAAGTTTACCACCGCAAATATCACCTTTCAAGTTAATTGCTTCACCTGCTCGCGAATTCGCAATTAAGCAAAATGAAATTGATCGTAAAAGGAAGACAGACACGGCAGTCATTTCGCCACAGGCAGATCGTTGGTTCGCGTGCACCGGCATCCGTTGTTTTGCACGTTGTTGCACAACGGAGCCGTGGAATCGTCGTCACCTTCGGTGACACGTCACCTCTGACTTTTGCGATGTGCTGCACCGTGCAAGAAGCAGCCCGCTCACACGTCTCCAGGCACGTTTCTTGAAACGCTCTAATCTCCGCCGTTGTGCATATCTACGAGGAAGCACGTATGAATCTATGTCTGCCTCTCTGTGCCTGCGGACTTTTCGTTTCTGGAAACTCATCTCGATATTCCATTCTGCTTGCCTTTTACGGCAGTTGTTTCGCTCCTCCGGATTACCTATTGGTATAAATTCGTTGGAATTGAAATTGAAATTTATTGGCTTTAGCTGTCCTTGATGACGATGTCTTCTTTTATTCATTTTGCACTTTAGGTCATATGGCTGCTTCGGTTAAGATTCATAGTTCTAGATGGGTGCCAAACCGCTGAATTTTTCTTTAACCCTTCGCGGTTTGAATTATTTTGTTAATTTCATAGTGAGCTAAATGAAATTAATTTCACAACACTTTCTATCGTATCTTTCTATCAATAACACCGTGACACTCGTGATGAGGTAAATGGGATAAGAAATTTTCAAGCTTTGCAAAACCTATCAAATTGTAAATATTAATGAGATACGACACGCTAACATTATTCCTCCAATATTAATATTGCGTTAAATTACACGATACATTAACACTAGAACTACCAAACCAGTCAAAACGACTGGTACACAATTTTTTCCAAAAATTCTCCAATTTCATAGGAGAGTCATAGAATAGATATTCTGCGTCAGTCTTATAAAACATAAATTGCCGAATCGACCATCTTTTCCACCTTTTAATTCCCCTTTTTTCAAAATACTTATTTAATATTTTTAAATATGATAGATTTAACACCGGTAGTTCTAGTGTTAAGAATCACTGATCAACTTTTATTTCACCAATTAAATTCTAAATTACTGCAGACGCAGTTACAAAACAAACCATAGGAGAAGGGGTTAATCCCTCATCTTATAGTCCCATTCTCAAAATCAAACTACACCCTTACCATTTGAAAGACCTCGTAAGAGTCGTCTCGTCCAACAACCTCACCTCGTCCACTCTGAAAGAAGTCCCCAGAAAAATGCCGCGGACTCGAAGGAAACAATGTCGCGAGAATGTACGCGGCGACCCTGAAGCACTTGGAGATCTCGTTCGCACGGCAGAGTCTTCCACCTCGCGGAAGGATTTGCATTTTACAAAAAGGACAGCGGAGGGTATTCTATCGAGTGCCTCGTGGAATACGTGCGAGCAAAGCTTAAGTGAGCCCCGTAGTCGAGTCGGTCTATGAACCAGGCTGGACCAGCCGGCTGTTCAACGAACAAGAGGTTGTCTCCTTCAGGGTCGTGTCGTTACTTATTTACGCAGGCTGTATTGTCGGGAACAATTGCGTAGGCTACGGCATTAAATCTTCGACCTTTGTATAATTACTTGGAGAGGTCATGTGGGCCGACCTTTCGATAAAGGAGCCGGAAGAAAATGAATTCCATGGAGAGAACGTAACCACATCGACTGTCATCTCGATTCTGGGAAAGAAGCTTAGCGATTCCTTTCACGGCTCGTGGAAAGCTTCTGATTGACGGTGGTATTTGAATGGGGAATTTTATTTTTCATCGTTGAAAGGGTAATTGTTAAGGTGTGTGACATGAAACTGTAGCAGGAATTTTAAATTAATAGGATTGAGAAATTAACTGTAAATGGTGTAAATTACGAAGGCGAACTTGACAAAGTTATATGGCTGATTATTTGAATTTTATTATCCTGTTCGTATTTTGCAGCGTTGATGGTAATGAACACTTCATGCATTATGATCGTAATGATCTGTTTGACATCGAAGGAAATGCAATTAAAGAGGAAAATTGTTTATACATGTATTAAATCATCTGTTATTAAAGTGTATCGTTACACGCGGCATTTACATGACGTGCTATTAGAATTCGCAATGAAATATTAACCAACATCGAATAATTAAGATGCTGCTAATTAAATTGATGCCGTAAAACCGTAGGCAGTAGATTATCATGATCTCCATGGAACGGAGATACTTGGCAGCGATACGTGGGCCATAAATGCATGTCGTTTTAATTCGAGAAACAAGTCTTGATTATTCGATCGTGAAATGTCTAATACCGTCGTGACGTTCGGCTCATTATTAACATATTAGAAAGCTGGGATGATATTTTTTTCCGACTCCCAAAAGGTGTGTTACGTCAGGATCGTTTATCGCGAATGTCGGATTATCTGCTTCATTGTGAGCGAATGTACATTACACTTGTTATTTATCGTTCAGAAATTTTATTGCTTATTGTACATCCACCTAATTACCATATTTATTTTAAACGTTTCAAATTCATCCGCTTCTGAGGTACGAGCCGTGTAGGAACATAAATTTTACTTTGATTGGCCTGTAAATGCAAATTGCAATCGATCGAAACACCGCCAGATAATCGTGGAATGTATCGCCAATTAACAATTTCTGTGTCTTCGCCCAAAGAATGCAAATTAACGCGATTGCGCTTGCTTCTTTTATTTTCGAGAATGCTAGGAGAGACAATTGCAATAGTTTCCATCTGGAAATGGATACATTTGTACTTTTAGTTTATTTCAGTTCATTTAGTTTAGTTTATTTTCAAACAGGTTGCAATTTTCTTTAAACAATCTAAGCCGAAATAAAGTCTGCGAAATGGCTAGGATATTTAAACAATACCAGTCGGAAAAGTGTCAAGTTATTTTTATTGTTTATACACAGGCTACGACTCATTCTAAACATTGATCAACTTAGCACTTCTACATATTGAAGAGAGTAGTACAATTACTGTATTTAGCACTCAAATAATTAATTATTACCACATTCCTTTCTTTATAATAATTCTATAAAGAATTTTATTACTTATAACGTCTCAGATATGGGACAGTATGAAGTTCACTTTCGCTAATCGTAGTTCGCAATTTTACTCCGCATTTCTGCGTCTGTAAGGCAATCGGTTAGCTCCTAGACGTCTAAATCTTCTTCTGCGTTCACCTCGCATCGGCAACATTCCTCTGAAAGTTCCCAAGGGTCTCGTGCAGAAGGAATATCGATATCGACTATCCAGAGACGCGAAAGCGCGTCTCGGCACGTACGCGAACGTCGTCCTCGTCCCTCGTGTTGCGCGCGTGCGACGAAACAGGATGAAATCGTCCTCTGAACGCGACTTTTTCCAGCTACGAGTCGCGCGATCGGACGTACTAATGTGACATTTAACCGGCGACGGAGGTAGAGACGGAAGAATTGTCTCGCGGAATGAGAAGAGCAGAGAATGCAAAAGGAATGGTGGAAACGGCAGACAGAAAGAGAGAGCTAGACGGAAAGATAGATAGAGTTGGACAGAGAGAGAGAAAGAGATAAATAGCGGAGAAATGAAGAGATAGACAGAAAGCAGAAATAGGAAAACAGAGAAAATAAAATATTTACGAAAATATAGAGCGCCACAGATGGTTAGGCAGGTAAAATAGCGAGATGAAGGCAGAGAAATGGAGAATAAAGAAATAGGCAGAAAGACATAGGGCAGAAATAGAAAAACAGAGCGGCAATAAAATATTTAGCAAAAGACAGAAAGACGCAGACAGTTAGGCAGGTAAAATAGCGAGAGGAACGCAGAGAAACGAAGAATAAAGAAATAGGCAGAAAGACACCGGGCAAAAATAGGAAAACAGAGGGGCAATAAAATGTTCACCAAAAGACAGAAAGACAGAGACAACGAGGCAGGTAAAATGGGAGAGGGAAGAGGAATAAAAAAGAGAATGGAGAAAAAAAGGAGCAGAAAAAAGGAGAAAGAGTGACATCAGGAAAGTGCTTTGTGCATGGGTTGGAAGACAAGTAGGTGGGGTGCCCCGTGCGAGGATTGTCGTAAATGTCTTCATCCGTAAGATATGAGACGGCGTGGGCGTCCACGAGCGCGTAGACCCTCTCGTGGACACTGCTTTCGGTCGCATTAACCTCTATAGAGGGAACCCGAGGTGAAGGTGAAGAGGAAGGAAGACGTCAGGCTACTCCAACTTTGCGAAATATCTTGGGAGATAATCGCCCCGTAAATGGCTCCTCTTCTCCGGCCGTGTTGCGATATTGTCGTACCGTGTTTTACGTTCGTATCTCGGGAGGAGAATGTTTTATGAATTGCTCGCGATATCCTCGTAGACAGGATTTATTATTTGTTAACGACCTTCGCCGCCTATTCTTTCGTACGATCTTAATAACACGAGCCTAGATAGACAATAAGGACTAAACCTCAAACTTCATTCTATATTTTACCTAACTTACAATTCATTTTAACATATCTCAAATTTCAATATTAATTTTACAAGAATACGTAACTCAGAATTAAATCTCAAAGATGTTAAGAAACCAGGACTCGGCTGTAGAATCAACTCTCAGATTTCCAATTAGCAGATCCGATTAAAATTCCCTATTGACAGCCTCTTCCTATGAGATTGAAAACTCAGGAAACTGTAAGTCCTACGTGAAATGACCATACCTAAATACAAAAAAAAGAGAAAATATTCTCCACCCACGTTGAAACCCACCCCATCAATCCTACAAAAGGACGTCGCCCCTTCACAGCTCCCAACCTCTACATTTTCTCTACTTACAATTCATTTTAGCATATCTCAAATTTCAATATTAATTTTACAAGAATACGTAACTCAGAATAAAATCTCAAAGATGTTAAGAAAGCAGGACTCGGCTGTAGAATCAAACTCTCAGATTTCCAATTAGCAGATCCAACTAAAATTCCCTATTGACAGCCTCTTCCTATGAGATTGAAAACTCACAAAAGTGTAAGCCCTACGTGAAATGACCATACCTAAATACCAAAAAAGAGAAAATATTCTCCACCCACGTTGAAACCCACCCCATCAATCCTACAAAAGGACGTCGCCCTTTCACAGCTCCCAACCTCCACTCCAAAACGTTATTCCACGAGTCTCCTATTCCTCCACTTCGTCGAATCGAATACATTCAGTAGAATCGTACGATGGAGCACGTATGAGAGGTTTCGCCTCTCTCGCCGACCCTCCTCGTCGTATTCCCGGAGCGGTGAAATTCCAAGGAGGCTCAGCTTAGAGCTTCGTTGCGTGTTGGCGTTGCACGTGGGTTGGGCACCACGTTGAGCCCCCCACACAATGATACACCTTGGCCCGCGTACACGGGAATAGGTCGGGACCTCGGCGTGTCAGAGGTGAGGCCGCACCCTGCATTGTGTCCTGCCCACGTGACCGTCGTACGTAGTCGTCATTCGTGTCAACGTTTGCCCCATGAATCCTTCGTGGACGGTAGAAATGCGAATGTGTTGCGAATAAATCGCGATAAAGAGAGTTGCGCCTTGCCGATTAGAGCTGGAAGGTTTTCATGTTTCTGCTTGACGGGGGTTGGAACGGGGAACGGGTATGTCAATTTGATGGTTTATTTATTTCTATGGTTGGTTCGTTTGATGAATAAATAGCTGGTGGATGGAGCTTTATTGTGTTTAGGTTTGAAGGTGGTTTTTCGTTGGGTAACAAGTAGAATTCCATGGGAGTCGGTGGTGACCGGTTAACACGCTGAATGCTATGGGGGTCACCGGTGACCGGCGCAAATAAATTCAATAAAATTTTGTATGGTTTTTCACCCGCGTTATTTACGGATTTGGTACAATATTCAATATTTAAATGTTAGTGTTAGAAAAGTAAAGTATCGCCGAGTATAGAAGTATTTTTATCTGCAACGTTTCTATTCTGTAAAGGTAGAATTTTAATAGAAAACGTTTCAGTTCGATAGAAATTATGGAATTATCGATATAAGTGTGTTCATCGTGTTATCTGTGTTGAGGATGCAGGGAGTTTGGATACGCTGAAAGGTGTTTGACGAGTTAGAAGCGCCTTGCAATAATGAACATCATTTCGAACATTGTAATTGAATAATAATTGCGTTATTATTTAATAATACATAACATTTATACAACTATAATAAGCTTGCATAAACAACGTGCAAAAATAGCTGTGTTCAAACTTTTTAACGAAAGTCTTAAAACACAGAAAGATCACACTTTATTCTTTCATAAATCCCATTCTCCCAATGCACATTGCGTACGAATTTCCCCATAAAGTAGCAGGGATGAATATCCATGCCAGCACTGGCATTTATTGCTCGGCACTATCAGGAAATGCCAGCATTGAAATTCAAATCAGTCTAAGATTTTCTTCCATCGAAATACCCAGCTTTAAAAACGCCCTCAAACATTTCCATACGGTCGGCGTCGGAGAACGTTGAAATTTCTCGACAGCCTGTATGTATAATCGTCTCGAGATTTCAATGGTTAGCTCGTTGGCACCACCCTTCGAAGCGTACCCCGTTCTGCATTGTCGTTTCAGCTGTTTTAAATTAGAAGACACGATATCTCCCGTCTCTCAGCAGTCTCATGAATTTCCTGATAGGTTTTTGCCCCGAGGATGAATCTATGGAAGCATTAGTGCAACACCGAGGTCAAGTCGTAGGCAGGTACGCCCAAGTATTTCTCCTCCTCCCTGTTTCCTTTTGCCTCTATCCTTTCCTTTTATTAGCACAGGATCGACAACTCGATCGTGAGCAGAGGTTTATGAGGCGTTGTCATTTAAACCGTAGATCGTTGTCGAGTGATTGATTATTAGCAGCCTGAGTGGTAACGGCGTGCGATAAATAATATCAATCGACTTTCTAAACCGTTTTCCCTGAGTAATTTAGGCACCCATTATGCATGTAATTAATGAAACACTTTATCGGAGGTAGGGTACGCTTTTAATGTAACTCTGTGGGGTGTGTGGGCTTATCTACATTTTCGTTTCGAACTTTATATGTTTACGGTGTTATTTATTATTAAATGGGACTGTACCGTTTACAAGACAGTTTTATTAGATTTACGACTTGATTTATCAGTGGTCAAAGTAATGACTTAATTTTTGAGGAAAAGTCCCATAGATTTTTAAACATCTAATACTTCTGATTTTGTTTATCCTGTAAAGTATAAACGATCAGTGTTCATTCTCCATTAATTCAAAAGCCGCAGACAAATGATTATCAGTCGATTGAAAAAATGCATTTCAATTAATTTATTCTCATCACAAACAATGAATTATTGTACTTCTGAAACCTTAACTATGTTCAAAACTATAACAAACAGAGAAACAACTGATTGCCACTCTGCTCTTCGTTACCAAATGATATAATACACCTGCATTAACACTAAACCTACCATGGCAGTCAAATGACCGCTTTCCGATTTCTTCTAAAAATTCCCCAAATTGATTGGGCCGCCATTCAGTAAATATTTTAGGTCTATCGTATAAAACAATTAGTATTACTTAACTAATCATTTTCTTTTACCTCTTCAAATCTCTTTTTCTAAAGTACTTATTTCGCATATTTCAATATAACAGATACAAAGCCGGTAGGTTTAGTGTTAAAATAAATTCAATATAATATTCAATCATCATATCAACTCAAACTTTCATATTCTAACAAGACAATTTTATTTTTTGTTTCAGGTAAGCAGACTATTTTCCTCGTGGTACCAAGCAGTCATTCGAACGCGTGGGTTTAAGAAAAAGCCCAAAGTACTCTCTCGTCTCTGGGGATTCGCGAAGGAGTAGATATCCGGCGAAACTTGCTCGTAAAGTACGAGAGTACATTTCGGTGGGTTAGTTATTCGTTCGGATCGTAGTTGGAGCAAGTGTACCCGAAGGAATTCTCACACTTTGGCAGAAACGTTCGGCAGGAAATCGTGAAAGAATCGGCGCCCACTGAAGCCGAGGCGCCTAAAGAGAGACGTAGGCCGAGAGATTTATGAAAGCTTTAACCTTTCGCGTCGATGCGATGTCTGCCGTGTATTTTGAGGTACAAAGTAACGATTTTAATTCTTGGTATGGCCGCACGTTCCTCCTTGGCTCGCCTCAATGCGTGAGGTTATGAGTAATTGCCGGGAGGTGGTAATCTTGATCGTTTCATCCTCCGTTCCGTGCAATTGCTAATTTGCAAGCTAAATTACTTTGCGTCAAATAAATTCTTGAGCGAGAAAACACGATGTTAAGTAGCCGTTGATAATTTAATACCGCGCGTTCCTGCGGTTACGTGATTCTACGAGGAATGTATATCATTGTTTGCTCTCTCATCGGTGTTATATCATTTCATTGAAATTAAATCTTATCGCTGGCTACATCGTAGAATTAGGGGTTACGTAAACTCGATACTTAGGTTTGAGGACACTCTCTTTCTTCAATATACTCCAAATTTTAAGTAATTAGAGTTCCTGCAAAATTAATATCAAGTATCGCTTGCAAAACTGTACTAAGACATTTCCTATATTTGGAAGCTGCAGTCTCTAACTCCAAATAGTAATTAGAAATTCAAATTATTCACTCAGGCATCCAGAGAACTCTTTTTAACATTGTACGATAATTACAAACTTAAAAGTCTGAAATGAGGAAGGCACCTCTTCAAGCAGACATTCAACTCAATTTTCTGGACGATACTAGACTCAAAATTCAAACTTTCTGTGCCCCGTATTATACAGTTGTTTCGTGAAATTTGACGTGTTCGATTCGCCGCTAATTACCGCAGCCACGATACGAGCCAATTACCGTGAGCAATTTAAGCCACGCGAACATATCATTAATATCGCATTACCACGGGTTCTTTAGAAGCGCTGCTTCAAGGAGTGCACTCGATGAATCGGCAACGAGATCGAACGAGATGTTACGCTTCGAGCCTCGACTCTTCTTTATACAATTTATCGGTCCTCTGACCTTTCGCGTTTTCAGTATTTCCTTCGTCCGATTCTCTCGGCGCTGTGCTCTGTTCGCTCGTCTTCGTGAAATTTCTTTTTTCTCTCTCGATGTATCTATCTATCTCTATCTCTCAACTTGTCGGCGTTCCGCGTTGAGACTCTCTCAGGATCGCAATTACGTCTAATAACTCGCGGAATGGCGTCCCGGGCTGCGAGGTTTCGCGGCAGGTTCAGTGCATTTGATTCTGAGAAAGTTGCACAATGCTACCAGCGGGAAAAGAGAAACCGACGAATACGTTTCGTCGGAGCTACCGGGCTACGTGGATCCAGGAGTACAGCATAGACGCTGACAGATGTTGAGGTCGAAGGTAGTCGTTGACATTTTCATTCTTCGTTGCAGCATCATGCTTTTTTTGAGTTGTTGGAGTTCTAATTGTTCCGTTTGCGAGATGAATTTGTTAGAGTACGATTTGTGTCCTTGAGAGTACACTGAAAGAAATAATGACCAAGTTGTTGCTGGCGTTTGTACTGTAACATCATCTATCTCAATTCGCACAGTAGTTCTTCTCATTGCAGACTTAATCTGCGATCAATCAACAAATTAAACATTCTTCACTGTGGCCCGTATTCTCCTCCAATCCTTGCCACAGGAACTTTGACCTTCCTGAGAGTCCACCTCCACTCATTGAGACAGAGGTCGACATGAAATTTAAATATCCGGTAAATAACTACACGCCATGGCGTGAAATATTTCCGGTCTGGTCTTCGACCAATCAGCAAATTAATTTTCTCAATTAAAGACTCTTCCAACCCCCGTCACAGGAACTTTTACCTTCCTGAGGGTCCACCTTCACTCATTGAGACAGAGGTCGACATAAAATCTAAATATCCGGTAAAAATTATAACTACAAGCCGTGGCGTGAAATACTTCCGGTCTATTTTTCAACCAATCAACGCATTAATGTTTCTCAATTAAACATTGTTTAACATTTCACCCATATTCTCCTCCAATCCTTGCCACAGGAGCTTCGACTTTCCTTAAAGGTCACCCTCCACTCATTCCGATACAGGTCAACATAAAATCTGAACATCCGGTAAAATTTATAACTACAAACCGTGGCGTGAAATACTTCCGGTCTCTTCTTCAACCAATCAAGAAATTAATTTTCTCAATTAAAGATTCTTCACCGTCGCCCATATTCACCTCCAACCCCCGCCACAGGAGCTTCGACCTTCCTAAGAGTTCACCCTCCACTCATTCTGATACAGGTCAACATAAAACCTGAATATGTGGTAAAATTTATAGCTACAGGCCGTGGCGTGAAATACTTCCGGTCAATTTTTCAACCAATCAACAAATTAATGTTTCTGAATTAAATAGTCTTCACTGTCCTCCATCCCCCGCCACAGGAGCTTCGACCTTCCTTAGAGTTCACCCTCCACTCATTGAGATGGAGGTCGACGTAAAACCTGAACATGCGGTCAAATTTATAGCTACAAGCCGTAGCAAGAGAAACTTCCGTTCTACCAAGGGTTCAAGAAAACCAGGAAAAAAGGGAAGACGCGCCAAATCCAAAGTCTTCGTCGAAGACATCGACCGACACCTCCCAGGCCGCGATAAAGATGTAAATCTCCCTGTAAGCGAGGAGAAGTACGAGCACGGCAGCGGTCGCTATTAATTCATGCATGCATTGTTACGTGTCAAGGCGCGCGTTGTATCTGTCGGCAGATCGTCGTGACGAGATAAGCGAGCGAAAACGTTCCTCCTCTCGATCGGCAGCCTCCTCCCGCTCGGCGCGCGTTCCTCCGAGGAGGTAAGGCCGCTGCACGACGAAAAGACTCCTTCGCACCGCCAAGATTAATCGTCCACGTCGGCTGGATGTCGTGATAATTCCTTTAAACGACACGGCGCTACGTGAAAAGGGGCCCCGATGATATGGCGAAACGCGCCTTCGACGGCGTCCGCGGCGGTGGTAATTATTTCGTTTAACTACGGCCGGATGGACGCGTCGTTAGCATCGGACGAAGTGCTATGGTGGTGACGGGGTCTTGGATTCATAGATTAGGATTTAAATCAGCTTGCTGTAGAGTTTGAGGAAGTTTCTGGATGATTGTAGCTTGATATCGGTTTGCTAGAATTGTAGGATGATGTTGATGATGGCTTATGAGGTAGGTGGGGTGCGCAGATGAGTTGGCGACATTTACGGTGAAAAAGAGATTTTAGCGGAAGGAAAACGACGGGTTTTTATTATTGATTCGTAATTGCGTGATTCAGAGTTTTTATTTTGGTACCTCCGCCTCTGTTTAGATTTAGACTGTCGCTCTTCGCATGCATACTCATTTGCTTCGACCCTCTCGCGCTCACACACATACATACATTCTTAACCCCTTGACCTACAATAACGAGTGACACTTCTAATGGTTAGATGAAATAGGAAACTTTGAAGTTTTCCAAAAACTATTAAATTGAATATATCAATCAGTCATGAGACGATCATATTATTTGTAGAGTATCAATATTGCATTGAATTATAAGAAATATCAGAAATCAGCGAAATTTTGATTTTAGGAATTAATTTAGATTATTGCTCACGCAATCAAGAACTCTTAAGGCAAGGGGTTAAAACGTCCAAATCTCTAGCTCGCATTACTCTGTTAGTCTATCTAACACTCTCGCTCAGCCACTATTAACTTTCAAACACTTCCATTCGTTACAACATTCTTACTATTCTCACTCATACATTATAATACCCCTACAAGATACAAATTGAGTTATACGATCAAAGCTGCTTGATTATTTTCTTTGAAATTTTCAATTTGCAACATCAAGTATAATAGCCAAACTTGAAAGAAGGCACGCGGTATGAGACACGAGGTAAGTGTCGCTTGCACCGTCTATCCCCACCATATCGGTCCTTGAAACCTGCGATCGACCAATGACAGTCGAAAACAAAACACTTCTTTCGTCGTTCCCATGACGACGCAACGAATGCGTGGCTCTCTCGGCCAATAACGCGTTAGAATCGAAAGTGACGTCAGAACGCGGGTTGTCTCTATCCGTCAGGCAAATCAGAACAAACCAGAGGCCAGAGGACTTCTCTTGTCTTTGCGGGCTATAGTGTATACCTAAGGGATGTAGCACAGTGTGATGAAAAATATTCCGTCTCGAATCGTCTTGATGCCATCTTAGGAAGAATTCTATTCACAGACTACCATTTGGCACCTGGACACAAGGTATTACTTCTTACGGTACCTGATAGCTAATTGCTACCGACATTGCTAATTCAACAATTCATTAGTCAAGTGCGTTACCTCTAGCTTTAAAATCCCAAGTATCACCAATGCTTAGCATATTCTTCGAAATAGTCGTAAATGTCTACCTCCGTAACAAATGATTTGCAACAAGCATATAAAATTCTCCTATAACTTTTTCCTCGAAAAGACTGGCGGGAAAAGTCGCAGGCTTATTATCCTATTAATTGCTTATCGCCGTTAACGCGACGATCGTTTCCTGTCTGCAGTTCTCCGCTTTCGCAATAAACTCGCGCGGTTATCCTTCGAATAGAGTTATCAGCGGACGGTGAAACGATACAATGGGCGAATCGATGAATCCCTCATTACCACGGAGAAGGTAGCCAACGAAGGACGACGATTTGTCGCGTAATGCGCGATATCAACGATCTCGAGGTCGCGATCGCCATGACCGCCGCGTCAGACACGCGGTAACACGTGTCTGGCTTCCAATGAGAATTTAATTGCTTGAGCTTTCATTCGCGTACTGCTGAAGCAAGACTCTTCTCGGGTCTCTCATTTGCATCGGGAGAGCATGACCATATCGGGGTCTCTTCTCTATTACTCTCTGTTCTGCATCTTCTTCTTCTTCTTCCTCTTCCTCTTCGGCGATCGTCGCTGTTGTCGTCGTTGTTCTTTTCCTCTTCTTCTTTCGTTAAATTCTACTCGCTTGGAAGTTCTTCCTTGTTGAATGTGAAGTTTCAGATGGAAATTTAGCGGGGAATTAATTACGATAATGAATTGATTATGTTTGATAGTATTATAACGTTTTGGATACAATTTTTGGTATTGTTTGTAGTAATTTCTAGAGTTTTGTTTTATGTGTGTAGTATACTTTGACGTTGAAATGGGAAATTACGAGGAAAGAAAACAGCAGCTTGTGACTAAAGTGTAAAGCAATTAGCCGTAATTGCCGCTCTCGTTATCGTTCCTTAATGTATTTTTTAATTATCGCGCTTCGTGTGTGTTAGCGTTTACGATAATTGTGCGCTATTTACTTCACAGGGAAATACGGCTCTGTTTTAATACGCACGTACTAATAATTTTAATTTATTTGTCAAAATTTATCATAAATTAGTACCTTTTTATTACATCAATTACTTGAATATTAAATTATTCTTATCCTACGATTTGGTATATTGTCGACAGCTCTCAAAATTGTCCTTTCGGCTATTTCTGAATTAAACGATACCGTTTTCGAACAGCTGATAATCAAATCGTAATATTTTCTATACACTTGCCACTGCATGTTTATCTAAACGCTTATCAGCATTTAACAATCCTATCAATTCATTCGCTGGGGATACAATTAACACGCTGAATGCCATGGGGGTCACTGGGGACCGGCACTGTTGAAATCGATGCAATTTCTTATGACTTTTAAATTGTAATATTCACGGATATGCTAATATATTCAATATTAAAATATTGCCGTTAGAAAAGTGAAGTATTACTGAGTACGTAACTATTCTTACTTTGAATATTTCTATTCTATAGAGATATTATTTTAATAGAAACAGTTTGGTTCGGTGGAAATGATGAAACTAGCGAAATACGGGTGGCATTCAACGTGTTAACATTTAAAGTCACCCTCTTCAAGATAATTTTGATATCGAAGGAATTTCTCCGAAGTAACTAATTATCCAAACAGCAATTTCACATCAGAAATCGCAAATGCGTTTGCCAAATCTCCACCCCGTTTTCTCGCACAATGAATCAGTTTTTTCCATTGATCTCCTCATTGTTTGCAGAATTCATAACGCGAATAATTCTCATCGTCGCAGCAATGCTTATTTATGAGAAATAGGAGAGGTTCTCGTTGACACGTATAAATGGCAATCGATAGTATATCGATGAAGAGGTCTTGCTAATTTTCCTGCGGTGCAACATTGCAAATAAAAAATTCCTAACGGAAGTTTCACGATCGACCGCCTCGACTATCCGTGAATTGGGTTGGGTCACTTTGCATTCCAAGGATATCGAATCGCAGATATCTCGATTGCTCGTCGCCTAATCGTATCCACTACTCTAACTTCACGATCGAAGAATTTGCATCTGCCGTTGAGAAAAAATTATTTAACGACGTGGAAAAGTAAACAGCTAATGAAATTCGTAGTGTTTATTACCGTTAAAAACTAATTATCATCTTGTACTTGTACTATCTACTATCGTAATCAACGTAGAAATAATCCTATTAATTCTTTGTGGTCTTCTCACTTTTCTATTAGCCAATCGAAATTCAAATATTTTGCCACCAGTTGTTATTTCTTTTTATCTAATAACATTAATAACTACACTCGAATGGAATTATATTATATATAATATATTATATTATATAACTGCATTTAAATTTAAATTATTGTAAAACTGAAAAATCAGAATTACATCCATGGAAAATTACAATAAAAAATTTCTTAGATTATACCTCGAGGGTTAGTAATGCATAATTACATTGTAGTGAAAAATTGCATTTAAAACAAGCCGATATAGGTGAACCCTGAACATTAATTTGCCCTTAAGGCGTTAATACCGCTGTCGTTGTTACTTCTATCTCCATAATCCTTGATTACCAGATTGTTCCAGGTTCGTGGAAGTCCGCGAGCAAATTACAGAAATTTAATTACATTCCCCCGTGATCACCGAGTACATGAATCCCGCGATATTCGCATTACAGGGTACCGAGCGCGATGGGAGGGTAGATTATCATAAAAACAAAGTCCTCTCGCAGTTTATGGGATTCCTCTAATAGGCGAGTCTAGACCCAAGTTCAACTTTACTGCTTCGAACAACCAATTAACGCACGTCGGAACGTTTATTGACTTGTCTCGTAATTACGGAAAGTTTACTCGAGACCTTCTCTCCTCTTATCTCTCCTCGGTGAAGTTGGAAGCGGCTCGGTAGACCAGGGTAGCAGTCAGGTAGCGTCGATGAGGGACGTCGTTGAAATTCTTCGAGTTATTGGTTGGCCTTTGCCACGTTCGCCTCTTTCTCGAACCTTTTTCGTGCCCGAAAAATGACCCTGACTCTCTTCCTGTCCTTCGGTAAATAGACACACTCGAACGAACGAGAGTGGAGGGTTCATTAGCGAGGTATATCAGGAACCCGACATTCCTCACCTGCCGACCTTTAAACCCTTCTTGGGGTCGGGAGGTGCCGAAGGAACCTAAGTGAGTTTTCTAACGGGTGAACCGAAACCTGCTTTGCTCAGGGTCACCTTTTTACCTGGGATTTTGTATGTTTGACTCAAGATTTTGAGCGGTGAGTAGATATTTTGGACCAAGTATAAAGTATTGTTAGCTTAGTCATTAGGGTTGCGTCAAAAATAATTGTCTTATTTTAATTGGTTTTTGATGCTATGTGTTGGAATTGAATGTATATATAATACAATTTAGATAGAATATTAAAGTATGAGTAATTTAGTAATTTTCTACCTTGGACAGAATATAAGTAATTTAAACGAAATTGAACAGTTTGGAACTAATAGCATACTTTGACTTAAACTGATTAGAGTTGCCTTGCAAATAATTACGTCGTCCGAGTTAGCTTAAGTACTCAATGGCAGACTTAAATACGTTGTTAAAGACAGCACGTTGGTGTCAGAAAAATTTTGCAGAGAAAAAAAGTTCAAGTTTTGCAGAATTTTATTACTGCGTGTCAACCTTGACCAGAATAGTTTCAACAACTAATTAACATGTTCTGGCTTGGATAAGCTTTTATACTATAGCAAGTTATTAAATATATAGTAAGGTATTAAATAAATGGAAACACATTATATGTGTTATACATTATATGTAGTAATAAGAGTAATACCAATCATATTAATAATACTAATGATTATAATGGTAATAATAGTAATAATAGTAATAAAGGCACGACATCCGTCTCACTAATTGTAAGATGGTCAAATCAGACTGCGTAAAAAATGCTACGCATCGGCGTTTGTCGCTAGGCAGATAACACGTGGGTACGGGCTATTTTGAAAGGATTAAAACGAAAAAAAATTCAACCCTCTACGACCCCTAGAAGCCGAGAAACGAAAATTTGAACTTTAACCTGCGCTGCCCCTCCGGCCGCCCTGAACCCTCGCCGAGGGCTCCCAAAAATCGGACTCCCTCGACTTTGAAATTAAATATCTCGCGTGTTTTTGGACGGATCTCGATGAGCCTTTTTTCTACGTGTTCCCTGGACTCTTGGCTTTCGATCCACGCCAATAAAATCATCCTGCAACGATTAGTTTTTTCACCAGGCTCCCGAGACGGAATAATGACCCCTGCGTTTAAACGGATGAAGATGGAAACTTCTGCCCAAAATCATTTTAAAGTAGACACTTCAAGAATTAAAACGAAAAAAAATGCATCCCTCTACGACCCTCAGAAGCCGCGAAACTTAAATTCAAACACGAGTCGGCGCGGGTGCACTATAATACAAGCAATTAACGTGTGCCCTTCCATTCATTTTCTGACAGTATATGATATAGCTAGTCATTAAATTTCCGAATTACAATTTTACCAGTAATTTTTACCACATTGCAACGCCAAAGTAAAAATAGTAACATACAAATAATTTCATAGTATCGCCTCACCGATTCCTTCAACCTAACGCCGTCCAGAAAATCTCAAGCTTTCTTCAATTCCTAATCTCTCGTGATTCCAGGACAAGGAATTAATCACACAATTCTCCTCTCAATCATCAAACTCATCTTTCTTCACCAACCGTCCCGTAAAACACTTCACCCAGCAGTCGTCCATCGTAACTTTGTCCCCATTGTACCGCATAATCCTCCAGCAGAGACAGAACCTCTGCAAACGGAGCGTTATGCGCTCTGCATCCCGGTACACAATGCAATCACCGCGATCGCCGGACAGCGAATCGCAGAGTCATGGCCATTCCGAAAAGCGTGACCGATCTCGGCCGATTAGAGTTTCGTCCGGCGATATCGTGGCCCTGCTAATTAATCGCGAGCATGTCGCGAGTATTCCCCGCCAGTGCATGCAGCTGGAGGACATATTGTGGTGTCCTATGGAACGACGGGCCACCCACGACAGCCCCTCACGGTTGTCCTCGACAAACGTAAATTAGCGACTTATCGTATCGCCCAGGTCGTTAGGCGCTTCAACGGAATGGCTCGTCGATCGGTGCGAAATTCGAAGAGGCTTTCGTGACTTGGATCGGAAGATCGAGGAATTTTTTGAATTTAGGGCGACAGTGGTCGGTACGATACTCTTAGGGGGTCTTACGTTGAGGTGGGGTGGCAAAGGGGTAATTGATGGTGAGGGATGATATGAGTTAACGCGAGAGTTAATAATTTATTGTGAGAGTGGGTTTAATGGCTAACAAGAGAACTGCCAAACCAGTCGAAATACCTGGTGCAAAATTTCTTCCAAAAATTCCCCAAAATTGTAGGAAGGTCATAGAGTACATATTCTCCATCCATCTTATAAAACATAAATTACCGAATCGATCATCTTTTCCATCTCTCAATTATCCTTGTATCAAAGTACTTATTTAACAAATTCAAATATAATAATTATTATTATTATATTTAAAATATAATATAGATTTAACGCCGGTAGTTCCACTGTTAAATTCTAAGATATATCACGAATCACTGACATATTTTTATTTCAGCAATTTAATTCTGAACTATTACGGAGGGAGTCCCAAAAGAAATCGTAGGGCAAGGGGTTAATAATATTTTGATCGAACCCCACAATTACAACACCCGCAAGCAAGTTGTAAACGTACCATCACGACAATTCCCTTGATATCTAATGCCAGCCGATACGCCAGTCATTCGAACGCGAGTCGAAGATACATTTAAATCTCACACGAATCAAATATCAAAGTCTATCCTGAGCGCAATCCAGCAGCGCTTCAGCAAAAGACGCCGAAGATCAGCCATTAGTCAAGGAGCCTCGGCTTGCTGTTCTACTCGCAGAGTGGACTTGATCCTTGCAAGAAGCGGAATGCTTTACGCTCTCTTAGAGTAGCAATATATTACGCCGGTAATTACTGTTAAACCGGCATCAATTACGATCAACCGGCAGATGCGCGTGGATAACCGATAGTTTAGTAAAATACAGGGATAGAGAGAGAGGTGGCCGAGTCCGTGACCGTCAGAAGTCATCTGGGGTCACATAACCGTTCCCTGATGACACTCGGTGAGTAATACATCACTCGAAATGACGTACACCGACGAATATAAGCGTCGAGGTTTCATCTTCTTTCTCTTTCAACGTCTTCTTTTTTCACTCCTCGCCTCGCTCGGTTTCTCCTGTCTCGTTGTCGTTCTCCCTCCCTAAAGAGAGGATTACTCTTCTCCTCGGTATCATTAAGAACCAACGGAGGTCAAGTGTCGCGACGTCTCGACGTCTTTCTCTCGAAACAGCTGATTTGTGATATTCAATGCACCGATCGGTGCGGCATTGAATGCAGCCGATTGTATTCCTCGGCCGTACGGTTCCTATTATTTCAACGTTCCTCGGCGTTTCCTCTGACACGCGAAGCGTGGCGATGCACCTCGGCGAACGGCCGACAATGCGGCTTAATTGCTAATTCGATTAATTGCGCGAATTGGCAATTTGCGCGAGCCGATTCGGAGGACGTCGGAAGCGCGCACGGTCGCGTGATCCACGCCGTGAAAAAGGACACGCGAGCCTCCAACGACGGCTAATGAATGCGAGGGTAACCGTTCATAAATCATTGATGAAATATCGACGCACGCTGGTTCCGCGATGTAAATAATTAATTTGTACGATAATCACGCTGCGTCCAATTGATGCACCTCATTTTTATTTATTTCCCGTGGTATTCCCGTCTTTGATAAATGCCGTGTCACGGACGGGAACGTGGATTCTTGAGGAGGACTGTGTTTTCGGTGGCAGTTTTATTAATTGAGGGGAGAGATTCTCAAAGTTTGGATTTATTTCATGGAAATTTATCTGGTAGCTGATTGGTTTTCTCTTTTTAATGTCGGATAGGTATGGGACTATTTATGGGAGTCTATAGTTTTTAGCTGAATTCGATACCACTGAGGTTGTAGGGTATTGGAGGGAGATTAGATGTTGGCACATTATCTGCAGATTCAAATAGCAATCGAAAAAGCATTTTTCACTCGTTCCATTTAATTATTATGATTGCAAAATATCCTGGATGTTTTTTTTCCCTTTGTAATTTAAGTTGATTGGCAGAAGTTCATCATCTCAGCTTCATACAATACGTGTAATATGAGAAAAGTTTCTTAGAGGCAATTGAGTTCGAAAACACGTTAGAAAACTTATCTGCCTAGTCACGTTAAAGCACGACAGCGTCAATGAAATATTGCAATACTATCACATGCAGCGCATAATATGTAATCGTCATTACTATCATTAATATCTACAACGTACAAGGTCGCGGCACAGGAGAGAGATAGTAATATACTGAACAGGTTATGGACAGCTTAGTAGCTACAAAGTTACTTACCTCCACTGTACATTTCAAAGTAAAAAACAATCCTTAAAATCCCATTCTACTTAATAACACAAACTACAACATACAATAACGTCAATGTTTATCGCAATCAGAATCCAAAAAATGCCCTGCAAGAATTAATTTCACAAAGGAGAAGTCAACTATAAGAATCATCCCAAGTAGAAATTTGCTCCAATCATCCAAATATTTTTTCTCTAATTAACGCAAATAAAAATTGTATCCCCTGAAATAAATACCAAAGTACCATCGTGTAGCTTCTGTCCTCGAGCTAAAACGGTAAGGTGGCTCGTGCGTCTTTTAATTCCAGCAAAAACAATGCCCCCTTATTCACCTGCTTTCTCTTCATTGTACCATGTACCGCATCGATACTTGAAAAACACTCGTCATCTTCCTCGAAACCAACATCCACGACGTGTCAGCCAACACGTTTGCCGTCTCGTCGCGCGGAATCGGTAGGTTTGTAGGAAGCAAATATCCAGGAGTTTTGCGATCGACTGTACGCTACCAGGCGAGTAGTTAGCATTAGGCACGATGACGAAGAAGGCCAGGGACTCGGTGAGATGATAGCGAACGCGTTTGCTGGCGGCTCGCATCGGTCACACCGCAGGTGACTCGTCGTGGTCTGACTCTGACCTCTGTCCGACCCACGTACCTGACTTCCACTCCTCCTTCTTTGCTTCCTTCGCCTCCTCCTCCTCCTTCGCATCCTCATCTTGCGTCTGGCTCCTCTTTCCTCCCCGCTCGCGCGAGCAAAGCGAGAGCAACGAGCGAAGAGAGAGGTGCTAATCGTTTCTCGCGCACGAGGCCACCTTGCTCTTTGTCGTACCTATCAGCGGGTACCATTGTTGCGGCGGAATTTTAGCCCTCAAACTTTTAGCCGTGAAAGTTTTACGTATGATAGGTTTGTGGGTCATTGGTATGATGAAAATACGTATGAATACAGTTTTACTAAATTTTAAATGGCTGATTGACTTTTTCGGCGAATTGTCTCAGTCCTTGATCTATTAGCCGTGAAAGTTTCATGTATGATAGGTTTGTGGGTTCTTTGGTATGATAAAAATATGTTTAAATATAATTTTACTAAATTTTAAAATGGCTAGTTGACTTTTTCAGCGAATTGTCTTACCCCTTGATCTATTAGCCGTGAAAGTTTTAGGTATGATAGGATTGTGGGCCCTCTGGTATGATAGAAATATGTTTAAATATAATTTTACTAAATTTTAAAATGGCTAGTTGACTTTTTCAGCGAATTGTCTTAGCCCTTGATATATTAGCTGTGAAATTTTTATGTATGACAGGTTTGTGGGTTCTTTGGTATGATAGAAATGTGTTTAAATATAGTTTAATTAAATTTGAAATGTTTAATTTGCTTTCTCAGCGAATTGTCTTATCCCTTGATATATTAGCCATGAAATTTTTATGTATGATAGGTTTGTGGGCTCTCTGGTATGATAGAAATATGTTTAAATATAATTTGACTAAATTTGAAATGGTTAATTTGCTTTTTCAACGAATTGTCTTATCCCTTGATATATTAGCCGTGAAATTTTTATGTATGACAGGTTTGTGGGTTCTTTGGTATGATAGAAATGTGTTTAAATATAGTTTAATTCAATTTGAAATGGTTAATTTGCTTTTTCAGCGAATTGTCTCAGCCCTTGATCTATTAGCCTTGAAAGTTTTATGTATGATAACTCTGTGGGTTTTTTGGTATGATGAAAATACGTTTGAATACAGTTTGACTAAATTTTAAAATGGCTGACTGACTTTCTCAGCGAATTGTTGTGCAGCTGCGGGTAAAGTGTTCAGTTTGAAGATCGATTTTCATCCAAAGTGTTTAGGTTTCTATTATGCATCTGGTCGAAGATTTTCTAAAGGATATTTATGTTAATGTTCGGTAGAAATTTTCGTGTCCTCGCGATTTTCAAGAGTCTCTCCTCCACTCGGCGACAGGTACGGCGAGAGAATCGCTCGCGCTAATCGTTCCTCGCGCATGAAACGACGAGGCCACGTCGGTCTTTGTTTGTCATCCGCTCGTAACCTGCTTGGTCGTCGAGTTTAACATACACTGCCAAGAAAGGGTGTGAGAGGAGGCGGGGGAGGCTAAGAGAAAGAGCGAGAAAGAGGAAAAGAGATGAAGACAACGAGGGAATGAGAGAGAGGAAAATGGTGCCAAGAAGTACATATACGACTCCGTGCAATTGCGTATGGAAACTTTCCAGCGTGCACAATGTAACATCGTGCCGACATGTAGGTGGTTTATTAATCCGCTCAGATGCATATCTAATTGTATTATCTTCCGACGATGTTAAACGATCACGCGCTCGAAATAGAGATCGATCTCGATCGGCGATCGATCGGCGCTATTGAATTTTTTATCGTCGGCTTTTACGTCGATCGATGGAAAAAGCGTAGGAGATTTATACTCTCGGTTCGAGCGTTACGTGTTTAATTTTGACGATGAATATTGAACAACGTGTAATAGAAAATGCAAAATGCAACGAGCTCTGAATATAGAATTGCAAATGCGTGGGTATCGGCTCGTTACGCTCGACTATCCATTCTACAGATTTCCGATATTTGCATCTATGAATTCTCCAAGAATAAGATCGTTTTCCGAGATAGAAAATCAGGTTTTCCCCATTAATTCGACACAGATACGTAAATTGAAAAAGAATCCCTACGGCAAAAACTTTTAATTGTCAGTTCTAGGTGCACAGAACTACATATTATTCTGAGATTTACATGCCAGTTTGTATTCAATAACAGATTCGATTTCATAAAGAAACTCACTCTTTTAATCCACTCCAGTTTCCCACCTGTCCTACTATTCTTGACCTTTCGATTGAATTTTTTTCCAAAATTAAAAATCACTTTTTACCATCCCACACAAACTGTCAAGTAATCGCAATAATAAAAACTTTTGTCCTTCGTGCAAAAGCAATTCTTTCTGTCATTCTTAACCAGTTAACTGCGGAATTTATTTTAAAATCTCTAACATGATGCGGAATTAAAATCAAGCAGCGGCGTGTACGCACGTCGAACGCAAGGCAAATGCTCCTATTATAAAGTTTACGGTGAAACAAAAGGTGGAAAGATTATATTTTTATTCCATAAGAAATTTACAATGTACTGTTAAAAAAGTTAACACAGTGGAGCTCTGGATCGACGTGTATATACGTCGAACGTATTTAACTGGTTAAATGCACAAAACATCTTCACTTACTTATTACAATAATACCTAATATATAACTAATATAACTAATATACAATAATATTAAGGGGCCGGAAAGTAATGTCGTTTCTCCAGATATTTACCTCAAAAACCAATTGATCTTTATCGATCCGGCATTGAAAATTTGCACACTTGACAAAAGGTTGTTGATAACGGGAGTGATAACATTATTCATTCAAAATAAAAACTTGTTACAAATTTATTTCTTTAAATTTAACACTAAACCTACCGGCTTTACATCTGCTATATTGAAATATACGAAATATGTACTTTGGAAAATGAGATATGAAGAGGTGAAAAAGTTGGTCGGTTAAATAATGTTTGTTTTATACGATAGACCTAAAATATTTACTGAATGGCTGCCCAATCAATTTGGGGAATTTTTTTTGGAAAAAATCAGAAAGCGGTCATTTGACCGCCATGGTAGGTTTAGTGTTAATGTAAAAAAAACGACATTACTTTCCGATCCCCCCGATACAATATTTTAAAATGAAAAACTCTCGCTTCTCCAGCATGCCAACTTCAATCTTCATCCGAACCTTCCTCCACGCAGCACCACACAAATTACAACGCGAAACAACCCTCTGAAAAGTTCCAAATTACCCACCTCCCAACCCACACCGGTAGCACGTCCCTCCTGACCGTCTAAAAACAATTATCCTCCACCTCGAGATTCTCAGCAGCGCATCAGACTTCCTCCATTCAGTCCGCATCTCCGCCAGAGCGCCGTATCGTCGATCTTCATCCGGCAGGAGTGACACACCAGTCACGCCCAGCATTCATGACACCTACGTCCTTCCCTCGTACATCCACGACCCTGAAGAGAGGATTAGGAGTCTCTCCGAGAAACGGTAGATACCTACGTCGTCGCCGGGAACAAAGTTCACCGAGCGAGACGAGGACGGTGAGCCGAAAAGTTCACGAGCGAGACGAGGACGGTGTGCTCAAAGTTCACGAGCTAGACGAAGACAGAGAGCCAAAAGTTCACGTGCGAGACGAGGACGGTAGGCGCAAAGTTCACGAGCCTTAGACGACCACGAAGAAGTGGCTGAAGAGGTGGCCGAAGTGGAATGACCCCGCGGATCGTATTGTAAGCGCGTACCGGGTCCCTCGCGGAGGGTAACATATGCGTGATGGCCTGCGAAAGCTACGTCACGCAGGAACGCACCTTTCTTCCTCTGTTTCTTCGTCTTCTCTTCTTCCTCCCTTCTCTCGTCTCGGCTGCTCTTTTCGCTCCCCCATCCCCTGGATGCCAACTCTTACGACGGGGCTACTGAGGTCACCGTACGCTACTTGCCAGTGGTCGAAGAAACGGTCAACGGAAAGAGTCTCTGTGTTTTCAATTGGGTTTTGTTGGTGGGTGGGAAAATTGTGATTTAACCCTTTGTCTTTTAATAACGAGGGATAATTGTGACGCGGTGAATGGAATAGGAAATTTTGAGCTCTTGAAAAAGTATTAGATTGAAAATATCGGTAGGCCGGGAGACGATGGAATTTTCACTTGGGGTGGAAAATGGAAATTTAATTCGTTTGTCTTGAAATATGAGGGATACTCATGACTTCAATCATAATTGTGAAATCAATCAATCGATGTAATTTCAAACACATCGGCAGCCTGCAGATATTTCTGTCTTTTCTTTCCATTTTATGAATAATTAACAGAATTCTCTTACAGATGGCTCTTAGAAATTTTGAAATGTTGGGCTATGATATATTAAATGATAATTTAGGAAGTTATCTCCCAGAGATAACCGACATCAACTTCAAACCCATTATTTAGGAGCTTCAGCCTTCCCTTTACATCCGTTAATTACCTTCTCAATTTAATTAAAGGTTCCAAGCAACCCACAGTTATAATACATCCATTTGAATTTTCTAAAAATCCCACAAGTCCGACAAAGATTTACATTCACACCCGCTAATTGAATATCCGAGCCTTTATCTCCGCACCTCCACATCTTCGGACATAAAATTCTTATATATTTCAAGTAACTGTCACAAGATTAATGGCGAAATCATTCGTCGCCTCGTAACGGAGGACAGAAGCAAAATTTTACATAACCCATAACAGGTGACTTTTTTTTGTCTTTCGTTTCACATCCGCGACATATGTTCGCAGTTACGCGTTTACGATTGCCTCTGACGTGTCATTGCCGCATGTTCCTAAGGGGTGCCAATTAGAGCCGTAATAAATCCTCCATCCTCTTCCCATTTTCTCGTTTTCTTCTCGGCTAATAAACGTTGCGCTCGTCACGTGATACTCCATTGTGTACCACGGGAGGCCTTCCACCTGAAACAGCTGATTCGAACATTCTCCGCACGACCAAGGTTACACCTCCAAGGGAAGAAGACGTGGTCTTATTATGCGGAGTACCGTCACCTTCTCGATTGGATCGAGGTATTCGCTACTTGCTCGTCGCGGAATACTTGATAAGAATACCGAGAATGTCGACGGAGACGTGCGATCTTGACCTCCTCGGTGGTTTCTGTGCTTTTATGGACTTTTCGAATGATTTTACAAACATTTCACGCAGAAACGTATTACTCTGATAATTGAAGGTGGAAAAATGACTGTGGGTTTGAGGAAATTATTATTACAAAAAAAGTTTTACAGATGAGTTATTTGAAACAGGTTGGAATGACTGGTTATAATCTTTTTCGGGCTTACGATGGGTAAAAAAATCAAAGCGTGTTCAAATTGTCCACTGTCAAATTTAAGAAATTGTTCCTAAATTAATAATAATTATAAATCAGTAAAATAATCGACGTTATATCGGTTATATTTGAATGTAGTGAATAAGTACTTTGGAAATGGAAAATGAAGAGGTGAAAAAGATGATGAATTAAGTAATTTAGATTTTGTAAGATAAAAGTGGAATATTTACTGGAAGGATCCCCTCTGAATTTGGAGTATTTTTCGAAAAAATCGGCCACCTGCCATTATGACCGCCTGGCAGTTTTACTGATAACTCTTTGAGGCATGGGAACTCAGAAAATAAAATAACTCATGCTGCACCGACATTTTTTTTAAATGAACAAAGTTTGTTTATTTTTATTAACAATGTTATAAAATAATATAAATTTTCGCGGTGGGACTAAAAATATCCCAGCATGCATGTCCCGTTCCATTTTTAATCCCGCCGTGCCTCGAAGAGTTAAAGCGAGAAAAATAAAAAGAAGTTCGTTTAAAATGACATCATTTTCTTTAGACTGCAAGTAATTTGATTTTCAAGATTAAGCAAATTCCACGGTGTTTTGATTTTATTATTAGTTGGACACTTACCGGGGACTGCTTCCTCGCTACTTTATTCCTCCATCGGAGAGAGAATTTATAAGGCCGTTTGCACCTAACCGATTGCGTTTAAAATTCGCGAATGAGATTCGAACGTTCCAGAACGTCTGTAATTTCACCCTTTTGCTCGTCTCGTAACGTCGACCTCATCATGACCATATTTCACACCGCGGGATCTCATTCCGCATAGTAGCGTCGCGACATTCTCTCCCTCGGGATGGCTACCCGCGTGCACGGAGTACCTTCACCTACATAACACTAATAATAGTATGCACATGTGCATGTGCGAAAGTCTGTTCTGTATATCGGCACACGTACGATCTCGTACTTGCAGAATTTCCTGGTCTGCAAACAACCGCGGAATTGCAATGCGAGTGCTGTGCTAGTGCTACGTCTTTTTCTATATCATAAAATTCTACTTTAATTTTATTAATTTCTTTTTTTTATAGACGATGTTGTAATACCTGCAGGGACGTGATGGGAATATTTCTGTAGGTTTGTGGGGTATATAGTTACTTCGTTTTGAAATTTATAGGAGTTGAATGTGATTTTAGTAAGTTGGATTTAACACTAAACCTACGGACGTTATATTTACTAAAATTTAGATATACTGAACAAGTACTTTGGAAAAAGAGAAATCAGGAGATGAAAAAGATGATTAATTAATTAATTTACATTTTATGAGAGATAGAAGTGAAATATTTACTAAATGTCTTCCCTATCAATTTAGGTAATTTTTAGAAAAATTTAGGAGCCGATTATTTTGATCGCCTTGGTAGGTTTAACGTTAATATCTGTGATAGCTATTTAGAAATGTGTGCTGGTAACTGTGAGAGTAGTTTTAGTTGTTCGTTTGGAGATATTTTGAGCTTTGTTTTGGAATGGAACGAGACAACTGTCGACTCCGTTGAATTCTTAGAAAGTAGTTATCAACTTAGAAACGCAAAATAAGTGATGTTTTGAATTTTTCAAATTTTTTATTTAGATCGTTTTTACAATCGCCTGCGCTTAATTCTAGAACAATCGGCGTAAAATCTATTACATATAAATACGTCAAATAAATACTGCGCAAAAAGAGGAATCAAAATGTGGAAAAGATGCTTAATTCAGTAATTTATATTTTATAAGATGAATATGAAACATCTACTCTATGACTGCCCTCTAAATTTGAAGAATTTTTATAAAAAGAATGTGAAACCAGTCTTCCCGACTGCCTTTAACCCCGTTGACCCCTTGCCCTACGATTTCTATTTTGACCGTGTGCGCAATAATTCAGAATTAATTCCAGAAATCAAAGTTTCTTCCTGATTTATAATATTTCCTTCAATTGAATGCAATATTAATATCATAGAAATAATTAAATCTTCTCGTGACTCAATGACATTTCCAATTTAATATTTTCTAGAAAACTTCAAAATTTCCTATTCCTATCACTTTCAAATTTGTCAAAACGCTCAGTCTACACCTTACTAACAATTCCGCACCCGCACAACACAACCCGACATTCAAACACGGTCACCCAGCGTTCCAAGATTTACACATACTCGTGGCCACGTATACCTAACAATTACAGTGTTCGCAAATTATAATCAACCATTAATTACAGTATACATGTGCATCCATATATTTATTCCTAAACGCGCACACAAACATCCAATTCCTCCGCGATACACCCTCTTCTACGCGCGCACACGAACATTCGTGCGAAACGTTTCGCGCACCCACATAAAAGCGCGCCGTCAATGACACGCTAACACTATCGCGAGGAACCCCGCACACCGGCTACTGCATTATGCATTAGTCATGATTACAAAGTAAGTGGCGTGCTCGTGGCGCGTCTATAGTAATAACGGCGTATTTGCGGTGCTTATGATTTTCCACTTGAAATGGGCATAACCCGCTTTAATGGCACGGCCGGCCCTCCCGGTCGCGCATAACTTACGGCAGATTTACAACGCCGAGGATCCAACGACGGGCAGCGGCTCGCTGACGGCACTGATCCTGTTAACGCCGTGACACTAATCTCTCCTTCCTACCTGTGTATGCATGTACGCCTTTTCTTTTCCTGCGTCGCTACGTACGGCCTTTAAAGGCCGTTACGCTCGGCAATTATTGTCGCCGTGAACGAGCACTTACGCTGCGGTAAGCCGGGGACAATTAATAAGGCTGAAGTTGCTGGATTCGCGCGGGTTGCCTTCCTCTTCCGTGCTTCGTGTTTCCGATCGGTTGGAGATGATCGGTTGGATGGCTGATGAGATGGAGATGATTTGTTTTGTTTGATAGCTGTGTCTAGTATTTGTTTTTATTGGGGACGAATGGGTGGAGACATTTGAAGGCGTTTGAGTTGGTTGTTGAGTCTGACGAACTGTTGACTTGCGGTGCAGGGATGACTATAGTGAGGGACCAGAAACAAGGCACTTGGGACGGAAGGGGAGATTACTCTCGCGCCGCCTATCGCGCCAATAGCGCGTCAAAATCGAAAATGCGCGAGGGAGAGGGATGCCCCTATCCGTCGGGCGAATCAGAGCAAAGTACCCCTCAAGTGCCTTGTTTCTGGTCCCTCACTATAGGAAGGCTGCTATTGCTGGATTTATATAAGTTGCCCTTCTTTTCTGGGATTTGTGTTTCTGATCGGTTGATTGGAAGATGCGATGGGGATGATGGTGTTTAGTTTGAAGGTTGGTCTTTGTAGAGAATGAATGAGTGCAGAACTGTTAAAGCAGTTTCGTTAATTGTTGGTTGCGTTGAAATTCAAATATAAATATGTCCGATGACTGGGACCTTTTCTACTTTCTACAAATTTATAATTATGCAAATATGTGAATGGCTCATTTCTAGAAACTTTTCTTGGTCCCTTTCTTCCCCGTTTCGCGAAATCCTACAATTTTAATCTGGGCTCCGAACCACCAATACTTTTATACTTTTTTGTACGTTTATAATTATCCCTCATGACAATAAATTTTATTGACAATGCGAATTGAGCCTCGTTCCATGATTGCTTCTGGTGTCTCGAAGCTGACGATTGTTGCATTGTATCTGAAACTCTGTAACTTGTTTATTCGCCGGTAATGGAGAGATTAATGGATAAATTTGAAAATGATTGCTTAGGTGATGAATTATGAGTATAAAAATAGTTGATGGAAGTGAGCTGTTATATTGCGGTAGGCCTATGACAATTAATCAGGCGCAAGTGGCTGGATTTCCGAGTGTCCTTGTCTAGTTTCTGTTCCATCTCGTTCGGTGGGAGTAATGTGTATAGCTTGAATACGTAAATTTGAAAGTGATTGTGTTAAATTGATGGCTTAATTGCACGCATGATGAATTGTGAATATGAACACCGTGATGGAAATCTGTAAATTCTTAGAATTGAAAATGAAAATTCCCCGTGAAACTGTATTTATCATTTATTAAATTGATCATGACACGGAGCTTGTATGCAGTATCGCGTGCACTTGTATGCATTTTTACCTTTCACTGTTTTCCTTTTCAAGGCTGACCTTGTCAAGGCAGCTGTAAATAATGGAAATGACAGTCCTCGCATCCGTTCATTCGCTTTAACCTTTGACCACGTAGAATAACAGAGTCTTTTCATCGCTGTCATGCTGTTAGTCTTCGCCATAACCGTTCAACTTTAACAACCAAACTGGTAGGACTATAATGGGTATGGGGTCAAAAGGTCATGCTATCACTTAATTATATATTATCATTTTTAAAATTGTATCTGAGTTTTACATCAATCTATTTGATGTGTCGATGTTCTATTACATCTGTGATTTGTTGCATCTTAAAAATTAAATATTCAATTCGTCGTCTAATGATTTCTACTATCAATACCAATCAAGAAATCCCTCCCGTATCTAAAATTCAGTATAATACCTTACTCCATGATAAGATCTCCATTTCATCAAGATTAAATACCTATTAAGATATTAGCCATTAAATTATACCCATTAAATCGATTGAAGAATCGATCCAATGACTATTATTAACGATACGTTTGCCATTTCGATTACCTTCCTCGAAGCGCGCGCTACGAAAATTAGCATTTTCTGCAATCCGCGTGTATTGAGAAATCCGCATAATTGCCAGAGTGCTACTTTTTACGTCGCAGATATACAGAACTACCGAGGAATAGTGTGTGCCCCGGAGGATCGTTAGAACAGCATGAAAAAGAGCCTCGGACGACAACTGACGACTATCAGTCATCGGTCTGACAGACTCTTGATTGTAATTTTTTATCCTGACCTGGCCGAGCATCATTTTGGAGTTAGAACGACCGGCGAAATCTCGATGGAATCCGATGAAAAAGGCTCTCGAAGCGGAGAATAATTAAAGTCGACCCGACGGTGCTGTGCTATCTTTATTCCTGTCGCGCGAACGCTCTATTCTTGACCTCGGGGGTCAATTCATTTTAACGGCGGTACCTCGCTGGATAATTTATGTCCGTCGCCTTTAGACGCGAATTTCTCGTGTCACTTGGCTTCCTTCTTATTCTTTCAACGCATTTTGTTCAGGCAAATTAAGAATGTATCAGATGATTCTTCACAGCTGTAGAGAGTTTGAGCTGTGTGGTTTATTTCTAAGATGAACTCGGTGTGATTCATTGTTTATTATGTTTTATTCGAAGTTATTGATTTGATTTAGTTTGTTGAAATTATATTATATTTCTTTGAAGTGACAATTATATTTGTGGGAAAATTATATTGGCAGAACAAGCTGCAAAGGATGGAGAAGATTTAATTAAAGTTCTTGATGTAACACAAAGTAATTTGTAGTAATAGGTAGCAGACATTTGCTCTTATTAAACTAATCAGGTTTTCTATAAAAACTTGAAAGACATTGAAATTGAATTCCTGAATGATTTATCATATCCTTAACTAAAGGAAAAATTGCAAAATTGCATTTTCACGTCTTACTGTTATTTTGAAACTTGTCCAATAAACATTCTGACATAATATTAAAAATATCGTTGTCTCGAAAAATTAGTAAAAGTAACTTGTAATTATTAAAAATTATTTCCTCTTCGTAATTTCTAAAATTCTGGTCCATTCCCACATTAAACAAGTGCACGAAACTCTTTTGAAAATATATTATATATCATTGAATTGACAATTAATATTTGTGGGAAAATTATATTGGCAGAACAAGGTGCAAAGGGTGGAGAAGATTTAATTAAAATTCTTGATGTAACACAAAGTAATTTGTAGTAATAGGTAGCAGACATTTGCCCTTATTAAACTAATCAGGTTTTCTAGAAAAGACTTGAAAGACATTGAATTCCTGAATGATTTATCATATCCTTAACTAAAGGAAAAATTGCAAAATTGCATTTTTCACGTCTTACAGTTACTTATAAACTTGTTCACTAAACGTTCTGACATACTATTAAAAAGATCATTTTCTCGGATAATTAATAAAAGTAAGTTGTAATTATTAAAAAATTAGTTCGTCTTCGTATGTTTCTAAAATTCTGGTCCATTCCCACATTAAACGATTGCACGAAACTCTTACGTTACATTACAAAATGAAGAGAACTTCATGAAAATTATTCATCTTCAACTCGCAAGGTTAAAAACAGAGGTATCCTCTCAGTCGCTTCTGGAAACAATGCCGAAGACCGAGTGTGAAATAT
This sequence comes from Cerceris ruficornis, assembly GCA_963989415.1. NCBI lineage: Eukaryota > Metazoa > Arthropoda > Insecta > Hymenoptera > Crabronidae > Cerceris > Cerceris ruficornis. The sequence continues at coordinate 10,017,023 of OZ022527.1, forward strand.
CGTAACGACGTGTTAAAACGAACTAACAATAGCATGTCGTCGCACCTTGACGCTGAACTCAGCTGTGCTATGAGAACTTCTTCGAAGCCGTTGCTTAAACGTTCCCACAAATTATTTTACCAAAGTGTTGCAATAAGCTGCATAGGCACATCTTCATCTTTGAAAGAAACACTTTTTTTCCACGTAAAAGCATTCCCAGCCGTCTTTGAAGCTATCACAGCTTTTACGTGCAATTTCAGCAACCCCTCTGTGACTACGTGTGGCAGATCATTTTTCGCACGTCCGCAAACAACTGCGGGATGCAACGAGGCGAGTCGAATGTTCTGCAAACAATAGTTTTGTGCTTCGAGATATTCTGAATTCGAGTTACGATATTTGTCGTACGTGACTCAGACGTGCTACCGCACTCGTAAAACTTGCGGTTAGGATGTATCTTTCGAATAGAACGTGAGAGAATGCTGTGGAAATGTTAGAGGCATGTCTTTCTGCGATTTTCCTTGGAGCGCCTCAGAAGAATTCGGTGATAAAAAAGAAAAATTTCAGTTTAAATTTGTTGGTGAAGGAATTTGTATATTTCAAAATTTGTTAACCCTTTGCAGTCCTATGTCGAGCTATACACGACACAGCGTTTCATTTCATTTTATTTTCTAATAATTTAGTATCGACTTTTCAATTTGATAATGATTTTGTAATTTCACCTAAATTAGTATCTATAGTTACTGCTATCATTTAAAACATTGAAAAACCAGCGATACAAAATGTTGGGAAATTAATTTCATTTAGTTCGCTACAAAATTGACAAAATAATTCGGACTGCAAAGGGTTAATGTTTAATTAACCCTTAGATTAATCTAATTAACCATTATATGTTGGATTACATTTATAAATTTGTGACTTTTCACCCCCTGCCGTACAATAACGAGTGGCACTCGTGACGCGATGAATAAAATAGGAAATTTTAAAGTTTTCCAAATACCACAGAGGTTCCTTTTTTTCTAAAGTGTTTAATAGATTTAATCCCGGTAATTCTAGTGTTAATATTATTTATAAATATATAATAGGGTGCCATATATCATGAAGGATGCATTCTACGTTATGCGGTGTCGCATTGCAAATATAAATTATTAATATATAGACATTTGAAACATATAGAACAAATAGAAAATGTTTTATTCATTATCCGTTTAGTGTTTTCGGTAACATGGTACGCCAGAATTTGAGATAAATGAAAGTTAGGATTCTAAATGTCCGTACACTTAATGAAGAAGTTAAAACACATGTAGGAACAAGTTCGTTCATTTTTTAGCTCTGTGGGAACTTTCCACGGCGATGTAGGAGGCAGTTTTAGGTATCTCGATGAAAGAGTTTTCTGTTAGAGGATAGTAAGCTAATAGAATTTTTATGAGCAGTTGTAAATACTTAACGTCGAAGTGATGAAGACATTAGATAATGACTGTCGTAGAAATGACTTTTACGGCTGCTGTTTTTACCTGTTTTTTTTTGCTGGCCGCTGTGAAACTCTACGAATTTCAAATCTACACTGAATATGTGTACTATAGGTTCAACTTTCCCACTATGCACCACATTTTCTATTTATTCGCACAAAACTTCCGCAAAGTTCTTAAAAATAGATCCATATTTTATATCCATCGCAAATCCCCGGAGTACAAAATAATTCCCTAAGAAAAATCTCATGCAAAACCCCCCACGTAAGAACAAAACATGCACACAGATTCTTCCACGTCTACAAAACTCTCTCCCATGTCTGCACTATTTAATTCCACCAGAATACGATATTACTTCAACACTAGAACTACCAAACCAGTCAAAATGACTGGTACACAACTTTTTCTAAAAATTATCCAAGTTTATAGAAGAGTCAGAGAATAAATATTCTACGTCCATTTCAAAAAACATAAATCGTCGAATCGATCATCGTTTCCGGCTCTTGATTCCTCCTTTTTAAAAGTAATTATTTAATATATTGAAATATGATAGATTTAACGCCGGTAGTTCTAGTATTAAGTATAACACCCCCCCCCCCCCCCCCACACACACACAAACCCGCTAAAACGAATCTTTAAACCTTAAACCCCAAAAGAAGCCGCCATGAAACAACCTCTCACAATAGCATAAAAGAAAATCACCACCGTAACCGCAACCACTTCTGATTCTATCCTCCAAGAAGTTCGGCCACGGTACGTGTTAGTACCGCCGTAAAATTCCCGGCGTTTAACGATGACAAGAATTTATTGGATATTTTTGGTAGCCAAAGTGGCCACTGACCCCTACATCCATCCTTCTCGCTCGTTCTCCGTTGACCTAAAATTTTTCTCTGCCCTTCGTCGCGGTAGATACTCCTCTCTCCGATCAAACTGAAAGATAATGGCGCCAGGACGGGTCCATTTATTGGGCGTAAATCTCATCTCCGTCTAGCGCCGCTCTCAGCCACCGTGTAATCGCGTCCTACGGTTATCCCTCTTAACGTATTTCATCGAAATTCCTGGTGTCGAAAGACACCGTTTACACGGGCCGACGTTGAGGAAGCTTTACGACGTACCCACCTTTTCGCTACCGCCTCGTTACGAAAGACCTCGGAACGTCAGGACCTCGGGAGAACTCCTGACGAGGAAAATGTACGAGCATGGCCCGTGGTTCGTCGCGGATTTATCGGCTGTCCGATGATGCACGAAAATACGAGGTAACCGTGGAACGATAGGGAGCCGGGTAACGCGGAGCTTTTGGTCGACGAGTTACCGCGAATTGGATTTATCGTTGCGTAGCGCGTGGAGTTTCGTCGACGAGGTAAGGGAGAATTTATCGAACGAACTCGAGCTCTCGATACGAGAGGAGAGATAGACGATTTATGGGGATGCTCGGGGCGACCCGTTCGAGGAGATGATTTCCCGTTTAGAATGCTTTCTGGAAAGGACTTCGTTGGATGTGAGTAAGGGGAGAAAGTGAATGGCACCTGACAGCGGGGTTTAGTGGGATTCGATATTCCGAGAAGATCGGTAATTAGGGAGTCTTTTTTTGGTGCGGGAAGTAGCGTTGGGTTGGAGAAACGTTTTTCTTGGATGTTTGTTATGGGGTCGAATTCTTTTAGGAAGGTGATATTGCGGAGATAGATGTTATGCTTGGTTTAAAATACAATTGAAATTTTAGGGTACTTTGGAATTCGAGTTTTGTTGTGGTGCTGAATAGGAGTTAGCAGTTGTGGGCGAAGGAAATTAGGTTGGCTTACTGGAGAAGTTGGGGGTGGATAAGATAGTTTAAAAACAAAATTAAGTGTCCTATAATTTATATTCTTTAGAAAGCAGAAGTAAAATTAACCTTTTGCACTCTGATGTCCAGTGCGACTCGACACGGTTAGCATAGGCTATAGAGATTAAAATTATTTTACAAAGAAATAAGTTTAAATGAAAAGAAAATTGAATTCTTCATTCTAGTCTCACCACTCATCAGAAGTGAGATATTTAACACTAAACTTACCAAGGCGGTCAAAATGTCCAGATACCAATTTTTTCTAAAAATTTCCTAAATTGATAGGGGTTCCATGCAGTAAATATTTCACTTCTATCTCTCATAAAATGCAAATTAATTAATTAATCATCTTTTTCATCTCCTGATTTCTCTTTTTCCAAAGTACTTGTTCAGTATATCTAAATTTTAATAAATATAACGCCGGTAGGTATAGTGTTAAATCCAACTTACTAAAATCACATTTAATTCCTATAAATTTCAAAACGAAATTTCCTAAATTGATAGGGGTTCCATGCAGTAAATATTTCACTTCTATCTTATAAAATGTAAATTACTAAGTTAATCATCTTTTTCACCTCTTCGTTTCGTCTTTTCCAAAGCATTTTCCAGTATATCTAAATACAATAGCAGGTAGTTTCAGTGCTAAAAATTAATTTCCAAGTAGACTAACAGCCTTAAAGTAAATACGCCCGAGTGCAAAAGGTTAAACTACATTCAAATTTGTTCATTTTTCCAATGTGTTCATCCATGAACAAGTATCGAATTATGTTTGAATATTGCTAAATTGTCACAAAATGTCCCAAAAAATTATCAAGCCTCGTAATATCAGGACAAAGACAGGCAAGTTATCAAAGAAGAAATATGTACTGACGGGCTGGATTTTTTGTTTTTCAGGTGAGGTGTCTGGTGAAAACGCATCCGCGGGCTCTGGACCACGTAGCAACGATCGTGGAGAGGCGGCTGATTTAGGAACACATACGAAAAACAACGACGGGGCCACCCTGGCCGCGAACACAGCGGTCGACGCTAGGGGCGGAAGCCCCCAGGGCGCCCACCTTTCCGGTGCGGCCACCCCTAGACCCCCGAGAGGCAGAAGGCGGCAGAATCAGAATGGTCTCGACACTACTCAAGTATGTTTCATTTGTTATATTTAAATAATTCTATCTCTTTCAATTAGTGGGAGCAAATAGTCTTCTTTTGACAATGTTATTTTTAGTTTAAAATTGGAAATTAAGTTAAATATTGGAAGTTATAAGGCAGCGAGGCTGTTGGTAGCAAATAATACTAATTAAAAAGGGGAATAATTATAAAACTATGTAGCTACCGCGTTGCCTGGAAATTAAAATCCGCTTTGGAAATAAACCCTATCACGATTTTTGAGGATGGCATAAACTCTGTTCCGAAAATAAGCGTTAGCATTTTTTTCATTGGGGGAAAATTAATACAAGACCGAGGCCTATTTTCAGGAAAACAAGATTTACAGAAAATTTAGTGAATAATTATTCGAAATGATTTTTTCAGTAATTTAATAATCCTGCAAATTCTGTGGGTACGTGTGAAAATGGTTTATCGAAGTCAGAATTCTGACAGATTGAAACTAGTTTGCAAAAATAATACAAAATTAAATCCTTTGTCAGATGTGATATTTGCCTTTTGCATAAACTTCAACACGTATTACAAAATACAAGTGTAAATATCCCAACCCCTTGCCTTACTATTTAATTATGAAGTTTTCGACGTAAACATTATCATTTAATTTTGCATTGAAATTGATCGATTTAAAATGATTAAGTTATTACTACATCTATTAATTTACTACGGAAAGATAATAAAAACAAATTTTATTAAAGAGAATTACAAGATAGAGGATGAATGTAGCATGTCAAACTTAAAGGCACTGAATACTAATGCGGGCGACGCTCGTCTTTTCCTCTTAAGGTGTTAAAGTAGACAACAAATAATTTAAAGGAAAGTTCGGGCACTGATGCCATCAATACACAAAAATCCGCAGTCTAATCATCCCTGACGTTCGTCATCAGACCATTTCCAAACTTTTAAAAAAATCTCGGTATCTCTCCCAGCCATGCAAGTACAGTCGTCAGTCCTTCTGTTTGTCCTTCGGCATATAAATTTTCGTAAAACCCGTGTCACTCGCGAGTTGAAGCACCACTTGGAAACACGTGCGAGGAGAGACTTGGAGAGACTTCTTGCACAGCGCTTTGGTCCATCATTCGGTTGTTTAAGCGGTAGCACGTACACGTGTACACGAAGAGTCCCGTTCGAATCTGACCGGATCGCCGGTCTCTGGCACCGATGTCAACCAAAGCCGCAGTGTCATTCCGCCGTTGACATCCGTGTACCCGTTCGACGCTTCTGTAAACGTTCTCCACGGCGACGAGAAAAAGATAGCAGCTCGGTAGCTGGTGGTTGGAGCCAGGAGGAAAAAAGTCGATGGTCATCCTTCGAAAGAAATGGTCGTTCAATGACACGTGGGAAGTTTTCTAGTCGCTATCGCTACTCTCTTTCGTCATGGACGGAATGAAGATCTCTTTGTCGTGGCGGGAGACAGGAAGATCGATCGTGGTGGAACAGATCGACTGATCCGAACACCTTTATGGTAGCTGGCTCAATGAATTTCCTCGATAACGCTTTTATTCCTGGGATTTTATCATTCATTCAGATTCCTTTCTCAGGTTTCATGTCTATTGGGTTTTGTAAATTCTTGGGTTTCTGTAGAAAAATGAGCGTTTAATACTGTACGGTAGCAAGATATAAATTCTGGATGATACTCAGAATTATCTTTTAACATTTAACGTAATACGGTTCACCGAAAGAAAAACTTGTAACTGTATTATTAACTAAATGCTGTTTTTTGCAACGATTGCAATATTATCTTAGGTGCCAGAAACTCGACGGCACTTTGGCGCGAAAAAGTCCTAGAAGGACTTTTGTCACATTACATAGTATAACGCAGAAACCAAGTAATATATTATAATAATCTTTGATTTATTTGAATTGATACGCGTTGAGGAACATATCTTTTCCAAAAAAATCAAATTTTATTTCTTATAACTGTCTACAGAATAATACATCTTAAAGCAATTCTCAATATGCATTGGAGGGTGGTTTGAACAAATTTCGTAGTAATAAGTGGTTTCACGTTCTCCACCTGGCGTTTTTCTATCAAAACAAACACTGCAGTCTCGTTTCCTTTCTCCTGCATTGGGAATATGTAGCTTTTCTGTTCTTGATTTAGTAATATTCTTTGTTTTTATATATTCTATTTATTCTACTGTCCGACGAGGATGACATTTTCGACGAACGCACTTCTAATATTTTTTGCTGAATTTTTTTTATATATCTGATATTTTCTTTATATATTTTAGTAACTGCACCATATTTTGATTTGAATTCTTGCGCCATTTCAATAGAAAACTTTAAGAAAACATGCATTTCTCAAAAATTTGTGCTGGAATAAGTTGATTCCCCACAATCACTAGTAAAATTTGATGTCCCATCAGAGGGGACAGCCGCGCGCAAAGGGTTAAATATCCCCGTAAGAATAAATACACCTAAAGTATCGATACAGTTAGGGTTAATTTCTCTTCGATTTACACACTTTTACGTATAAAAATCCACAATTCCGATTTACACGCTTCTCTGCGGAACCTATCACCCACGTAAATCAGGGGATAAGTGCACATCCAAAAACAATCGCACAAGTATCTCCACACTCCAAGCACACGCATAAATCAAAACCCGATGCTTTCACGGCGCACGTTCACCTTTGTCATTTCTCTGCATCCTCTGGAAGTATCGTCCCACGGAATGGCAATGAAACTCCCGGAAGCCTTAAACCGTCACGGTTCTCCATTCACGTAGAATCGATTGAAAAATTGATCATAAGAGCCGAGCCGTCTCGCGGACATTGAACGGAACTGTCCCATTCGGCGGTTTCTCCGGCGCGAAGCTGGCAGCTCGCCCGGATCGTCCGTTCGAAACATATCGGGGATCGTGTCTATGCCGCGATACCCGGAGCTGGTCCCTTGTCAGGAAGAGGTCTCGAGGCGAGAAAGAGATTTACCGTGGCCTCTTTGAGAGCGGCTTCTCTCGGACTCCTCGGGGACCCTATTCTACGCCAATCGAGTCTCGTTCTTCTTAGTGTCACGGCGCGCTCTCGCCGCCGAAGAGGAGTCAACTCTTACGCCACGCGTTGCCTTCATTACCATATCTCAGATGCAATCTGTTCTTGGGAATTAATGCACCGAGATATTTCCTGCTGGCTCTACGATCTTACCTATGTGAAACCGCGCTCGCGGCTACTGACGTTTTCAATGACCAAGGACGCCGGGAGAGACTCTCTTTCGCTTTTATTTGCGTTTCATGGTCTGCGGATGGCGGGCTGAGGGTTTTTAATTAATTTTTGAGCCGTGGGTTGTGAGAGTAGGGGGGTGATTTTGCGACTGGTTTTGTTTGGGAATGGTGGGGAATTATGAAGTGGAGATTAACACGTTGAATGCCATTGGAGTCACTGGTGACCGGCGCTATTTAATTTAATGAAATTTCTTACAAATTTAAAACAATGGAATATTTATCTGCTGCTATTAAAAAAGTAAAGTGCTGCCTAATATACAGCTATTGTTACCTTTAACATTTTTGCTCTATAAAGATACGGTTTTAATAGAAAAATCCAGCTGCGCCAGGACTATTTAACACTAGAACTACCGGCGTTAAATCAGTCATATTTCAAATTATTAAATAAGTACTTTGAAAAAGGAGGGACCAAGAGGCGGAAAATATAATCGATTCGGTGATTTATGTTTTTGAAGATGGACACAGAATATTTACTCTAAGACTCTTCTATAAACTTGGAGAATTTTTGGAAAAAATTGTGTACCAGTCATTTTGACTGGTTTGGTAGTTCTAGTGTTAAAATTGCGCGTGTGCACATCTGTGGAAAATTGAAAACCTTGCTTTGTCATTATAAAAGAAGCGTATTCCTTTTAAAATTATGTTTTGCAATATAAAAAAATAAAAACATACACCGGATTTACCTGACAACGAAGTTATCAGCTTCTATTACAATGTCGCTGCTGCGGCGACAACGGAGTGCAAAGGGTTAATAACATAAATTATAAAAAGATTCATGGTTTTTTAAATCGGTGGTCGCAGTGACTATCTCGAAACGATATCTTACAGGGAAAATTAACACAAATTAAATGTTTCTTCGTTTCTACCGAAGTGAAACTTTTTCCATTAAAATCGCATCTTTACAAAGCAGAAACTTTAGAGGCACGAAGAGATATGTAGGCAGCAGGACTTTAACTTTTTGAGAACAACGCGTAAATATTAACTGAATCAACAAATTCGTAAATATTACAATTCCTATAATTAATTTTTATTACCTATAAGTAATAAAAATACAAAAGTCCTATAAAATTTCATTAAATTCAATAGCGCCGGTCATCGCTGACCCCCATGTCATTCAAAGCGTTAAAATGTGTTCAAAAGTAAATAATACGATTGACTCAGTGATGTAAGTGATTCATTAAGATTTATTCTTTTTGTGATCAGGTTAAAACCGAGCGACTCACACCAGACAATAATTCGACGTCATCGAGGAGCGTGACTCCTTCGTCGTCGAGCCACCCCGGAACGCCACCAAATGCTACCCCCTTGGCTGGACCCGACGGCCCTCCACCACCCCATCACCTCAAGCACATGGAGCAGATGATGGGACGAAATTACAGCGACTTCATGAGAAGCCTCGCTGCCAAGTACAACAATGCCAATCCTAACGAGTGAGTAGACCTTGATTTACCATGATTCTCGAAATTCGTGACCCTAATGAACACTTTGCGTCATGTGTCACTATTACTTGAAGCATAGAACGCTAACAATGGCTCCTATCTTGTATCAGAATTATAATACAATTTTCAATCGCATGACTTTATGCAAAATCATACGAATTTCACAAATATCGAAAGAGACTTTTCAACTATGACTTACATATTGTTACGAATTATTATGAATAACGAAATTGTTAGAGTTTCGAAAGTACTAGAGCGTTAACAACGAGATGTGAATGTTTATAATAATGTGTCAGAGAGTTGTCTGTGGGTTGTCAGATTGGCCGGACCTGTTCAAGTAGAATCGCTATTTTTATAAACGATTAGTTTTATTACGTCGCGCTGCAACAATATTATATTAGGGGACCGAAAAGTAATATCAAAATTTATATCAATATTAATATCAAAATCACTGCAAAATTTTCACATTAGATGACAAAAGGTTATTGATAACGAGGATGACTACATCATTCATTAAAAATAAAAACTTGTTATAAATTTATTTGTTTGAATTTAATGTAAAAAAAACGAAATTGCTTTCTGGTCCCCCTAATATATTCATCAAATTATTCATTTTAGATGTTGCGCTATAAAATGTAAAAACTTAGAAATCACAAATGTGAAAACAACATAAAAGATCGATCCTACGAAGTACCATCTTCTCGCACAATCGCTAGAACTAACGCGGGACCTTGAAATCCTTGAGATTCCGCGTGCAAACTCGCGACGACCGAAACGCGCGAAAAGTGCATCCCCAAAGTGCACTTCACCACCGCCGCTTGTCCGACAGTTCCGACGAGGATACAAAGCAACGGAAGGAAAATATTGATCGTCTTGTTACTTGCCTTGAAATATTGATATTCGATGAACAAGAGTGGCTGGCTATCTCAGACCTCTTGCAATACCGTCGCGCGAAACCGGTTGCTCGTTTGCGGAATACGTTGACTTTCAACTATGTCCCTTCTGGCACTCCGTTCGAGACAGGTCGAACGGAAGGTGCTCGACTGATCGTTCGAGTGTCTCGAACAGATTGGAATGACGAACGTGGATTTCTGAAAGCCCTTGCGAACGATGCTTGGGATTCGTGGCATTTCGAGGAGAAAGTATCGCGCTTGTAGTTCCAATTCGTACGTTGAAAATACCGCGGTTCTTCGTAGTACGAGGAAAATGCATTAATCCTGGCGAGAATGCGGAGGACATGTCGGGAATCTATCTGTTCGTACTTCCTTCAGGACGATTTCTCTGTACGATTCTCGTGTTAACGCTTGTGAAATACCCGATTAAGGTCTGCGTTAGTGAAGATATCTGTTTATTCTGATGTATAGACATGTACTGCTACTGTGGTAGAGTCATCTTGGAAATGATGCATTGTTTTCTCTTTTTGGTTGATGATTTTAGGAAAAATTGTTAAATATGTAAATAATGATTGATACCTTTTTAACTGAATGTAACATGTTTTTGAAATTCTTGGATTTCATGTTCCACTTTGATTCTTAAAATTTGGAAGAAATGATATCATGGTAGTTCTTTAAAACTGAAACATGTCCATGGTTATAACAATAGAAAATGGTGCATCTCTTCCTATGGTTTCTGTATGAAAATAACCCTGTATATCGGTTATTTCAGATCGATATAATATTCTAATTGATCAGGTTGACGCGATAATCTGTCTTTGCCAGCGATATATCAGAGGTGACGTCGAAACTCTAGTTCTATAATAATTATAATTATAATACTGTATAAAATGATGCAAAAGTGAATCCGCAAGGAGTAAACTTTCAAAAGTCTCTTTCTATCGCGCGCATTTTCGTAAAGAAGTGTAAATTGGAGAGGATAGAGACATGAAAAAGAAACGGTGTTTACGGTTTACAGCTACTTCAGTACACCTAGAAACGGCTACCCTCCCGGATTAGATCCAAGGTTTCCGGCCTTTAAAACCGCCGCGACACCATTCGTCGGTCTAATGGCCCCTCTGGGCGCACCCCAACCACCGACCGTTCCGACCACTTCCCCTCTTTCCAGCAAAGACCCGAAGGAACAGAAGCAGGATAGCCTCTTCGGGAACCCCGTATTTCCGCCGATGCTCGACATGTCCTCGACGCAGGCACTCTTGCACATGGTGAGGACCGCCAATGCCGCCCAGAATGCCGCAGAATTGGAAACGTATCTGAAAGGTGAGCTCTTCTTCCTCTTATTTTATTCCTTTCGTATCTTTTTCATCTTAATTGATATCATGATGGATCCTTGATATGGTGATTTTGCGTAGAGTGTATGGTTTCAGGTGAGTTTTGAATCACCGATGTTACTTTGGATTCTTTTAGCTTTTTGCGGGAGAATTTGAAACTCTAACTGTCGGCGGTGTATGTGGTATATTTAAATATAGTATATAAGTACTTTAGAAAAGGAGGAATGGAGAGGGGAGAAAAATGATTAGTTAAGTAATATTTGTTTTGTAAGATTGAGGTGGTTAATTTGCTGTGTGGCTTCGATATCAAGTTGGAGAATTTTTAGAAAAAATTGGACACCGATTATTTTGATTAACTTTGTAGGTTTATGGTTACTGCGGAAGTTTTACTGATATTTTAAGAATAAAATTATCAAGGCGGTTTAAATGGTCGATTGCTAATTTTTTCTGAATATTACACAAATTGATAGGGGAGCCACGCAGTAGATATTCCACTTCTATATTATAAGAATTAAGTTACTTAATTTATCGTCTTTTGCACCTCTTGATTTCTCATTTTCCAAAGCACTTATTCAGTATATTTAAATATAACAGATATAACGCCGGTAGTTCTATTGTTAATCCTTTGAACTGGAAGTATTTACTTTCCCCTTTAAATCCTTGCGGACGGAGACTTTTTTGAATATTGAGAAATAAACATTTCTTTGGCGATCAAATACCACGTTTTTATCAGATAGTCGGTGCGTTAATGTATCGCTATTGTAAATTATTATTTGCGAAATCATATGCAACGGTTACATTTCAATTTTTTAATTCTAACCGCGTATACATGCGCCGATAAACAATAATCAGATATTTTCTCAGACCACACATATGTGTCCCGAGTTCTTAAAGGGTTAAAGGGTCAGTCAGAATTTAGTATACCGAAGTTTCGAAATAACTGTCATCGAGGAATATCAAAATAATTCAGAAGGTCATTGCTTCTTGCACCAAGCTACGGGTTGCTGATAGCGATATTATTTAACCACCAAAGAAAATATATTGCTGCATAAAAAGATGCCAACGACAGTAAAACAAATTTTGTAGATGACAAACTATCTAAGTGTCACATATTCCAAAAAATGTCTCATTCTATAATCGGAAACAAATTCGACAAGAATACCCTATTCCCACAAAATTTCATTTATCATACATTTAAAATTACAAATAATTCGTAATTCAAATTTCTATTAACGTAATCAGTCCATATTAAATTCAATAAAAAAAAAATTGTCATTCTTACACGACATTAAAATGCTTTTACGGTATATTCTTCGACGATTACTGATTACGATAGCAGGTAATATTTTTTTAATCGATTACGTAACCGTGGATCAATGTAATATGTTCGTTGTAAATGAAATATCTTCGGGTAATATTTCATTGAATGTTATAAACGTAGGATTCACTGGCGACCGTGCCAGCCGCGGTGCTCTGTTTACATTCCACGGCGCGGTCGAGCCTCGAGGCCACCGCGGCTCACAATCAGTGCCTCGCCGACGGCGTAACCGAACGGACGTCCGACTCAGAGTTACGAACACTTATTATCGCTTTCCGATTATTATTTAACTCGTCAATTCTGTATTATTTATGCATGGTACTTACATTGTTGATTACTATAACTATATACGTTGCCTATTACATATATGTAGATACATTTTTGGCTCCAATAATTACAAAAAAAGACTACAAAATTGTTAACGACTTTTACAATGTTTTTAAACATTTTATAATATTTGTTTACTTATTGTTTACTGTTTCGGGGAATAATATTTGTCGAATAATCCACTAAATATTTTATCTACTATTATACGAGTCGCTGTGAAGACAATGCGGTTAAGTCCATCTTTCGATACTTTCTAATTTTTGTAAATTTTAATAGAATAATGATTATGCCATTAAAATTTACAAAAATCAGAGAATATCAAGAAATGGACTTAATCTCATTGGCTTCTGCGACTCATATAACAGTAAGCAGTAATAATCTTATCTTTGGTTCCTCCGTGCTGTAACTTAACTGTAAATATTTACATTGATGTACCGTCGTACCGTAGGTCAATTTTAGCTCAATACAATTTTCCGTTACTTCACAATATTCCTAACCCCGCCTAATCTATAGTCAAGATCGTATAAACATCTACCTGCAGAACTAATCAGCGATTCGAAGCCTGCGACAAATTAGCTCAAACTCCTCTGCCGCATTAGACAACAGACATATAGCGAGGGACCAGAAACAAGGCACTTGACGGGTAATTTGCTTTGATTCACCCGACGGACAAGGACATACCTCTCCCTCACGCATTTTCGACTTTAACGCGCTATTGGCCGCGAGACCCGCACATTCGTTACGTCTTCATGTAAACGACAAAAGGAGCGTTTTATTTTCGGTTGTCATTCGTCGATCTCAGCTTTTCAGGACCGACATTGCGGAGACCGTGAGACTTCCGTCCCAAGTGCCTTGTTTCTGGTCCCTCACTATACCCTATTTACCCTGTGAATTAACCCCGCAAAAAGCTACAATTAGAACCAACACCTACCATATCACAATTTTCTGCGTCCACAACCACAAAGACAACCATTGTCTTTTGAGCAATAAGACATGCTTCTCGTCCTTCGTCCAGGAGCAAATAAGAGAGACGCAGGTGTCACGAGTCCCCTGGACCTTTCGAGTCCCGGTGGATTTGCTCCTCGCAAAAGGCAGAGGACGGAAACGAGAAGGTCAGGAAGTGTTTCACCAAAACCCAAGACGACCCCTCGACCCACAACGCCACCTCCAGTCAGGTGTCCATCGTTGTGTGGCCATATGCCCTGCGGCGATGGGCAGGCGGTGAATCGATGGACCATCGAGGACGTCGTGAATTACGTCTCGTCGATCGACATATGCGCCGAGTACGCACAGGTGAGTCATTGTCATTTTTCTCCCGGTGCTCGTTTTTCTGCGAAGCGAATCTCTAGCTTCGTAGGATTACGACACGCGGCCTTTTATTCGTCTGCCATCGAGGATGCCTTCGTGTTTCTGCGATTTCATAAGAAACGCCACGGGCGCTTGGGAAAACGCGATGATCGCCGAGAGACGAGATAATCGTTTCTTTGGAACTTTTAGTATACGATTTCTTGAATTCGAGATGGAACATTCTTGTGTTTGTTACTTTTTTCCATTCGTTATCGTTCGATTCGTCGTTCAATTACGGTCGACATTGACACTACGAGGATTATGCTGTTGAAAAGTGTAGTTTAACCCTTTGCAGTCCGAATTATTTTGTTAAACTTGTAGTCAGCTAAGTGAAATTAATTGCTTAACATTTTCTGTCGTAGTATTCATTTTTTTAATGGTAGCAATAACTACAGTTACTGACGGATATTTAGATAATATTACAAAATCATTATGAATTTGAAAAGTCGATATTAATTTGTTGGAAAATAAAGTGAAGCGAGAAGCTATGTCGAGTGTAGCTCGAAGTAGGACTGCAAAGGGTTAAGATTAATTGTTCGAAAGTGTATATTTAGATTCTTATGATGTATTGGAGAATATTTTGTTATTGTTTAGCCATTGACACTTTATCCTAGGCTACTTTTGTGACTGCATATGCCACAGCTTAGCTCTGAATTATTGAATTATAACTTTTCTTGAAACTACAGGATATTCCAGAAACCTCTGGTAAAGTTGTTGAATACAAATAATTCTATGCTGCCTCGAATTACTAATTCTTCAACTGACAGTTTTAAAAATCCCAATTTTATTATTCGGTTTTCTGCACCACGAGTGCAATTTATTACTGTACAAGGAGTTATCAGCCACGTATTAAAATATATTAGAATTAGAATACTACCGTAAACCGTATCGAAGAAAGTCCAGATTTTAACGAACATCGTCAAATCTGGCACGATACACAAGCATCAAAATTGGAGCCGTGCAAAAAGTAATTTCGCAAACGAGCCTAACGTCGACGGCTGACGTAACGTCGGTATTCACCGGCAAATTAATTGGAAACGAACTTAGCGTGCCAGTTTTAATTGCTTTTAAAAGTCGTTGGCGTAATGAGGCGTATCGAGATCTCCGTCGCGCAATATCTTTAGAAACCGTTTCAACCTCGTCCCGACTTCCATGTCGGTGAGGCAACGACGACGAGGTCTAGGAAGTCTTTGAATGACCTGACATCAGTCAATCCAGACAGTCTGGCATCGCTAAAGAGACGATGTGCCGACTCGAAGAGATCTATAATGACCCCTCGGAGCTAGAATCGACCCTGCACCCCTCTCTTCTCTCACGTATTCCACACTTTCTCTCCCCTTTTCTCATTTCCTCCCATTTCTCTCACTCTTTCTTTCTCTCTTTATTTCGCCCTGGAGCAAAATTCCACGGCGAACGTGAAGTTATTCGTGATCGCTGGCTACGACGGTTTTTATTGTAATCGGAGGCAGGACTTCTAGGGAAGAGAAATTGTCTTTCTTCGTTTCATTCACTTCCTAATGTATGGATTTATCGCTGCTGACATGCAACGTGATTTCTGTGTGTACTGCTTTTTACAGGAGTGTTTAATCACTTGGGTCGTGTTACTTTTGTAGACGAGGAACTGCGTTTTCTCTATTTAACCCTTTGCCCTACAACAACGAGTGACACTCGTGCTGCGGTTGATAGAACAGGGAATTTTGAAGCTTTACAAAAATTATCAAATTAAAAATATCAGTGGAACACGACACGATAAAATTATTTCTATGTTATTAACACTAGATCTACGGTACCTGTCAAATTGACGGGTTCCTACTTTTTTAAAAATATTTCTCAAATTTATAGCGGAGCAGTACAGTAGATATTTCACGCGTATCTTATAATATACAAATTGTTTAACTGATAGTATTTTTCGCCGCTTGATCCATCTTTTTTCAAAGTACTTATTTAACACTAGAACTGTCAAACTAGTCAAAATGACTGGTACAGATTTTTTTTCAAAAATTCTCCAAGATTACAGGAGAGTCATAGAATAGATATTCTACGTCCATCTCATAAAACATAAATTACCGAATCGACCATATTTTCCACCTCTGAATTCCCCTTTTTCAAAGTACTTATTTAATATATTTAAATATAACAGATTTAACGCCGGCAGTTCTAGTGTTAATATATTTAAATATACCAGATTTAGCGGCCGTAGATCTAGTGGTAATATCACGTTAAATTGTAAGGTATATCAGGCATCAGTGGCAAATTTTTATTTCGGCAATTTAATTTTCAATTATTGCGAAGGTAGTCACAAAAGAAATTGTATGGCAAGGGGTTAACAGTAGAACTACGAAGCCAGTCAAAATGACTGGTTCCTCATTTTTTTCCAAATTCATAATGATTTTGCAATATCATCTAAATATCCTTCAGTACCTATAGTTATTGAAATCATTATAAAAAAATTAATAACCAGCAATGGAAAACGTCAAATTAATTTCATTTACCTGACAACAAAATTGACAAAATAATTCGAACCGCAAGGGGTTAAATTATAAGCAGATCATAGAATTATTAATGTAATGGCGCGTAAGGTATCACGAACATTAGATCAGTTCGCGTTTCATTGATTTTTTCCTGGCCTTCATATTTTAATGTCCATCTTCTTGAAGAATTAATAATCCTGATCACCGGCTGCCCAGATCCGTTTCCATGTTCTTCCGCAAATTGTCTTTTTTACAAGCTAAAACGATTCATTTTCTACCGTATAATCGTCGAGGTTAATCATCGTCGGTATCTGACGATGGATTGTTTTATAATTGGAATTAAAACGCACGGCAATAATTATGGCTCTACTATTACTACACGCAAATTGATTAATTACATGGAATTAAGTGCGACTCAACGGTATTCGATTCCTGCACTCGTTTCTTACTGTTACTCCGAGTTCAGGGTGTCACGAGCGAGTTTCTCCGTGTGTCCACGGTTATTTCTTTTATCAGAGTTATTTCTCAAGCTGTCACATTGTTCACTCACACCTGACAGAGAGACCATGGACTGCAGCT
Source organism: Cerceris ruficornis (assembly GCA_963989415.1). Taxonomy (NCBI): domain Eukaryota; kingdom Metazoa; phylum Arthropoda; class Insecta; order Hymenoptera; family Crabronidae; genus Cerceris; species Cerceris ruficornis. The sequence goes on from OZ022527.1 coordinate 10,034,363, forward strand.
ACCTCGTAATTCGATCATTATTTCTTGTTATCGCTTAGAAAGCAGCGCGTTTGATGATCATACAAATCTTTCCTTTCTGAATTCATGTTTTTCTCGAGGATTTATCGTGCCGGTATTTTTCAGATTTCTTACACCGACTGATTCTCTTATTAATTTTCTTACTTTGCAGCAACACGATGTTTTTGCAAGTCTTGATATTCCAGTTAATGTTATTCTTTATGGTTGTACGGGTATATAAATACCTTTCTTTCCACGGAGATTTTTTTAGCATAATTAGCTTTAATTATTTATTTTAAGTACTTCCGTAGCGTAGAATAATAACGTTGGATCTACCAAAGAAATCAAGATGGTTGACTCTTAACCCCTTGCCCTACGATTTATTTTGCAACTGACTCCGCAATAGCACAGCATTAAATTGCTAAAATAAAAATTGATCGGTAATTCTCGATATATCGTATAATTCAACGTAATATTAATATTATAGGAATAATTTTATCGCGGTGCGTCTCAATAATATTTTCAATTTAATAGGTTCTGCAAAACTCGAAAATTTCTATCGCATTTACGCCATCACGAGTGTCACTCGTTATTATAGGGCAAGGTGTTAATTTATTCGAGAAGTTTCTGAAATTTCTAGCTGAGCTTCTCGGCCATACCTTGCAGAATGTAAACAATCTCACTGTCCAATTTTATTTCGACCTTCATTCCCCCCTTTCGAACATATTTATTTATTACGTCTTAATACACAGTAGTGACTCTTCGCGATAGAGAATTTTATCAGTTATATTATTCATTACATTGTAAGCAATTAACTACAAATTATTAGGTAAATAGAATGAAATTATTCCAACTACGAAGTCCTTCCTGTGACAATATTTCAGCGCAACGATTCAATCCACAGTAGTTCCAATTTTACAGAAAATCCAGAAGCCCATAATTTTCCCCAACCTACAAGTCTTAATTGCCCCTATGGTTTCTCCAAAACCCATAAATTCTATATCCTTCAATCCCGAAGCCCTTCCAACGACCCACTGATTTCTATCAAGAACAGGAAACTTGTCGAAGGACCCGCTCTGATACTTCAAAAACATCAGCGCATTATCGTTCGCCTTGCGACTCCATTTTGAAGTGTAGCATGGTTCCTGGAGAACTGTCAGATCCGATTATTCTCGGCTATCGTTAGGACTCGTTTGCACCGGTCCTCGAAACGTCAGACTGTCAGGGCCGTAAATTTTTGCGCGTGCACCCACCTCGTCATGCATATTCATGAACACTCCAGCGCAATTCAACGGCGAGAGTTTCATGGGGAAAGAGTGGGACAATCCTCGAGTACTTCGATCAGCCCGTCAGATTGATACGAGAATGACGAGGGCCAAAATCTAAGTGAACCGCGTATCAAGGACCCTTCTTCATGCTTTTATCCTTACGAATGAATGAACTGCGAGCTTGTGACTTTTGAGATTTTCCAGCTGGCAAACGTGCCAGTGATTCGTGCACTGGAAAGGTAGAATCGTGTCTTTAGGTAGCTGTGTTACTGTTTTCATTTCATAGGATTGATATGTGGGCGACGATGGTGGTAATATGAATTGTAAATGTTAGAAAAGAGTGTTTTTAGCTTAGTTACGTGATTTTTTAGGAATTGGATACTTTTATAGTTGTACTTTATTAATTCCTTGCTGGACGATTTATTTTGTGGCTGCACCCGCCATAATTCAGCATTAAATTGGTAGAATAAAAATTGATCAGTGATTCTTCATATATCGCATGATTTAACGTAATATTAATATTATAGAAATAATTTTATCGTGTCGAGTTTCACTGATATTTTCGATAATATGAATTGTAAATGTTAGAAAAGAGTATTTTTAGCTTCCAATTAGTTACATGATTTTTTAGGAATTCGATACTTTTATAGTAGCACTACTTTATTAATTCCTTGCTGGACGATTTATTTTGTGGCTGCCCCCGCCATAATTCAGCATTAAATTGGTAGAATAAAAATTGATCAGTCATTCTTGATATATCGCATGATTTAACGTGATATTAATATTATAAAAATAATTTTATCGTGTCGGGTTGCACTGATATTTTCGATAATATGAATTGTAAATGTTAGAAAAGAGTGTTTTTAGCTTAGTTACATGATTTTTTAGGAATTGGATATTTTTATAGTAGTACTACTTTATTAATTCCTTGCTGGACGATTTCTTTTGTGACTGCCCCGCCATAATTTAGCATTAAATTCTCAGAATAAAAATTGATCAGTGATTCTTGATGTATCGTATGATTTAACGTAATATTAATATTATAGAAATAATTTTACCTTGTCAAGTTTCACTGATATTTTCGATTTGTTAGATTTTGGAAAACCTCAGAATTTCCAATCCAATTTTCCGCATCACGAATATTACTCGGTATCAAGGGGTATTGTTGATTAAAAAATTGTTCGTCACAACTAACCTCTTATCAACTTTGAAATCAACAATAATTTCGCCACGAACACGAGAAAGCAGCCATTCACAGCGAAGATGGAAATCATTTGGAAAACATAAAGTATCATAATTATTATCGGGTAGATAACTGAAACAACGATTAAAGATCGCAGGAAAGGTTTCAAAGTTGACTTTATTCGATCCTAAAGTTCACTCGTGATCAATGGCGTAGGCGGATCCTTCCTCTCGTGACGAATCAGCGATATGGCAAACACGAGCGCACTATTTACAAGATTCCCTAGTTCGTAAATAGTGCAACGAGTCGCCGAAGCTCGAGATTATCTTATAAAGGATACCGCGAACTGATCAACGGTGAGAGCGATCCTTGAGTAGATCCCCTCGAATTATAGCATCGATCCTTATCTGGATCTGGAATAGTGCCGCGAAAGGTACTCTCACTTTCGTTCGAACGAACGGCGAGAAACTATCGTCGTGAAATGTAAATAATTATCGCTGCTTCTACGTACCTAATTACCACCATAGATTTGGCACTGGAGATTTATCGTACTTGGAAGAGGTACGAGTGTAACGAGAATTAATGCGTTTAATGACTCGTGTATGAAAGTTGCCTGCAACTGTGGAACGATTGAATTTTAGTCGTCGATATTAACAGCCTTTTTCTGTATACATATTGATAATTTATATTTCCATCATTTGAATATATGAATACTATGTCTGAATATTAACACCAGATTTACGGAACCCGTCAAATTTACGGGTTCTTACTTGTTTTATAAACATTTCTCAAATTTACAGAGAAGCTGAACAGTAGATATTTCAGGTGTATTTTATAATACAATAATGACGTAACAAATTATCATCTTTGCCGCTTGATCCCTCTTTTTCCAAAGTCCTTATTTAATTTATTACTATGTAACAAATTTCCCGCCCGTAAATCTAGTGTTAAAGTCCTGATAGTATCACGGCGGTGTAATTCGTCGCCATTTGAAAGGTGGAAGCTGAAGAAATGAAAATTGATAACACCAATTTCCGAAATCTCTGTTATCTCTTGTAATTTCATATATCTAAGAGTTTCTTCTTTAACTCTTTGAAGCACGGGAATTCAGAAAATAAAATGACCTACGTTGCACAGACAATTTTTTTTTTATTGAATAACGTTGGTTCATATTTATCAACAAAGTTATATAATAATATAAATTGTAGAGGTGGGACACTTTTAATCCCGCCGTGCCTCAAAGAGACTTACATTTAAATGTAAGATAAAACACTTACATTTTTTTCATGCATTACAATATCTAAACAGTTGTCATACCTCCGATAATTAACCATTAACTCTTTACAGCACTACCGAATTAATTTAAACTTTTTTAATCCGTCAATCACTCTGCACCTTCCTCCAAACATTCTCCAATATCTCTAACCACCCCTGTCACCAATCAAGAGGAACACTCACCTGTAAAAAATTTCTCTCAGCTGACAAACAATTGCAAAAATAACATTAACAGCATAGTCTCACCGTAGCGTAGAACTTTCAACGAACCCTTAATTCAAAAACATAAGTTCAAGCGGTGCAAAGTGCTTGAAATGTTTCCTCGAGGAAAAGAAAAAGCATTCGAGCGCTCGCACACTTGTCTCAAGTATTTCATACACGTTGAAGCATGCATATATTCAGGAATACGCTAAACACTTGGTCCAGAGTTGTTAGAAAGTCATGAATGTGAATCGAATCGGTTCGTAGGTCTTGGGTGATGTGGCACACACGAGGACGTCGTCGTGTCCGAACGTCCCACGCATCCTCTTCACGTATGTTAAGCCCTTTCATCGTTTTCTTCGCTCGCGTTTTATCGGTCTCGTGTTTGTCCGCCGTTTCCGGTTGATATCGGTATGGTGGTTCGATCGGACAGGCAGACAGTGGAGATTTTTTCGTGGCACGCGAATAGAGAAAGGACGGGAGCCTCGTACTTTCCAGGAAGCACTTTGTTCGACACTTTCAATTATGGAAATTGAATACGAAGAAAATAAGGATATCGGTACTGCCTTGTTTTATGCTGGTAATTAAAGTTTCTTGCGTTTCTTCGGAACGACCGTAAAACGATCAAGTTTTCTTGTTTCACGGACGGAATTCCGTCCGTGCTATCTGATGTTGCTTTGAAAAAATGGAAAATTATGATAAAATGAGAGAAGGAGAATTTGAAGCAGTATTAACATTTCTTCGACATTACATTTTTTACGCCAACTTTAACACTAGAACTACCAAACCAGTCAAAATGACTGGTACACAATTTTTCCCAAAAATTCTCCAAGATTGTAGGAGAGTCTTAGAATAGATATTCTACGTCTATCCCATAAAACATGAATTACCGAATCGATCTTCTTTTCCACCTCTGAATTCCCCTTTTTCAAAGTACTTATTTAATATATTTAAATATAACAGATTTAACGACGGTAGTTCTAGTGTTAATGTCGAACTGGACCCGACATTATACAACGCAATATCTAAAATAATAGTAATAATAATAATAGCAATTTCTGTTGCAATGCAACTTTTTGCTGAGGCCCCCATTTGATATATTTTGCAAATAAATTAAGGAGTTGGTAGGTGATAAAAACTGAAAGAGGGCAAAGGGTTAATATACTGATTAAATTTCATATTTTGCAAGATCTAATTCTAAGTAGTATATAAGTAGAATCTTAAGGTATCAGTGGAAAAACAAATTACCCCTTACGTAAGGAATCTTCCTCGAATTTCCGCGATATGCTAATTTAAAATTCGCGATTCAAGCAGACTCCCATTACAGGATCAGAGTTTTCTACCAAAACCTCGTTCTCCATACATTTATCCAAATCACATCAAATCCAATTTACTTCGTTTATTCGGTTTCACTGGCAATAAAGATTCCCCGGGACCTCACGCGGTATCCGGGGTGAAAAAGCAAAACTAGAAAGCCAACCATCCACCGTGGTATTCGTACATGGAAATCATTTATCAGCGATTCCGCATCGCCATTCCAAAAATGTCCGAGTGTCAGGCATTCGTTGCAATTATGCCGGGGCCCTGTTAGATCAGGGAAGAGTTATCCTCTCGCGAATCGTTGATCGATGGAACGAGGAAGCCGGCTCCGATTTCTGCATTAAGCTACAAGAATCTGGAACGATCCTGACGCGAGAGGATCGACGGCCGGTTCGACATGCTCGCCCGTTGCTCATGCGATCGACGATGAATATTATCGCCTATTAATGATTAATTGACCGGTGCCAGCAGGCGCCTACGTGTGTGAAGGTGCTACACGTTAACTCCGCTTGGAGAACGAGAGGTCGACCCGGGTCAGATCATGCTCTGCACCGAATCGTTAGAAAGTCCGCTCTGACTCTCTCCCTTCCTCCTTCTCTTTCTTTCTGTTCCTTTCCCCTTCTCTCTTTCGAGCTTTATTTTTTCATTTCTTTTCCCCTACTCTCTCTATCTCTTTCCACTTACTTCTCTAATTTTCTTCTACTCTCCCTAGTTTCGTGTTTCCTTCGTTCTTCAAATTTCTTATTTTTTCGCTGTTCTCTTTCTATCGCTCCCTGTATTTCTTTTTTTCTGTTTTCTCTCCGTCTTTAACACTAGGTTTACGGGACTGAAATCTGTTACACTGCAATATATTAAATAAAGACTTTAGAAAAAGAGGGATCAATCGGCAAAGCTGATAATTCGTTAAGTAATTTTTGTATTGTAAAATACACGTGAAATATCTACTATACCTCTTCTCTATATATTTGAGAAATATTTATCAAAAAAGTAAGAACGCGTCAATTTGACGGCATCCGTAAACCTAGTGTTAATTGACATTCTCTCACTACCTTCTTTCTTCAACTCTCCCTATTTTCATCTTTCCTCCGTTCTTCAAATTTCTTATTTTTCGCTGTTTTCTTTCTATCGCTCCCTGTATTTCAATTTTTCTGTTTTCTGTCCGTCTCTGCCTGCCGCTCTCTCACTATTTTCTCTCTCTCTTGCCATCAGTCTCTCACTATTCCTTCTTTCTCTCACCCTCCGTCCATTTCCCCTTTCTCTCTTTCTTCCACCCTTCTCATTTTCTTTTTCCTCGCTTTCTCGAACTCTCGCTCTACCTATTTCTCCATCTTCTCCGCACTTTTATTCTCTTTCCTCTCTGATTTTCCAGACACCCGTCTCTTTTCTTCCACGATCTTTCACCAAACTGCGTAGAAACGTTTGCAGCGGCCAGGAAAAGATCCATTGGCCGACGTTACGTCTCGATTGGCAATGATCTCGCGTATGGTCGGTTGTTAGCGCTTTCGAGGAGCGATGAAAAGGGTTTGCCATCGGCGGGTCGTTATGCTGGAAAAGTCTTGTGTAATTGAAGATCTTGTAGTACGTCACCTTTGTGTAGATGTGCGCTGCGAGACGGACCGAGTACAGGTATAAATCAGCTGTCTTTAGATTGTACTTCGTCGCTCCTCTCGACGTCGATGCAACGACGAGCGCTTCTTTGTTCGGCTGGTAGCCGAACGTCTCGATTGCATTTTTCACCGTGGCTTTTGAGGATTTATTATCGTGATCCGGTGACGCGTGATCATGGGATAAGTTTCTTCTGAATTTGCCGGATCGTACGGGAATAGCTGGTAGTTCGGTGCTACTCGTTGCAACGGGATTCCAGTCTGTACCGAGGGAAACTTGATAATGCAAGCTTCTTCGATGTTTCGTATGTTTTGTATATTCGGCGGATAATTTTTAGTGTTTATTTATGGCTTAAATAATGAAAGAGTAGGTGGTAAATGGAAAATGTAAGTGGTGCAAGGGGCTATGTATTTCTGAATTGAATTTTGTTTGGAATTAAGTTACTGGTAGGGTTAAAACTATCATAGTATTAATTATATTATTGAAAACGTTTCGATTTTTATTACAAAGAACTATTACAACAGCCTAAGTTCCAGATAAGTTAGAATTTTTAGCGCATTAGCATCAGTTACGCTTTTACAATCAAACTCCATATACGGATTTCTTCTCATAATACTAAAAAAAAAATTATAATATCAATTATATTACTGACAAAATTGGGATTTTGATTATGAATAACTATTGCAATAACCTAAATTCCAGATCAGTTAGAATTTTCAGCGCAGTAGTATCAGTTACGCTTTTACAATCATACTCCATATAGGGATTTCTTCTCATAACACTAAAAACAATTATAATATCAATTATATTACTGAAAAAGTTGGGATTTTGATTATAAATAACTATTACAACAACCTGAATTCCAGATCAGTTAGAATTTTTAGCGCAGTAGTATCAGTTACGCTTTTACAATCATACTCCATATAGGGATTTCTCTTATAACACTACAAAAAATTATAATATCAATTATATTACTGAAAAAGTTGGGATTTTGATTATAAATAACTATTACAACACCCTGAATTCCAGATCAGTTAGAATTTTTAGCGCAGCAGTTTCAGTTACGCTTTCGCAATCAACCTCCACATAAAAATTTCTTCTTCTAATACTAAAAAAATTATAATATTATTTATATTACTGAAAAAATTGGTATTAAAAATGGTCGCAACCCCAATCATCCCTAGCAGGGTACATCGTAGCTCACTACCTTGACTGTGCGTTTGAACAACTCGATATTCTCGGCATCGAATTTCATCCATCGCAGTCGTTACTCTTCTAGGAAACATTCCTCGGGCTCGCGTGCCATGAAAAACAATTAATCTTCATTCGACCGAGCATCATGCGCCAATCCGTTTTTGGTATCGACATTAAGAATTTACAAGCCAGCAAATTGCACCCAGCGGATCGACCTTAGGAACGTTCATCTTTAACGTCGGCAGCTTTGATATTGGTATTTGATTCTTTGATATAATCATCGAACTTACCAGATCGATGACAAGACTTGAGTATAGGTGATTTCTTTCTAAGTGTTATGGCTATTTTGTTTAAGCCTTATGGTTGATTCTGAATCACTGAAGATGCCATATGGTAAATGGTAATTTAGAAAAAGTGTCATAGACTTGACGATGATTAAAATTTCAGTCCAGTCGTTAGTAGTTCAAGCTTTAAACTCCATAGTCATCGTAATTCCTGTGCAATTTAATAAAAGTTTATGGTGTGACTTTCCGACGGGGTAGATATTGCGTAATTAATACTGTAATTAACGATGAAATTTCAGTAACTTCATTTTAGAGTTAGCTATCTTCTTAGAGAATCTATAGAATTATAAATTTCTTATTAAAATATATTTACACTTAGTAAAATAAACGCCAATAATTGATTATATTATCGTCGCGAAATTTCTAATTAATGGACTCAAATTTAAGTCCCTCACCACTTAGAGATTTCTCCGAAATTATCATTTAACATATCATAGCCTTAATATTACACATATTTATACCTCATGGCCTTAATATTGTAAAATATTACACAATATTGCACATCCTGTACAAAATGGCCACATTAATTATAGCACAAACAAAGAATTATCTTCCAGTTTAGCGAATTAACTTCGGTAATTAAATTCGGAGAATTTTGATATTTTTGTATATTGTAAAACAATTTTAAAATACGTACGCTTCCATATTAGTGACAAAGCAAGATTTTCAATTTTCTACAGATGTGTACTCGCACGCGTAAATAATTCTGGAGTAGCTGTTAACTCATAGTAAAAATTACTCGGAGTGCAAAGGGTTAAATATTTTCCACGGGGTTCCTCCATCTTCAGTCCGTCTAGCACCATCAATCAACGATAATTCTCCAATTTACAATTAAACACCAGTTCCACAGCTTACAATTACCATAATTTAATTTATTCTCTCTCAAAATCATCTCCGTACCAGTTCGTCTTTTTCTCCTCTCTGTATATCCTTTCTAAATCATAAGTCTTCATTCTCCCCATAAAATTCACTCGAATCACCAGTGAAAATTCGCCACGGTTCATGCAAATCCCGATCCGTAGAAAGTAACGTTAACATTTCCAACGGACCTCCGAGGAGTTTCCATGGAATCCGTGCAATTCGTGGATCGATTTAATAGCCACGTGGTCGACGTCCACCTAATCGGCAGAAAGCTAATTAGCCGTGGGCCACGTGCGCGCGCTTTCTCCTCGACGGTGCGTGCGGGTAATTACACGCATACGAGTGCTAATGTCTACACGAGGCACGAATTCAGGCTGATAGAAAGACCGATATATTTTAAACGTGGATGCATACTGCAAGCGTGTTGGTAGATGCACCGGGTAATGGAAAAGTAAGCGTGGAAGATTGCAGTTTTTGACGTGCGTGTTAAACGATATGTACGATGCTCTTCGACGGTGCAGCGGGTTATCGAAATTTTATTAAGGTACGAATTATTCGGTGAAATTACGGGCTTGATGTTTCATCGGAGTTATTTGTATTTATTACGGCGTATTTCCTGGGAGTTTTTGTGGATTTGTTGGAGTATGTATATTGAATTGATCAATTTACTTTCTCCGTTCGTGAGTTTTCTTGCGTTTATCTCGTGTGGCTTGACGTTAAATTGATCAGTTCTAGGAAAGAGATTGGTTTCTTGGAGTATGAAGGAAAATGGGTTTTATATTCGGACGTTTTGTGATTTGCTGCAACGGAGGGTGTAATTATTGGTTATTAGTAAGCGACAATTTCTTATTTTTATATAGATTAGATAAGAAATAACATGTAAATATGAAATTTAATGTGGAATGTTGGAGTGTAATTTTTCTTGACGCTTGGTGCGCTTTTAAAATGCACTCTTCCATCAGATACACATTATGAATATTAATGTAGAATAAGTAACACTTGAGTGGGTTCTTCGTTTATGTTGTTTGACGTCTCATGACTTATGCAACTAATAACTCATTTAAAAGCGACACCATAATATTGACCGCTTACTGTACAGTTAATGTTAAAATTTCCAAAAGTTAATTTTGCAAATTTAATTAGAAATACACTATCGATTCTCGTAATCCCAAAACACTATACTTCAATGTGATACAGTTAAATATTTAAATCCCATTCTAGAAGAGTCACAATCTCCGCGCACCATCCGTCTTTGAATTCCAGAAATTTTTCACCTCGCGTCCGCAGCTGGCATTGCGATACAGCTCGCGTACTCTGATTTACGCAGGTATATTTACATAAACAGATATACCAGTGAAATTCATATAGAAAGACGTAGGTAGACGCGTGTAAGCCGATACGTGCGCTCTTAGAGGCAGACCGTTTTTCTTCGACTGACAGATCGCTACCGTTCGTTTAGAAACTTGTACCGCGATAAACCGATGGTATACAACATTCGGTGGCGTGTCGGTGTTGTGTCAGTTCGCGATGAAAATGTCTCCCGATATGTTAATTGAACGTAGGTGTAATTAGGGGAACATTATCAGGGATAAATGCGCTCGGTGTAATTATGATAATGCAAGATAGGCTGCAATTATGATAATAAGCGTTGAACGTGTGCATTTTATGTGTCAAACCCGACGTTCCGAGCGATTCGTGCTGAAAGCACGTGGACATTAAAATATCAGCGAGGTGTCGATGCCTTTGCTTTTTCTTCGCGCTGCGATTTGCCGTGGACGAAAATGATGATTATTCATTGGTCTTCGACGGTACGTTTCGTAAGAAACACGAATAAGTTATCGATCCTGTTATCATAAATTAAGCGCGATTATCTCGCGACTAACTGTGATTCTTGTTTAACAAACGACGCGTCTCTTCGGATCGTGTTGTCATTTGCAAAATTCGAAATTAATTGACTATAGATAATTCGTTTTCCATATATTCGGAGATAAGATTGAAACTGTAATTAGTACTGATTCCCTGTTGAAAAAGTTACACCAACATTGTCCAATGAATTAGACGTTCAAAATGTGAATGATATTCAATCCCAGGTCAATTAGTTGCCGCTGAACCCATACAAAATTAATCCACTATATACGAGCATAGATAATGCTAAAACAAAAGCTACCAAGATTCTCATTTCGCATAAACGTACTGTCTAATGCTCGAACAGGAGCTACCAAGATTCCCGTTTCGCATAAGCCTACTATCTACTGCTGGAACAAAAGCTACCAAGATTCTCATTTCGCCTAAAACCTACTATCCAATGCTGCAACGAGAGCTACTAAGACTCTCATTTCACCTAAAACCTACTATCTACTGATAGAATAGAATCTACCAAGATTCTCATTTCGCATAAGCCTACTATCTAATGCTGGAACAAGAGCTACCAAGATTCTCATTTCGCCTAAAACCTACTATCTACTGATAGAATAGAATCTACCAAGATTCTCATTCCGCATAAGCTTAGTATCTAATGCTGGAACAAGAGCTACCAAGATTCTCATGTCGCCTAAAACCTACTATCAAGTGCTGGAACAAAAGGTACCAAGATTCTCATTTCGCCTAAAACCTACTATCAAGTGCTGGAATAAGAGCTACCAAGATTCTCATTTCTCCTAAACCCTCCTATCTTAGATCCATTCCGAGTCACCCAGACGACATTATATTAACAGATAACTTGAAAAACGAATTTCCCTGAGATGTCAAGGAGCCTATCTTAGATGCACTAATTGGTACTCCAATCCTTCAGCCCCATACCTACCACAGCCCACCTAGATCTTTTCACGCGTCCTCTTCCTGTTTGCACGATCGATCCGATCGAGCGGGCATAGTCTCTCGAGCCATCACTCACGTTTTCTACGTGGCGGTTCAATAAGCCCCTGGCTTAAACACGTCAGGTTACCACATATTCTCGACTAGTTAAGGCTAACCCGCATCCTACATGCCGGTAACAACGGCGAGAAGGGAGCAGCGCAACGAGACGGCGAAAAGGAGAGAAGCCAGATGAGAGAGCAGAAGGAGAGAACACTCCTCATGGGGTCGTGACACGTACGTGTATACGAGGCACACGCGCGTTCGCCACATCGACGGGAGCCTGGCGAAGTCGAAGGCGCAATCAACGTCTTATTGGTACCACCGGCTGTCTTTGGCCATAATTCTCGTTGCCCTTCTTCGGTCAAGACCGGTGAGCACTTCTTCCGGCTACCGCTAACTTCTACCCGGCTCCTCGTTAGCGTGCGTGCAAACCAATGCGGCTGCATTGACAAAGTTGAAAGTGATTAGGTAACGATGGCGCAGTGTAAATGTTGCGATGCTGCCTGGAAACGGCGCAGATGGGAAAAACGCGATAGGAATTATTTATTATTTTACCGTGCTTCTTTGCCGTCTGTCAGATACCGACGGAGATAGGGTGAATTGTGTGTGGAGCTTGTCGTATTGGGAAATTGAAAAAATGGTGATGGTTGAGAGGAAAGTGACGAGAGAACAAGGGATCTACCAGGGTTTTCATTTTTGAAAGTTTGTGCCGTAGGAGACAAGATGAATGGAATCACTGTGTGTTTGACCTTCGTCCGTCCCTGGGGTCTTTTCTGACCTAAATCGAGATTTAATTTGATACAAATTGAATATTGTGAGTACATATTATTATCGAGAAACTTTGTTATCAAGAACTAGAGAAAAATCTTGTTTTATTAACACGTTTCTATTGAGATCATTTATTTACAAAGCAGAGACCTTGAAGACGGAAATAGATGTATAGTCAGCAGGTCTTTACCTTTTTAATGTTAATAATTAGATAATAAATGTATTAGGAAATTACAATCTTATAATCGTATAGAATTTCATTGAATTCAGCAACGCCGATCACCGATGACCCCCGTGGAGTTTAACGTAAATAAAAAAGTAGACTTCGGGTCAGAAAGGAGTCTAGGGCGATTTTTTTTAAACAGCGGGTGAAGATTAAGCACTATTTTATTATGCAGAGTGTCAGTGATGTTTCTGAAATATGTATATGCTACACCTTTCCATCAACTTCTGTTAAACTGTTTGAGCACAGCTAATTGCTCGACATTGCAACAGTGGAAGTTAAGACGTCTCGTTGATCCTAATTACTCAATCTTCTTTGCCTTTGCTCGATCGGATCATTCCTTGTGAATTATTCTCCGCAAGATTCTCGATGCTAAGAGAAAAGCCAACTTTCAAAAGACGTGCCTTTAAATTCTTCGCCGAAGTGCGAATAAATTGGAATCACAGTGTTAGCAGATCTCCCGTGAATTCTTTGTACCATGAACGTGACTGTTTCGGTATCTGGCGGATTAATCGATTGATTTCTATCCGAGTCGATAGGACATAACTAATTATAGCTCGTTATAGGTCAATGCTTAATTACACCGCGGGCGAGATTCCACCTCCGCTTTCGGCCTTATCGGCTTCTCCATCTTGCAACAGGTTCTCCTCGAGACTGGTTTGATTTTGCCATAATTTCTGATCCGAATATCGCAGCTCGAACTTTTCCTTAACCTTTCGCGTATGCGTATGAAAATCGGCCGGAGCCACCATTTCAAGTGTCGGCTGATCTGTAGTTATCTTAAGCAGGTAGAACGTAATTACCTCGACGATTTGTGTATCGCCTCGGCCTCGACGAAATGATACGTCCGCGTATACGTGCTCGTGTTTCTATTTGCTGATCTTCAATGTTGATTAATCGTCTAGCACGCTTTCTCGAGCGATTGAAAAACAAATTGCAGAGGATTGCAGTTTCCGTGCTTGGCGAGGAGCGCAATGAATTTGCATCGGGCTTGTACCCTGATATTTTTGACACTCTGTGATTAGAAACGATGAATACAATTTTTTTTTCTTCGTGAAAAGTTCAGAATAGATTCAAAAGGAGAGTTGAAAAGAAAAATGAATACTTTACAAACTTACAAAGATCGATATTCCTCTAATTATCATTCAGATCTGATAATGATGCAACAAAGTTATCGTTTTTATAAGTTTATAAAGTTTAAGATTAATTTTATACAGGGAAATCAAATTAATTAAAATTAATTTTAATTGTAACTCGGAATAGATAATGTAGCAGTCAGTGTATAGCAACAAAATTCTGTCTTTTATAGCTATTTGAAATTTTAGAATGTTTGTAAACATTAAATGCAATCTTTGTTCGAATCGTAACAAATAATTTCACAATAAAAGAATTAATTACAACTTCGCTTGAGAAGTCTTCGCAAAGCTGGGAATCATGTAGAACACTAATCTTTCAATCTACCTAAAACACATAAAGGAGTATTGAAATTGCAGATATTTATCAATTATAAAGCAGAGTCACTTTCCGTACATTCACACGCGGTTCGCACAGAAAGAATGTGTTCTCTGTTGGAGCTAAATAAACATGTGCGAACCCTCGCCTCGATAATATTGCACGACATGTGTTTAGAGAACAATCCTCTTATAGTTCGCAGTAGGAAGTGAGTGCACCGTGGTATCAGCATTAAACTAGTGCACCATTGTAGAAACATGTGCATAAAACAGTGCCTCCATCCTTAAAAGGAACGTCCTTGCATTACACAGTAGCGCACAGATGCACGCTCTTGCTTTCATGAAATTCTTCCTAGCGATCCTCTGCCCTAAACATCTCCAGTACCATCTTTCTCGCGGTAGTTGCCGTTGTAGGTGCACGTTGCAGATTAAGTCAATGCAGTTGCTTGAAATAGCTGTGCGAATTTTCGAAGCGAACGCTACCGAACTCGTTGCACTCCGAAGAGATTTTACGAAATACTTGCAAGTTTTTTGCCGGGTTTGTTTTACATTTTGTATTATTGCCGGGTTAGTTTTACATTTTGTATTTGCTGTATTCTTGTACTTTTTGCTGCAATTATTATGGTTATTTTGTTTAAGTGTTTTAACATTGAAACTGCCGGCCTTAAATCTATTATATTTCAATGTATTAAATAAGTACTTTGGAAAAGGAAGAATCAGGAGTTGGAAAAAGTTATGGACTCGTTAATTTATTTTTTATGAGGTAGACGTAGAATATTTAGTCTATGGCTCTACTGAGAACTGGGAGAAATTTTGGAAAAATTGGCAATCAATTATTTTGAATGGCTTGGTAGTTTTAATGCTAAACGTATCACTGGATGGAGATACGGTTGACCTGAGTTTTATTTTTTGAATTTAGAATATGGAAAAGTGTCTCAATATTAGGAAGAATTTTGTGAAATTTTGTAATCGGACTATACATACTTGGATTACTAGTATTTTTATTATAATCAATCATTTTAAATGGGTTGTAAATGATTAGCGTGGGATTAGTAGATACAGTCATTATTTCTCTTAGAAATCTACCCATAAAAATCGCATCAATTTTGTTATCGGTCTATACATACTTGGATTACTAGTATTTTTATTATAATCAATCATTTTAAGTGGCTTATAAATAATTAGCGTAGGATTAGTAGATACAGCCATTATTTCTCTAACTTACAAATGTACTCATAAAAATCGCATTTCCCATAAACCATCACCATAGAATGCCCCTTCCGTTCACAAGGAAGTAAACAAGGAAGCTAGGAAATCTTTAAAAGGAACGTCCTTGAATTGCAGCTACCAGGCCGTTCTCAATTTCGCGTAATTCGTATCCACACTCCGTCGTCCTCTCCCCTCGGCTTTCCTCACGGATGGCGTATTTCCTTCAAGTAGAACCTCTCCTCGCCTCGTTCCACACGTATCTCGTTATCATTTAAGGATGATTACAAAACGTGGCGAGGCTCACGGACCCGCTTTCAGCGGATGATTGCGCGATGATGAGGTCTGAAATCACGAAACGACGTGGTTGTTTTAGACTCGTTCTCCCTCCCTCTGTCTCGTCGTCTCTCTCGCGCTTTGACTCAATCTCTTCGACGATATTT
Organism: Cerceris ruficornis; assembly: GCA_963989415.1. NCBI lineage: Eukaryota > Metazoa > Arthropoda > Insecta > Hymenoptera > Crabronidae > Cerceris > Cerceris ruficornis. Next base: position 10,050,558 of record OZ022527.1, read on the forward strand.
CTGTGGTCTGTTCCACTCTTTCGATATGCTCATCCCGAGACGTTGCAAGCCTGATGAATGGCCAGGTTTGCTCTTCGTCTTTTCACGTCGTTCTCCTCTGTATTCCACTCTGCTTTTAGAAACCCACGTGATCCTCCCTCGTCTCTCTCTCAGGTGACAGATCTGGGTTGCTAGGACTTACGTCATCATTCCTCCTCCGCTTCTTCTTCGTTTTCTTCCATCGTCTTCGTCCACGCTCCTCTCTTTCTTCTGCCTCCCCCTCCCCGTTTGCGTCCTCTTCTGACAACACAGAAGAAGTCCCTCTTCCTCTTTCAGAAACACGAGTATAGCCCGCGGGGGCGTCTCTTTCACGTGGTATTTTCATCCGTTCTGCTCGGCTCGATCCACGTCGATCATCGTCAAGGAGGTCTCGCCGTCCTGCTGATTCTACACGGACTCTTTTCAGAGCCTTTCTCCGGATTGCATTTGCAACAGGATCATTAACCATCGTTCTTAAATGGCACGAGTTTCCTCGTAGGTCTCGATTTAATTGGGCTTCAAACGGACTCATGCGATTCGTAGGGATTAAGTGGAGAATTATTTAATTTCTGTTGCCGTTCGAGTCACGGCTTAATTGCCTCGTGATCCACGGTATAACGTTGTCGACGTTTACATCGCCATTTTACGCGGCCTCTTGGCGGACTTCTGCACGATGGATGAGGACTTTTTCCTTGGAAAAATGTCACAGGGCTTTTGAAGCTCATCGATTTCTCACGTGCGTGAAATTATCGATATTCTTGAGACGGTTAACCCATTCAGACCCGAATTTTTAAATTATAATTTGATATAATTACAATTATAATTTTTATTTATAATTTGTAAATGTACATTTTAATGGGCATATGATCCTTACGCAAAATTTGTAACATTAAGGAGATCTTGAGAAATATTTATATAAAAAAACTAAGTGAAACTAAGTTTAAACTTATACGTAATAAAATACAGCACGAAAAGTATTATGTACATTACAATGTGCACAGGGTCCGAAGGGGTTAAGACGGGAATTTAGAAGAGTATCAGGGTTTTAGCCATCTCATATTGTGCTGCCGTTAAAAGTATCGCGGTGGCATGAAATTTTAGCAAGATGATTTAAATTGAAGGTGGAGACCTCCAGTTTACCCCTTGCTGTACGATTTATTTTGCGACTTTCTCCGCAATGATTCAGAATTAAATTAAATTCAGAATTAATTAATTAATTAATTAAGAGAGTTAATTCAGAATTAAAGATCGGCGCTATTGAATTCCATGAAACTTGCTACGACTTTACAACGATAGAATTCACGAATTCGCTACCATATTCAATATTTAACTGCCGCTATTAAAAAAATACAGTACTGTCTAATATACAACTATTGTTACCTTTAGCATTTTCGCTCCATAAGATACGGTTTTAACACTATTCCTACCGACACTTCACGTATACCTTTTCCTACCGCAACCGGTGAATTTGTCAAATGATAATTTTTTCCCAGAAAATGAACAGTAAAAAAAGAAGTGAATATTGAAAAATGTATTATAATGTGAATGTATTATACGTATATTTGAGGAAAAGTCGTGAAGTTTAAAGGCGATTCAATTACGTTGTATATAGGAAATTCTAATCGAAATTTTAAAAACGGTCATTTGACCAGTCGTGGTAGGAATAGTGTTAATAGAAAAAGTCTCACTTCAGTAGAAACACTGAAGCTAGCGAAATATGAGTGCGAAATATGAGATTCAATGAGTTAACCCCAAAACACACAACGATCTACACAAATCACCCAATCCTCTCAACATCCAGCCCACAATCCCACAATTTCCCTGAAATTTTGAATCGTCGATTCTCGACTACTCTATAATAATCGAAAATCATCACAAATCCCCACGTTCGATCCTCCAACCACCAAGCACCGCGGTTTCCCGTGTTCCCGCGGGGCCGTGCAAAAAATCCAAAGCATTAAGAAAGTAAGGAGCGCAGGGAGCTTTCTCGTTTCCATCATCGTCTCGTTAAAAGCCATCGATCCAGCCGGTAGCATCCGATCGTTTCGTGACACGCTGGAAATGCGGTAAACGAACAGTCGCTTCCTTTAAAGGGCCTCCTCTCCCGTTCCCCCCTCGTTCTCCACGTGGAGGTAGCCCTGAAGACGCAGATACGTACCTGCACGTCACGTCGTGTCTGGCTTCGTATCGAGTGGTATCTCTCCCAGTCCCCGGCCTCCTGGCCTCTCTTTGGTTCCCTTTGCTCCTGGAGGCACGTTTCAGGCCGGCTTTAAAGTCGGACGTCATAGACAGCTGGTATCTTTATCGAATCGATTCGGCTGACAAACTGGAGGGATACCACAAGACGAATAGCCGATCTGCATGAGGTATGGAGTCGTGCGCATTGCGATTAGTCAGGAAGACTCGAAGTCCTCGTGCTCTAATGGGCATCGTTAGCCGTTCAGGTAAAGGGGAGAAGCGTGTCGGTACGTGGTCGTAGCAGCCACTGGCTAACCTAACCTGGGCAAATGTCTAACGCAACCACTCCGAACGACCGTTCTTGATGAACGAGGGACGAGGAGACGTCTCGATGCAGCTCGGGAACGCGTGTACGGTCGTATGGATCGGCGTGTTCGGGGTGTCTCGGCTAATCGTCCCACGATCGTCATCTTTGCACCGTTCTTCAACCCCCTGCTTGGCTACGCGAGACACTGGTAGGGTTTGCTTCTTTAACCCCTTGCCGTACCATTTCCTTCGTGACTGCCTCCGCAGTAATTCAAAGTTGCATTGGTGGGATAAAAATCGATCAGTGATTCTTGATATCTCGTACAGTCTAACGTAATATTAATATTATAGAAATTATATTATCGTGTCGCATCATACTGATATTCTCAATTTTATAGGATTTGCAGAACTTGAAAATTTCCTATCCAATTTTCCGCGTCACGAGTGTCACTCGTTATTGTACGGCAAGGGGTTAACTTGGTTCTTGAGGTCCTGAGATTTGGTTAGTTTTGAAAATTCTCTGTTTGTTGGTTGGTTGGAGGTACCGTGAGATTGGTGCTACTAGTATTGTCGATTTCTCACGTGTGTGAAAGTATCGATATTATTGAGACTGTTAAGACGGGAATTTAAGATTATCACGGTTTTTAGCCATCTCATATTGAGCTATCGTTAAAAGTGGCATACGTTGCATGAAATTTTAGAACGATGATTTAAATTGTAGGTTTAGACTCCCAGTTAACCCCTTGCCGCACGATTTCTTTTGTGCCTGCCTTCGCAATAATTCAGGATTAAATTGGTAAAATAAAAATTGGTTAGTGATTCCTGTTATATCGTGTAATTTAACGCAATATTAACACTAGAACCACCAGGGCAGTCAAAATGACTGGTCCCTGATTTTTTATATGTATTTTCCAAGTTTATAGGGAATCCATAGAATAGATATTTTGCGTCCATGTTATAAAACAGAAATTTCTGAGTTACTCGTCTTTGCTATCTTTTGCTTCCTCTTTTTCTATAGTACTTATTTAATATATTCAGTATCATAAATTCATCGTCGGTAGTTTTAGTGTTAACCCCTTCCCTACGATTTGTTTCGTGACTGCCTTCAAAATAACACAGAATTTAATTGCTAAAAGAAAAACTGATTAGGGATTCTTGATATATCGTTAAATTTAACGTAATATTAATATCACAGGAATAATATTATCGCGTCGCGTCTCATTAAATTTTTTAATTTGACAGAGTTTACAAAACTCGAAAATTCCCTATCCCATTTACCTCATCACGAGTGTCACCCGTTATTGTAGGGCAAGGGGTTAATATTATAGAAAGAATTTTATCGTGCCGCATCTCACTGATATTTTAATAAATTTCTTAGATAATAAATAATTAGAAATTTCTAATTTCATAGATTGTATAAAACTTTAAAGTTTTCTATCCTATAGTGTCACTCGTTATTGTACGACAAGGGGTTAACATAAAAAAGAAGTACCCCTAGCACCTTCCAAAAATCATCGTTAATTCCCCATCTACCATCTCGTTTATCAATTAAAAATTCCATTTCGCACAAACCTTCGCCATAAAGCACCCATTCCACTCGCAAGGAAACAAACAACGAACTTGTACATCCTGCAAGACAAGTATTTCCACAATACCTAATCCAAATTGAAAGTATCATCATCAATTCCACACCTACCATCTTATCTATCAATTACAACCAATTAACCATAAATCCAGCAAACCTCCAATAACTCATCTCATCAGCAACGCAGCCACGGAGTCCAGAAAACTACAGAATTAAAGGCGGAAGCGAGCGGCCGTTAAGAATTCCAGGTACGATTAAAGGATTCAGGTGCATCGTGGCGACTTGCGCCTCGCAAAAAGCCTCCTCTCGTTCTCATCCAACGTATCTCTCCCTCTCCCTCGTCCCTGATCTCTTTCGTTCCTCTCGCGAACGGACTTCTCGTTTTATACCCGGAGGAAGAGAAGTGGGTCGTGGCACGGGCGCGGTAGCCAGTCACGGCGAAGGTGAAGCTAGGTGGGGTACACACGATCCCATTCCTTCCACGAGGGTAATGATAATTAATCCACCGGGGACCGCTCCTTTCAGCCGGACCTCGCTGGTCAACATCGGAGGCGCCTGAGGTCAGCCTCGGGTCTCTTCCCTCTTCTGCCTTCCTCTTCCTCGGCCCGATGCCTGCTCCTTCTCCTTCTGCGCTTTCTTCTTTTTCTTCCCATTAACCAATTAATAACGTCACCTACTACGGCGTTACCGTTCCGGTTCTCCTCCCTGTGTTGACCCTGGCAAACGGTACCTGCGGAGAGACTCGGGTTCGAAGAACCCTACTGTCGGATCGAGCTAGCCGATTATAAACCCTCGGGGACAGAGTCGCCAGGAATGCAATTTTATAGGGTATATGGAGACACGGCGAGGCCGGTGCTTCCAAGGGGGAGCTGGATGGAAATTTAATTTGGGTAGATTATACCGTGACTGGATTATCGGGGAGTTCTTTTTTCGTCCGTGATGGTTGACCTGTCGATGGGATAGGTTGGGAAGGGTAATTTAATAAAATTGTGCCTTTATAGATGCATTTATTCAATGTCTCGAGTGTGTGGTATTATAATACGTTTCTTCCGAGGAATTTATGATGTGGCCTTTTGTTTCACGTTTCTTTGAGTTTTTGTCGGCTGGTAGGTTAAATAGTGTTGCGAATGGAGCAGTGGAATATGTGGTGTTTTACGAATCGTGGAAATTGGTTTGCTGTAAATATTCATAGCAGAGATTCTTCGTTCTGATGTTCTCATGTATATACAGGGTGTTGAAAAAAAACATTCAATATTTATATGGTATATAGGATACACTGTACCGAGTGAAAAAGCTTTAGTAAACGTAGGTCGAAAGGTCAACCGTTTTGAGATATAAACACCAGGCTTTTTAAATATCCCCATAAAAAGAAGTCGGCACTTTGATAAGAACATTCAGAACGCGGTTTACAAACACTAAAGTAAACATCGCATGCGATGGAAGCAAGTAAGTCAATCGTGGTACTAGCAGACAGAAATGTTTATATCTCAGAAACGGTTGACCTTTCGACCAGTGTTTACTAAAGCTTTCTTACTCAGTACAGTGTATCCTATATACCGTATAAATATTTAATGTTCATTTCTGAGCACCCTGTAGATGTGCTGGAAATCATTATGTAATGAACGATGCACTCTTTTTATTAAAGCTTGTTAATTTCTTCAGGATGTCGAATAGAGGTCCGCGAATTTAGATGAATTATGAATGAATTACCAGTGAATTGTAATACACCAATTATCTTGGTTTCCTGCATCGATCCTCTAAAATATGAAGATTAAATCCACGTTTGTTTCCCATTCATTCCGCGCTTGCATCATATTGCAACTATACTTTAGTTTTTTTCCGGACAGTCAGTCAATCTCCATTGAATCGAATAATTCGAGAAGTAGTCAGCTCTACTCTTCCACTGACAGGATACGTCTAATTGGTTGAATTGTAGAATGTAATCAAGATAGCCTGTTACTGTTCTAAAAGGATGTGCCTCTTCTTGCTCGTCGCGGTGTTAGTATGTCGATGCATCCCGGATAGAGTTCTCGTTATTCCCGGCCTTTTTTAAGCTCCTTTTTTCTCCCTTCTTTCTCCACTCTCGTAACGTCATACACTCGAGTCGTGAGTCTCGATTTTTCTTATCGTCGATCTCGATCGAATGAGAATTTCAATTTTCCAGCTGCAATGCCGCGGCAGCGCAGATACAAACAACGCAATCATGCAATTCTGCATGATAGATATATGCCAAGCTGATTCACGTTACTCCATAACAATTTTCGTCCCTGATAATTTCACGATTTTTCTGCTCGAACTATCGTCCATTTCGATATTAATTCCGTTTCGATATTATATCTGAAATCTTTAAAATCGATCTTCTCCTTATTAAACTTTCTTGCAAAACAACCTTTTTTTCTCATTAACGACTCAAAGTTCGATTTAACGATAAATTCGTTGCAACAGTTGGACCATAACGAAATAACGTGTCACGATAAACTTCGCACGATCGATATATCGCGATAACGAATGGCCAATTGTAAATTACGATCGAGCTGTTTTTTTTTTAAATATACCATGGAAACAATAGTTCTTTTGAGACGGTGAAACTGACGCAATCGTTTTGTTCCTTGTATCTCACCTTTCGAGCGTACCTGTAACTTTGTAAACGTGAACTCACGAATGATAATAATAATGATGATGATGATGATAATAATAATATCGCAATTAAGTGAAATTCCATGCGGTTTCTTTTCCAATAAACAATTTTCTTACCGCGGCTTACCGCGATATGTTCCGATATACGGAGTCCGGATTCAGAGTTTATTTCTTTAGCGTGGAGAATTTTAACAAGATTATTATGCTCGTTTCGTGCTCTTTCACCCACTCTATCTTTCATCATCTAAATGCACCAAGCGCGGCGTGCCCGTGGTTGCATAAATGCTCGGTTGCACCGCGTGCGACAAACGACGCTTGTACGATCGACCGCTGCCGATTGCAATTTAACAGCTAACTAATTCCGATGAGCGTACCGAATAAAGTCGTTACATTGAAATAGCGTTCGACTCGTAAAAGATATAATTTTACGGGTACATTATTTTAGCGTGCATTTAGCTTCTGGGTTTCAGCTGCTGTTTGTTTCCATCTTGCTGGAATAGTTATGGATTTCAGTGTTTCATTTAGATTTAACACTAGATTTACGGGCGTAAAATCTGTTAAATTGCAATATATTAAATAAGGACTTTGAAAAAAGACGGATCAAGCGGCAAAGATGGTAATTCGTTAAGTTATTATTGTATTATAAAATACACGTGAAATATCTGCTGCCCAGCGTCTCTGTAAATTTAAAAAATATTTATAAGACATGTAGGAACCCGTCAATTTGACGGCTTCCGTAAATCTAGTGTTAAAGTGGGTCATTTGACATTTATTTTTCTGGAAGAGTGTTTAATTGATGATGCTGGAAAATCTGGAAATTAAGGCTTGTCTAGATTGTAGATAAAGGATTTTTAAAGTAGCTTCATGAAGGTAGTTGAAATTGCGGGTTCGTAATTAATTTGAAAAGTTACTCAACTTTTTAATGGTGCAAGCGACTAAACATTTTTTGTTCCTTTTATTATTTTTCTTCTAATGTACTATCCGACAAATTATGCATTGTTCAGGATCACAGGATTTCATGTAAATTTAATTGTATTGAATAGAAATAATTATGTCAAGAGATTGCTCACTTCTGTAGTCTAACATTAAACATAATTAAGGATACACAAACTGTCCATTAACAGTGAAAACAACTGTTTCCTAATATCGTGAAGTTGCAATTCCCGTTTTCCAATATATCAATTTAAATTTCAGCATCTTAAGCTCGCCAAATAAATCATCGATAATTTCATCATTTAAAAAACCCCAAGCCTTTCGCCAGCACCCTAAATTACGACACAGCACAGTCCACAAAAAGCCAGGAACAACGTCACAGCAAAAATCCACATTCCCCGTGCTCACGAACAATTAACAAACGGTACAATGCCGCTTGATAAATGAACGTTTAGAGAGCACAGAGAGTCGAGAACCAGGTCAAAAATGACACGAGCGCAAAGAGCTAACAAATTGATCATTTCACAGTCCTTCCACCCCTGGTGGGTTTCGCAATCCCATTACGACGGTAGGCTCACGATCAGGCGAGTGCAGAATGCGCGACAGTGCTGCTCGCCGTTCTGGTAGTACAGATTGTCATAAGCGAACCGAGGAGACGAAGCGAACCCGCGAGCCGAATAGACGTGGCTCTCCACCTCCGAGTGTGCCGAAGATTTATTGCCTTCATGGTGTCTCGGGCCCGCGAGAGAGTTGCAGACTTTCCCAGAGGGACCTAAGAGAGCCGAGGAACGCGAACAATCGATGCTCCCAGGTTCCTCTGGGTCCTCTTTCTTCCATTGCCTTTGCGACTCCGTACTGCGAGTCTACGAGGAGAAAGATAGCTGGAGGAATGTGGGCCTTATTCCGAAATTTCACTGTAGTCAACCCTCCTATGACGCGGTAGGAATTAATCTGATTCGAATTACAGTCAGCCTCCCTATAGTGCGATAGGAATTAATCTGATTTGAATTACAGTCAGCCTCCCTGTAACGCGGTTGGAATTAATCTGATTTGAATTACAGTCAACCCTCCTATAACGCGGTTCTGTTATAAATTGGTGCAAATTGATTTGATTTGAATTACAGCCAATGCTGCTGTAACGCGATACTGTTGTGTGGTACAAATTAATTTGATTTGAATTGCAGTCAACGCGCTTATAAGGCGGTGCTCTTATAATGTGGTGCGAATTAATCTAATTTGTATTACAATCAACCCTTCTGTAACATGGTACTCTTATAACGTGGTGCAAATTGATTTGATTTGAATTACAGTCAATTCTCTTATAACGCGATAGTCTTATACTGTGGTGCTAATTAATGTGATTGGTACTACAGGTAAAATTCCGATAATGCGGTGCTCTTACAATGTGGTGCGAATTGATTTGATTTGAATTACAGTCAATTCTCCTATAACGTGGTACTAATTAATGTGATTAGTACTACAGATGAAACTGCAAATTAATCTTATTTGAATTTCAGTCAACCCTCCTTTAACGCAGTACTCTTATAAGTTGGTGCAAATTAATTTGATTTGAATTATTCAAATTCAGTCAATTTTCCTATAACGCGATACTTTTATAATGCGGTGCGAATTAATTTAATTAATTTAAATCTTATAATACACAAATTGCTTAACTGATAGTATTTTTTGCCGCTCAATCCATCTTTTTTCAAAGTCCTTATTTAATATATATAAATATACTAGATTTAGCGGCCATAGATCTAGTGCTAACGCGATAATTATTTAAAGTATGACTTAGAATAAGTGACAACTCAGCAACAAATTCTCCGACTGTACAAAGTTCGCACAAAAATAGACAATTCCCATTCATGAAACCGCAGCAAGAACCAGCGTCTGTGGACGATCCCCATTCTACTTAATTTCCCCTGCCTCACAGTTCTCAAACTCCGGAACAAATCTACTTGATCACCATGAATTTTGTGACAATCCATAGGCATGCGACGGACAAGTCAACGCTATTTCGACTGCCATTAGTACAAACACAATGAGATAATCGTGACGGCGGACCAGCTCGGTTAACTCGAATACAACCAGCGAGAAACAACGACGACGAGCGCGTCGACGCCATGATTTAGAATCGTACGCCGATCGCCGGGGTCTCGGCATGTCGAAATCGTAACACATGTTTCACCGACGTTGGAAAAGGTGAAAGAGAGAAAAGGATGGCTCACCGTCGGCCAGAAACGTGTGCAGTTTGTCTCTCGGTGCAGGTTGTACTTGTAGATATTTCTCTACGGGCGCGCGATCGTGCGCTCGGTGATCGTGCCGTCTCAGCGCGCAGGAACACGCTGTTAAATGCGTCATTTCTCGTACACACCTACAATGCGAGGGAGCGTGCGGATAATTTAGAAAGCGAGGATGATGTATCGCCTCGACGATTTTTCAATTAGTAGCCGCGCTTTCGGCGTGAAATTTATGTGACACGATCGAGACGCAAGGATGGAGGGAAGGAAAGAATGGAATCGTTGCAGCTTGGATATACGTGGCTGCTGCACGGTGCAACTCGTGTTGCGCTGACTTTTTAGAGTGTCATAAATGACTGGCTCGTCGAGGATGGATCGTTATGAAATGGAATACATTCTTTCGGTTTTTCTCTTGGAAGAAATCCCCGCGATGCGCCTTCAGGCTGTTGCGCAATGATAGGTACTTTGCTCTGGATTTTTTCAAACGAAAATAGTATTTCTAGGTGTATTTTTCCCGTTTTGATTTAGGGCAATTGAAAACTTCCTTGGTTAGGTTAATTTACAGTAGTCTACGAAGCAGATTGAAATGTCCGTTTGCCAATTCTTTCTGCAAATTCCCTAAATTGATGGGGGAGTCACGCAGTATGTAGATTTAACACTTTCAATGTCAGAGGTCACCGCTGACCGGCGCTATTGAATTCAATGAAATTTTATGACTTTTAAATTGCAATATTTACGAATTTGTTAATTCAGTCAATATTTATGCCATGGTCTCACAAAGGTAAAGTCCTGCTGTCTACAAGTCTTTAGTTTCTGATTTGTAAAGATGTGATTTTAATAGAAAAAGTTCCACTTCAGTAGAATAATAGAATATTCAATATTAAAATATTACAGTTAGAAAAGTGAAGTATTACTGAGTACAAAAGTATTCTTAATTTTAATATTTCTATTTTATAAACATGTGATTTTAATAGAAAAAGTTTCACTTCAGTAGAATAATAAAATATTCAATATTAGAATATTACTGTTAGAAAAGTGAAGTAGTACTGAGTGCAAAAGTATTCTTAATTTTAATATTTCTGCTCTATAAACATGTGATTTTAATAGAAACAGTTTCGGTTAGGTGGAATAATAGAATATTCAATATTAAAATTTTGCTGTTGGAAAAGTGAAGTATTAGTGAGTACAAAAGCATTCTTAATTTTAATATTTCTGTTTTATAAACATGTGATTTTAATAGAAACAGTTTCGGTTAGGTGGAATAATAGAATATTCAATATTAAAATTTTGCTGTTGGAAAAGTGAAGTATTAATGAGTACAAAAGCATTCTTAATTTTAATATTTCTGTTTTATAAACATGTGATTTTAATAGAAACAGTTTCGGTTCGGTGGAATAATGGAATATTCAAATTAAAATATTACTGTTAGAAAAGTGAAGTATTACTGAGTGCAAAAGTATTCTTAATTTTAATATTTACTGTTTTATAAACGCGTTATTTTAATAGAAACAGTTTCAGTTCGGTGAAAATGAAGAAACTAGCGAAATACCGGTGGCATTCAACGTGTTAATGTTCAATTTTTCTCCGTCGCATATTTTGTAAGTTTCGTAAGCCATTTCAAATGCCTATCATGAAAACCAATTCACCAATGAATACATATTTGCGGATGAAGCAAACTTAACGCGATAATCTCCCAAAGGCAACGAAACAACAACCAGAACGACTTTCCTCTTCCCTCGGCATTGCTCCAGATCCTATCTCGGCATCGTGGTACACCTAGATTACCATGAATTACATTAAAACGTTACGACATTACACTAATTCTCGTGGCGAGTGTCTTCCGCGGAGAGTCTTCGGTCGTCTCTTCACAACTGGATACCCTCTTCCTGAACCTCTACGCGAGAAGATAATATCAGTTTTCTTCCTGGTATAAAAGGCAGGAAGGAAGAATTCGTCTGGTTCTCAGGCTCCGTTAAAATGTACAAAACGATCCTAGACGTTCCTTCCGGGCACGAAACTTGGGCCAAGAGATCGAATCCTCTCTCCTATCGTTCTCTTTCCATCTACCACACTGAGATCATCTTATCTAAAGACAGCGGCGCGTCGACGCAATCATTTCCAAAAATAAATCACGCAACGGCGATCGTTAGGGTTCTCTTTCACCCTGAGGGCGATCGAGAAGAAGGAGCCACCGAGACAAGGCTTTAGAGTACCTTCGAGGAATTATGCAGGGCAACGTTTGCTCCGCCGGGGATATTCCGGCTGGTAGTTACCCAACCCACGTATATACGAATACTCGCGAGAATCCGAAACTCGTTTAGTATACCTGCGGCTCGATAACGTCGAGGTTTCGGTTCTACCGAACCGTCTTTTAACTCGGGCGAAGCAGCTTCGAGAGAGATCAGCGCGATTACCTTTCGCTGGCTCCTTTTCACCATTTCCTCCGGGCTGATGCCTCTCTCCCCCTTGTCAGTCCGATTTTCTCCTACGATCGGCCTGAGACGTTGCGATTATCCGAATCTACCGGTGACTCGTTGATTACGGTCGATCGAACGATCGCTGGGGTTTTTGTGGCGGTTGTGGAAGACTGTGCTGCTTTTTGGATCATGTGACTGTTGGGGATAGTTTGTGTCGTTAGGAATTTTTGTGAATGTTGTTAGATTTTGGATCGGAAGAAAAAAGTGGGTTACCTAAAGTTAGTGAAAATTAAATAGTTATGTTTAAATTCAGAGAAATTGTACTAAACGTTTGAAGACTTCGGACGCATGTATGTGGTCTGAGAAAAAATCTGATTATAGTTAATCGGCTAATTGTCTTTTATTATATTATCATTATATGAGCCGTTCAATGCACAAATCGATTAACTCCACTTTTTGAATTTTTTTAAATTTAAGTCTCAAAGCACTCGATTGAATCCTAATTTTTTACGTTTAGAATAAATTTTCATAATAATAACGATTAACACCATTAAATGACGAAGTTTGCTTGGCCATCAAATAATAAATAATTGAATTCAGAAGTCAATATAATTAATTCCAAGGCTATTCCACCTTATTCATGTTGTACTTCGTTAGACGAAAGCTAAGTGCGATTTTGTATTATACAATACTTATTTGTATTTATATTTTGCAGGGAATTTTAAAAGAAGTGTATACTATTTCATCATGTTTCTCCACTTTAGGTTTTATGGAGTTAATCGATTTGTGCACCGAACGGCTCATATATTATTATATTATATTATTATATCATATTATTATTTTATATTATTATTATATTATATTAATATAATATTACATATTGTATTATATTATATCTTAATATTCAAAAAGTCTGCGTTCACAGAGGGTTAATTTGAACCACTAAAGAAAAGAATACAGGTCGCTTTTTATCGATGACTGTGCGAGACTTAACACTAAACCTACCATGGCGGTCAAATGACCGCTTTCTGATTTTTTCTAAAAATTCCCCAAATTGATTGGGCAGCCATTCGGTAAATATTTGAGGTCTATCGTATAAAACAAAAATCACTTAACTGATCATATTTTTCACCTCTTCAAATCTCTTTTTCCAAAGTACTTATTTCGTGTATTTCAACATAACAGATATAACGCCGGTACGTTTAGTGTTAAAACAGAATAATCCCAATAAGAGAATATTTTTCATTCTTCCGTACGACGCAAGTGGGTTAAGTTCTTTGAAAGCTAAGGCTCAAGGACGTTAGGATAGGAAACGTCAGGAAGGCTTACTAGAATCGTAAGTTGAAAACGCAATGTCCAACGACAAGGCAAGGTACGCGAGATTCAATGGCAGGATGATGAGATCTGTATTTCTCGGGTATTTAACGAGGGATAATTATTCTCCGTGCGGTCGATAGACGCAGTTACATCTGTCGAGATGGTCGATACATTCAGTAGCCTGTAAATTTGCTTGAAACTATCAATTAGATACATCCTACTGTCGGCCCACGCACCGAATCACAATATGTAATCAGAATATTACACCTCTGTATGTAGGACTAAATTATCCACTATCCAGCCAGATAAATGCAGCCAGAACAACCTGATAAATCTTCCACAACTGATCCTACTCACCGTAGAACGCGATAGAATACTCCCACTCAAATCTCATTGAATGCATGATAAGGCCGTGTTTAAAGGATCAACATTCCATCGGATCGCTTGGAGGGCTCGCGGAGAAAAATTGTTTTATTCGATCGACGCTCTTAACTCTCCTTTGAACTTCATTCGATGTGCGTGATAAAATAATATATCAGGTTTAAGTAATGAACGGGTGTTTGATTTGCGTGCCCCTTCGAAATATGCGATCCATGGCGATGGTGTTGAAGCTATCTATCATGCACGTCGATCGAACAATTCCCCTGTAACAAGCACAGGCTTTCCTACCCACTTGAAAATTCTCATCGTTCAAGCTGTCGTTAAGGAGGACGAAAATAATTTCGAGGTTGCTTGTAATGCGAGAAAAATTTTACCTCATTCTTCTCCCTGCGTGTTGACGTTCCGCGCGCGTAACGTATACTGAAATAATAGTGTGGAATATATGCAAGCACTTGGAATATTCAAATATTAAATGGATAACACTCGCCAAATTGTGCGGGTACTTCAAATCGGTTAGGATCGCCATCTTTGGGTGGGTTGTCGATCTTAACACTGAAACTACCGGCTTTATATTTATTACGTTTAAATATATTAAGCAAATTCTTTGCAGAAAGAGAAATCAAGAGGGGAAGAAGATGGTCGGACAAGTAATTTTTGTTTTATAAGATAGACGTGAAATATATATGGCTCATTTATTAGATTGGTAGGGGTAGTTGGATTATAACGGACCAAGATACGATTTTCTGCCCATCAGCTACTCAAAGTAGGCTCATTCACGATTCGAGCAAAAAAAATTCACCCCCTATGACCTCCGGAAGCCGAAAAACATAAATTCAAACTTTAAACAACACCGTCCCCCCGACCACCCAGACCCCTTAATCAGTGCTCACGAAAATTCATACTTCTTCAACTTTGAAATTAAATATCTCGCTTGTTTTTTGGCCGATCTCGATGGGCCTTGTTTCTACGTGTTCCTTGGAGTCTTGGCTTTCAATCGACGCCAAGAAAATGACTCTGCAAAGATGAGTTTTTGCAAGAATCTCCCGAGATCGAAAAGTAAACTTCACGCTGAAATGACAGAAGATGGACTCTTCTACCCTGAAGCATGTTAAAGTAGACAAATTCAGGATTCCAATGAAAAAAAGACCACCCCGCTAGCACCACCAGAAGCCGAAAAATTAAAATTCAAAGTTTAGTCTGCACCGGCCCCTTTGCAGCCCAAGCCCCTCGCCATCTATCTCAAAAATGATACTTCGACTTTGAAATTAAATATCTCGCATGCTTTTGGGTCTATCCCGATGGGCCTTGTTTCTATCTGTTCCTTGGAGTCTAGGCTTTCGAACGACGTCAATAAAACCATTCTAAAAGAATGAATTTTCGTGAGAAGCTCCCGAGAGGAAGAAATAATCTTCACGTTTAACCCTAGATTTACGGAAGCCGTCAAATTGACGGATTCCTATTTTTTTAAAAACGGTTTCCAAATTCATAGAGACGTGGCACAGTCAATATTTCACTTTTATCTTATAATATACAAATTACTTAACTGATCTTCGTCTTTACCCGTTGATCCCTCTTTTTTCAAAGTATTTATTTAATATATTTAAGTGTGACCGATTTCACGCCCGTAAATCTAGTGTTAACCCCTTCGGGCCCTGTGCACATTGCAATGTACATAATACCTTTCGTGCTGTATTTTATTACGTATAAGTTTAAACTTAGTCTCACTTAGTTTCTTTTATACAAATATTTCTCAGGATCTCCTTAATGTTACACATTTTGCGTAAGGACCATATGTCCATTAAAAGGTACATTTATAATTCGTAAATAAAAATTATATAGGATTCCGGTACGCGATTGTGGAGGAAGAATAAAAGAAATCAGATATACTAAACTAAAACTATATTTAATGAAAAGAACACATAAAACTAAGGTAGAAAATATACTGAAAAATAACTATAGCTACGTCTTAAAATAATCGTCTTAAAATATACGTCTTAATATTCTCGTCTTAAAAACTCGTCTTATATTCGTCGTGTCTGAACGTCTTCTGCTTTAACGTCGCGTCTTTTAGCCCTACGTCGTTTTCACTCATTCGCGAAATACACACATGCACTCATACCATTCATCCGTCTGACTAAGCGGTAAAGCGCATTTGACAATATCGCCGTAACCGATTCCTACAATTATAATTATAATTATATTAAATTATAATTTAAAAATTCGTGTCTGAAGGGGTTAAACGAATGAACCCTCTTTCCATACTCCAACCGTAAGTTTCTCTCCGGCGTTACAACCAGACCATTCAAGAATCTAGAAAATCTGGAAAAATCCCGAGCCAGTACATTTGAATGGAACTGTAGGATAAGAGCATGTCCGACAGAACGTTCGGTCGGATGCTGCCAGCGGGGACAATTACGCAGATGTGTGCCTGGTAGAGAAGAGGACGTGCGCGAAGTTCGTCTGCAAGGTTCGCAACGGATCCTCTCCTCATCCTCGCTGCTTGCACGTCCTCGCGTAGCCGTGCGTGCCGGACGCACACCTACGTGTAATGCAAAACCCCATGCTTCTGTCGGGGGGATTAGCATGCATCGCGTGGATCAGCGCGTGTATTGGTGCACGACAACCCCACCCTCCATGGTGAGGCACACGTGTGCGTCCCGTATGAAAGGAGAGGACGATGGCTAACCGTGAAAGAGGAAGAGAGGAGGAAGAGGGAAAAGTGATTACAGAGCGCGAGCCTCTGGTTGCCCCCGGCGCGTGCGTCCAGGTCGACCATCCTCCTGTGTAAAATCCTCCCTGTTTCACCTTTCCTGGAACACTGCCCCGGGCCGTTTGGAGAGATCTTCCGAGGTACGTGGATGTGCTTCGATGTTGAGGATGGTTACCATCGAGGAAGATGTTAGGGGAATAGGATGGTACTTGGTGTATGGGGATAGGAATGATGGTTGATTCTCGATGTACCAGGTGGTACCGGGTGGTACCAGATGGCTTCGAGGATCCTTGATCCTTCAGGAGAGTAGTTATTACGGGCTTCTTTCGTGTGTGCGCTTGAAGTTGATGGTTTGGAGAGATTTAGTGGAATGTGTTTAGGGGGTTGTTGGTGGTCTGGAGAGGTTAGTGGAGGGGTTTAGTTGATAGTCGTTATTTGGGATTGGTTTTATTAGGGTTGTGTGTATGTTAGGAGCCTGTGTAAAGTGGTAGTTGCACAAACGCGGAATGAGATTTGTACTACGTTGAAATATAACGTGGTTGGTTTGTCAGTGAGATTTAGAAGAAAATTGCAATAGTGTTTGGATTAACGCGTTGAATGTCATCCGTATTTCGCTACTTTCACCATTTCCAGCGAACCAATGATGTTTCTATTAACACTAGAACTACCGGCGTTAAATCTAGTATATTTAAATAAATTAAATACGTACTTTGAAACCACGTCAATTAAGAGATAGAAATGCTGATCGATTCGGTGATTTAGGTTTTTTCAGGTGGACGTAGAATATTTATTCTATGACTCCCCTACAAACTTGGAGAATTTTTGGTAAAAATTGTGTACCAGTCATTTTGACTGGTTTGGTAGTTCTAGTGTTAAAATCACATCTTTATAGACTACAAATGTTAAAAGTAGGAATAGTTATGTACTCAGTAATACTTCACTCTTCTAACAGCAATATTTTAATATTGAATATATTGGCATATCCGTGAATATGACAATTTAACCCCTTGCCTTACGATTTCTATTTTGACAGCGTGCGTAATCACTCAAAATTAATTCCAGAAATAAAAATTCCTCTCTGATTTTTCACATTTTGTATAATTAACTGCAATATTAATATTATAGAAATAGTTTGACCGTCTCGCGGCAGCCTGATATCTTCAATTCAATAGTTATTGGAAAGCTTCCAAATTTCGTATTCCATTTATGGCGTCACGCGTTTCACACGTCATTGTAAGCTAAGGGGTTAAAGCTCATAAGAAATTTCATCGAATTCAACAGTGCCGGCCACAGGTGACCCCCATGGCATTCAACGTGTTAAACAAAAGTAAAATTCTTCATAAGCGGATGATAGAAAAAAAACATATGGTCCTTAATTAACCCTTTGCACTCCGAGTCATTTTTACTGTAAGCTATCAGCCACTCCAAAACTATTCGCAATTGTGCGAGTGATCATCTGTGGAAAATTGAAATTCTTGCTCTGTCATTAAAAAAAAGGCGTATAAATTTTAAAATTATGTTTAATAATATAAAAAAATATAAAAATACATCAGCTTTTATAACAATGTCCCCGCTGCGGCGACAACGGAGTGCAAAGGGTTAATAAACAGTCGGACATTTTCCTTGTCACAAACATATTACCTCGTAAGAAACGATAAGGATTTAATTCCAAATATTTAGTACACATTGATTTAAATCGATTAGAATTGATCTTCAAATTGCACAGAAACGTTAGGGTTGTCAGTATTAAATTGTCTGCAATAATGAAGTTACATATTTGCCAGGATCTTGTCCCGTAAAATCGAGTAGACGATCGAATAATTCATTGAGTTTATTAGGCAAAACATTGATAGGCGTACGAACGTGGCAAAAGCAAGTCGGCATTGCCGCTATGTAATAGGCAAAGTATGCGAAGCGGCACGACGGAATGTAGAAAGTATAGGAAAAACATTGATAGCCGGTGTCGGAAGGAAAATCAGAGCAACGACCACCCTTCTGTCGCTCATAGAAAATCTCAATGGTTGAGACGAGTGTCGCTAATAAAAACAGTGATTGATCTTAATGGCCAATAAGGAACGCGACGCTGCATGAGATAAGAGAAAATGATCTGCGATTAATGTCAAGATCAGTTACGCATTGCAAGCACACGACGCTTGTCCGTTCGTACATGAATTGTTTCAGATATGACAATCGATGCCGTAAACGTCGGGACGTGATTCGTCGTTTCGATAAAATGGAATACGCGAAAGACTCGTAAACCGCGCGTGAAATCTGTCGGAAGAAATTATTTCAGGTTTTAACGCATTTTTAAATTGGCGGCGCCTTTCATAAATTTTTAAATTGCATTATTATGCTTTGATAACATGCATGGATAGATAATATAGTAACTGTAAAGATAGGCTGTGCGATAATATAGTTTCTTGCTCGTAAGTCATCGAACACTTTCCGAAGAACAAATTAATTGTTAACAGAATGGTTTACAATTGTCCGGCACAATGTTTCTTTTCCGTTTATTATACGTTATATTTACTAAATATTAGATATACTGAAAAAGTACTTTGGAAAAAGGGAAATCAAGAGGTGAAAGAGATGATTAATTAATTAATTTAGGTTTTATAAGATAGAAGTGGAATATTTACTTCAAGTCTCCCCTATCAATTTAGATAATTTTTGGAAAAAATTGGGAATTGGTCATTTTGACCGGCTTGATAGGTTTAGTGTTAATATGTCAGATGAAAATGAATAAATTCGATATCTGCAGGCTCCAAGCTATCAATAAAGGTGGGAAAGTCCAAATAAATTAGCTTTGAAATACCGGAAAATTGAATTCAACGAATACAATTCTATTTCTCTCAATTACTTTTATTTTCTCAATTACAAGAACACAGATAGATTAAAATTACAATATTTTACACGGCAGAATATAATTCCAGGTCAGACAATACCGAATTACTATAATTATATCGACAAATACGTGAAGCTGCAACAGGACGAAATTTTTCTCTCGAAGAAAATCGTCTCCCATTAAATCCACAAGAGCCTCTCATCATTCCTTCAAAGACGACAACCAACCGGTCATTCTCGGATGCGTGATCGCGGTCACAGAGAACATTCTTCATGAAGAACAAAGAATTCCGCGAATTCGCGATACGTACGGCGAAAACGCGTGTCTCGTAACCGATCGCAATTAAAACGCCGAAGCGTGATTTCATAGGAAACAGAAGCACGTAATCGTCATCAGTCGTCGACCAGGGATGCAGTTCTCCCGCGTGTACACACATATAGAGCTGAACTTTCACCGCAATTAAACTAAAAGCGCAATTTCAACTGCGACTGCGTTCGCTCCTACTAGGGTTAATGGCTCCGTTTCACGGGGTCGTGGAACGTTGACGTAACGCGGAATTCCGCGACTCCGAGGATGAAAATGGGATCGACATCGCAGATGCTTGGATGCATCACTTGGCGAGTTTAAATTGATTGATTCCGAGCGTGCACTTACGCAATGGAACTCACGATGCACCCGGATAGACGACCTTTCGTCTCGAAATTCACTTTTATCTCGGCGGATCTGTCAGAAATTCTTTACGTTCGGCTTGATTTATATCGTCAATTCGACTCGTCGGCCATTAGGTTTCGTGCGCCGTGCTGATTTTCCAGGCGAAGGATGTAAGTAAATTGAAGGTAAGTGATACCTCGACAGTTCCTGGTGATCGTTCATGAATGATTCGAACTATTCTCGTTGCAAGTTCCGCGTTGGGACTGAATTCTCTCTCTGTTATTCTATATGTCTGAGTTCAGGATCTTTTGCTCGGTTAAGTGAATTCTTCCACTTTTACTGGATCTGCGAAAGACGTCAAATTGATGGGTTCGAACTTCTTTTTCTGATTATTTCCCAAATTTGCTGAGAAGAAGAAAATATAGCAGTTGATTTTTGTATGCTTAAATATACCATGTTCGTAGAATAGAAAACCAACGGTATAGACCCAAGAAGAACATTAGAGTTAATATATTTCAATATAACAGATTTAACATCCGCAGATCCACTGTTAACCCTCTATGGGCCCCTATAACTTTGAAGTAACACAAGACAAATCTAAGCTTTTATTCTTCAAATTCAATTTTTAAACTTTGCCAAATATTACAATTTAGTTCTTAAAGACCCAAGAAGAGAATTAGAGCTTTTATTCTTCAAATTCAATTTTTAAACTTTGCCAAATATTACAATTTAGTTCTTAAAGGCCCAAGAAGAAAATTAGAGCTTTTATTCTTCAAATTCAATTTTTAAACTTTGCCAAATATTACAATTTAGTTCTTAAAGACCCAAGAAGAAAATTAGAGTTAATATATTTCAATATAACAGATTCAACATCCGCAGATCCCACTGTTAACCCTCTAGGGGCCCCTGTAACTTTGAAGTAACACAAAACAAATCTAAGCTTTTATTCTTCAAATTCAATTTTTAAACTTTGCCAAATATTACAATTTAGTTCTTAAAGATTATGAAATTCTTTACAATTTAATATTCCAAAATCAAGGTAAATCTATTATCTATAATAGTATTTTTATTATTTTCTAATGTGCCATCGTGCAACTGACCTTCAGATGCCACAGAAAATTTGGCCTACAGAGGGTCAAACATCATTTATAATTTATTAATTCAAAAAATACCATACGATGCCATTAGCCCTTTTCTTCCCCCACAAAATCTCTTCCACCAAGTCACAAACGTATCTCACAAATAATCCAAAGTCATTCCAAAGACTTCCATTCAATCGAATCTTTCCAAGCCTCAAAAACCATCGATTCCACCTAGAACTAATCATCGAAGCCTCGAACCATCTCGTGCAAGCTCTCTTCTGACAAAAAGTGCCAAGACAAAACGCGGGTGAATCGACATCCAAACATGAAAAGTCGTTCAACGACACGCCGGTAGTTTCGTTGTCTTCGAGATTTACGCACGGATGCGCTCACAACCGTGAATCGTGCACCGTGGCAGCGTAGCCGGGCATCATCATTACCCTGATCCACATCTACATTGTCATTAGAGGTAGGCCGCGACGGCACTTTTCAACATTGTGCCAGAAGGACGGTGATTCGTTCACCGGTGATCTGCGTTGCTCGAGTAAGATCGAGAAAAGTATTCCTCGGTCGACAGCAATCCACGGGGAGGAAGGATGTGCTCTACCCTGGAGGAACTCGTTCTGTCTCCCTCTGTTTCGCTGCTTTTGCCGTCTTTATTTCGATCACAGTGATTATGTCGTCGATGCACTCAGCTGCATACACCGACACGCGCATGCGACCGGTTTTTTCCCTCTGCGTTTTCCGCCTGGTGCGGAATTACTTCTAGGCTCTGCCTCGAGCTTTGAACGTGGATGCTTCGGAGTATCTTCGCGGTTTAGTGCTGTATTAATCGTGTTTTTGTTGCTTCTGACATGGAAAGGGATAAAGATGTTGGGAATTTTAGCATATTTGTAGCTGGTGCCTGCGATTAACAGGAGGCAGCTGGGAAATTGATGTTTAACCCTTTGAACTCTGAAGTATCCCTGCCTGACAAAACTATTTTTCTCCAAAACTCTGAGGTCATCTCTGACGTGATTTTTTCTGAACAATCGTTTTGTTAATGTAACATTAAACTTTAAATAACTGGAAACAATTACTTCATACCTAAGATGTGATATCAAACCACAAAAATTAAATCAGAGTTGGCCGAGGACAAAATAGGAAAACAATTATAATGCAAAGGGTTAAAAGAGGGCAGATCTATGCGACTGAGCTGGAAGATACGTTTCTTCCAGCTCAGTATCGAAGATACGAGCTGATACGTTTTCTTTTGAAGAATTTTTGTTATTGTAACTTCTTATGCGGCTAACGTAGTTAAACTGAGAGGTGTTACAATGTTTTTGATTTTACTTTCTAATAGGGAAGTGCATTTTTTACTTTGCAGTGTTTTTCTATACATAGAAGGGTGAAGTATCAGAAATATTCTGAGCGAATGCAGTAATATGCAAGTTGTCACTATTCTTTCGATTCTCACTGCTTGTCATTTGAGAGTTTAGATGATTTCTGAACCACCATGACTATCATACACATTGGTAATTAATCTACCAATTAGTAGACAACTTCTTAGCACCACCTCCCCCGTAGTCTCTTAAAAAGTAACTTTCAATACCAACATCACCGCTTAAGAGTACACTATTCTACTTTCTATACTATTTTAGTATATAATCTATACATCTTAGTATACTATTCTAATTTCTGTACTGTTATACTCTAGAAATTCTAATTTCTAAGTCCTAGTTTCTTCCGAATTCGAAATATTAGTTGTTAGACCTGCTATTTTACATTTTCTGAGCTCTTACAAAATACGCAAGGCAGAAGTGAGAAAATTATGCAAATGCGTTTGTCTATTTTGAAATACAAAAGTACGAGTCCTGTATGAGGAAGGAGATGTACGTAAAGTAGGAGAAAATAAGACGGAAAAAGAGGCGTACAAGCAGGATGTATTTTACCCCCAAGGATCGTGGCCATGAGACTTGGACTTGTTCGTTCGACGTTACTTCGATCACAGTGATTACGACTTCGATGACCGATGCACACAGACACGCGTGTCTCTTTCGTACCGTTCTTAATTTCACGCACTGTCGCACTTTCAGCATTGATCGCCGAGAGAAACGAGAGACCGGGAAAAATGAGCCTAAGGCGATCGGTCCCTCCTCATCATTTTCCATCTTTTCTTTTACTTATTTCCATTCGATCCTCAGCCACGATAATGGAAGAGTTTGCGAAGCATGTTCCACTTGCATCCAACTCTATTTCTCAATTTCATTTTGCAAAAGTAAGAGAAAGCACACGTTGAAAGGTGTTTCATTGATTCCAATCTGAATCTCGTAAAAGAACGTAATCTTTATTGAAAATCCATTCTACTCTGCTCTATCTCAAAACTATGAAAGTCACTTAAAGACACGAATAACATTCCATAAAACTACATCTTCCCCGTGGATTCCTCCTTCAGATTTTCCATAGAAGACGATCCCTATCGTAATTACGGTTCGTTAATTGCTTCAAAGGGCTGGAAGTAGCACTCTGTTGAATTTTCCCATCGGAGTGCCGACGAAAACCCATTGAATTTCAATTATCTCAAAGTAAAGTAGTCGGTAGCTCGAGTATCCAGAGTGCGATTTCAGTTTAGAAAAAATAGAAAACATGACATAATTTAAAAATATTTGTATTAACCTTTGAACTCTTCTCCCTTACTGAAGTCTACCCCATATCCTTTTGCTTCACTGTCTTCATTTAACACGTTGAAACACCGGCATTTCGCTAGATTCATCATTGTTACTGAAGTGAAATTTTTCTATTAAAATCACAACTTTACAAAGCAGAAACTTCGAAGACACAAACTGATGTATAGTCAGGCGAATTTTACCTTTGGAACGGAAAAATTTTAAGTTTTCCGAAAACTATTAAATAAAATATATCAATGGGTCGCGATACCGTGAAATTTTTTCTATTCTATTTAATATTGCGTTAAGTTATACGCTATAACAGAAATTAGCGATACATTGTTATTTCAGCAATTAATTCTGAGTTATTGCGCATTCAGCCTCAGAATCGTACGGTAAGGGATTAATGCAAATACTTCAATATTGAATGTGTTAGAAAATTGGCAAATATTAAAATTTGGCAGTCTTACAAAATTTCAAGAAATTCGCACCTTTACAAAGTAGAAACCTTAAAGACACATATAGATATATAGTCAGCAGAACTTTATCTTTTTAATGCTAATATTTAAATATTAAATGTACTAGAAAATTCGTAAATATTGCAATTTAAAAGTCACAGGAAATCATAGAATTTAATTGCGCCGTTCACCAGCGACCCCCATAGCGTGCAACGCGTTAAAAGTAAGGTCACCTTCGAATTCACAGATCCAGCTTTTCACCGAAACCCCCGTACACCTCCAATTAACGCGTTTCGCTGATTTCTCCGTCGTCGAGGGTTACAGGTGACACGTTTCTCTATCGACGTCGCGCCCGATCTGAATTGAGCAATTACCCGGCGATAATTAGGTCCCGGCTTCGGATCTCTGTAAATTGCGGCCACGGTGGCGGCGAGCAACGAAGAAGAGAGGACCGTAGACAATGGGGGCTCCTCGAGGAAACAATGGCCGTCTCTCGTAGCCGGTGCACGGTCTTCAGCGCTATAAACAATACCGGAGAGAGGCCCGGCTCTGATAGGGTCGTAAGGTCAGCCCCTGTGGGAGCTCATGCCTCTCTTTGCTCTCCTCTTCGTCTACCTCTCCACGTCGGTCCACCTCCGCCTTCGCTACGTGGCAGGTTCTTCCCGAAGGAGGTCACGAAATTAATTTTTCCTTTCTCGCATAAGCCGGACGGCTATGATGGTTTATGGCTGGCTACGGTTCGCCGCTGTATCGCTACTATGCACTGTCCTGCTGTGTAATTACGTTTAACGTCGCGTATAGAAGTATAATTATAACGTAAATTCAATGCCGCGGTGAAATTTGTGGTTTTCCTGGTGAAAGTCGTGTATTTATGGGACCCAAGCGTGATCGGAGGACTTTGGGCGTTGTGGCTCTCGGGGAGACGATGTTTCGTAATTCTGGGGTGGAATTATGTATTGGAATTAACGGCGATGCTTGGACAAAGATGTTGAGGAAGCTTTGGAGAGTTAGACCATTCGTTTTCTCGTGATTTTAATGAGGATGATATAAACATACACGAGGTTTCTGGAATTTATTTTCTTTGGAGATTTTTAGTGAAGTTGAATGCAACTTGTTATCTTAATTTCTATATTCAATGAACTAGGTGATTGGTGCTGTTGAATTCAATGGCTCATGTGACTTTATAATTGCAGTATTTTCGAATTTTCTAATACGTTCAATATTTATATCCCTGCTGACTGTATATCAAACGTTGGAATATTATTAAACATAAAGAAAGCAGAAATTGTTGACACAGCATGTCCCCTACATTTCCTATGTGGCAGCGAACGTGTTTTACAAAGTGCAAAATTAGGAAGATAAATTATCTTTGCATAAAAAAAACTCTCACGAATATCTATTAATACGTTGAATGTCATGGGGTCACCGGTGACCGAGGCTATTGAATTCGATGAAATTTTCTATAGCTTTTGCCCTGAGATATTTACGGATTTGCTAATATATTCAATATTTAAATATTGTTGTTTGAAAAGTGAAGTACCACCGAGTATAGAACTATTTTTATCTGTAACGATTCTACTCTATAAAGGTATGATTTTAATAGGAAAAGTTTCAGTTCGATAGAAATGATGGAGTTAGCAATATACGTGTGGCGGTCAACGCGTTAAAAAATCTAAAGTTGCCTCCACTTTCTGAACTGTCGCTTCTAAAATTTTGAAAACCACTTTCCCAGTTTCACACCTGCAATCAACGTAATCCTAGAATCTCCTCCGCCTGCACGTTTCAGCGAATCATCAGATTCTAAAGAACTCCAAAACTCTCGCCACCGTTGCCCCATCGTGTCACGCACAGTGCGATATTTATGATTACATTACGCGTACACATGTACTCTCAGTATTCGTGTTATACGCGGCATATATCAGTAAATGTTACATAGTAAATTACACGAGTAGAGAAGCAGATAATCTCCTCTGTTCACAGCATTCCCCGATAACGCAACATCAGATTACCATCTCCCCCCTCGGTGAATTTCTCTTTCAGCTGGCCCATGAAACCTTATGCAAAATTGTTATGCATATACGTACTATGCGCCGATTTTTCCCTTAATCCCCAGGAAGCCTTTAACGAGATTTACTCGAAGGCAGGAGCGCGTAAACGCATTCCTGTTGGTGCAGGCGGCGAGCCGCAAAAATCACTGGTGAGATCCCTTCGCGAGATAGGATATCCGCCAAGTCGGTTTCGTCGGCACGCTTTTAAGGTCGAAAGCCATGGAAACGGCAAATAAATGCACTCGCCCGATGCGGTAGTCCGGCTGAACCGTTTGCCCGTGCCCCCTTTTTTTAAGTTGTATCCACGCTTCTTTGAATTTCGTTCTTTGGTTGTTGGAAACGGGAAAATCGCTGATGGCCAGGCGATAAAATGGATCAGTATTTTAACACTAGAACTACCAAACCAGTCAAAATGACTGGTACACATTTTTTTCCAAAAATTCTCCAAGTTTATAGGAGAGTCATAGGATAAATATTCTGCGTCCATCTTATAAAACATAAATTGCCGAACCGATCATCTCTTCCACCTCTTAATTCACCTTTTTTCAAAATACTTATTTTATATTTTTAAATATGATAGATTTAACGCCGGTAGTTCTAGTGTTAAAGGTTGCTTTTTCTGTTGCGTTGGTTTAATATTTTCTTTGAGGAGCAGAAGAAAAAATGGAGTTCCTATGGGGCTGAACGTTGCTTTTGGAACGAACGTTCTGTAACTACTGATACATATTTGCCTGAGTTACTCAAAGGGTTACAATTCTCGAAATCTGTGTCGGATCATCTCATCCTCGAAATTTGTACCTTCTTAAATATTTTTGATCACTGGTGATAATATTTCTTCATAAATAAGTTAAATTATCTTGGTAACAAGAGTAGGCCTAGCCATTCAGAATCGTTGCTTTCTTTATCTTAACCCCTTGCCCTACAATTTATTTTGTGAAGGCAGCAGCTGGGTTATTAACGGTAGATTTGTCAAGGTAGTTAAAATATCTATTTCTCAATTTTTTCGAAAAAATTCCTCAAGGTTTCATGAGAGGCATTTTTACATATTTTCTACCTGTATTTGTCAAAATTTAACCCCTTGCCCTACGATTTCTTTTGTGACTACCTCCACAATAATTCAGAATTTCATTGCTAAAATAAAAACTGCTCAGTGATTCATGATACATCTTATAATTTAACGTAATATTAATATCACAGGAATAAAATTACCGCGTCGCGTCTCATTAATATTTCAATTTGATAGATTTTGCAAAACTTGCAAATTTCCTATCCGATTTGCCTCATCACGAGTGCCACCCGCTATTGTAGGGAAAGGGGTTAACATAACACCTAGAAATTAAAAAGTATCTAACGTGAATTAACACACAATCCAAGTACTTTCCAAAAGAATGTGTTTATGCCTGCCCCAGATCATTTTCCAGCAACAATGAATTAAAATAGCTCGAGAACAAGCATCGTTCGTCATGGTCATTCTAATTCCCAACGTTACCACATTGTCCAGATAATTTATTGAAAAACTAAGCTCATGCAATGCACGAACTGGAACACACGTTCCGGTATCTCCCCGTGATATTACGCGGATTGGTACCGCTTTATGTACACGTACATACATGCCTGGCCTGGACCTCGAAGGCCTCTCGCGGAAAGGTCACGCCGAGGTCAGGTAATGACGGGTCGAACTCTGCAATCACAGAAGCGCGCACGCCACGTGGCTACGGTGTACGCCTTTGCTCGACCTCTCCTTGCATTTATGCCGGCTCGGGCATCGCATCGAGATCCATAGAAATTTGAACTCCACGACCTACATTAATATCCAAAGTGGAATATTTTAGGGGCGTTGTAAAGTCACGAATGCTGTTAGCATCGATGACTAATGCTTTTTGCAATGCGAAGAAATTAATTTTGTGTTTGGACTTGTAGGCGGAATTATTTATATCATTATTATTTTCTGGTATGGTTACTTCGCACAGGATTGTTTTTTGTTTAACACGTTGAATGCGAAGCGTATTTCGCTATTTTCATCATTTCCGCCGAACCTAAACTGTTTCTGTTATAATCACATGTTTATAGAATAGAAATATTAAAATTAAGAATACTTATGTACTCAGTAATACTTCACTTTTCTAGCTGCAGTATTTTAATATTGAATATATTGGCATATCTGTGAATATGGCAATTTAAAACTCATAAGAAATTTCATCGAATTCAACAGTGCCAAAGAAATTATTTTGTCAAGTTTGTAGCGAGCTAAAGGAAATTAATTGCACATTTTCTGTCGTTGGTTATTCATTTCTTTTAATGCTAGCAATAATTAAAGGTACTGACGGATATTTAGGTGATATTACAAAGTCATTATGAATTTGAGAAGTAGAGAAAGAAAAGAAAATTATCGTTAGAAAATAAAATGAAGTGAAAAGTTATGTCGAGTATAGGTAAACATAGGACTGCAAAGAGTTAATTATAATTTAGATAAAATCTAGAGACGTCGGAGATTTGAACTCGGCTCACTAACTGTGAATTCGACTTTTTACCTCAGTATTCACCATAACCCCCTAAAATTCAAGTTCCAACCCCGTCATTAATACTTAAAAGTCCCACCCCTAATCCAAACCCAGCTCTAAAAGTACATCTTCACAAATTCTCCAAATCTCAATGAAATAATTCAACCATCTCTACAATTCCAATAATTACCCATCAAAACAAAATTCCATCAAAACAATCAAGCCACAACGATGAGGAACGATCAGAAACGACAACGTCCGAAAAACTCATAGAGATTAACTTTCGAATCCATGAGTCCTGCTCAGTCATAGCTCGCATAATCGTTCGGTTAAATTAATAAACGATATCAAGATAAAGGTGCACAATCGCGGAAGAATCAAACGCAGGAGAGCTTTCTCTCGTCCAAAGCTGGCCGGCGCCGAAGAGAGGAGGACTATGATCCGCAAAATGACTTGGATACCTTACCAAGGCGGAGGTCAGAACCTCTCGTCGTCGTCATGGGATTAAATGACTTGGGCCGGATCGAAGAGGGCCAGGGAGAGGGAGCGATAAGAACGAGAAGAGCTCGCCGAGTCGCGCCGAGTCATTCTCGTGTAATTATACGTACCGCGAGGCCAATAGGGGGTCCCTGTATCGACAATTAGGGCATTTCGGCTTCCCATTTAACGGCCCCTCGATTTATTCGGATACACCCGCGGCCTTTCTTCATTATCTTTTTACGATCGTCCCTCGACGATCGGGTTCACGGCGCCCTTTCGGAGAACTTTCATTAGACCGTACCTGAGGAGTTTGGAAATTATTTACGATGCTTACTGACCGCGGTTTGATAGTGCTCTTATTTTCTGGATGATTCGAGGGAACTTCCGCGATTTCATCTGTTTTTCATAAAACCGTGGATGCGTTTTATCTTATGAATAATATGGACGTTGACGAGTTCCGTGGTTTTTATTTAATTTGGGAAGTTTGGATTCTTGTTTAATTTTCTAGATTTTCTGGATCTTCAGGGAGTGACGATTAAGTAAATGTTGATATAGGTATTCTGCTGAGGTGAGAACAAAGCGGAAGGAATTATATGAGGGTTTGTAATTTCTTATTGTTCCTGTGGAACGAGATTCTGTAGATTTCTAGCAAAATTTAAACTACTCCAATTATACGGGACTAATTTAAAGTCGACCGACTCACCGAATTACGGAACGTGCAATCTACGTGCCTCGAAACGAACGATTTAGCTCGTTCCAAAGTATTTTTACAGTAATTGGGATTGCGTGCTGCAGATCTCTCATTCTTCCTGTTTTGTAAAACTGTCTGTTTCTTTTTTCTTTCGCCATCTCTGTCTTCTTAGATCTACACCTTTTAATTTCTGGTTCTCTGTCTTTCTCTCATTCAATATCCTACCTCTCCTCCAATTTTCTTCGCCTTCAAATTTCTTTATCTTTCGTTCTCCATTGCGCTCTCTCTTTCTTGGTGTCTGTCTGTTTGGACCTTCATCTGTCAGTCTCTCTATTTCTCTCTCTCGCCCAGAATCATTCATTGTTTCTCAACTTTTCTTCCTCCGCATTGCGTGGTCTTCCGTTCTCCATTTCTGTTCTCCATTGCGCTCTTTATTTTCTGACGTCTCTGTCTGTTTAGACCTTCACATGTCAATCTCTACTTTTCTCCCTCGCTCTAAATCATTCAATGCTTTTCAATTTTTTTCCTCCACATTCCCTGGTCTTCCGTTCTCCATTTCTGTTCTCCATTTCCGTTCTCCACTTCTGTTCTCCATTGCGCTCCCTCTTTTCTGATATCTCTGTCAGTTTAGACCTTCATATGTCAATCTCTATTTTTCTCCCTCGTCCAGAATCATTCATTGTTTTTCAATTTTTCTTCCTCCACACTGCTCGTCTTCCGTTCTCCATTTCTGTTCTCCATTGCGCTCTCTCTTTCCCGATGTCTGTCTGTTAAACGATTAAATCTCTTAATCTATCATTTCTCTCCCTCGCCCAGAATACTTCATTCCCTCTCTATTTTTATTCTTCTATGCTTTCTTGTCTTCCGATCTCCATCTTCCGTTCTCCATTATTCTCTCTCATTCCGTTTGCTCCCTCGCGACGGAGGTCGACAAAGGGCGCCAGAGCGTTGCTCAACCCCGAATCACAGAATCTCTCCTCGCGTTCCTCGCAATTATCACGGCACCCGCGCCGATCATAATTATATATACCCGTTTCTGTATCAGTAGTGCCAATCGCGAATGCATTATTCATAACGCAGAAATAACAGTCGCTCCCGCTCACCGACAACACCACGGAGGCTCATTTCCACGCGAGGACTCCTCTCCGTCTCTCCCGGAGGACTCGAATTCTACCCTCGGCGACGATTAATTAGATTCCCTACGGCCCACAGGCGTTTCTTTATTTACTGGCTGCCGTGCAATTTTATCGTTATATCGGTGTTTGCTGTTCGAAGTGATACGCGTGCCCTTTTGCTCGCCAGGGAAGATAATTCGTGATCGGTAGACCGAGCAGGCAATTTTAACGCTAAATGAAAAAAGCCTCTTCCGAGTTGAAACTTATATAAAGGATTTATTGTAAGTATTTTTAATGCATTGCGAATTGCAACGGTGATTTGATAACAGCAGCATATTTATTTCGAGGGTATGCTGATATACTGAAAGTTCTTACATTTCCAAAAATGTATGCTGTTGCAAAAAACACGTAAAATAAATTGATTTGAGGAGCTAAGCACAAGTTTAAGTCCTCTATCTTCACCTCTGGAAAATTCTTGCTCGATTGTTAATTAACACTAGAACTATCAGGACAGTTAAAATGACTAGTTCCTCAGTTTTTAAAAAAATTATCCCAATTTATAAGGGCACTATACAGTAGATATACCACATCTATCCTATAAAACACAAATTACTGAAATTATTTAATTTTTCATCTCTTGATTTCTCCTTCTTCAAAGTACTTATTAATATATTTTAATATAATAGGTTTATCGCCGGTAGTTCTAGCATTAATATATTATACTGTCGATGGTTCATAACCCATCTAAAACAGTAGCACCAAGAAAAAATGATCCTGGTAGTTAAAGTGAAAAAGTATAAAACTAAACAAAATAAATTTGCAGAAAATATTTTAATACTCTTCTTTCAGTCATCACACCTGGTAACTTTCTCAGTAGAATCCAGTGTCTGATCACACAGACCGCACATTATTACTGCGAAATCAATAACAAACTTAATATCGATTAAATTCAATGCCCTTTACGCTCTACACACTTTTCTAAGCTGGTTTACACGCATTTTTTACGCAGCCGTTTGCGTAACACCGGAGAAAGCGGCGGGAGCTTCATAAATTCTACCAACCATCGTCGGCGCAGCGACGAGCTTCGAGAAAAGCCGATGTAATTAATTATACCAGGACGTTAACCGCGATCCTCACTGACGTTTCTCACCTCGTACCGACTGTTTTCAGGATCTTATTAAATCATGTAGGCGCGCTCCGTGTCTCCGTCGTGTCAGGTCGATTTATTTAATCGCGTTATTAAAGTGGAAACCCTTTTCTTCGCGTTACGAAACCGTACGATGAATCCGCAACGGGATACAGACGGTAGGATGCGAACGGCACGATGCCGGTTTTTCCATTCGCGAGGGATCGTTAATAGGTGGTAATTTAGCACTCTAAAGTCGACGCAATTATTCGTGGAATGACTGGGGAGGTTATATGGTGATTAGACGTTCCCATGGAGGCTGTTGTTTCGCCTCTTCTCTGTTTCGGTTTCTCATGGAGGAGGAGATAAGAGGAGACGATGATATCGTAGTGAGATCGAGCCACTTTGAAAGAGGCTTCCGAAGTAGTCGTTGAGAATGAAATCCCTTTTGGAAATAATGGTGGCACGTGAAAGTGCTCGATGGTAGATTAATTCTGGGTGGTTGACAATAAAATGAGGACTCTCTCTGTATGCTACTTTCGTGGATGAGAACTTTCGGTGTGAGAACTATTATCGATGGCTGTTGTTCTCCGTAGGATAATGCACCTTGTGCTGGTTAAATTCTTATTGTTTCCTCACCTCTATGCAGTCGTAATTCAGTGGTTGTTAGTTTGTAATTAGATGGAGTCTGTGTTGGTCTAGGAGGACAAAAATTTCAAATGTAATCCATTCGATATCTCGAGGCCTCTATCGATTACGAAGAGACACGCCTGTTGTGCGAGGACGCGGAACGACTTACAGGTTCATTCTGGAATCTTTTGATTCTACAGCCGGACATCTTTTCTTTCGGATTCACCCACTGTGATCTTCTTCCATTTACTCGGTTATTACGTTATCATGTGGACTTATGCTTATCAGCTTGTCCCTGATTCCATGCGATTATCTTGCTCCACTTTGTATCTCTTCTCCTTGCAGTGAGAATTTTCTTTCGTTGCTTTCTTCAGTCGCATTTTCTCCTCTGAGAAAATACGATAATAAAAGTAGAATCACATTTCAGTTTTTTGAGACGTGGTTCTATTTCTACGAAGAATGCGATTAATTCATTAATAAATTTTACCAAGATGTTAGAAATTCCAATCCTGTATATAGAAAATTTTTGTACATATTTTGTAATTTTTTTTGGTCGTTATCATCGATGTAAATGATAAATGAAGAAAATTATTAGGCTTGCAGAGTGAACAGTAAAATCACTGTTCACTGTGCAGCAAATTTCTATCAACGCTTTACGATAATAAGCGCCAGAATTTGAAAAATAAATCGCTGAATTGCCTAATTCTGCAGCTTATCAATGAAAAGGTTCAGAGGTTAATAGAAAATTAGAGTTACAGTTAACACCAACTTTATTACAATACTTATACCTTTACCTTCAACAATGAATATTTCCAATAAAAACAAATTTCAATTCCTATCGTTCAAATTCTCCAAAATTCAGATAGAAAACCCTCACTTAAAATTATCCGAAACTGTTTCACCGATGAAACTCCAATAATTCAAAAATTCCGAAACATCAATCGCCAATATCGAGAAATCAAAACACCGACTTTATTACAATACTTATACCTTCACCTTCAACAATGAATATTTCCAATAAAAACAAATTTCAATTCCTAAAGTTCAAATTCATCAAAATTCAGATAGAAAACCCTCGCTTAAAATTATCCGAAACCGTTTCACCGATGAAACTCCAATAATTCAAAAATTCCGAAACATCAATCGCCAATATCGAGAAATCAAAACACCGACTTTATTACAATACTTATACCTTCACCTTCAACAATTAATATTTCCAATAAAAACAAATTTTAATTCCTAAAGTTCAAATTCGCCAAAATTCAGATAGAAAACCCTCGCTTAAAATTATCCGAAACCGTTTCAGCGATAAAACTCCAATAATTCAAAAACATCGAAAAATCAATCGCCAATATCGAGAAATCAAATCGTAATAAAACTCTCCCTGCACAATTTTCACTTCCACCGACGTCAGAGTTTTGATGGAACCTCTTAGATTTACGGCGTGCGATGCATGCATAAACGTCGCCTAAGAAACTGCATTGCAAGTGTCTCCTGCAAGCGCGCTCCCTCGGAGGCTGCAATTTAGCCTGCTGCATCCACGTCCGTGAATTTATTATTCTCGGAACGTGAACAATCTGCCTATAACGAAAGGAGCGCACCGTCGAAGCAGATTAAATTTATTTCGTCGGTTCGGTGATTCGTGACTCGAATTGGCCTCGCATTAATTTTATTAAGCGTGACTCGTTTCAGCGATCCCTTTCCCAGGCGAGATCGTTTTCCACATAATGGAACGGGAGTAACACACACGCCACGCTCAATGGCTCGATGCACTTCGTCTTTGTCGCATTATTTATGGAAAAATGTTGAACGTAATGCCTTTCAGCACGGTAAAAATCACCGCTGAACTCTCGGGCGCGTTTGAAATTGACATGGGTTAAATATTCATGGCGCTATTCGTATTGCTTATCAATATTCATAACGTATAATAGCCCGGTGTTATACATATCAATCACTCATGCTTTGATATAAAAATGAGGCTGAATTGCCGGTTATATATATTCATGCAACCATCGGTGACTAAATTTGATCGGTCCGATCGTTCATCGATAATTTTAGACAGGTCCTCCTATAATCATCTTATCTTTGGCAAATTATTTCGTCGCTTTATGCGTCTTGTCATGATACTTTTTCCCCCCCATCGATAATTCAGCTTTTGGAAAGTACAAGGTTATTGGAAAAATTGAAGTTGAAACGTTACGATAAGTATGCGGGAATTCGTTTTCCTTGGTTTATCGGTCGTTGGAAGGATTTAAGGAAAATGGCAGCAGTTACGCCCTGATTAGTATCGGATAAGTTGTCCGTTGCGTAGAACCCAGTGAACCTGACCGGTTCAACTGCGTCGGCGATTAGAATTTATTTAAGAAATTACTCTGTCGGCGTTGCACCTGTCGTGGCCTGGTATCAGTTGAACCGGAAAAAGAGAATATTTATTGCACCTGTCGCGTGATTTAAAAGGTAATTTCAAATAACACGGGAATTAATGCAACGTGGAGCTGTAATTCGAAATCTGGTTTCAGGGAGTTCAAGTGCTCTCGCTTTATCGCCGCGTTTCGAATCTCTTCGCAATTTATTTTATTATCAAACATTTTTCCCATGTTTTTTGCCCTAAATATCAGTTGCACTTCTTCCAACAATTAGCTACGTGCCGTCGGAAGATAAGAATACTTTTAATTACTCCTGCCATTGACAATTTACCTGAGGAATTTTCATCAGCTTGCTGTGATACATTGATCACAATTTTAATTTCTAACTTTGAATTTTAACGGAACAATTGTAAATAATTATATTACGTTTCATTTGTTTTTAATGCTGCCATTTATATCTATCACAGGAAGGTGTCAAAAAATCACCATTAACCCCTTGCCCTACAATAACGAGAAACACTCGTGATACGGTAAATGGAATAGGGAATTTTGAATTTTACCAAAAATTAGTAAATTGAAAATATCAGTGGGTTACGAGACAGTCAAATTATCTCCATACTATTAACCCCTTGCCTTGCGATTAAATTCCGAAGAATAGTACGCGTGCAGACCATTAAATTGTGCGCAACTCTATGCGTGGAATTATCATAAAATAAATCTTAAATATTTTTGTTTTTATTTCATATATTTACATAAAAGCAAAAACTATTTCATTTGTAATACAGCGGGTCTATAAAGTAATATTAAATATTATATTTAATAATATTAAATAAAAATTGCAAAATAAAAACTTTAAGTAACAATGAAATTAACTTGAAACAAGCAACATTCTTGATATAATATAAAATCACATACAAAACTGTTAAAACCATTATCTATAATAAAGTGAATTAACCTAGAATATAAAAAAGACCACGTGCAACAATTACAATATTTTTATTTTAACAAATTTAAAGAAATTCATATGGTTCTTAACCCTTTGAGAGCTAGCGACGCATATATGTGGTCTGAGAAAAAATGTATTTATAATTTATTGCTCCTCGTATACACAGATAGAGTTGAAAAATTGAAATTAAGATATGATTAAATAAATAGTAATTTATAACTTCTATACATTAACACTCTGACTTTCTGATAAAAAGGTGGTTGTTCATCGCCATATAAATGATTATTTCTCAATATTCAAAAAACTCTCCGTCCGCAAAGGGTTAAACATTAAAATATTCTGCGGGCGACACCCGCCAAATTCGAATTTCGTACAGAAAATCTTCACGGGTGAGGACCTCCATTTCCATTTGAGGGGTTAATATTTCGTTAAATTATACGGCATATCAGAAATCAGCTAGAAATTTTTCTATCACAAATTAATTCCGAGTTATTGCAAGGTGTTAAACATGTCCTACTCATTTCCCCACACCTCCACCGACCTTAAAAAAATGCCAACCCAACTCATCAAGAATGCACCCTTTCATCCCTGATAAAGCGATCGAACCACCCATCCGCGAAATACCTACAAACAAAGCACTCCATTTCTAAAATCCCCCCTTGCAACCCCCAAACCCCAAGCTGCATTCACGTTAAACGCAGTCCAATCAAAGAGCTAATCGAGGTCGGCCCCCGAAAATGGAAATACCGGGGGCACCGGTAAACCTCGCAGTGCAAAGAATTAAAAAAGCCCGGCTCCACCACTCGTCCATTGGAAGTTTTATAAGCAACACGAAGCAAGGTGGAGAGGGCAGACAGAGGAGACCTGGAAAACGAGTCCTCCCGTATTCTACCCGATCAGCAAAGGCGCAGGCATTCCTGCACGTCACCGCGTCCGCCCAGTGGCTCCGCCGAATCGCGGGGGACTCCTTATATAATTAACCATTAAATTATAAGTTTGGCTATCGAACCGCCGGCGAAGCTCAGCGCCGGACTAGAAGTAATTACTCGCCGCCCCCCCTCGAGGGGGGCCCCCAACAGCATCGACGTCAGTTGGGATCAGCGGGAGGAGAAAAAAGGAGATCGTGGTAGAACGAGAGTAAAGAGGAGAACGAAGAGGGCCAAGGAAAGAGACGAAAGAGTGGCGGAGTAAGAGCGAAAAAAGGGCTGGAAGAGGGTAGGGAGACGGTAGGGATAAGAGGAAAAAAAAGGAGAACGGAATAAGAGGGGTCGCAACGGCTACCTTACTTCGAGCGCGGAATTACCAGCGCCGTCGGTTCCATCGGCGTAATGATCAGAGGCGGGACTTTTGCCTTTTTAATCGGCATTAATCGCGCCGGGGGCTTCCAAGCAACCCCTCCCGGCCTCCCTTCCTTCTCGTCTCGTCGTTATTCCGTGCTCCAACGACCCGAAGCGATCTGCATTAATGCGAATGCCCACCTTTCGTCCGTCTCACCGGAATTCCTCGGTCGGGATGAAATATCGGTGCACTGACTCCACGGTTGTTAGGAAGTCACGTGGATCGGATATTGGAATGTGCTCGGTTGCAGGTGTCGAGGATTCGACCGGTGCTTCGTTCGCGGGATACGATACGAGGGGAGAACGAAAGATGTACTTTTCGACGGGTTACAATGACCCTTTTGGAATTAATTTCGCAAGGGTTTTATTAAAGGGGGCGCCGTTCGGTGGACGCGGCTCGGTTCTTCGTCTTCGGTTAGGCTGTGATCATTGAGCTTGTTAAGGATTTTTTTGGAATTCGCGCGCGGAATTGAGGATGATTGTGGATCGAGATTCTGCTTTAAGGGAGTATTCAATGAGTACTGATATTATAGCAGGTTCTTTTAACCGTTTCGTTACCATGGGCGACTATAATCGCTCGTTACGAAGAGACACTTACAGTACGGGCGAGTATATTCGATCACCATAGAAAATTATCTTTCATTGATTCCATGCACGCATGTGAAATTATATTTTATACGTATTACAATCTATAAAGAATATAGTAACAACGAAATATTAGTTTCGTTGATCACGTGTGATTTGCAGTTGTGATGGAACAAATAGAAAGGTCTGTTCATTCTAATCGTATTGGAAAGTTTTTGTACCGAACGTATTAGGATAAGAGGGGAACATCTGGAACATAAATCGTCAGGTGCAATGGAATAAAATCGTGTGAAATTATTATGATACGGAAGTTGCGAACTGCTCCAGCAGAACACATCGATCCAGAAAACTATCGAATTAACTGACTCCCAGGCTACGTTAAATAATGCAGCGATACAATCGCGAGTCGTAAAACCCGCGGTTAGTCGAAAGCAGCCCACGACTCGTGCTAAACCGTTTTACCTGATCAACACGGCAGCCCGTTTCGTTCTTTCACGATGGAAGTATTGTCTTTGATCGAGTCTCGATACCGGCCATGGTGTCGAAGATTTTCGATGACCACACCTTCAGCTGCGCCTCGTACCGAGAAGCCGGCAGACACGCCCGTCTTATCGGGGACTTCGCTTATCAGCCATCTAGACGACGTGATAAGAAAGATTTCATAGAACTGCGTCTTGCCAGATAGCAGAAGCTAAGAATAGACTATGAGAAACTAATTGTAGAGGAGTCATAAGTGCAGTTTTTAGTTTGTGTTGTGTGCTCGTCTGCCTTTAGGTTTTCTATTTTGGAATTTTTATTTTAACACTAAACCTACCGGCTTTATATCTGTTATATTGAATTATACGAAATAAGTACTTTGGAAAAAGAGATTTGAGGAGGTGAAAAAGATGATCAGTTAAGTAATTTTTGTTTTATACGATAGACCTAACATATTTACTGAATGGCTGCCCAATGAATTTGGGGAGTTTTTAGAAAAAATCAGAAAGCGGTCATTTGACCGCCCATGGTAGGTTTAGTGTTAACCCTTTATGACCCCGTGTGACTTTGAAGTAACACAAGACAGATCTAAGATTTTATTCTTCAAAGTCAATTTTTTAATTTTGCCAAATGTTACAATTTACTTCTTAAAGATCATTTAATTCTTTACAATTCAATGTTTCGAAATCAAGTTAAATATATCATTTATATCATTTTTATCATTTTCTAATGTGCTATCGTGGAACTGAGCTTCAGATACCACAGAAAATTCGGACTACACAGGGTTAATTTAGCCTTCTGAAGTTCAATTTTGGAATAGATTAATTTTCCAAATGCTTCAATCATTTTAGGTGCAATTTTACAATATCTTTGATTATTTACTATCTTTCAAGGTAATTATATTTGTAATTTCATTAACTACGTAAATTTATGTTGACAAAACAATGCAAATTTTGAAGGAATTTTTTTGGGAACTGTCTATAGATAAAAAGCTCATAGGAGAATGCATTCATTGTTATCATTAAACTCACATATTTACAAGGAGAAACTTAAGAGACGGGCAGAGATATCTAGACAGCAGGACTTTAGCTTTCT
This sequence comes from Cerceris ruficornis, assembly GCA_963989415.1. NCBI lineage: Eukaryota > Metazoa > Arthropoda > Insecta > Hymenoptera > Crabronidae > Cerceris > Cerceris ruficornis. Next base: position 10,090,361 of record OZ022527.1, read on the forward strand.
GAGACCAACGAGTAAATATCGACTGAATTAACAAATTTGTAAATATTACAATTCAAAAGTCGTATGAAATTTCATTGAACTCAATAGCGCCGGTCACCGGTGACCCTCACGACATTGAACGTTTTAAATAAGTTTTTATAAAAAAAATGGACTTACACCACGTTCAAAGAAAACGGCTCATTCGTCGAAAATCCTCAACATCTTACCACCAACAAGTTCGATTCAATTTTTTTTTGCTACCTCCCCAAGTACAATTCATTTCTCCTTTAAACTTCCATCAACTCCATTGTCTATGGCTCCCATGAAAGAAAAAAACAACGACCAATGTCAGCATTCCTGCATGATTCTCAATCTCGCGCATAGCAGAGTCCGAACTGCAAGAAGAGAGCCAGTCCCATATCTCTTGCGCCGATAATGAGAGGAGAAAAAAGTCGACTGTAAGATCAGAAAGAATACGAGCGATCGAATCTTTCCGGAGTGCTCATACTGCCGATGATCAGAGGACGTGGCGCGTTTCGAGTCGTCCTTAAAGGCGACCACACACGTCGCGATCTTGATGCTCGTTGTCTTCTCTTTCACGTCCACGGTGCCGCAATGGCCATCAGGGGTTACCAAAGCCACAGCTTTGTCGCCGTGCTGATCTTCAACCTCCTGTACTTACAGCCGTCTCTACCAACGGCTAATCCCAATTTAATGCTGCATCGTTCCCTCCACTTTCTCACCCCTTATCTCTCTTATTCTGTCTCTTTCACTCTCTCTCTCTTCCATCTTTTGCTCCTGTTTCTTCATCTCTTTCTATCTTTCTCTATCTCTTTCCTGCTCTTTTGCTATCACTCTCTGTCTTTGTTCGTTTCTCATCTCCTTGCTCCTTCGTCCGTGTAGCTCGTTTATCTCGTTGCTACGCTCGTGAAGAGAGCTCCTCTACTAATGGTTCTCGAAATATCGTTACATCGATTTAGAATGTTCCACGGTAAGGTGGATGTTTGCCCGGCTGTCGGGCTAGGAAATTAATCGGGTAGTCGGTGAGATCTTAAATTAAATTTCAAATTAAACGTGGGAGAAATCGAGCCTTGCTCTCGATTATCGTACACTTTGGTATTTACTTTCTGGTAACGATTCGTTTTTATTGTTAGGCGTCGAACGTTATTACTGTTGAGAAGGAATAATAATTTGGAAAAGTAGTTTACCTGGATTCAAGGATTCGCGGATTTTCATGAGCGGTTAACCCGTTCACTGCCAACTATGAGGTATCTCGTAGCTGCACTATAAGTTTGAATTAATAAGTTAACAATAATAGCTGAGCGTGTATAGAAATTTTTGAACAAAAATGTTCTTTGTATCATTACAAATGTCGAGATTGTATTTTTGATTAATGAAATCAATGTTCTAAAAACTTTCTGTGATCTTCTCTAATTTTAAGAAGTAAAGGTAATAGTTGCTTAGTTTTCCTGGCAGTTAATGGGTTAAGTTGAAATTTGATAAAATCTTTGAGAAATTTTACCTAATTGGTGCCTATATCATAGTCTCGGTAATTTAAAACTCACTTTGAGCAGTAGTTCCTAAATGAAATGATCAAAGCAATTAATATAAAACTAAAAAGATTCTTTTTATAAAATTTCATATTTTTCTTTCGATAACAATTTGCTTTCACATTTCGATAACTATTTCCAACAACCTATAGCAGAATATTCTGTCGAACGCAGTGCAAAAAGAGCATTCAGTAGTACCTCAGGCACACTTTTATTTCTTCCTATTAGTTAATTTTCTCAGTGTAATCAACGTGTTTTCTATTCCGACGTCCCGCTTTTTTTCACTCGTCAGACAATCCATTATTGGTCTCGTTGAATCTGCAAGATGGATGTAAGGCCCTCAGTCGTCCATTTTGTATCCTATCGGTCTTTGTGTATCGAAGAATACAGGCATTTTGACCTAAACGAAATTTAAAATCTAGATCGAACAGAGTCGTTTCACCTGTCGATCATCCGGAGCGCAACAGCAACCGGACAAAAGAAATTCACGGCTTGATCTTTTCCTCTACGACAGCTCTTCCTCTTGGTCAACGAGCTGCCAATTCCTCAAAGAGATTTCCGAGAACCGTAACGACGAACGAATGCGTCGGAGTGTTCCATGATGAGGCTTTAATTAAAAAACGCTGTGTCGGTATGACTAGACAGACGTCCTTTGCACCTGCCTTGGTTTCTCTTCGTACGGAATTTATTGTTTTCTTCATCGGCTGTGAGTCAAAGCTTTGCACTGTAAAGGTACATTTTTAGTAACTGTGTGATCTGTTAGAGTTTGAACTGTTTGGAGAAAATTATTCTATTCGATGACGCAAATGAATATCGCCTCTTGTCCCTCCGGTATTTATTATATATTCTTCTTTCTCTTTTCGTATCATTTTCTATCTCCTTCCATTTCGTTTTTTCGATAAATTTTTCACCCTTTTTGAATGCAAGACATTTGTAGCTTGCTTCAAAAAATTGTATGGATTTGTAGGGTACCTATATTCAAAAAATTCCATCAACTCTCTGTCATTTAATTTTCTTCGAACAATAATTCTTGTAATAGCTCGTTGATTAATGTTAAATATGATGAGCAAGTCGACATTCTGAAATCCAGACTATTTTCTTCGATCGTTAATTAATTATGCTATAGAAAATTGATTAAGGGGAATTAGAAAAATGCCAGAGACACATATAAATAAATATGAGTAGGTAAGCGTGTAATCCGAGTGCGGATTAGTATCTTTCAATTATGTAGTCATGTTGATATGCAATGATAAAAAGTGGAATGATGACACAAAAACGCAGACCCATTAAAGTGACACAGTCAGATAACAATGAACCATTCGTAATTATCAAGTAATTTAATGTTACTCTTGTAATGATACAGTTACTTTGAAGTCACAACGATGCAGACTGATAAATTGAAAAAAGTAATATAAAAACTGCGATATACGGTACATAAAAGTCGCGATGAGTCACAGAGAATTAACCACAGTGCGCCTTATATACATGACAGCGTTATATAACAAAAATTATCTCAGAACAATATGCAAATAACATTGATACACAATGACGAAGAATATGTGTTTGTATGAATAATCAGAAATGTCCTCGGTGCGTTAACATTCACATATTTCATTCAACGCGACAGTGGCATAGTGTGTGCTTATTTGTTAACAGAATTTAATAAGCTAATTGTAATTATACGAATGATTAATTGCGCCATGCGTATAATAGAGAATTTCTTGGATGTGCAACAAGAAAATGCAATTTTTTTTTATCCGCCCGCTGAATGACGTTCCGCGGAATTTCCCGGCATTTTTCCTCCCAAAGGAATTCTTCGTTCGACGTTTAAATTCGAATTGTATTCGTCTGACGTTAGACGAAGTAATGTTGGAAAATTCCCGGTTTATATTGCGTTGGTCATCCAAAAGAATTCTGTCTTTTTTGTCCGCTAGAAAAGAATTCTTTTTAGATTTGTTCATTCTAATCTCTTCTTAGGTTCTCAGCTTTGCAATTTGTTAAACATTTCTCGTTACTTTTATCTGAGCTACGTTCCTCGGTATTTTTCACAATTTTTCATTTTAAATGTCGTAAGTCTATGACGCAGTATGCACTAAATTGTTTTATCACTTTTTGCAGCGGCAAATATTTCCCAGATAGGAAGTTTTAATGTAACGACTGATCTCTGAGGAGATTATGTTGCGCCAGAAATATCTCCTGTCATTTCTTATGTTCTAATCTGCCCGGTATGACGTACTTCGTTGTTATCTTTTCTATGATAAAACGTTGTGCAACGATGTTTTAAGTACACCAAGGCTCGCCTCTATTTTCTTTATCTAACAAGATTTTCTCCTTTTTCTGTTGCAGGTAAGAATCCATACACAGTTTTCAGTATCTGCGTTTCTGTCGAATACACTGAAGTTCGCCCAAGGTGAGAAAGTATCGAGAAATTATTATTAGTCATAAGAAATCCTTGCTTTTTAGGTGAAGTGAATTTAAATGAGTTTTTAAAGAAAATTTAAACCTTCATCAAATTTTTAATTGAGTGAATTCAATTTAACACAGAAGTGAGAAACAATGAAATCTGAAGATAGACAATTTTTAGAAAAATTAGGAAATTTAGTTATTTAATTCTAACATTACTTTCAAGTCAATTTAAAACTAAGTGGAATTGCAAATTGAGAAAATTGAATTGTACGCTGAAGTGAAAATTAATGGGGACTGAAGGGGAATTTTTAAAATGTTTAGAAGGTTAATTCAATTTCATTTAAAGATGTTTAATTATAAATATAAAAAAGCTGCATATCCAGTAAAAAAATCAAGTTTAAAGGATAAAAGTACCGCCTTCGTCGAGATAAATGTCAAGAGTGAACTTAACAGTTGTTAAAAGATACCAGCGAATAGTAAACTAAACTTTTCTCACGACACTGACATTGGTTGCATTTTGAATCACGCTCTTATCGAGATGTTATCGCAAAATAATGTAATTATCATCTAGCTCGAGGCTGCGATTTAATGAGAGATCGTCGAGCAATTCGTTCCACTGTCTTCGCTTCTTCATAATTTTCCTCTGTCATCGAACCTCGACGATATCACGCCCAATGACATTGTATGTAATGAGAACTTAATTAGCATCAACGTCAATTAATGGAAAAGTCTTCGACGAAGAAAAATCACAGACATTGACAGTCTTCTAAAAACATCACCATATTTTTATTTCATTCGTATAATATTCCTCGTATTTTCCATAATCTGAAAATTAGCATCTACTTCTAATTTAAAGCAAATTACACAGCTGACATATACTTAAACAAGACATAGTCACGCAACAAAAGATATTACTAAAACATTGGATAAACTATCTTTACAACTGTGCTAATGGGAACTCAGAGCTGATTAAAGTATAATTGAATAGATAACAGTGTGCCATTCCCATTGAAAATGCTTATTAGAACCAAAGTAACACAGAACTTGAATTCTTATCAGTGTTGCGTCGTTTCATCTATTCTCCGCACTCGCGTTTAACATCGTATTGCATAACGTAGTGCTAAAATTAGCATTCATACTTCCAAATTAATCGCAATTACACGTTACCATCGTAATTAAAATTTCTCCATAAATTTCCCCATGAAACCTCTCACACATTCAATATACTTTAATGGCACCGCTTTCCACCGTACGCAGTCTAAATAAAACTAAACAAATGACGTACACCATAGCACATGGTGCAACGACCAATCCCTTAAACATCCAGCTGCATCCAACTGCATCGTACAACCCCAGTGTGATTAAAGCGCGCAATAAAACCGAAAATCGAAGTGCAAGAAATTGCACGAGCATCGATCGGCATTAAGGGGACCACAGTGAAAAAATGTCGCATTATCGGATAAATAACGTCGTGAGTTCTCGTTATCGTACGATGTTCATCGACGTGTAGACGTAAAGGATGATCTCTGCCGATCGTTTATACCGATTCCCCGTACACAGAAGATCCTGCACGGGTCGAGAATCTAATGCACGAACGACATGTTATCACTAACATGCACGGAATCGATGCGGGGCTTAATTATGTGCATTAGTACGATCATGATTCTCGTCATTATGGTGTACATAACGTTCGAGCATGTTGTACCATACGGCTTCGTGGAAGATCGTCATTAATATACCGGCTAACCAGGCTCCCTTGTAAGACCTTACATTTTCAACAATGACGACGGTAAATCAATCGATCGGCGATATTTGTTTTAATTGTGGAATCGAGACGCGATTATCGAGAGTACGGTGTGCACGAGAGTCGCCGGGAATTACACGTGGATCGTTTAGGATCGAGATTCGCTATGGGGTTCCTTTAACGGCGGGATGAGCGATGATGGGAAAGGTGCAAAGTTGAGGGGATTTTTTATTTGGGGGAAATGTTGACTTGGACTGATGTTTTTTGAAAATTGTATGGACAATTGAAGATTTGGCGCGATGAGAATATTTTTAATATATAATGTGAATTATGATGGGAAAAATTAGTGGAACACTTCATAAGAATCTTATGGTATACAGTATCATTGAAAATGGAAATGGTCGGAAGTAATTCGAGATAAAATCTAGAATTTATTTAAAAAGAAATTCAAGTTGTCAACAAAATATTTTAACCACAGTTGAAGGAAATTTAAAATCACCTTTACTTCTTTTACATAAAACCATACAATTTGGAAACCATATCCAGTTCATTGTGGCATTCTTTATAAAAGTGCATTTCGCGAATGTCAAAAGAAAATGGTTGAAGAAACGAAGCTAAAATTAAATTTCATATTTCGCGGGAGCTCTTTGAATTCGCAATTATCGTCAGTAAAGAAGTAAACATTCGAATGAAATTCGCCTGCATTACACCAGAGTCAATGGTTCACAGAGGGTCAATTAACCTTTCGTTATCCGTCGTCATTCCAGTTTTCTCGTCACTTTCGAACAGAGTAAAGACCGCGCCTTCCCGGTGCATTAAGCTGCATTCTTTTCGCGAATGCGAAACGGAAGCGAGCGAGCCGGCGTTTTCTCTCGCATTAAAGCGGATAAATGTCACGTCCACGTTGCTCTCGCTTTCGTTCATTCTCACGGCGGTCTCTTGCCGAACGCATCGCTTAAACTTTAAACGGTACGCGGGGTTCCGACCTCGATCTCTCGAGTCATCGTTAAAATTCTATCTCTCTTTCATCGTAAAAGAACCGAACGTCGAGGCGGAAGGAAAGAGAAAAAGGCATAAACAAAGTTGTACCGGAGTGAAGATACATAGAACGAAAGCAAAAAACTGCAAGTTGTATGAAAGGGGAATAAAAAATTAACTCTTTGATTGACAATTTATTTCCGCAGTTTTTTACTTCAATACAATATTTGATTTTACATTGAAATACATAAATTATTATTAGGCTATTATAATATATAATGATAATTTACAATGAGACATTTGATAATTTACTATGAGAAGATAAAAATGCCGAACTTTATTAACACTAGAACTACCAAACCAGTCAAAATGACTGGTACACATTTTTTTCCAAAAATTCTCAAAGTTTATAGGAGAGTGATAGGATAAATATTCTGCGTCCATCTTATAAAACATAAATCGCCGAATCGATCATCTCTTCCACCTCGTAATTCCCCTTTTTTCAAAATACTTATTTTATATTTTTAAATATGATAGATTTAACGCCGGTAGTTCTAGTGTTAAAATCAGTTACAAAATATGAAACAAATTCAATTGTCAAACTCGAATTTGACATAGAAATCTGATGCAGAATACACCCGTTATTTAACTTTAACGTGTTAAAATATAATAGTAGTGGGTAGTCGCAAATAGGAATGAATAATGAATACAAGCGAGAAAAAAAATGGAAGAGAAAAGAGAAAAGAAGTCAACCCAATTTGCTCGATGCACAAGGCGGTTCGAGTAATCGAAGCGCGTTTCTGATTGCACAATGCAGCACATTAATCGAGAGCATATTGCCCTCATCGGGTCCGTCCGGCGGGCTGATAATTAGCCATAAATCGTCCCGGCGATCGATCCGATCAGGAGCTGTTCCTACCGGTCGCGTGTGCACTTCTGCTCGACGTTCCTTGTATCTTGGTAGCTTTCAATTGGTCCGTGTCAGTTCGACGATATAATCCCATAAAATACCCCGATCGGACGAAAAACCTCTTATCCTTCGTTCCTTCCATCCACACTTTTACTTAGATTTCTCCATTCCTTCCAACAACATGGAAAATTATCTTATTTTATTCACCGTGAATTGTACACCTTATCAACCTTTGAAACTTGATCGTGACATTTTCTTTTATAAACAGTGAATATTGTTCTTGAATAATGTAAATTTACGCAAAAAAATACTATCGACTCTAGAGATCAGTCAGCTCAGCACTTTTAGCTGATGAACAAAAGAAGCGCAACGGCGGACCCCAAAGGTTGAAGAAACAATCAAATCTGTAACAATAACGTTTGTCAGAGAACGCTATACGTCACGGACACAATCGAGGCTTTCCCGTTCCCCCGTGATTCTCTCCTTATCTTAATTACTACTACCAATGGCCCTTGTTCCCCTCGCAAGTCTCTCTTTGTTCTTTTGGCTGCACGGGGTTACAGCGTGTCGCTCCGAGCCGAAGTTGTAAATTCGCTCGCGGTTCGGTTGCGTGCCCTTTATAGGCAAGGCTCTTAAGGGGCCACGTCCAAGTTTTAAGGTCCGTGGGACCGGTGGATCGTGGACATGATTGCATTTGCATTATACACGCCGCGGCGTGCACGCAGATTTATCTACCCCTGGGGTTTATTTATCTGGAGTTATGGCAAACACTGACCGGCCCGAAGCCAGCCAATAACGTATGGTAATGGAGGGGTCCGATTGACTTTTTTACCCTCCCTCCTGCCTCTTTTTTACCTCTCCCTCTTCGTTTGTCTCGTTGCATTTAACTCTCCTTCTCTCTTCGCGTACTTTTCTCTTCATTCCTCTACCACTCTCTTACGTATACGCGCATCCTCTCTTTTTGTCTATGTCCGAACGTCTATCATTCATTTCTCTCCCTTCTACTTTGCTTTTGCGGCTCTCCGTCTATGTTTAAGTCTGTCGCTCTTCTTTTATTCTCTCTATTTCTGCATAATTTTCTCTCTCTCTCTCGTTCTCTTCCTTTCTCGTTCTCTCTCGAGCAGATGGACTCTTGTTCGCTTTCCGTTCTTCTCTCTCATTCGCGATGTTCGTTTCTTCGTTTCTCTAATCCTTTTATTGGCCCGCGGCCTATCACAACACGAACGATCAGTGAACCTTCGACCCTCTTATATCCTCCTACTTCTTCGGCCTTTCTACCCTTTCCCTACGTGCTCCTTCGCGCTTGACCTTCGCTGGCTTTAGTTTTTCCTATTATTCATTCTTCTATTTATTCTCTTATCCTTCGTTGTATCAGCAATTGTATTTCTTTCGCGCTATTTATTTAGGTCGATTCATTTTTCTACGGTGAACGTGAACAGAGTTCTGACAGTGAGTTTTTGAAATGTTTATTCTGTTGATCACATCATTTTATTTGGGAGAATTTCTTTGTTAAAGTTCCCCTCCTATTATAGCCATATTTCGTCGATGAGTTGCGAATCTTTGTTGTTTATCCGCGTATGAATGCAGTTCTGCTCCTACCATTTGAAATCTTAGAGTCGGCTGCTTTTTATTAATAAATTTAAACAAGAAGTGTAATGATAACAGGGTCGACATATTATTTGAATTACTCGCAGACTACCAGGATATTTCTTACGGGAAATTCAATTTTTTTCGTTTACAAAATTGGCAAATTTGAATTGGAGATTTGTAATTTCAGAAGTATTTCAGTAATCTCAAATACCGGAAGCTTAAATACTTGAAAAATAAATATTTTAAGCTCAGGTATTCCAGAAATGAAATATTACTGCAAAAATGCATTAAGATCCATCTTGCATCAGTTATAAATTGTAAAAAACACTTAATTAATTACAAATAAAATTTGACGTCACTGACAACCGCTGGCAGCCACCCCTTCAACCCTCTGTCCGAATATTTCGTCGCTTCTGAAGATTAGTTATGCAACAGGACACCGGCAAATATTATAAATTGAAATTCAATTCATTTCTGTAACTCCATTTACAAATATTTAATTCCAAAATTGAATTTTACAACTCTCCTCGAGTTCAATATCCGGTATATTCATTAAGTTAAATAAAGAATTTCGCAGAATAGGGCCACAGACTTGCATTACACTTCCTGAAAGTCACATGAGGTCACAGAGGGTCAGCACCTAACCGAATTCCAGCGTTGGAATATTTTACACTTCCCAGACGCTACACCTCCGACAATTTCCGCTTTCTCGAAACGTTCATTCATCGATCCCGATCGTAAAAGTCGATCGACGAAATCCCGAGTAATCTCCGCCTGAAAATAACAGTCGTTTCGAGCTCGGGAAGCAGTCGTCGGGATCGCTTTATGTCTCTAACTATAATTCATAGGGAGTTGAAGCATACGCCAAGAGCACGCAATATACCCGGTAATAATAATGCTGTTAAAGTACGCAGTTACTTTAACTATAGTTTTTCCGTGTGCCCGCCGCGAAATTACGTAGTCTACTTGCGATTTCGCGAAGGAGGAAGCTTCACGGTGCACCTCGAGAGAAGAGGATTAGATCTGAAAAGAGGAGAGAGGAAAAGTAGCCTTCGACTTTGCGGAGAAACGACGAGAAACCGCGATCTTCTTCTGCATTTCGCGGTTTAAGAATGCGCGGACGAATGCACCATAAACCGAGACAGCTACTGCTATGCAAGTGCTTGCAGTTCAGGTTAAAACACGGTGTTCCGACCTTTAGGGATTTTAGCTTCTGCTTTATGTGCATCGAGACTTCGTGACTTCAGTTTAGTCGGTGCAATTTCTTTTTACTAGGTTCTTCGGTTAATATTGAGCTGCTTTGCTGAAACATAACTTTAGAATAATACATCAATTGTAGGTGAAGTGTTATTTAACACTCTGCGGCATGCATTTTTCAGTAACTTTGGTTATTTATTGTTTAATTCCCTTTTGAGTTTTACGCTTCGCGGAATGATGAGGTAGACGTTGGTAATATTGGTCTACGAAATTGAACTTTCTCCTTTTGCCCAAAGAATATTTATGCTGATTCTTTTCTGAAGTCCATTTGTCTCCAGTAGACTCCATTTTTGAAGTCTTGAATGTTATAAACATTCAAACATGTTGAAACCATGCTCAAAGCGAAAATGGTGTCCAAAGCACCCCAGTTTCTATGAATATTTCCTTATTTATCTTAAAAATTAAACGCCCAGGAGAAATTCTAATGACAGGAGGCGATAGATCAGACATTTTTCTTCAGAAAACCATAATTGAAATTTCCAACACAAGTTTTGTTTTCGGCTGAGAAATTAAAATATATCCGCAAGACACAACGTACCGCCAGTGTTTCTCAGCGCATCCGTTTCACCCGCGCTAGTATTACACTTTGCTTTACAACTATACATTTATTCTTTCCAAGTTAATTTATGAGTTTATGAATTATAATTATTAACTTACTTTACAAATACATTTTACGTTGATGAATTACTTTTTGACAATAACGCTACATTAAAAAAAAGTATTATCTTTGAAGCATTTGGTTATATAGATAAACAATATTGTTCAATTACATTTACAATTTTAAAATTAATTCTACGAGCAACGGAAGAAATGATTTACATTTCATCGGCCAAGATGTACGGCGTGTTGTCAAAACATACTCGGCGGGTCTCGCAAACGTACCTTGAAGGAGTTCGTCCTCTAACAATAACAAGTTTCGATGCTCGCCTCGCTATCAGTTTGCCCTCGACCGCCGACGAGTAAGCAGTAATCGGAACTATCAGTGCGTGTGTAATACTTTCGGAGACGAGATTCACAACCTTTCGTTTTGTGGGCTGCTTGGTAATTCATCCCTACATTCGTATCAACCCTTAGTTAGCCATTGTATGTCTACTCTCAGCCACAAAGCAAAGAATCAACACGTTTCTGAGGTATATATAATTCTCACTAAGATTTTAGTAGTTTTGGTTTAAGTAGGATTACACATTTTGCTTTTAATTAAATACGAACGTGAAGGATTAATGGAAAAGTACTAGAAGAGGAATAACGTATTTCTTTTGGCACAAAAGCTTTAATATTTAATTCTAATAGTTTTTTTGCTAAATTCAGATATGTAATGCGTTTGTCTACATCGTTTAGGGTTTTTGTGACAAACACTTTTGTATAATAAGTCGCATAATCTTAAAATGGAATGCAATTGCACAATGATCGCCCTGATTATCTTTGTCAAAGACTTGTTAAGCAGATTAAAATACTTGCATCTTTAAATTATTATAATTTAATGTCACCAATGCCCGGTAGCGCTCAACATATTAATAAACAACCACCTAATCTTCAGCTATTACGATCCCGAATATATTCCAGAAACCACCAATTCCCCCATAAACATCGGCAATTACCCCCTCACAATTTTCTACCCAGAAAAAAAACAGAACTCCCATCCAAAACGATAAGCTCTTCGCAAACTATCATCATTAAAAATCATCCTCTCGTTGACTTTCATGAAACTAAAACAACAACTCCCAAATGCCATCACCTAATTGTAATGTTATCGAAATACCCAAGAATTAATAAACCAACGATTGTAATTTACGACGGAATATCTCTTTTAAAAAAAAAGTGTTTCTCTCAGCGCGGACGTCGTTTATTCGCGAATGGCGTTCATAATCGTAGTTTTACGACGCGGCTGATCGGAAGGCGGGATGATTTACAGTATCATTATCTTCTCGTTTCCCTTCGAGTGTCACACGCAGTGTTCTTGTGCTCGGGAACGTCTTATGACACGGCGGTGCAGTTAACGGCGCGACACAGCGTAGGCTTTATTACCCGCGAAATGGGCGATTCGCTCGCGAAAAGGGCAGCTGTCTCATTAGCGGCCTGTTCGCCTCGCTTTGCCGAGAGGCCGATACCACTTCTCGAATAAGCTAACGCGTCACTGTCATCCACGAAGACACCTTTGCTTTCATGCACAATGAGTCTTTATCGAGCCATTGTAACGTTTAAAAGCAGAAATGTTAGATGAAAGTTTAGATATAATAGGACAAGAGAGTGGATAAATGTGTTGAGGTTTGCAAATTTATTAATTATAGTGTGTGCGAATTTTCCTCTTGCTGTTAGCTTTTGAAGGTTTTAATCCTTTGACCTAAGACTTCTTTTGAGGTCTTAGTAATAATTCAGGATTGTATTGATGAAATCAAAATTTATCAGTGACTTTTTATGTGTCGTATACTTTATTGGAATATTAATAACGTGGAAGTAATTTAATCTTGCTGATGTTTTCAGTTTCACGGTTTTTGGAAATCTTCAAAATTGTCTGTCACATTTACTGTGTCGTGATATTGTTATCATGGATGCAACTACAGAATTAAAAACCTAAATATACAGAGAGCAGACAAATGCAAAAATTGCCATTATTTCCAATAGATTTTACAAACTCACCCTTCGATACATCTTACTCTCAACAATTCGAAACCTACTTAAAACTGTACCTCTCAGCCGAGGTAATCATAAAATTAAAAACTCAAAGATGCAAAAAGCAGACAAATTAAAAAATTCCCATCATTTCCAATAGATTTTTCTAAATTCACCCTTCGATACACCCTACTCTCAGCAATTCAAAACCTATTTAAAATTGTACTTCCCAGCCGATTCAGCCACAAAATTAAAAGTCCAAAGATACAGAAAGCAGACAAATTAAAAAATTCCCATCATTTCCAATAGATTTTTCTAAACTCACCCTTCGATACACCTTACCCTCAACATTTCGAAACCTACTTAACACCAGAACTACCGGCGTTAAATCTGTTATATATAAATATATTAAATAAGTACTTTGAAAAAAGGGGAATTCAGAGGTAGAAAAGATGACCGATTCGGTAATTTATGTTTTATGAGATGGACGTAGAATATCTATTCTATCACTCTCCTACAATCTTAGAGAATTTTTGTAAAAAATTGTGTACCAGTCATTTTGACCGGTTTGGTAGTTCTAGTGTTAAAACTGTACCTTTCACCCGATAAACCACGAGATTAAAACTTCAAAAATTCCAAACGCAGACACATGAGAAGCAAAAAAATTCCAAAATTCCCCAAACGATAAATTTATCTCACTCCCAAGCCCCATCAGAAACACCCAACATCTAAACCCGATAAAGAGTTACGCCAAGCTACAGAGTATAGTCTGTCCCATCGCAAGAGGATTCACCGGCGTTCGAGTGAGTGATTTAAGATCTCCAAAGTCCCGACGGTGGATTTCCACGTTCTCCTCTGTCTCCCGGCGAGTTTACAAGAGGAGCCGTAATCTCGGCTGTATCAATTTTACACGAATCCGCGTGTAGAGGCACCACCGAGAGTGGCGATGCCGTTTATACCGTATGCCGAGGAACGGCACAGCTGCACAGTTGCACTCGATCGCTGTGCCAAAGATGACGTAACAACCCGCTCCCACATACGTTCATACATCACGCGAGACTCGCGAGAAATGAATACATAAAGCCACCTTTCCCTCCGGTCCCTCTCGTGAGGCCGCGGCTTTGCACGAGACATGCAAAGAGGCCAGGCTACCGAAGTGAGATATTAACTGTCCAATCGGTATCGCGCGGTTCACGCTAGATCGAACTTAAGCGCTTTGAAAACAAGGCTGCGTCGATCGGATTCTGTCTCATTTGTTGCCGTTTTTACGTTTCTTTTATCTGGACTGCTTGAATCGATTGGATTCGCATCGGCGGAAGTTTATAATGTAAGATTCATTTCATCTTTTGACATTATTCCGCCTCGTTCTGTCGGGGGTTTTATATTTTTGGGGATTCGTTGCTCGGATAGATTGAAGTATCTTTGGGAAAGTTTATAAGGTGAGATGTTTTTGGATCATTCCGTCTGCCATTTCTTAGGGTTTTTATATTTTTGGGGTTTGTTATTAGGATGGATTGAATCGCTTCTGTGGAAGTTTATAAAATGAGATTTTTGCGAGGTGATTTGTCGGGGGTTTTGTATTTTTGAGATCGGTTTGATCAACTGAATTAGAATTCATTGAATGATACTTTTTCGTTTGAATTTTGGTCGTTTGCTTTTATCTTCTCTAAAGGCAAACGATTAAATTTAATGGGATCTTGTAAAAATAAAGAGCTACATTTCTTTCGTGGATAATGTTGAAACAATTAAATACACGTACATCTTAAACGATGAAAATCAAAGCAACAAAAAGTAAAATACCAAATAGTTTCGTATCTCATGAAAATCAGAACATCTCGAAATTGGAGTAAGCAACATTATTACCCCAAAGGAAAAAGCCATTTGTAAGGCACGCCGAGCGAGGACTCGTAAAATTTCCTACCAGCAGTAATATAAATTTCACGATCGTAAAAGTCTTTCGTGTCATGTGTACACAAACGGCGGTACTCCTTGAATAACGAGATCATTTGCAATTCTCTCCGATAGGAAAAATCATTAAACCCAATCCGTTGAAATCTCTACCCCTCCTGTCCCAGATCTCGTTAAGCAAACACTCACATTTGCAATTAAAGGGCTATCTGCAATCACTGTACGCATCAAGGCAGCAAGATCTTTATCCATATCTTACCACCATGAATTATAACCCTGTAAATCCTTGTAAATGAAGTCTATAACGCTCCTTATTAATTTATTTATCTAATTAAAATCTAACACGATTTCCTATTATTACAAATTCTCTTCGCACATTGTTGCGACGATGATGAATGTGATTTTAAACAAGTGCATTATGAAGTTGACGCATGATGTATTTTTATCGAGAACGTTTCGAAACCCGAGACTTCATTTCGTTTTAAAATCAGTCGAACGAGACACGGATAATTAGATTCGTGAACACACCGATCGATCATAAAGTACGTCGTCCTTCTCGAAGAGATGTGATCGATAAATTTGCCTCTGCAACTTTTTATCGCTGCAATGCTGCCAGTATTCCCGTATGCCCCGTGACATTTCCTTTGGTGTGGCGCTCACCACCCACTGCAGTAAATGTCATTCTCTGAAAAGGACATGATCGATGTTGAGGCTCTTTGCGTTTCGCTCTCGAGGGTCCTTCTGGAGTTCTGCTGCTCTGTAGGACATGTTGATCTTTAAAGAAATTATCTACCCGGTGATACGGGAATAATTACCAATCTGTGATGGTTTTTTAACACTTTTAGTGTCGCACTTTGATATATCCTCATTGGTAACACTCTTGACGCTGCACACCATGAGATTATTATTTACTTTCGTCACATAATATTAGTAATTTTATTACAAATAATTAAAAACAGACAATTTGTGCTTTATATTGAGTGTTCTATAGCAGGCTATGATCAAATGATGATTATTTTATGTGTGACCAGTGTTTATAATAAGCAATTGACTTTTTCATTTTGCCTAGTATTGTTACAAAAATAATGGTACTATGATTTTTTTATAATTGTCGAAATATGTTCGTCATTAATTTTTTCAATTTTTTCCGTCGGCACTAAAAGGGTTGAATTAATATTGTAGAGGTCGCGCAGCGTGATATTAGGTGTAATAACGCAAAATTAATTCTTGAAATCAAAATTGCTTTCTGATTTCTGATATTTCCTACAATTGAACGAAGTATTAACATTCTAAAGCAATTTGATCGTCTCGTAACTGATTGATCCTGTCAATTTAATAGTTTTTGGAAAACTTCAAAATTTCCTATTTCACTTACACCGTCACGAGTGCCACACGTATTGTAAGGCAAGGGGTTAAAAACCTAGAAACTACAAAGTCCAAAAATCCAGTACGATGCAAAACCCACCAGCCATTTTTGTCACCGATCTTGCCTGTATTAAAGTGTATCAGAAATCACATGATAAACTTTCAGCACAAGTTGAACGACACCCTACGAATTTGAATCGTTTCATTAAAAGCTCATAATCCCACGTGTTACATAATCTTAAACAGCAGCACTTCCCGACTTCCACATCCGATAAGAGCCTTCTAATTTCCACCGCAAGTAAAATTCATTGCTCATAAACTCGCGACGATTATGCTAAAGATCGAGCATGAGAAAAAGCACTTTCCCCGATCTGTATAATCATACCGAAAAAAAGAATAGTAGCCTCGCTAATTCAACGGCCCGAGGATCGCATAATTGGTAGACAGGGATTATACTTAGGAAGCATTTATCGGTGGAAGCAAAGCCTCCATCCTCGGTTCGCCAGCAGGAAGACATTCAGCGATAAAGGAAGAGACCCCGCTCGACCGTAAGATTCCCTCTCCGTCGAATATCTCAATTTGTGACACACTCTTGGTCCCCGTTTGCCCGCGCTTTTTTCAAACTCCGATCTGGCGCTCCGAGCGTCAGGCATTTGCATAATCTTAAAAGCCATCTGGCCAGCATGCGCCGCATTTATATGGACGATATATATACCGATCGTTCGAAGATACGAGGAAGGACCGTGCGAGGAGAGGCCGGAGCCATTCACTTACGCGGCCTGGAATAAAATCGAGATAACCGATCGTGGCGACGAATTAATGACAACTCGCGGTGCAGAGAGGAGAAAGCTGAATGAGCCGGCTTGCGAGAGGATGGTAGCAGGCCTTTCCCTCCTCGCTTGACCCTTCGCGTGTCGAATTACTACGTGGCCGTGTAATGACCGCGTGTGCTGATATTAGCACGCCTTCCACTTTTTTCCCCTGACACGGAGATGTAAACGTACCGTTTGCCTCATTCCGCGAAATCTACTTGCGCAAATGAATGCGAACGCTGATCCGAGGGATTCTCAGTGGGGTGTAATCGCTGGAACGGGTTTGGAGTTTGACGAGGTATTTGGTTTTTTGGGTTGGGTAATTTAACTTGGTTTTACTTCAATATTCAAGTTCATTTTGCTTGGTGGACTAGTTCAGAATTTTAGACATTTTTCATATTTTGAGAAAATTCAGTCCTACGCCGATGAGAGCACAAGTAAACACCAAGACATATACTCTGAGCAACGTAGGTCGAAACCCACCTATAATATGCTTCTAACGAACATATCCTTCAAAGAACACCAAACCGATTCAAACTCAGCACTAATTAACCCTTTAGCTACTGGAATGTATTCATAAATCTGTCTGTCTGAACGCAAAAAAAAAAGTTGTGCGAATACACAATATATAGATAAAATATTCATAATAATATATTCTTTTACAAAATATCCCTATAAATAAAGAAATTAAAAGTCATACACACTTATAATACTCATACAAACTTATAATAACAAAATAGCAAATTGAAACGTAACAAACTACGTACCCTTTAGCTACTAGTATCTATTCACAAATATCTTTGTCTAAACGCCACAAAAAAGTTGTACAAATACACAATATATAGATAAAATATTCATAATAAAATATTCTTTTACAAAACACCCCTATAAGTAAAGAAACTAAAACTCATGCATACTTATAATACTCATACAAATTTATAATAACAAAATAGTAAATTGAAACGTAACATTTTCATTTCATTAACACTAGATCTACGGCCGCCGTCAAATTGACGGGTACCTTCTTTTTTAAAAAAAATTCTCAAATTGATAGAGAAGCAGTACAGTAAATATTCCAAGTGTATCTTATAATACACAAATTACTTAACTGGTCGCATTTTTTTACCACTTGATCCATCTTTTTTCAAAGTACCTATTTAATGTATTTACATATACTAGATTTAGCGGTCGTAGATCTAGTGTTAAACATTTTTTCTGGTGTGATAAATTTTGTAACATTCACCTATACAAAGTCCCACGTTGCATTCAGCGCACCAAGTTGTAACATATTTCCGTTTTTTTCACCTCGTTATCGAAATTTTGTCGATGAAACAAATGAAAGTCGATAAGCGACGCCCGTTCCCAGCATAATTCATCAAGTCATTGACGACGGCCATATCTCATGACAATTTCGCTCCGAAGTCTATTGACGACACCCGTACCTCACGAAAATTTCGCTCCGTCGTCTATTGACGACAGCCGTAGTTAAAGGGTTAAACCTCTAAAATTTCATCCCTTAAATCACCCCAAAAACCACCCACGTGCCACCGATACCCCCACAACCCCTCTCACTCTCACGTTATACGAACACACCCGGAAGATCTATTCCATTGTTCGCCATTCCGACTCCTCTCCCCCTCGATCGAGTCATTCCAGGGGTATCCCGAAAAGAGAATGGACCGAAAAGGGGACGAGAAGAAAGAAGAAAAGGGGGAGGACACGGAGCGTTTCTTCTGGTGGCGAACAGCGTGTAACACGTGGCAGTATCTTGTATCGGTACCGCGGTCCCCCGCTGGTAGCACGGTGTTCTACTCTATCCGCGGCGCTGCCATTCGCCTCTTCGCGGCGGATGCCAGTGGCGGCACCGAAGGGGACACCAGGGCGTCGTGGGGCCCGTTTCCCCCCTTACGACCTCCTGGCCCACCACTCCCCCGCGGTCCGGTGCATCTCCACCCGGCTCTCCCGGCATGCCTACAAGAGTAGATTTCCTGCAGATAAGTCCCAACCGCACGGAGGTCCGCCGGTGGCCATAGATGCACTCGCCCCCTCGGTTTTATGCGTGTGCGCGGGTGAGGCTCGCTCTTATGGCTGTATAATGTCTGCCCTTTCACTCTTTCTCTCTCTCTCTCTCTCTTTCTTTCTTTCTCTCTCCACTTCTCTACCTTTTTCTCTTTCTTCCTGTTCCTTTTAGTCGAGCCGTTCGCACGCGGGTATGTGTGTCCGTCTGTTGTGCTCCGAGCGGCTGGTACCCAGGGTTCAGGAGAGGTCATTGCAAGGTTGCCTTTCGAAGAGGCCGCCACGGTGAGGCGAGTCTCTCCTTCGGGCGACCACTTTCCCCGTTTGATCACCCTGCTATGCTTGCCGGAGTGTTGCCGAGTTGAACGAGGGAGCGTGGAGGTTGGAGGTGAGGCTGGAGAAGAGGTCGATGCGCTTTGAAGTCACGGATTTTTATTTCGGATCGTTGCAATGACCTTTGAGAACGGGTGTTCCTTTTTCCGGAGGGGGTTAAGCCGAGGTACGGTGATTTTTCGACCGTGGAATTTTTATAATTTGCGAACAACCGAGGTCTCGAAACGTACCAGGTTTGAAGGTTGGATGAAGTTTATATTCTGCGTTTGCTGGGTCGTGTTTCAGAGTTTACGAGGGATAGCGGATACTTTATGGTACGTTAGGCGTGGAAATGACTGCCTTAGATTATTCTTTCGCGGCGGAAAGAAATGACCCACTAAGGAATATCCTAAGTCAACCATGGCGATGAGAAACCTTATTACTTCTCTCGCGTCCCGATCGCTGATAACGTTGCAGCCAGTCCTAAATGCTTTCGTTCTAATCTGATACAACCGGCTACAAATCGTGGCGCAGCGATTCAGACAATTTACATTTCATCGATTATACCGTTTTAACTGTACACGCTGTCGATACCACGGACGGTCGCTTCTAAACGTCGTCCGGTGAAAAAGAACCCGGCATCGATCCTCGATAAATTTCATGGGCATCAAACGTACGATGTGCCACGCTTCTGAATTTCAGGAATAAGTTGTCAGGACGTTAATCTGTCTGCACAGCCCGTATATACAGGGTGTACCATTAACATTATCATTATAAAATTTTCCACAAGTGCAGAGTATAATTATAATCCTTTACGTGCTGCAAAACGTCAACGAGTTAAAATGTTTAACTTTTAAATTCATAACGATGCAATATTGCAACAAGCTAATTTTTCAGCATTTAAATTTACACAAATTACTTAACAGATCATCTTATTTGCTGCTTGATCCCTCTTTTCTTAACACGTTGAACGCCACCGGTATTACACTAGTGTTAACATTTTTCCTGAAGTGAAACTTTTTCTATTGAAATCACATCTTTATAAAGCAAGAACTTTAAAGACACATATTCAACAGAACTTAGAATTATTTCGTTAGAACTACTAGGTATTCAAGAACACTCCAAAAATTCGTAAATATTGCAACTAAAACTCACACGAAATTTCATTGAATTCAGTAGCGCTGGTCACTGCTCACCGCCATGGCAGTCAACTTGTTAAATTATTTATTTATTATATTATATTATAATAGATTTTACCCCCATAGAGCATTAAATACTGGCCTCCATAAAACTACGCAACTTTCCTATGAAACTATTTTTCGAAGCTTCTAATGCACCGGAGATTTATAAGGTGAAAAAGTTACATAGCACACCCTGTATATGCGCGTATATAATCGTCGTGTACGATCTTCGTCGTTCGAATGAAAAATGTCCACGTTGGATATTAAGTTGCTCAGCCAACGACAGATCGTATCCGCGGTATCAACCTGTCGCGAAATTAACCGTTGTAACGTCGTACATTTATCTGCCGCATTTCCATAAAGGGATATTTTTGCCCGTCGGCCGTCCGTCAGAGTTGAGCGTATTTTGGAAGTCCGCACGGCAAAGGAGGAGAGTTTCATGTGGACCTACCGGCAGTTTTCACCGGAAGCGACCGTGCCGAGGTCGAGACGAAAGGTCTGAACGCGCCTACGAGCACCGCTCGAGAATTTAAATTAGCTTAGAAAGTTCAGGGTCAGCCAGGTACGAGCCCGTGCGTGCTCTCACGACGAAAAGTATTGCCGTGAAGTCGCCGAAGATCGAAGAAAATTCGATCCTCCGGGGTTGCGATTGTTTGGAATTGTCCTACTTCTGTTTTTGGCACAAGTTAGACGATGAAGCTGTTTGCGTTTGCTTTGGGGAGAATTTAAGGATTTTTAGCTGATTCAGAAGTTCAAGAGGTTATTAAAGTTTGAAAATTTGGATACTTTATCGCGTTGCAATGATTGCTGCAATTATTATCATCATTATCTTATTGTTAGATGATGGTATTTCTAAAGTTCGCCAATTATCCTTGTCCATCTGAGTGATCAGAATATTCTTAAGAAATTTCCAAATGAATCGTCTAACTATCTGCATTCTGAATCTTCTATTACGACTTGAAAAAAAAAGTAAGTTGCTTTACTACCGTCTAAGATAAGCCACTCGTAAAATGTCTTCAGCTCTTCCTATTTATAAGAAACCCATTAATACAACCATAATAAAACATCTTCACCTCAGCTGGCCACGTAAAAAGAAAATAATTTAAAGCCGAAAGAGCAAATCACTTAAAATTTACTCCCTTTAAATCAGGTGCGCATTAAAACGACTGGAAAGCACGAGGAAAATTACAGCGTGAGATATATCTGATAACATTTTAATTGTGCGGGTCTCGTTCCGCGAGTACATTTCGCGTGTAATTCGGCAGAACGGTCTTTGAAACTGGTCCTGACCGGCGCTTCAGATTTTCATCTCTCTCGAGCATCGAATGCGCACACAAACTTAACGAGTAGTCGGTGAGTAAAACATTAAGATTTAACGAGCGGTACTCCCCGGCTAATTGAAGACGTACCGAATCGCCGGCAATATACGGTGTTTCACGGCCCGGTGAATTGTACGCCGAGAGAATTAAATAATCCGAACCAAAAATAACAGCTTATTATCGCTGGACATGCATATGCAATTATATTGCGAATGTCACAGGGGACCGTACAACGAAATTTGTAAACCGAACGGTTTATCGATGCGAATTTCGTACGGTTAATTTTCGTGTATTAAGACAGAGGAGAAAAAAAAGTATTATCGGCGACAAATAACAGGGAATTCGTTAGCATAAATTCTCCGCACTGTAGCACCTGTACGGTTTGATATATTTTTTTCAACACTATTTTTATTCTTTTTCATTAATTATACGGATCCAAGAATAAGTTCTTTAGCGAACGTGTATCCCCGAGACCTCATTAATCTTGTCGATGCCGTGCGAATAATTGTCAAAAACCGCGAGTGCGTGCGAAACGGTAACGACGTCGTAGGAAATAAGGGGATTCGACGAATTATAATTATTATCCCGTAGATGTTTATCGGGAATTCCTCGGATAGGTAGACTCGTTAGGCGTATCGGCGCTTGTCGAATCAGCGAAACATTAATTTATGATCGATGAACCAGCTCTCGTTTATCGACACGGGACAAAAAACGTCAGATCTAAATTTCGCCGCAGCTCGACATATCACGAAAGCACGATACGATCCGGTGTATATGCCGGAGGATTTCTTTTTTTTCTCGTCGTATCTCGCATCGGGAATCATCCGATCGATGATTTATTACCTTCTCGCGGTGTTGCTAACGCGAGAAACCCTCGATTTAAGTGTACCGATCGTTTTCTCACACGTGGATTTTCTGGAGAATTGAAAATCAAGTGGCTCGATTCTCCGTGAGCAATATACTTACACTTTTTTCTAAGTTTTGCTGAGCTTGTCGCTTTATTTGAAAATCTGCGGGTGACTTTGGTCAAAGAAGAGAGCAAGTTAGAACAAATACACACACCCGCCACATCACAAATTTGTGATTAATTTCGCGCCATTATTTACGCGGACATAATACTCAAATAGTTTAATCCTGATACAGTAATTGCTGGAAATAGATACAGATAGATTCTCCATCTTTCTGTCTATTTATAAACCTATTTTTCTCCACCTATCTAATTTATCTATCTTTCACACCTCCCCCTCCCCAATGCACTTATGCGCCAGCACTCTTCTCTCTCCACCCCCGCCCTATCAACTTTCTTATCTACCAATCTATCAATCCATCTATTCCTCCTCTCGCCTCTCACGAAACTCAGCCACCCAGGATCACCGAGCATCGCTAAAAACCAATTGAAGTATCTTTACACGATGATCTTCCAAGATGCAAACAAGAATGGACTCGCTAATGAGCGACCTTTCCCCGATACCCATCCGGCGACAGGAGATCGTAATCGCTCGTATTTAAGCTCACACGATGTCATCCCGCCGATGATTTAAGCCGGCACGGTATCATCGCAAGGCGTGCCACTATCATGGGAACCAATCGAACGATAATACATTATTTTAATGCGTCGCGAATGTGGGAACTCGCACTCAACCGTCGAATGAGGAGGCCCGTTCCATATGCCGGCAACGAAACCGGCAGAAACGTGCAACAAGACCCGGCCGCTTAACGTGTTTTTGCCAAGAGCTACATAAAGCCTAGCCAAGCTTTAACACCGTCTCTCCGCCATGGTGATCGATAACACACGAACACGTGTTGTAGACGAAACACACACCTATGGTACTAGGTTTCAGTCGAACTAGCTTTAGGCACGTCGCCATCGATCAGTCGATGTCGGTGATTAAATCCGCATGCCGCGGTTCGTGGTTTGATCCTCGGCGAAACGCCGGGGAAGATTGCTGGTCGAGCGATGTGGATGAAATTCTTTTTGTGCCTGCAGCACTGTCGACGCTTTGCCTGCGGAATATTGTCGCTGCGATCGAGCTGGACGTTGCGAAAGAATGGGAAATTGTATGGTTCTGTTGGGCCATTTAGATAGCGTGGCGTTTTTTCTTTGAAACCTATTGGAAATGGGTGTTTAACCGTTTGAGTGCGGCGAAGCGCTGTCGTGCTTCTTTTGCGTTGATTTTCAGTTCTTCAGCGCTCAAACGGTTAAATAAATCAATATACTGTTGCGCCGGGAGGAATCGCCACACGACATTATTTATTTATAAAGATTCGATATCTCAAAATACAGTTAAACTGAGGATTCCGGCTACTTCTTCGCGCCGCTGTCACTACTCGACTCTGGTCTTCGACTATCTTGTTTAATCCGTTGTCCTTGACACGATCTTCAAACCCCGACTGTCGATGTATCGATGAACATAGTCTCTAATCGATTATATTACCGGAGACAGCTTCGCTTCTTCGTAACATTGCCCCCTTTATTAACATTAACCCTTTGCGGACGGCGAGTGTTTTGACTATTGAGATATAGTCATTTATTTGGCGATGAGAAACCACTTTTTCATCAGAAAGTCAGAGTATTAATGCATGAAAGTTATAAATTACTATTTGTGTAATCATATTTCAACAGTTATATTTCAATTTTTCAACTTTAACCGTGTATACATCCGCCGGTAACATTTTTTCTGAGACCACATATATGAATCCATCGTCCTCAAAGGGTTAAATTACTTTTATTGTAAGGCTTTGAAAGAAACGTCTTTATACTGCTGGAGTTTAGAACTGTTTATGTTACCCTCCCCTACACTGCAGAGAGTCTCCTGTTTACAATAGGAATTTCTAGAACCTAGAGCCGTTTTTGAACTCATTTAATATATATAATATTATATTGCTAATAATAATTCAGCAAAACCCTTGACGTACTATACGAGTTGCACTCGTGATACGGTAACTTGAATGGGAAATTTGCAAGTTTTGGAAAATCTGGGAAATTGAAAATGTCAGCGAAACGTGACACGATAAAATTATTATTATAACATTAACCCCTTGCCGTAGAATAACGAGTAGCACTTGTAACGCAATAAATGGAATACGCAATTTTGAAGTTTTCCAAAAATTATTAAATTAAAAATGTCAGTGGGTCATGACGATTAAATTATTTCTACGCTATTGAATATTGCGTTAAATTATACTTTATATCAGAAATCAGCGGTGGATTGTTATTTCGACAGTTAATTCTGAGTTATTGCGTATTCAGTCACAAAAGAAATGGCACCCCAAGGGGTCAATGAAAGGTCCTGAAAGGTGAAGCATTTTTTTTGCAGTGTCACTGATGTTCTGGAGCATCGGTAGGCAAAATTTGTAAGAGCGAGCCGGACAAAAATGCACAATTTTAACGGGCCAATATTCATTGACACTAAACCTACCATGGCGGTCGAATGACCGCTTTCTGATTTTTTCAAAAAATATCCCAAATTAATTGGGCAGCCATTCAATAAATATTTTAGGTCTATAAAACAAAATTACTTAACTGATCATCTTTTTCACCTCTTCAAATCTCTTTTTCCAAAGTACGTATTTCAATATAACAGATACAAAGCCGGCAGGTTTGGCGTTGAATATTTGAATTTTTATGAAAAATGTTTAATTCTGGAATTTCATATGTCTATAGTATTATTTTAAATCCGTCGACGAGTTAAATGTAGCCCGCACGTAATGACACCCTCTGCAACTCCATCGAGTAGCCCATTTCGCCGATTCGCGCCACGATCGGCGAGCGCGCGCCGGCGGGAAATATGATTTGCGAGCGGGTCGAATCGAGCCGATTTATCGGCGCCAGTTTATCGCGGCCGGCACGTTAATAGCGAGTTATTGCAGAGGACCGTGCGCCGCGGAAGGAACGGGCATTTATCAGGGGTTTAGCCAATAATAGAAAGCGGCGGTTCGTGGGCAATGCGCGGAGGCGGCAATTTGTATCGCGGCCGATAATAAAGTATAACCACCCACATGTCCCCCTTGCCGATTCGCCTCTCTTTTATGCGAGCTCGTCCGTCGGGATAAGATCGAGATTTTGGGATCGTTGATCAACCGGGCTTCGGCCTGGAGAACGTAAGAATTATACGGTGATACGTTTGCCCCGATAACTCGCGATATCGCTGTGCACAATGAGGGGTTTGGTTCGTTTATGAATAGATAGTGTTATCGACGACGATTTTTCATTCGAACGTCGATGAAATATACGTAATGGTTATATCGTTCTCGATAAATCTCGGTTTGTTTCAGAGGAAGTTGTCGGTCAAGATGATACGCCGACTACGGTGTGCTCCACGACGTTCCTCGAGCGAATTGGAGCGATTGAGAGGTCTCGTTTTTTTTTTTAAAAAATCGTAAATTGCAATGGCCGGAGAAGCCGTCGTGACACGTAAATATCTGTACCGTTAACCGTCGCGATGAAAAAGAAGGAAGAGAGAAAGGCAGGACACGAAACGGTCTCGTGTATGGGTGTCGAAAAAATGTCAATCTTAATGGAATCTGTCCGTTACGTGTCGCCGTTAATTACAGTTGTCGTCTAATGACTATGCGAGAAAGCACTGCCACCGATGTTTTTTTCCGCGTACTATTACGCTCCGGGTACGTCGTCGTTCCGGCTATCACGATCTCGTTATCGGGCCTGACCTTTCGCACATTTTTCCGCCACCCTTGCACCGATACTTTCTCCGATTGTTCTACCGGTCCCGGCTGATCGGCTCGACGTGCAATTTATTCCATTCACGTGGAGCGGCTTATCGATTTCTCGAAACGGCTTTTATAAGGCCGCAGATAGCTCGAGGTAATCCGAAAACCCGAGATCGCCCTCGAGACACGAAGCGAGAGAGCGTTACGGAGACCGGTGATTTTCTTGCCATGGAATCGTAATGGCGTCGTGGCGCCATGGAAAATAGGGGACTTCGATAGGCACGAGCAATCAGCAGCAATTTAAATGTTAAGCGGTAGCCTTCTCTTTATGGGGATGGTGGAAACGAGCGGGAAATTCTGCCTCAAGCGCGACCATTTGCTTCTTTTCTCACTTTTATTTCACGTTTTGCAAGAAGCCATTTTTGTATTTACAGGAAACTTGCATATGTTAATTAACGGAAGATTTACCTATGTCATAATTATACGATATTATTCTTCTGTAGAAATCTCCAAAATTGACACCATTGCCCTACGATTTCTTTTGTGACTGCCTCCGCAATAGTTGCAATTAAATTGCTGAAATAAAAATATGTCAGTGATTGCTGATATATCTTAGAATTTAAAACAATATTAATAACATAGGAATAATATTATCGTGTCGTGTTCCACTGATATTTTCAATTTTATAATTTTTGAGAAGCTTCAAAATTTCCTGTTCCATCAACCGCCTCACGAGTGTCACTCGTAGGGCAAAGGGTTAATTCTAAAATCATGCACTGATAAAATATCTTCGCCCACTGCGAATTTTAAATATTCCTCTATTTAATTAGTAGAGGAAAAATCCTTGCGGATAATTCAGTGCAAAATCCTACGATCTCTGGAAGCAATTATAGAATTGGAGCTTGATTATTGCTCATCCTATCTTTCCAAGCATCTCTAACTGTACAAAAATCATCGTAGAACCTACCCTACTATAGCACCCCACCCTTCTTCAACGCCATAGCGGAAAAATCGGCCGATCCACGAATCGTGTGCCCGTTCTTCTCGCGATCTCGTTTTGTTTCAGCTCGTTTCAGGTCGTTCATTCCACGAGTTTCAGCGTCGACGTCGAAGAGAGGGCAGAGGGACATAAAGAGACCGGTGCCATCGTGGCCATGAGCGTGGCTTCATTACCGGGAAACCTGTTAGTTATGCTAATATCGTCTTACAAACCCTTCATTACCGCTGATGAGCAATTAATACGCCTGCCTGCCCCTTGGCCGGCAGTGCTAATGCACGCTGAATGTCTCTCAATTACACGGCGACACGACCGTCGTCGTTCGCGAGGACGATCAGGATTCAGCCGCGAGATTTTCCCTATGGTGGTGTATTATCCGTCTACGAGAAGGAGACTAGCAAGAGGAATGCCAGTCTGATTGATTTTCGAAAGCTCACTGTGCTAATTTTTAACATTTCGATATTCTCATTGGAGAATTGTCACTGCTGTTTAACTATGTCGGCTGGTAAAGAAAGGAACGGATCTCGTCAAAACCAAACGGAGTTTTCTGAACGTAGAACCTTCTCTGGTCAGAACATTTGGCACTGGATTAGATACTTTTATAATACAAAGGTAGACTATGATTGTTATGGCGTTAGAAGCTCAGATATCCAATTAGTGGATCCAAGTCAAAACCCTAATCACCTCCGAGAGATTTTTGCTACTTGAACAATCATATTTAGCCGTTGCTGTGGAACAAGCATGTCAAACTAAAAGGTTGACACTGGCCAAATAAGCAAGCTATAAGATTGTGTGGGCCGCAGAAAATTAAAAACTTCAATTTTTATAGAAACATAGGTTTATTTCGAACGTAAAAGTGGCAAGTATAACAGTAAAATTGTTTTTTCCTCACACTTGACACCTCTGTGTTGACGGACCGCGAGTTTGCCATGTTTGCTCTAGAAATTGCATGCCCATTGCACGTATTCCACATCGTGAGATGCACCTATCTCTCAAAATTTGCCATTCTTACTAATATGACACCATGAAGCACTTAACCCTTTGCACTACGAAGTCACATCTGGCGTAACAAAACTATTTTCCCTAAAACTCTGAAGTTTCTCTGGCGTGATTTTTTCTGACCAATCATTTTGTTAATATAACATTAAACTTTAAATAACTGCAAGCAATTACCTCATACCTCACATGTACTATCAAAACAACAAAAATTAAATCAGAGTTGGCCGAGAAGAAACTAGGAAAACAATTATTGTGCAAAGGGTTAATTTAGAAATTCGGGACTGCATTGATGCTAAAAAATATTTTGTGGAGCAACCTGACTTCCGTTGACTCCGCGCCGTCCCCCTAGTCATCTTTTCATAGACGCACAGTACTTTTCATCGCTGGCCTCGTTCAACCTGCCACGCGAGGCTCATTACGCGTGCATCTTGTCTGCTACTTAAAATGCGAACGGTGTATTATAGAAGATGCACGTTTTTTAATTGTCATTCGATGACAGTCGGATGCCAGGCTTCGCTGGTTAGGCTTCTGATGGACGCACGATGGTAGACGCTGTCCTCGTTTGTGATAAGCTTAATGAAACTGGACGAGGTACTCGCGTTGGGCTGCCTTGTCGAATGTAGCGATAATTAGCGGTGGTCGGCTCGATGGGAGGATTATTCAGCAATGTGGTCGAACTTAGCGAAGCTCTTGTTCCATGGGGGACTTAGTGTGTGAGCTTGTTCGGTGTTTAATATTCAGTTCTTTCATGCAAATGAAAGTTTGAGGTGGTAGATGCGAGGATGTAGAGTTTAATGGTATAAATTGAGAATTTCAATCGATTATTTTTTGCATTAATATTGCAGCAGTACAGTAGAAGTTGGCAGAAATTGAAGTGAAGAGTTTATTCTGTGTATCTGGTACCTTGTGTCAAATTATCTTCATTAGACAGTTTAGCATTTCGATGGAACTATTTGTAATTATGCAACGTGAGAAATTCCCAATAGTTTCATCCCATTCGATATTTTTAAACGCACAAATTTTTGACCTCCGTCATTATTAGAACAAATTACACATTTGTTTTACACATCAGAGTACTTTGTGTCGGATTATCTTCATTAGACAGTTTAGCATTTCGATGGAAATATTTATAATTATGCAACGTGAGAAATTCCCAACAGTTTCATCCCTTTCGATATTTTAAAACGCACAAATTTATTCCTTCGTGCATGTTTAGAACAAATTACACATTTGTTTTACATATCAGAGTACTTTGTGTCGGATTATCTTCATTAAACAGTTTAGCATTTCGATGGAAATATTTATAATTATGCAACCTGAGAAATTCCCAATAGTTTCATCCCTCTCGATATTTCAAGCCCCATAAATTTATTCCTTGGCGCACGATTAGAACAAATTACACATATGTAATAGTACTTTGCATGAAATTATCTTCATTACACACTATAGCGTTTTAATCGAAGTATTTATGAGAATTGAGAAACACGACAAGTCTTTAATAGCCCCATCCCTCGATACGTCAAACCTGAGAAATTCATTTCTTCATCCACGATTGAAATACAGTATCTCGCATTACATTTAAAAAAATCTATTAATTGCCTCCGAGCCCCGTTTACACGCCCGGTAATAACATGCTAATTGCGAACAAGGATATTTCCAATTTTTCCGTAAATCCTGCTCTCCTTAATATTCAAAGCTCGGTCTATCAGCGTGCACGATATAGTTTATGCCATCGAAGTTCAAGGAACTCGCAGAGGCGAACGAACATCCCTGCAGGTTCTCCTTTATGCAAAATATTTAACATATTCGTATGACACCACGTCTTCACGACTTCCTCTACATCCCTGCCCACGTAAAACGACCATTAAAGCACATCGTGCTCGTCGTCGCAGAATTAAACCTAAGTTATCTCTCCCTAATTACTCTAAACTCGATATCGCTTTGTGCAAAGGGAAGAAAATGCTGAGGATAAAAAAAATGGAAAAAGAAAATATGGAAATATAAACGGCGAGTGGTCTGGCGTGAGATCGTAAATCGAAGCTGTATGCAAAACAACGTGAAAGACAACGCCGAGAAAATGAGAGATAACAGGGTTTTAACGAAGGCCGCACGTAACGAGGGGAAAATTCACGAGGGAAATATAAACCGTCGATGCACGACAAGCTGATAAAATGGGTGTGGTCGTGTTTGTTGCTCGAGTTGTTTCACGATGAGATAAATATAAAGTGGAAAGAGTATTTTAACGCTCGTTAAACAAGGGGACCCGCGAAATTGCTAATTCGCGAAATTCACCGCGATCTCTCGTGAAATTAATAAAGATATCGGTAGGTGAGGTTTACAGTTTGTTATTACGATCGCGATGGTTTTTATCTTTGGGGATTAACACGTTTTAAGAGAAAGATAACGGAAGAGAGAGGATTCTTGGAGATTGAGGAGTGTCTTGGAGGTAATAGCGAAATGGAAATAAAGGTGAGATGATAAAAATAACGACTCGATCTCGCGCGTTTTCTCTTAACGGTCTTTCCGTGATTAAGCGCGATTTGAGGACGTTGGAAGAACTCGGGGAATTTTGATTCCAGTGTGGGTTCCTTTTTAGGTGGAAAAAAGGAGGGAAAAAGGGGAAACGATGGAAAATCGCGGGGAATTGCGAGATGGGTGCGGTCGAGACATACTTTTCGTTGGAATTCGAAGACCAAGGAGAACGGGAAAAGAAAATTGTTCGGTGAAAAGAAAAACGAGATATTTCGGGGTACTTTTGAAATTGTACTGAAGATTACACCTGTGATACCTTTTCGAAGTTTTGTTTAGAAATTTTTAAAACTATCGGATTTTTAGATGCAAAAGTTTCCAGAGGTTTTTCTGGAAATGGAATTTTCAAGTTGGTATTAGAAATATTGAAGCTGGTAGATCGATTTGGATTAAATACAGTAATATTCTTATCTTTGGCTTTAACTCGTCGAAGCAAAGTATCGCTACATAAACTTCTGCTCTCTTAATTAATAGAAGAAGTTGGAAATTTCGAAAAAAGAAAATATCTGAATTTTCCGTGTTTCTCAACCGCTCAAAGACACGTGAACTCCTTGAGTCACAACAGGATTATCGCGCTCAGCGTGAAACCACGAAGAAACGAGATTTAAAGGGAACTTTGACTTTATCTTTGCTTCTAACTTGTCGAAGCAACGTATTCACACATGAATTTCTCCTCTCTTAATTAACAGACAACGTTAAACATTCCTCGAAAAGAAACCATTTGAATTTTCCCTATTTCACAAGCGTTCCAAGTCATGTAAACTCCATGAGTCACAGCAGGATTATCGCATTGAGCATGAAACCACGAAGAAACGAGATCTAAAAGGAACAAGCAGCAGGAGGTAAAATGAAGATATTCAAAAGCAACCAACCAACGACAAAAAACGCGTAAGAAGTTGCAAAACAGGAGCGACGTAGAAAATCGAAGGAAAAATCGCTGGAAGACACGAGACGAGAGTAATACTCGATGGGGAAAAAGAAGAAGGAAAGAGTCAGAGCTGGAAAAACCATGATAAAACGAGATAGAAGAAGAGGTGAAAACGAGCACGGATGAGGATAAAGGAGGGGAAAAAAGCTCGAACGGAAGTAGATCGAAGAAGGAGCATCGAACGAGGAAGACGAGGAGAACGTCGATGCACCGTGAAAGGAAAACGAGCAAGAAAAGGGAAAAAGGGATGAAGAGCACAGCCGAGGTCGAGGTGGGGTGAAAGATACGTTCGATCGCAAAAGAGAAGAGAAAGGAAGACGTAAGGAGAAAAGGAAGGGAGAGAGAAGAGGAGATATGAGAAGAAGAGGGAAGAAATGAGACAGCGCAAGTGAAAGAGCAGAAAGAAAAGGGCAGACGGAAGCACAGTGGGAGAAAGAGAGCAGCGGAAAGCAGTGGGGCGATGTTGATCTGGTTAGGCCGGTGGGCAGCGGTCGTCGGAACCGTCGGAATCGTTGTGCTCCAGTCGACGTCGGTTCGCCGATCGTCGGCGAGAGAGGCGCGCGACGACCTCGACAGGGCGTGGCGGGTCACCGGTTCTTGTTCGCTCTTGCACAGTGGCGTAGTCGCCGATCGGACTTGCCGATGCCGAGTTTCTCGAGAGGAATCCAATGTCTCTGAGCCGATCAACGGGAGGAATGAAATTCTTGGAGTGGCTGGAACACAAAAGTACTTTGAACCGATTGACTTTGGGATTGAAATTTCATTTGATATAATAATAATAACTTTATTCACAAAAAGAAAATACAAATGCCCTTACGCACGAGGGTATAAATACATGATTTTTAATCACAAAGATTACATAACATAGTAGTGAACTTTAACAAATACATAAGGGAAACATCTCGTTTGGGCCAGTTTTTGTCTCGAGGAAAAAAATTCAGGAAAAATAAACCTCGACGAAAGGTTTGGTATAATTAGGAATTTAACCCTTTGCACTTCGATCGCTTTTACTATCAGCTACCAGGAAATCCAGGACTATTTACAATTGTACGAGTGCACAGCTGTGGAAAGTTGAATTAACAAAATATACATTTTATAATTATGTTTTACAATATAAAAAAATATATAGGTACATTGGATTTATTCGACAACGGAGTAATCAGCTTCTATTACAATGTCGCCGCTGTGGCGACGACGGAGTGCAAAGGGTTAATTTATTGTTTGGTAGAGGGTACTTTTAACTGGTACAATGTATTGTATTTCCTGTTTTGAGGCTCTTTATTGATTTGTTATCGAGGGATCGAAGGGGGAAGGGAGAAAAGTTGTTTAAAATTTGGAGGAAATATTAAATGCACATAGATGGATGTTTCGAGATGCATGGATGCACTTCATGTAACGAAGGTTTCTTGGTGTGTAATTGAAAATCGATGCAGCTGATAATACTTAGGATTAAGAGGTAATAAGTGGTATTCACAGAGGGTAAGGTAAATTTAGCGTTATGAATTATCACTTTTCACTGGGTATAAAGTCAATGTTACCTTTAACCTTTCGCGATTCTACATAAATTTTCCACCGTGCCGATATGTCGTAACGTTATGGTTATTGCAACGATCGAATAACAGTGAATATTGAACAAGAACGGCGAAAAGTAAACCAGAATAAATTTCAATCAACCAATTAAGAGATTAAAGAAACAAATTGAACCAAGGAATCCAAGAGTATTAATAGTTTAAATGATATACGCACAGAAATTCCAATGAATCTCACGGAAAAATTCACCTACACGGATATCTCTATCCTTCAGGTATATAAATTGAAAATGTCGGTCATTTTCGACGAGAAATCCGATCTGCAACTTTGCGAAGCGTTTCACGAATCCTCGTGTCCGCTTCAATATGGAAATTAAGAGAGCGTGGATCTTGAAACTTTTGTTACTTTCGTTATCACGCACGTACGGGGAGTTTTTCATCGAGAAAATGTGAAAGTTTCGTAATATAAAAGTAATGCCGCATACTTACGCGGAGATATTAATAAAGATCGGTGAAACATAAACGTCTCTTCGCTACGAATTACACGCAAGATAAAGGTCGTGGTTAACGACAGGTGGAAGGTGACCGGAATTTCTGTTACCTGTTCGACACAAATTCCACGCATCGGTCGAACCTAAAGCTAACAAGAAAAATCGCTTACATAAAGGAATTCCGTATAAACTACCGGCGGTTTTTGCGCGCCTGAAATTTCTGATAAAATTCATACAAATTTCGAACACCATCGTCACGCCGTACTTTGTACGCAGGAAATCAGAAAATTCTTTGACGAAGTTCCGATAACCTCGATCGACTTCGATTCGTTTCAAAGAATCTTAAAGCACAGGAAATGAAGTATTGCAATTTTGATCAAAGATTTGAATAAAAATTCACCGAAATATCCGCTCTCCGGTGGACTTCAGCATTTTCTACGTATGCGAGCGAGTCATAAACGTAAATTCCTAGCATCGGTTCATCCTAGTTCATGCCACGTCGTGTTTTGCATACTGCAATTCCGTATAAGGCGGTGCCATGAGCGCGTAACAGCCTGCAGTGAATGCAACAGCTGGATGCAGTAGCGTTAACAAAAGTTACAACGGCAGTCGCAGGTCTTTTTGCGAAGTCTGTTCTCCTATTTGTTAATAGTTCGTTTCTTGCTATTACAAGTTCAGCTCGAAACGCTCATCGTTATTTTTACGATGTATTTTACCGTTCATAATCGTTGCCTGCATCTTGACGGCATATTATTTATTTTAAATATATAATTCAGCTTGAAAAACAGTTAGAGGGACATTTAATTTAATATGACATTATTTATCATATTTCTATTAGTTGTCAAAGTTCCATAGACCAGGGAAAATGGTAAAAAAATATTTATTCATTATGTAAAAGAATTTTGGAGATTTTATACAATTATTCTCAGAGAAAGTTGAATTCCATCTGACTCCATCTTTTTAAAATTGAATATTTAAAGCAATTTACAGATTTTACACAATTGTTACATTTACAAAATTGTAATTTAAATTCACAGAGAAAGTTGAAATCCGCCAGATTCCATCTTCTTGAAATTGAATATTTATAGTCATTCATAGAATTTGCACAATTGTTAAAAATTGTTGGAAGTTGAATTCTCTCTGAAGCTACTGTTTTTTTTTTATTGAACCTTCAAAGTAATTGACACGATTATTAAATTTGTAAAATTGCAATTTGAATACACAGAGAAAGTCGAATTCCCCGTGAATGTAATTCTCTGATTGCCATCGGGTTAGTTACACGATCGTAATAAAACGTGCGGAATACTTCTCGAATTTCCACGCTGATTCGATTATACGGGACATTAGATTTTTCTTTGATTAACATTCGTATGATAATGCGTCGTGGTTCGCTGCGAGTTGTCACGATGTAATCGGCATAAAGCTTAGGGTTTATCGTGAAACGTTATTCTCATTAACTTGTCCCATAGCTGTACAACAGATGCAACGATGTTTAAGGCATCGGAACGGAGAGGGACGACTTTTATTACAGATCTGCCAGGAAAGCGTGTCGTATGTCGCGTCACCTGATGCACGATGATTTAAAACCTCGGAGTAACTATGAAGAACACTTTGCCTAAGAAGAACACTTTGCTTAAAGAAACCGTTCTCCAAGAACTTATTAGCATCCCGAATGTAAATTAACGAACAAATTGCTCTGGCTAAGTTTAAATTAGAAATCTGTTCCTCGGCATTGGATTATGTTTCAGGAAATCCCCTGGTATTCTAGTATTTTACTATATCTAGTATTTTAAAAGCAAGGGAACTTTAAAAAAACTTGCACTATTAAATATCGTAAGTTTACTTGGAAGCTTATTTATTGAAAAGTTTGCGAAAATTCAAGTGGAAAGTAATTTGTTTATTTTTTAGAAAGTCAATGAGTTTGCAAAGTTTTATGTGGTGGATGAGGACGGAGAGTTTCTTTGGAACCGTGAAATCCGGAGTTATTATCGAGTGTGGAGAATCGAGGGCATTGAAAATCGGTTGATTTTCCTTTTGCGAAGGGTTTTGTCGGTTATTCCTGACACCTGTTTTTCTCGGGATAGAAATCGATGGAGAGGAAAGATTCTTCTGCTCCACCGCGAACAACTAACGTGACACGGTTCCGACTCGATGCTCTTCCGAGGTTATAACTGCGGCTTCGAGATCCTTCGGGTCAGGAATTCGAACTCCGTAAGAACGAGGCCGTTACTTTTCGAGGATCCACGATCCTTTCCACGCTCGAATGCTACTTTACGTATATTCGTTGCAGATCCGAAGCTAAAAAAATATTTCTCGGGTTTGTGTCGTCCTCTGATCCTTAATTTACAGCCTTCAGATATAGAATATTATTTCTTCCTATTTGATCAATTTTAATTGATGTAATCGCCGTTTCATTTTTTTCTGTTCGCTCAATTTTAATTGATTGGGTCAATATTAAAAATAGCCTAAGTAGAAGGAAATTGAGAATTCTCCTGCGGTTTCATTTTTTCAATTCGATCAATTTTAATTATTTCACTCAATATTATAAGTAGCCTGAGTATATGGAAATTAATATTTCTCCCGCCGAGACGTTTTTTCAATTCGACCAATTTTAATTATTTCACTCAGTATTATAAGTAGCCTAAGTAGAAGGAAATTGATATTTCTCCCGACGTTTCATTTTTGCGATTGGACCAATTTGAATTATTTCACTCAATATTATAAGTAGCCTGAATAGAAGGAAATTAATATTTCTCCCGCCGTTTCATTTTTTCGATTGGACCAATTTTAATCATTTCACTGAATATTATAAATACTCTAAGTAGAAGGAAATTGATATTTCTCCCGCCGCTTAAATTTTTCAATTCGACCAATTTTAATTATTTCGCTCAATATTATAAATAGCCTGAGTAGAAGAAAATTAATAACTTTCTCGCCAATTTTATTTTTCCCCATCCAATGAATCTGGGTTGATCGAATAAATGCCAAAAATGCGACGAAAGCAAGAAAGAAAATCTCCAGGAGCTCCCAAGAGCAGCTCGTCGATGATAAGAATAAACCGCGAAATTCATTAAGCATTGTGTGTTTAAGCTCGTACAGTTAAAGTTCGCGCTTGCTCGTAAGAAAAGATAAGAGCGTGTTTGTGTAAGGTATAATTGATGCTGGACCAGCCGGAGATGGCGTTTGCCCTTAAGAGTTTGGAACTGGGTGGAGAAAATATAGGTTGTCTTCGTGGCTCCGGCTTTGGAGCCCCGCGGTCGCCCGCGGTGCAACACGAGGATGATATATTCCCTGCAACTGCAGCTGCACCGCACGGACTGCACGGCCGGTCTGGACTTTCGTGAGATTACGAAACTTTTGCCTGTATTCCACCACGAAGACAATGAGGCGCGTGCATCGCGATGAGACGCGATGCTGAGTGTTTCCGATTTTTTTGCGAATACTTTTTCGGAGAATCGGATGAATTCTGATTGCTGGAATTTTATCACCGCATGGATTCTTCCAAGTTGAGCTGCGACTTGGAATTTTTTTATGCAAAATATTGGAAAAGATAGGGGAACTGTTCTGAATTAATTGACATAGGTTAATTAACAGTAGACCTAACAAGGTGGTCAGTATGGCTCGTTCTGAATTTTTTAAAATGGTCCTGATATTTTTATTTCCGTTTCTCGTTTAGTTTTCTACTAGTTTTCTAAATTTTTGGTTCCATTTTCTTTTGAAATATCTACTGTAAGCGTAGAGCCGCCACTACGTCGCCTCTTTGCTATCTACGAATTTTGCAGAAGTTTCCATGCTTTGGCAAAATAGTCGACCGAGAATCAGTCCGGTCCCGACCACCGAAGAATAAAGTTTCTAACGTATTGCCCTACGATTTTTATTTTGACTGCGTCCGCAATAACTCAGAATTAATTCCCGAAATCAGAATTTCTCTCTAATTTCTCATATTTCGTATATCTCATCTCTGTATTAATAGTATAGAAATAATTTCATCGTCTCGTGACTGATTGATATTTCCAATATAATAGTTTTTGGACGACTTCAAAGTTTCCTATTCTATTTACCGCATCGCGAGTCTCACACGTTGTTGTAGGCTAAGGGGTTAAATGCTTAGCTTATTTCCACCTTATGTCTTTATGTTATAGAATAGGCGAGGTTTATGAAGACGCATTTATGACAAGTGTGAGAATTTTCCGAATTAATAACCGCGAGCTACACTACCAAGTATCTCTAAATCTAATTAACCCTTTGCCTTATGATTTCTATTTTGACAGCGTGCGTAATACCCCAGAATTAATTCCAGAAATAAAAATTTCTCTCTGATTTTTAATATTTGGCACAACTGACTGCAATATTAATATTATAGAAATAATTTTAACGTCTCGTGATCGACTGATGTTTTCAATTTAATAGTTATTGGAAAACTTCAAAATTTCGTATTGCATTTATCGCCTCATGTGTGTCACACGTTATTGTAAGCTAAGGGGTTAATAGTCGATAGTCCACCCGTTAAATTCAAAATTCTCGGATACTTCAAATATTCGCTTACAAATACATCACCAAACCCAGAGAAAATTTCTCTCCAACCCTGAAGATCCGTAGCATCATTTGCAGATTCGTCCGACACACCCCGCCGCTTCCTCAATCCACAAAAACGTCTCTCCATCCCGCATTTACTCGATTCAGGAAAGCAACCTCGTAACGACTTCTTCCTTCTACCTCCACGATTGATATCAATCAAAAACTCCTCCGACACAAATCCACCATCCTCCTCCCCGTACTCGACTTTAATAAACTAGAAGAACACCTTGCAGCTACGGTCAGCCACAGTCGAGTGATTCCCCGGGCGATCATCGTCTCCGCAAAAACGGCACTTGTGATCGCATTTGCACGAGGCGAGAAAAACGTCGACCGCTCGGCGACAGTCATCGACATTCCCCTCGGACCGTAATTTCGCGACTCGTGGGCGCCACGGGTCATAATGATAATTCGTTGCCTCTTGTTTTCGGCCAAGTAAATTCCCGCCCGTGTAATTACCATGGCGATATACGTTCGCGCCGATCGAGCAAACTGGACCCTTGTACTTACGTCTAATAACGGTGATCCGGTCCCCTTCTATATGGGCGAAACAACGTGTCTTCCTCGTCGGACGGCGTAACGAGTTAGTTAATTAGCGTTTACGCGAACTGACCGTGAAGAAGCCACGACGCGTACCAAGTTTCCATTCTTATACGCTGTTACCATCGTGTACCGTTATCGTCGCCGGTGTATCGGTACTTGGAAACAATGTCGACTGTGTCTGGCTATGACGAACGGCTGTGTGCTCTCAATTGACGTTGTCTGTCGCGTTTTGTACTGGTTTGCCGGTAATTCGTGGTGTTTTACACTCATGGGTCCCTCGGATGGGAGTGAGAAAGATTGAATATGACCGGCGATGTCATTGCGAACGGTAAATCGAGGATTGATAAAAGGATGGATTATGAGAGGATTCTTTTGTGTCGTTTTACTTCAACTGCTACGGTTCTTTTGTCTTACAGTTTTAGGTGAATTCCAGGTTGGAGATGTAATTTATTAAAGAATAATTTAGGAAGAATTTTACAGTGGGATTTAAACTCGGATCCATTAATTAGACGGTTCGAGGTTTAGCTTAAGCCTTGGACTTTGTGTCCACAAAAATCCACCTTTCAGTTTCTTAATGTAGCGTGAAGATAAGTTGTACCTCTTCCCTGTACTTCTACTGGGATTAATCGTAAAAAATTGCACTTCCTAAGCAACGCTTTTTACCTAGACTCTCACCATACGCTTGAAAATTCGTCCTTTTTGCGAAGAGTTAAGATTAAGAGCAGAAGATTGTACGACACGAAAGCGGCTCCCAGCTCGTAACCGTTGTCAACCATTCGAAAGGTAGATGACACCGGTAGAAAAAGGGGGTGCAAGAAAACGTGACGTTAATGTCGAAGAGCAATCTTCATGCTCGTAAATCACGTACCGTCGTCTAAAGTTTCCGCGTAAAATTCAAGGACTCGTGGAACGCGAACGCGCGACCTCGATTTACGTCGATCTCGATCTTCGCCATCGTCCTTCCCCTCCGCCCAAGGATCGCGAAACGCTCGAAGAAGACCGGTCTGCCTTTGCGTGCAAGAGTCGCATTAGAGCGCTGAATATTTCATTCATAAGCGGACCGAGCAATCACCGTATTCCGCGAACCTGTATACAGCTAAGAGACCATAGCTTCACGATGTGTCGGTGCTTGCATCAACGTACTCGGCGAAGATGTGCATTGAGGCGGGGGTAAGTTGCAGTAGTTGCAGCTGCAATTACGTTCATGGGCCCCCCGAAGCCGTGAATGAAATGCCTTTTTTCCCCCTGGCTCGCCTTCCGCCTCTTCCTCTTGTTTCGTTTCTTCCTTGTCTTCCTCATCCTCTTCTCGTGTTCTATCTGCGCCAGGTAGCACGACTTTTTGCACACCACATGGTATAATGGGCCGCGTTACATCGTTGTACGTCGTCTGTGATGGATTTCGCTGGATTTTACTCTTGAATGCGAGAATTCCTGGGATACTACCGTAAATACCGCGAAAGGGTCCTTTGCTCCGGTCTC
Source organism: Cerceris ruficornis (assembly GCA_963989415.1). Taxonomy (NCBI): domain Eukaryota; kingdom Metazoa; phylum Arthropoda; class Insecta; order Hymenoptera; family Crabronidae; genus Cerceris; species Cerceris ruficornis. The sequence goes on from OZ022527.1 coordinate 10,131,036, forward strand.
TGGTGATCGATGGATCTTCTACGGCTGGGCTTTCTGGGTCCGTTTTATGGATAGGCTTGAATGACCTTCGGGGTGCATGGTGTTTTACTTGCAATTATTTTAATATGTTGGAACAAAGGTGGGACCAGGAAGGTCTTTAACCCATTCACTGTCAAGAAAACTAAGCAAATATTACCATTGCTTGTTAAAATTTGAGAAGATGACAGAAAGTTTTTAGAACATTGGTTTCCTTAATCAAAAATATAATCTCGACATTTGTAATGATACGAAGAACATTTTTATTCCAAAATTTCTATAAACGCTCGGCCATTATTATTATTACCTTATCAATTCAAACTTATAGTGCAGCTACGAGATATCTCGTAGACGGCAGTCAATGGGTTAAAAAGTTAAGACCCATTATTTCGGTCAGCTTGGCAATCACTGATTTGCTGATTTATATTTGGATGTTGCTAGATAAATATGTTAGAAGAGATGGGTCCTTGGTAGATCTGGCATCCAAGTGTACTTTTTTAACCCTTTGACTGCGGTGATTTTGAACCAGAATCATCAGAAAAATCCTGTGGCATATTTGCATGACGGTTTTTAAAATTGGATCGCTCGCGTTATTTGTAAACAAACAAAAGTCTGGCTGAAGCACATTAGTAAGAAAATTCTGTGGGATCTGTTAGAGATCTCGCACACATCGAGGGGCCTGTGAGAGTGTGTGTATATATATTTATATATATACATATGTGTGTGAAAATTTAATAGGAGAACGTAAAGTTTTCATAATTATTATGTTAATCAACTGAAAATGTAATCTCGCCATTCCTAATGATATGAAGAACAGCTTGGTTTTAAAATTTGTGTTCACGCTCGGCCATTATTGCTAACTGATTAATTTAAATTTGAAACGTAACCACGAAATACCTCTTATAACTTAACACTAAACCTACCAAGCCGGTCAAAATGACCGGGTCCCAGTATTTTCTAAAAGTTACCTAAATTGATAGGGGAGCACGCAGTAAATATTCCACTTCTATCTTATAAAACGTAAATTAGTTAACACGTTGAACGCCACCGGTATTTCGCTAGTTTCATCATTTCTACTGAAGTGAAACTTTATCTATTAAAATCATATCTTTATAAAGCAAAAAACTCAAAGATACAGATGGATATATATTCAGCAGGATTTCTTCTTTTTAACGCCAATATTAAAATATTGAATATATTGCAAAATTCGTAAATGTTACAAGTTAAAAGTCATATGAAATTTCATTGAATTCTATAGCGCCGGTCACCGGTGACCCCCATGGCAGTCAACGTGTTAATTGATCATCCTTTTTACCTAATAATTTTTCCTTCTTCAAAGTACTTATTCAGTAAATCTAAATTTTAGTAGCTCTAACATCGGTAGGTTTAGTGTTAAGAACCACACACTCGTCAATGTACCTCGGCAATACCTGCCGAATAACCTTCTCCACCTGTTTAAACAATTCGATTTCGCAATTACAACAAAAAAATTTGCCATTTTCTGTTGCAGAATTTCCGCGAGCATCGCATCGACGGAGCAGCACTGCCACTTCTCTCGGAGGACCACCTAACCGGCCCAATGGGGATGAAGTTAGGCCCAGCCCTAAAATTGCGCGCCCTCCTAGCACGGAAATTAGGGGCCTGCACTGTCTGCCTGCACTGTGCGCACTGCCATCAGACTCCTCTGCCCGCTTTAAATGCAGCTGCTGCAGCTGCAGCGGCAACGCAGCAGCAACATCAGCAACAGCAGCAGCAACAACAGCAACAGATGTCCGGCAGGCGACCGAGTAGCACGGGAAACTGACAAACAATGGCGGAGACTCCTCTGGTCCCGGAGGGCATTCTTGCATCCTCCCCGGACCCAAATAGGGCCCTCAGGATAGAACGGCGCGTACCTCGACCAGTGCGCAAGCCGGAAGTCGTCTTCAAGAAGCCCATTAAACAGTGACGCGTTCCACGCGAGAGAATTCGTGTGCCGATTACGCGGACACCGACTTGAAACGAGACGATCTCGTTTCGTCGGGTGAACATTTGGGAGCTCCGCCTGTTGTGTCAGCGTTCAGTCGAAAGAGGAGTACGGGACGATCGAGATTGGGACGTTGTTTTAGAAAGGATATGTCATTTTGAGAAATCGAGTACCTGGAGAACTCTGAAGATTCTGCCTGGAGGAACTTTGTCGCATCGCGCCTGCCTGGAAGTTTTTGGAGGATAGGTTGATGATACGGAATAATAATCCGGTGGAATTCGTAGGGCGAACTTGGGTGAATTGTTCGACGTTTTCGAGAGGCTAGGATAGCGAGTAATAACTCTAATGAGCCTCGTTAAGATACGCTGTCATTAATGGGATAATTATTCCCACGTGATACGTATCGCAGCCTCGGTGGTTTGGAACCCACCTAAAATCACAGATCCCCCGGCGAAAAGGCTAAGTTTGAAGTTGAATATTGTAGAGAGGAACCTTCATGAAGGTACAGGGATGGATAAAACTTGGAGCCTGGTAGATATAGATGGGATGTAGCTTGAGAATATTGCTTCCAAGGGAATTGTTAAGGATGGAAGAAGGACTTTTGTAATCGTTATTGGATATCGGGTGCTCGATATCTAAAAGAAAAGCACTCGAGGAAGAAAGGCGAAGCTCGAAGTTTCGATATCCAGTAGCTGATTATCTGCTGAGAATTCCATGGGGGATAAAAAGACTGCGGGTATATAGTACAGGTCCTTCGAGTATCCCGACGGATATCGTAATAATCGTATTCTGGATAATCTGGAATTCGCAGTGGAGGCTGATAAGAGTGCGTTTGTCGATCCGGAAAGACCTGTATCGCTGGTTCGGGTTTCTGGATCTCGGCGAGACGAGGGTATTTCTTCACCGCGGAGGAAATAGAGGGTAACTAACAAGTGTTAATATTATTGCGTTGCTATGAATTCCAGGCATTAATTTACCGGGAAACACGCGATCGGTGCAAAGAGAAATATAAATATGACTGAGTTAATTGGCCTTCATGCTTGGGATTTTTAATTAACAATGTCGTTTCAAGAATAGACAATCGTTAAAAATGAAATGATTTAACTTCGAAAAAGTAGGCTGAAATAAGTGGGAATATTTCATGGGAGCGTAGAGTGTTTTGTAATGGGGAAAAAATTATTCAAAAGTTTTGAGAAACGGTGAGGATACCTGAAAATCTGCGTATGACGTTGATGTCGATATTAAGCAACCTAAGGTTTCGTCGCAACTTTGAGATTGGAAATTTGTCAATTTTCAATACGCAAGATAGATTGTGTAAAGTATATAAGAATTCGTCTTTCCATTGAGTCCGAGAACATTTCGAAAATCAATAAAACGAGTGCCTATGTTGAAAAAGTCTTCCAGAGCGAGTCTCTTTCAGGTTGACGAGGAAATTTATATACGAGTTTGTCATTCGGACGTTATGACGTTCTGAATTTACGTCTGTTAATCGATTATTACTTCCTATTACCTGTAATCGCATAGTTTCGTCGCGAACAAAACCGCAACTGCGGATTTCTTGATTTGAGCTGCGAATTATTCGGTCTCCTTCGCTGCTAAATTATTCGCGATATTTGTCACATCTGATACTAATTTCGGTAATATTTTTTTCATTGTTTTATTAATATTAATCTTCACATGATAAATAAAATTTTTCTTAAACGTTGAAATACGTGGTTAAAAATAAAATATCAATATGAAACTATAATGGTGATAAAACTAAAGACTTTTATTTCCAATTAGGGAAACCCAGGTCGAATCCTCATAATCTATGGGAAATTTTTCCCCTATTCAAATGTTAATTTACCATGGCTTCAGTCATTTACAACCTATTTAAAATTCTACGTCATGGGCAAAATAATCGTAATAGTTGAAGCCCCAAAAAATCAAAAACCACAAATATTCAACATAATTTCATAATTAAATCAAATTTCAAAATTGGTCAAAGGTCACATAGAATCTGTTTTTCGCAGAACATCTCAATTCCGATGGTACGTTCATATATAAAAATGGTTTCACTGTAAAGTGAAAATATTTAAAATTCAATTCACCCGGACTGCAAGTCATCATAGATAATTGCTGAATCGCGAAGAACTGGAATAATACCGGTAGCTCAAACGCGACGACATAATGCGACGTATCAATAAAAGTACCGAACACGAGAATCGATTGACAATCGTCAAACGAACAATCGGTGGAAAAATGAGGAACGGAATGCGTGCGAGTACGTATTAAAAAAATAAATAAAAAAGGAAAATGTACGTATCAAATGAAAGTTTGATTGTGAAAAGTCATGAAAGTGTGAACAAATGACCGAGTGCGTGATTAAGAGAGAAAGAGAGAGAGAATTTCATTAGCGAGAATTTATGTGCAATAATAATAAAGAAATGTTTCGATGCGATACTTTTAACTACCGTAGGAGATACGTATTTGCTCAAATCGTTGTTTCTTTTATATATTTTAACGAAGTTTTTATATGAATGAATTATAATGATAAATATACTAAATTATATTTTTGCTAACGTTCTACGTGCAAAAAGGAGAAAATCCGTGTACACACACACACACATATATACACACATACAAATACAAATAAACACGCGGTATTCACTTAGTATTTACTACACGATACACAGATACGAAAACACAAGCCGGTATATAGGAAACGATAGATTTATGAGCGACGGACCCGTAATAGTTTAATGAAGAATTGTACATTACCTTTTTTTTTTCTTCTCTTACTTACAACGTTCAACGTTTTATTTATTTAGAATTAAATCGTTGCCTTATTGTATTCACGTAATAGCATAAGACGTTCAAAAGTGTTTCAGGCTGAATGCCGAAGACGGAAAGTAGATGAAAAAAAAAGAGAAAGAGAGAGGGGGGAGAGTGAAAAATGAGAGGAGAAAAGAGGATAAGTTCGTAAGACGAGCAGTATTTTTAGATTTACATTAGCCTGAATTTACTGCAGACTATATACGTTTATAAATATATGTATACATACATTTACGTGCGCGATGAAACACGCGCAAAAAAAATACCTGTACGTAATCCCGAGTTCAAGTTTCTTCTTTTTGCAACGATTCATGCAGATTTCTTTGATAATTCATTAATTTCTACGATGCATATTTATTACGGAATTTACTAACTCGGTATTGTAATGGCTTTTACGAAATTCGTAGTTCTCCGTGAGATAATTGGCCGAATTCTTTGGAAAATTCTAAATCGAGAATTTTTGGGATTCAAAACTATTGGAATTTCATATTCAACGTGGGAATTTACGAACTCGAGGGTCACGTGCGAACACTAACCGAGCTAGCGGCTTTTACTTAAAAACAGATTCATTGTAAATAATGCTTAAGCATTTATTTATATCGTGCTTCAACGAAGAACCCGTAGTATTTTATTTAGTTCTCGTAGCCGGGGGTTCGCGCACATCATTACCGCGTAGCACGAGCATTATTTTATAAAGGGCAGCAGAATCGTTCGAGAAGATGGAATAAAAATGGAATGGTTGAGGAAAGAAAGAGACAAAGAGAGAGAGACCGAGTTCGATGAGGGATAATTCAAACGATTTAAATAATATCGCGAGAATTGTTTGAGGTACGAGATTGAAATATTTGTACAGAAAGTAGACGAACGAGCTGGAGAACGAAAGAGGGAAAAGGGGCGATAAGGCAATCTTGTGATACTTCAACACTTTTTTTTTTCTTTCCATACATTTCCATCCTCCGTTTCCTTTTCGCGTTTGAATTCAGAGCGCGTACGATCACACTATCCTCCCCAATAGGACTCTACGGACATCCCCTTTTTTATTTCTCCATCGCGAGTCTGTCGTGTATTATTTTACGATTAACTGTCATATTATGTATAGTAGAAATTAATGGTGAAAAGAGAAAAAAACACAGCAGTACATTGTTTCTGTTAAAATAAACTTTGTTGAAAAATATCATCGTCGTGTGCGATCGTTTGCGCGGTCGGTTTATTTCCTCCTGCCCCGCAAAATGTTTCGTAATGGATGCATACGAAATTTGGATTAATTCAACACCGGATGATCGATATAAAAGGTAATTTAAAAATCTTGACAATTTATTCCGTTATTCTGTTAAATACGGATGGTGATTGGTCTCGTGATTGAACGAGAAACAAATTTAATGGCCTTCTTAACTTAATAACAACTTAATTTTCAATTAAATATTGATTTTAGAATATTATGTAAGTGGTAAAACTGGTTTCAAAAAATCAAAGGATTGACAAAATAGCAAGATATGTTAAAACAGTTATTCAGATAACTGATTTAAATATTCAGATATTCGAATATGACAAAATCCTAATCGCAACTTTACCGATGATTTTGAGAGAAGTCTGAGTTAAAAATGCAACAAATTGCAATTATCACGAATTTCAAATTGCATCAATGTATATTACAGCATAGTGGAACTTCTTTGTAGACGTTTTAAAAAATTGATTTCTCTAACACAGTTTATAATTATCTCGTTACAGCGAACTTATCAAGCAGAGCAGAACAAAAGTTTAAATATCTGAAAACATAGAGTCAATGACGGACTACTGTCATAATTGCCGACGCAAATATATTTCCGATAAATAGATTATCTCGTTACACGTCTTATTACGTAAAATCGTGTTGATCAATTCACTGACGTTTGCGAGAAGATAGTACTATTGTGGATGATAAGAACATAGTAATTGATAAGAGGAATTGTGTCAACGTTAATGAGTGGACGTCGATTTATTGTCCGGTAACAACTACAGTCTTTCACAGGTATCTTCAGGTCGAGGGAAAAATTATTTCAACAATATTAAAATTCCTTTATTCTCCGCAGATTTCTTTAAAACTAGTATTTTTAACAATTAATAAATTCCTGTATCACAGAAGAAGGATATTTTCAAGTCGAAGCCTTTTGGATAAATTCGTTATCCACGTCAGAGTTGGTATATGTCAGTCTTCTTTAAGGTACTTTGGCCTGAAATATATATTTAAAAATAATTAATGCTAATTATTAACGTCTAAAATTCTAATATCGGTGAATGAAATTCCCATAAATACACTGTCTACTTCTAAACTTTCAGAGACCCTCCAAAAGCGACCCAAAAAAGTTAGCTTAATTAAATTTCTTCAGCTTTTTAAAATCGTTTGATTCATTATTGGAGTCATTATTTGACAAACAAATTTAATGGTCTTCTTTACTTAATAACTACTTAATTTTCAATTAAATATAGATTATTATTTAATAGATCGCATATTGAATTCAAAGAGAAACTTACATCCTTATGAATGGCAAGAACTCCATCCTCCTCCGACTTCAAAATCTCAACGTAAACGTCCTTATTCTCCTTCACCGTCACCACTTTCCCAGTGCACTTTCCGTACCTCAACATGCCAGAAATAACATCGCAATACGTGCCAGGTGGCAGGCAGCTCTTAAAAGTCATCTTCAGATCCTCGTGATCGCCATTGAATGCTACAAATCCAGCATTTCCACGGCAGAAGGCGATCTGATTTCTCCCATTGTCCCACCAACTGTTAATCTCCGTTCCGTTCACGGTGTTCCGGAAACGTACCATATTGTAAATCTGTCGCCATCGGTGTTCACAAACGAAACCGTTTCCGCACGTAAAATCGGGAAGGATTGTGGGCGATAAAAGATTTCCATCGGCATCCGCTGGAGGACTGTCGTCGAATTTGTCGAAATGGAAGGAACTCATGATTCGAGGTCTGCCGTATGGATGAGCCAACATAAATGCCACTGCCATCTTTGGATAGTAAGAGATTTGGTGATTTATTCAATTAAATGGAGATTATATTAAATTGAGAGGAGGGGAATTTTCGTGAAAATTCTCGCGATAGATTTTAAAGCCGATTTTGGAAAACAGGGAAAGGGGCTAACTTTGGGACCGGGCCCCATCACAGACGGAGAGAGACACACAAATTGGGCCTGGATGCCATTGTTTGTTTATAATTTTTTTAGATACAACACGCATAAAGAGACAAAATGATGCGTCACAGATGGGGAGAGACGGGACTTATTGCCGGGCCCGGTGATTCAAAAAGGATAATTTTTAACACTAGAACTACCGGCGTTATATTCATCATATTTAAATATATTAAATTAGTACTTTAGGAAAAGCAGAATCAAACGGTTGAAAAGATGATTTACTTTCTCGGGGCCCGAAAATTCTGGGCCGGGCCTTGTTGTGACTTCGATATTGTTCATATTGTAATTTAAAGAATCATAGTATTATATGAGTCACAAGAAGTCTCTCGGATTGACTAAAAATTCCGAGAATATATTAAAATAGTGTAAATTAACAAGAAAATTGGAAAAGAAATTTTCCACGTGTAAAGGAACTTTATAATACTTCCACATCAGTTTTGTAATTTTTTGACACTAACGTTATCGCTGTTAAGACTAAAATACTATTTTTTTATATTAATCATTAATGCAATATTTAATACATTTTAATCATTCTTTTTGTTTACGTGCTTTTAAAGTATTTCGCCCAAGCTGCAAGTAAATGCCGTCTGACCATAGATCGACCGTTTCTACTTCGAGAGAACGAAATAGATGTGTTAAACTGTACTTCAATACTGATACTTTAAATTGATGCTTTCATATTTTACCATAGCAATGAAGTATAAATAATGATTTTTTAATTATATAAATATAAATTCTACAGAATAGCACATGATATATGAATTTAAATGAATTTACATAGAGATTCGTCATAGAACTTAACCCCTCGCCCTACGAATTGTTTTGTGACTGCCTCCGCTATAACTCAGAATTCTATTACTAAAATAAAAATTGATCAGTGATTCTTGATATATCGACCAATTTAACGTAATATTAATATCATAGAAATAATATTATCGCGTCGCGTCCCATTAATATTTTCAATTTGATCAGTTTTGCAAAACTTAACAAAAAACTAAGTAAAATTAACCCCTTGTCTTACGATTTCTATTTTGACTGTGTGGGCAATAACACAAAATTAATTCTTGAAATCAAAATTTCTTTCTGATTTCTGATATTTCCTACAATTGAACGCCATATTAATATTCTAGATGCAATTTGATCGTCTCTTAACTGATTGATATTGTCAATTTAATAGTTTTTGCAAAACTTATAAATTTCCTATCCCATTTACCTCATCACGAGTGTCACTCGTTATTAAAGGGCAAGGGGTTAATATGAAATGTTATCAAAATACCTTGTACAGTTTCGACGATTTATAGGTGAGAACCTGGCCATTGCCATCACGTTGTGTATCGTGATTATCAATAAACACCAATGCGTCTTTCGATGGCAAGAGATTCCAAGCTTCGCCCCAATTAACGAACCACTTCAGGAGATTGTTCCCTTTGAAGGAATTGCTCAATTCCGAGCCGTGTTTGAACTCTGTGACTGCTGCAACTTCATTGTATTCGTGTTTCGAAATAGCCTCGGTACCCCAGTCGATCACTTCTTGAAATATATACGGCCTCGAGTTAGGCTCAAAGCCATGTTCCACGTTCAGGTTTTTCAGTCTTGAGTAAATGACTTTAAGGTCGCTCGGCCACATGTGCTTTGCTGCGTCGATGCTAAAAAGGCATTGCGAAAAGTTCATTGTTAACGATAAATGTGCCGGTGATTATAAAAGTGGTGATTATATGGTCTTAGTCAAACATTCGAGAAATTAAACTTGTCACTTATTCTGGGTTGCTGTAATCTGCACTTCAACACAGTGAAGCTTCATAGAGGTTGTGAAAAGTGGAACCGTTTAACGAAATTGATAGAAATTCATTTACAGAATTCTAAACGTGCAGTAAAATAAATCTCGAAACTTAGAATAAGTTATTTAAGGCTGTATTGTAATTACTATAGTAGCTATTTCGATTGGAATTACAAATTTCTAAATGACATAACGGAAAGTTATCAAGAAAGAGCGGTTCTTATTCAAATGTGGTATTAAATAATTATAATATGGAAATTTCATAGCCTGATATCGATAATTATACGCGAAATTCAATAAACCTTTAGTTTTTCTAATCATTTTAACTTAGTTGAAAATTCTAAGAAGAACGGTCATTCAGCAATATTAATGTTTTACCGTTATTCACATACTCATAAAGAAATATCCATACGATCATTATCAACACTTTACGCAGCGGAATATTTTGAATGCCGTAATGAATTCAAGGTTTCAAAATATTTTCTTTGTACACCGAATCATCGAATGCCATACACACCGGAATCCAGCAACACCTGCGTCAATAGCTTCATTGAGGAAATCCACGATCTTCGTCCTAACATATTCTTTCGTCTGATTCAAATCGTGAAGGCCAACCAGTTCGCAGTTTCGCACATTCTCCGGATTATTGTAATCATTAATCGCGCAAATCGGGTGAAAACTGTTCTCATCATATGGCACCGAATGATATTCGCGAGCGTAAGTATTTGCAGTCGAACCACCGGTGCCAATTGCGTTCTCATGATCTCCGGTCATATGATTCAGAATAACATCGACGTAGACTCTCACTCCTGCCATGTTGCATATCGTCACCATATCGTGGAAGATTTCTTTCGAGCCTGATCTCGTGGTCCATAAGTAAGAAATCGGTTGGTAGCGTTCCCACCATGGCCTTTTTTCGACAATAACGTTTTCTTGAATGGGGGACACCTGATCGGGATTGGGAAAATAGGAAATTACTTTTATGGAAGTTATAGTTATGATTCTGATGTGCCGTGAGTCGTACAGTTTGTGATGTAGATTGTCTAATCTATCGGGGCTCGGTTGGAAATTAATTTGATAAAATTTTCTACCGTTTGATATTCAGTTTTATCGCATGATAAAGTGACCTACTACAGTTGGGTGGAGGTAGATTGTTATTCAATCGACAAAGGTGAAATTAAGTTGATAAAAGATGATTACGATGGAAAGGTGTATGACTGCAAAGGATATAAAATCAGGTTTTGTATCATTGATAAGTTATCTGTGTAGTATCAGTTTTTCAATTGGTATTAATGAATGGAGTTATTATCAAGAATGGCAAAATGACGGTTTTATATTGTAATTTAACAATTCGTAGTTTTGTTAGGAGGAAGTATTTTATGAAAGATGCTTGAATGAAGGTTCATTGATATTGCGATGAATCATTATCATTCAAAGCTCTAAGAAATGATGTTTCATTGTAATTCCCCAGAACACTGGTAAACATCTATGAATACAATTTTAACGCATTTTAAAATATTAATCGTACTCTCAAACAACTTAGCATAAAATCCACTACAAATAAAAATTAAAAATCTAATTTTATTCACGAAAAAAAATATACGAATACATTCAACTAACTCAGAGCTTCCCAAACTGCAGAACAAATTCTAATTAAATCTATTTCAAATAAATATCCAGCTTTCTTATTAACCAATTTATCAAAAATTAAAATACATCCTTTAATAATATCACACATGCTTTTTACATAAAAGAAAGGACAAGTTTATAAAAAATAATACACCGCGATCAAAAAAGTTTGGTGAACCATGAACTAGACATAATATGTATATTTCAGAATCATTAAATTTATTATCACGCCTAGAATCAAGAAAGTTCTCTTAAAACTATGGTACAGAAAATTTGATAAAACCATCCCTTACCTGGACACCACCATAGCCCGTAGGTCCAAGGAAGTTCTCGCACTCTCTCGCGACGTCTATCCACTTCCACTCGAAAAGATGCACCATGGTGTCGTGGCCGGCGACATAGTGCGGATTCTTATGGTCATTTTGGCCCACTGCCACCGAGAGCAGTGCCAGGAAACTCGCGGCTAACAGCATCACATCGACATTAATGTCGCGAATTATCGGGCTGACGATATATAACCGGCAGGCTCTTACATCATCGTTCTTCGTCGCACATCCAAAGGTCGCTATTCCTTCCGCTTTCTATCGTGCTTTATCAATGCGGCGCGCTATTCTCTCCGACGATAATATCATTCTTCTCCTCCACATTCACTTATCTCTGCATCATCGAAATCGGTATCGTTACAGTGTCGTGGATCTTTCTTCGATCGAAAGTGTCGTTGATAATTTCAAGTTTGATGACAGAGAATTTTTGGACAACTTCCTCCGATGTTCAATCTCTTTTAAGGATTTTATTACTTGATTTTTTTTTAATATTTGGAAATTTATTTCTGGGTGAAAATGTATTTCTAGTTTAAATGTTGAAGTTTTATATTTTGAGAAGGGGTGTGCGAATAGTTTTCTATCATTGTCAGATATTATTATTTAAGGATTTTCTACTTCAATTTATTTTTCATTCTGTTAGGATATTCATTCAATATTATTATTTTTCTCGTTTTTAAAATTTAATTCTGTCTGGCGACATACTTGTGACTTGATTATTGGACTTTTATATTTCGAGAAAATTTAAGAGATTAATTTTCTGCAATTAGCAGTCGTTATAACAGCGACGGTGGTGAGTTCGCGAGGATAGTAATTTCACATCGACTGCAAAACACGATATTTACATTTCTCCTGATAATCTGCATGACGTCGTTCTAACGGCACGATAATTGCCACGCCCTCCTTGTGAATCTTCTCCCCCTTGGAAATTTATGCACTGTTTACCGCTAGTAAAATTTTTATTTGATTAAACTTGATTGCTGATGCTGGTAGACTTTGCACATTAAGATAGAGGGTCTTGAAAGTTGCATCCGCCAGTAAACGTAACAACAAGAATATTAATTAATAGCATGTGACTCGAACTCAATGTTCTTGTTTCACTGAACACTGTATTTAGACGTCGAGGCAGTACTTCATTATACGTGCTCGATAAAATAAATATTTTTTCAATTATTCTGATAAAATAATTCTAAGTAAACCCGTTGGACTTTCGTCACTTGTGCACAAAAGAGAAAAACGTTCACAGATTTAAAACACCTTTAGCCTGATGACCTTTGAAACGTGTTTGTGCGTGAGGAAAATGAAATTTTATTATTAAATGTGTCATAATAAAGCAATCTGCGGACACAACGTTGTCATATTTCACAGAGACAGCGGGATTATTGACTACGTCACTAAATTTCGGAGTTGCACATTTATTAAAAGCTATGTAAATCAACTTGGCTCAGCAGTTGATATAATTTCACCTGCTTGGAAGAAGATCAGACTAATAGGAGTATACACTCCAGGGATTTATGGGAAGAGCGATATTTTTTCTAACGATAGCGTGCCAGATTATTATACAGTATGCCCGCAACATCTATTCCTCATGAAATACTCCAAATCCTGCCAAATAATATCAATCAAACGACCCAGACAGATTAAATATTTCATATAACCCATCAATCACCTCACTCACATACTTCTGCCATTTTCCAAAACCCGTTCAATTTACAAAACGCTACAAAATCCACACGACATACACAATTCAGCTTTAAACAATAAACCTCATTTCAACAGCCTCCAACACAAACCCAATTAAAACAAACTTCAACGATTAAAACTAAAAAAATATCAGCCCTCTACGACCCCCAGAAGCGGAGAAAGGAAAGTTTGAACATTAAACATTAAATTAAAGATGTACTTTTCAAAGCTTATAAACATTTGAATGACCTAACCCAGATCAAACGTAGACCGTTTAAAATTCATTCAAACTAGTTGACAATATATAATGTATTAATAAAATATAAGTACTACATTAAAAATCAAACATTTATAAGCTTCAAAAAGTAAATCGTCAATTATAAACAGCCGTAACTTCACTTTTAGAACTTCTATTTACCGTAAAATTTATTAACAATAAGCAGAAACACGCTATTAAACAATAATGATTTCATTTGCAATCAAAAATTGTTCAGGAAAATTGATATTAGTAAAATATTGAAAATTATCCATGAAGGTGTATTGCGCATGCTCCACGTTCAGCACTAGACTATATAAGGGGCTTGTTCGGCGCGCCGCGCCACTATAGAAGTGTCAACGAGCCGTATACGGTCGAATCACAGGATGACATTTACGTTTTCAATTCGACTTGACTATCGATACCTGGACACTCCTAGCTTCAATTAACGACCATTAGTGCATGTGTACTATAATATTAAACTATTTAAACAATAAATTAAAAGTGAATTTAAATAATTTTAACAATTAAATGGAATGTTTTGTGGAAGTGCCAGTGACCTCAAGTAACAGTTATCTGCAAGTGTTTATAAATCATTTCGACAATTAAATACAATGTTTTGTGGAAGTGTATGCGACATCAAGTGATAGTTACCTGCAAGTGTTTTTAAATTATTTCGACAATTAAATACAGCGTTTTGTGGATGTGTCAGTGACCTCAAGTGACAGTTACCTGCAAGTGTTTTTAAATCATTTCGACAATTAACTACAGCGTTTTGTGGGTGTATCAGTGACCTCAAGTGACAGTTACCTGCAAGTGTTTTTAAATCATTTCGACAATTAAATACAGCATTTTGTGGATTTGTCAGTGACCTCAAGTGACAGTTACCTACATGTGTTTATAAATCATTTCGACAATTAAATACCGCGTTTTGTGGATGTGTCAGTGACCTCAAGTGACAGTTACCTGCAAGTGTTTTTAAATCATTTCGACAATTAAGTACAGCGTTTTGTGGATGTGTCAGTGACCTCAAGTGACAGTTACCTACATGTGTTTATAAATCATTTCGACAATTAAATACCACGTTTTGTGGATGTGTCAGTGACCTCAAGTGACAGTTACCTTCAAGTGTTTTTAAATCATTTCGACAATTAAATACAGCGTTCTGTGGATGTGTCAGTGACCTCAAGTGACAGTGACCTTCAAGTGTGTTTAAATGATTTAAACAATTAAATACAACTTGTTGTGAAAGTGTCAGTTGCATAAAGTGATTGCTTCGTGTAAATGCCAATAACATATAGTGCTAGTTTCGCGCAAGTGTTTCTAAATAATTTACACGATGAAATACAACGTATTGTGAAATAACCATAGAAATATTACACGTTTATTTTCGATAATGGGTCCACGTAGACGTTCTATTATGTTATCAATTCATTTTCTCTTTCCTCGAAAAATTCGTTTGTAAGTTACTCTACATGCAAGAGTAGTCAATTCTACGCCGAACGGCGCAATGAAAACCCCGCTATCCCGTTTATAAGCCGATAAAAAAATGAAACCAAGATATTTATAAATTTGTAGCATGACAGATAGCTACCAATGCTGAAAAAGGGGACCGTACTTTGATATCACATCGAAAACGTATTTTCAATTCCGACGTGAAAACGTTTCATTACACAAGTGCCAACTTTGACATCGCATATCTCTAAGACTGTCGTGCAAAGAAAATATTATTAACACAAAAGGATGCTCTGATATGTTATAAATCAAATGCAATTGCTAGATTTGGAAAACCTCGAATAAAATTGCTAGCTTTTTGACAAGGATTTCGACGAAATCGACCACTGTGCGACGCGTATATCGCCTTGCACAGTGCCGGTCTACGACGGTACGATTTCGCTGCGGGTTACAATTACGAGCGAGGCACGTAATTAAAAGCTGATGTTTCTCATTTATTAATGCTACCAGACGGGGCCGTGCAGAGGCAGCAGAGAGAGAGAGCCGGCCCGGCTCGCTCGTTTTAATGCCAAACGTCATCAGTCTTCGACTACCGTCCTGAACGTTTTCTACCGTACCTCCTTCACCGCGCATCGTCCTTCGTCTACCATCTCGTCGACGTCGGTTCGCGTCTCATTTGCATATTTCTACCGTGGAATGTGTATCGCAGGCTCGCGGATCCGTTGGTGCCGATAGGGGTATTATCGATAAACCATGATAATTATTGCACGACCGGATGACTCAATCAATTTTATGCCTTTCCGTGTAATTAAACCGAGCTCGTCCTAGGAGGAGTTACGACGCTGGAGAACGGAGGATGGCGAACGTTCTGCTACCGGGGGTGGTTGCACTTGGGAGAGGAGTTGAGATGGGGAGTTTTTCTCGATTCCTTCCATGGTTTACGGTGTTTTATTGATAGCACGACACGCGATGCTTGTCGTTCCGTGGTAGAGAGATAATTGATGAAGAATGTTAAGAGCTAGAAAATGGAGATTGCGGTGGCGAAGAGGTGGCATTGGAGATGTTGGTGCGTGGTTTTATGAGTTTGCTATTGGATAGAATGTTTTATCGGAGCTGCGAAATGTGATAGGTCTTTGGATAAGAAGAGCTGGAGAAATAAATGACGAATTGGGATTTTTTTGAATTTCTTCGATGGCTCGGGGTGTTTTTTTGAAATAGAATGACAAGCGATGCTTGTTTTTGCGCAGTGTTCACACGGTAGGGAGACAATTGAGCTGTTCAGCGCACAAATCGATTAACTCCATAAAACCTAAAATAAGTATTGTAGAATATATAATCACATTTAGCTTTCCTGTAACGAAGTACAAAATGAATAAGGTGGAATAGCCTTGGAATTAATTAGATTGACTTCTGAATTCAATTATTTATTATTCGATGGCCGAACAAACTTCGTCATTTAATGGTGTTAATCGTTATCATTACGAAAATTTATTCTAAACATAAAAAGTTAGGATTCAATCAAGTGCTTTGGGACTTAAATTTAAAAAAAATCAAAAAGTGGAGTTAATCGATTTATGCACTCAACGACTCAATTGATGAGCTGGAAAATTGAAATTCTGGTGATGAAGAGGTGGTATTAGAAATTGAAGAGAAGATCGAGTTGGTGGCGATCAGAGATTTTACAAATTAGAATCTATAATGGCGCGAAATTAAAATGAAATTAATTGGCATAATTATATTTTTATGATACTACTATTCCATCGTGCACAGATTGAAAGGCCATGAAAAGATATTTGGACAACCCCTTGAAACTTATTCTCCGGAAGAATGCGAAATTAAAAGCGCACTCGACTATAGTCTTCCAATGAAATTCCTGCTTTGTAATTATGTTAATTGGGTGATTCAACATGGCCGTCGTCTTCGGATTACTACTAAGTAACAATGACACGATGAATTATAGGGAAGGAAATGAAATAATGAACGACTCGAGAGACGCCATAGGGACGCCGAAGAGAATGAAGAAGTAATCACGAAGTAATTGATGAAGTCATTTTCGACGTTAATTAGAAGTGGATCTTGCTAATTCATGCTTTCGATAAGATGACTCGTGAAAGTGAAACGTAAGGAATTTCTTCCGTCTCATCGTCGCCGTTGTAATTAAAAGGACGTAGATACAATGTCCGAATGCTGGTGTCGAAAGATGAAAATTGACGGGGCTGTCTATATGTTCTATTTACCGTAAATCAGAGGTACTGTCGTCAATTCTGTCATTTCTTAATTAAATCCTGATAATTTACTTTCTTCAGTCTTAATTCCGCCGACTGCTTATAAGCTTGATCCTTCAAATTTTGCATAATGACTGCAAAAAATCGAAGAAATTGCACCTTTTTAAAACTCAGATATTCTTTTAACAAATTAAGTACCATGATTGGTATCAATTAGGTATCTGTCATTAAATTAGACTTCGTGTCATTTTAACTGCCACTAATTTAATAGATCTTGCGTTGATACAAATACAAAGATACGTTTTGACGATGTTCAAGAACTTGTATCTGAGAAAACAAGAAAACACGTAATACAGTGATTTGCAAGCAGCGATTGCGACAATCGGCGATAATTCAAATGGCGACGACGTGAAAAATCGCGAAACGTATAGGCTAACAGGAATTTATTCTGTAATGTCACGGTTGCTAATTTACACAGAAAACTGCGATATCTACATGGTACACAACGAATGGGAAACCTGTTCAATTATTGATGGTATCTGGTCAGTAGCATAATAACGATGACATTTGTCTCGTCACGAAGATATCAAGCAGCATCTGACGCAAACTCATTTATCAAGGACTGGATAAAGACAATTATGCATTATGGTTGACTTCTGGCTGCAAATCAATAACGCAATTATGCGTATTATTTGTCAATTTGCTTTTAATCAGAGTCTCAGAGTGCTCTCGCCAGGGAATTTAATTTTGCAAAGCTGGATTGCACCTTCACTTTATAATATCATTTATAATCAAGCTGAGACGTTTAAGCCGTTAGAAATCAAATATTTTTAAACGTAATAAAAGCAGAAATAATTATAAATTAAATATCATACAAAGAAGTATACGATTATTGATCGAAATATGTTTTTAACGTAACATGTAAATTCGTTCTCAGAATCGTCGATTCTCTCAGTGTACTTCTGCATTTTTTTAAATTACTTTGAATATTGTTGCGAGCATTTTTTGATTTTCTATTGCAATATTATCATTCAAACTTTCTTCATACAGTATTCATCCCATTTGCAAGCACCGCAGTGAAGCACAATACCTCCCTTTGTCTTAAAAAAGCTCCGCGATTAATCTCCTTCGTCGAGCCGTACTTTCTGATTACATTAGACGCGTTTTACATTTAAAATGCCACATGAAACTCATAGATTATAAGTTTCTAATTCGATCCGAGCGCCGCTGCTGGCGGAGCGCACGATAATAGTCGTATCTTAAATTAATTTCACTCCGATCATCACACTCACCGCAATAAATTGCTGGCACACGAGTACAAACAGAAGTTCTGCCATTAGTTTCATTAGGCAAATTACTCCTTCTCGTCCGCGTCGAAACCCCGAGATTAAATTGAAGATTAGACGATCGGTAAGAATCGACGTTACTTCATCTCCTTCGGTATTTTAATTCGTAAATTTATTCTAACGAAAAGATTCGCCCCGATTATCGTCCACGAAACGTCGGCGTATTACCATAGTCAGCCGTTTTAAATGGATCATTAACGTCGATACACGTTTCAGTGACAGATGGCACGATTGATAGACTATGATCGACTAGATTCCATCGAATCCTTACGTCATAAATATCGCTATACTGAAAATATAATTATTCCCGGTGCGCTTACCATCTGACGCTCGTAACGAGCAGCCTCGAGAGCAGCAAGGTCAAAAGAAGTTTCAGACGCGAAGTGTCACGATCAATCTCGTCGATCTTCAATTACACGCCTTTTATTATTTATTGGATCGATATTTTATCGAGACCCGGAGAAATAATTTACATAGGAGAAATGCGATACACTCCCTCTCCCATCTTCTTTCTCTCTCTCAATCTTTTTCTTCCTTACGATCTTTTTCTCTCTTT
The DNA here is from genome assembly GCA_963989415.1 of Cerceris ruficornis. NCBI lineage: Eukaryota > Metazoa > Arthropoda > Insecta > Hymenoptera > Crabronidae > Cerceris > Cerceris ruficornis. Next base: position 10,150,260 of record OZ022527.1, read on the forward strand.
TTTTCCTACACATTCTTTTTCTCTCTCTTTTTTGCCGTTACACGGGCGAATTCGTGGCACAAGTTTCGCGAATAAAATTGCTCGATGGTTTCGTTGATGATTCCTGGAACGACGATCGAACGGAAGTTGCTTGTCACGGGTGAAAGTGAAATTGACAAATTGGTGTAAAGTTATAATTCTGTGATTATCTTGCGTCGTTTTGATTGGTTCTTGTTATTGTATTAATTAGTGTCGTGAAGTATGACATCGACTTTTTTTCGGGTGTTAGCGGAGGACAGATTTGTTGGGTTATTAACGGTGGATTTGTCAAGGTTGTTAAGATAACTAGTTCTCAATTTTTTTTGAAAGAATTCCTCAAGGTTTAGTGAGAGGCATTTTTACATATTTTCTATCTGTATTTGTCAAAATTTAACCCCTTGCCCTACGATTTCTTTTGTGGCTGCCTCCGCAATTATTCAGAATTAAATGCTAAAATAAAAATTGATCAGTGATTCTTGATATATGGTATAATTTAACGCAATATTAATATTACATGAATAATATTATCGCGTCACATCTCATTGATATTTTCAATTTGATAGGTTTTGCAAAACTTGAAAATTTCCTATCCCATTTAATCCAGTTTCATCCCTTTTTAGAGATCTTCTTTGAAGAGGAATGTAATTTTACTTTATGTGCAATAACTGTAATGATTTTTTTACAATTCGTTATTTGGGATTTTCAACGACAATTAATACTACCGCTTTTTCATTAATTCTTTGACACCAGAATCTTTCATCTTTATTTGAACTCATTTGGCTACATTATATCACAACATGATAGAGATCGAACTTTAGGTAGACTTGTGCCGATCGTCGGTGAATCCATCGGCCGAATTTTCAAAAGAATAAATGAATTCTCAATTTAAAATATTTAAATAGCAACGATAATATAAATACAATTATTAGAATCAAATTAATTCCTCCATACAATTTTTTCTGTATCTATTTGCGTCTATTAATGAATAATAAACAATGACACAGAAATAATCTTCTCATTAGTACAGAGAAATTTTGACAATTAATGTTCGGCTTAAAATTGATGACCTAAACGAATTTCAACTCTAATAATTAAGTACGTAAAAATAAGAAATAATCGCAACATACTTTTGCTATAATCTCAACGAGAAAATTAATCACTTTAATATTTTCTATTGCATTTAAACTTTAATTATGACATTTGCAAAGAAAAAGAAAGATATTCGGCCGAAGTGGTTTCCCGACGAGAAATCGGTTTAACACTGCAACGAATAGTTAGCGCCATTAGGCTGCTCAACGACATCGCTATTTATTAATTACGCACAGCTTACATACAAAACAGCAGTTAGTAACGATGCGCACAGACAGACGAAGATACAAGGATAATTGGGTATTCCACATCCATAAATATACTCTTGACACTTATGCGACTGAATTGCGTACAATGTAACAATAATAAAATATCTCCGACAGCGACGGCTACGGGTAATTTTACTACTAATTGAATGAGTTCGTTGCTCTCCTTTCAGTTCGTAATCAGTATTGCAATATTGATTTTACAATGGGCCGTTATTAATGTTGTGCAATTGATTTATCGCAATTTTGCACGTGTTTCACATTTTATTATGGATTTCCTGCTACTGTAAATTTCTTTTGCAAATAATTTATATTTAAAGCTTATCGTGCAATCGATTTATATTTAAAATATCGTATATGTTATCTTGCAGCTGACTTATATCTGAAAGATCGTGTATGTGAAGTAAATTTTATAAAAAATATTTTATACAAGTATATCGCTGTATAGAAAATAACTTATGGAATTTAATGATATTTTCGAATGGTGGATGATAATTTTATTATGGTATTCTTCATATTTAAAGTTGCGGATGAAAGGAGAACAACGAATTCGAGTAATACGGAATATTATTGAGTTCTTGGCATTTTTATGTCAAGATTATGGAAGAATATCGAATAATTCACGACGATACTTTTATTCTGCTTTGCAGAATACTTTGTGCTATACAATAATAGAAGGCGATATTTCTGAAAGTTTAATCAAACCGCACAGCTCAATAAATCTTTGTCCGTGGTTAAAAATCGAACATAATATCAAACAAAATATAAATTTTAAGTGATTTTCTGCAAGTTGAACATAATTTTATGAAAACCAACTGTACGCATAGAAAAACAAAAATACAAAAGTTCCCAAGATCCTCTTGGGATTCATTATGCAAGAGGATCATATTAATATAAAAATAATTAAAAATACTTCTGATATTTTACAATTAAATTTATAATTTTGAAAAATTCATAAACAAGATTATATATTCTTTAAAGAAGCTATCAATAGAAATAATGGGTAAAATAAATTTTAAGAATTAAGTCGAAATTAAATTAAATGTTAAATATATGAATCGAACGAGTAATAAATAAAATAAAATAGAAATGTAACGTCAGTAAATGAAACGGCAGCATTTAATCGATTATAATGTCGATCACAGAAACATGGAAAACCTATCCATAAATTATTTCTTCAGCCTCGTGTCTTGTCAGTCGGATATCGGGCTTCAACGATCGAAAATGAGACGGCAATCGCTCTCACAGAGTCGACACAATTTATGTACACCATTTATTATACGCACAAACATACTGATTTATTTATTCCTTCGATTTGCACATGAATTTCGCAGCACTTTTGAAAATCAGTAGCGAACTCAAACAAGTTGCAAAGTGATACTTTAAACTTGAGAAATCTCTACGGCATTCATTCGCACACGAGGAACAAAACTAAGCTACGCCAATGAGACACTTCTAAACGGTAGTTTACATTATACAATATTTTGTTTTCATTAATTTGCTGTTAATCGCTGCTTTTATCCTCGTTCCGTTCCCGTCTGAAAAGAAAATGTCCATTCGGCGAATCGAGAATTAGTTATTCGTCTTTGTACCACTGATGAGTATTTAACATCGGTCAACAATGTTTCTAGAAATTCTAACTTCGTCCATCCTCTTCTTCTTAAACGATTTGCACGAAGAAAAATATCAATGCATTTAGAAATAAATTTGATACGTTTGTTGTACTACTATGGGTCGAATTCTTTGGTATTATTGTATATTATTATTCCGAGGAAATTGTCAGAATTATTGTAAATTGAAGATCGTAATGATAGGAGAAAAAATAGGAACAAATTGCGAGTAATAGCATCATGCGAGTCAGTTCGATGCGATTGAAAGAATATTTCCCTTCCTGCTGCTATTCGAAAGACATTCCTTACAGACTATCTTATATAATTCACAGTTCATTAAACGTTTCTTCTGTATCTCGAAAATAGTTGGATCCTGTGAACGGTAGAATTAATGTCATTGTCACGAGAAACAATAAGTGCTTCATTATCCGTTACTCTTCATTCTCCAACGATTCTATCGAATTATTTTAATGATCCGAAAGACGTCTAATAAACGTTTCGTCGCAGAGGTAACAGATTGCAATCCAATTTCAATGTCATGATGAATTTGAAAATAGAAAGCAATAGAAATTTCGAAAAATCCTCCTCGAATTTGTCCCCCACTCCCCCTGATAGCCAACATCTGGCGAAAATTCATCGCATTAACGACAATGAAAACGTTGTCAGTATCGTTGCCAGTGTCAAAGCCTGATTGGCATGAAATTAAAAATGAAAGCAGAAAAAAATAGTCGGCCTTCTTGCCTCGGGGGCATCGTCAAGAAACCTGGGGAATCGTTTGTCACTGTCAAATCATCGGCTATGGTTCTCGAACACCTCGCCCGGAAGTAATGCCAGCATATAATGTACTCTGTTTCTTTAGTATAGTATCAAATATAGATATATATATATATATATATGTATATATATATGTATATACGTGTATGTGTATGTATAGGTAGAGTTTGCAGTTCCTTGACATAATTCATGGTAATCGATGGATATGTCGTATAATAGTGTTCAACAATAACATCGTCGATAATTCCATTTTGCATTCATCATTCTCGTTTTTTTTCATTATGTAAGTAAGTACGTTCTTTGATAATATATTTTATATATATTTATATATGTATCTTTCTTTATGTGAATATAATACGCTCGAAAAATCTTACGATAGGATACGTTTCAGGTAATAGTTTCACATGAGCACGATATAGTTGAAAGCGATAGTTTAGAAGTGAATGATAACTGCGAGAAAATTATTGAGGGAAATTAGTTTTGATAATTGTTTCGATAACACTGTCCGATAAATTTGAAACTTTTTCTGTTTTCCAATAGCCACTGGGTGATTCGTATAGTGTTCGTCGTCCGCGAATCCGCCAACGAAATTTCTCTATCACCCTCTTGTTTTCGAAAAACAGCAGTTTTTGTAAAAACGGTGGATTTCGGCACAGAAGCTTCGGCAAATGTGAGCAGTTATAATATTCCGTACTTTTTAATGGTAGTAAGTAACTGCCAAAGTTTAAAAAATGCGCGGAATATCCGAGGAAACACTCCTGCATTTTTTGAAACGAAGAAAAACTGTTTATAGTTTTTAGTTTTCACGTAATATCAACTTCTTTGCCGAAATCTACTATTTTTACAGAAAGTGATGTTTTCCAAAAACAGAGGGTGGTAGAGAAATTCCGATGGCGGATTCGTGTTCAGGACGACTATCTCTATAAGAATCGCCCAGTGTCTATTGGAAATTAAAAATGGTATAGGACAGTGTAATGAATTTTGCTATGAAAATTTCACCTTTTTCGAATTGGAAAATGGGGAAAATTGAAGTTCAATAATTGTCAAAGAGGAACTAGTAAAGTTATCAGGTAATTTTGTGTTATAATTATTTGTAAATTAACATTCTAGATTACTGCAGGATATTCCTTTGACGAAAGACGTTTTATGTAATGGAATAATACTTCAAACAAAATCGAAAATATTTAAAGCAATGACTTGATAATGTCTTTTGTGATTGCAGTAAATTTCAAACAATTACCGATGATGTAATACCTAACGAAACACGATTTACGCGCAAATATGGTTTCCCAGGAAGTAGTTGACGTAATGAGCTTTCGTGTGTCTATACATGTACACATTCTTACGAAGAACCACAACACGTAAACATCGTCAAACGCGACACAAATACAATCACATGCCACCCCCATTAGAAACGCAAATGGAAAGTGCACTTAAACGCCATAACAGTCAAAAATCAGCTAAAATTTTCAGCTTCATCAAACACAACGATTCATACTCGAACATACCAATATCTCGTAACACATTGAAATAACATTTTCAGGCAATAAACGACTCTATCAGCAAAAGTAACCATATAAAAAACGATTTCTACAAACTTTTCGTACGATCCTCAGCGAAAAATCAGAGTAAAAACGATAAACGGACGCTAAATAAAATTTCAAAATTTGTGCGTCTTGTACAACCAAACCAAATTCGCACGACCCTCCTGTCGTAACACCAGCCTTATATAAAGCCCCCCTACGCCTTCCGTTGCCGCAGTTGCTGCATTCTGTTCGATCTGTTGCTCCTGCAGTTGTCTCTCCTGTTTCTGCAATTCCCTCATTTGAGCACCGTTCACATCCTCTTCTTTCTGTTCCAGTTGCTGTAACTGCTCCTCCGCCTGTCGCTGGGTAGAAACACTCAGTTCGTCTCGCCGCAATTGCAGTTGCTCCTGCAACGGAAGTTGACCCTCCACCACCTCGTCGTATCGTCTCTCCTGTATTAATCGTTGTAACGCATCTTCCCTCTTCCGCAGCATCAATTCCTCCTGATGCGCCTTCCGTTCGTCCTCTTGCCTCTGCAATTGCAATTGCTTCTGTTCTCGCTTTCGTCGCTCTTCCTCCTGCTTTCGCAACAATTCCTCTTGCTTCTGTTGCTCCATTTGCCTCTGCAATTCCCCCCGTTGCTGTCTGCTCTCCTCCTCCGCCTGACGTTGCAATTCTCGTTCTCTCAGCTGCTGCAATTGACTCTCCTCCTCCATCTTCCTCTGCAATTCCTGCTTCCTTCTCGCCTCCTGCTCCTGTCGTTGCTGTTGTAGTTGAAACCTCTGCTCGATCTGTCGTTGCAATTCCAACTGTTGCTCGATCTCCCGCTGTTGTCGTTGTTGCTCGCGCATCGCTGTCTCCATTTGCGTCGCACCGTTCCGCGTTTCCTGCGATTGCTTTACGGCGTCGTTGCTTGAAGTCTCGTCGCGGCGAGACTCGTCCGAAACGGCCGCGGTCGGTGCGGCCGGGGCCAGAGGTTAGTTGCTGCCAGAATGTTGCTTCTGATCAGAACCGGCATCGGAACCGCTGGAGTTCAAGGTCGTATTGCTGCCATACGGATCCAGGGAGGACTGGACCGACATACTGCGACCTTGTTTTCTCACTCTGTGGGGAGAGAGCTTTCCTGGGTCGACACTGGTTGGATCTGCCTGCAACAAACTCTCTGGTCACGTGGTTTCTGAGAAATTTCCATCTTACATTTAACACTAGAACTACCGGCGTTAAATCTATCATATTTGAAAATATTAAATAAGTATTTTGACAAAAGGGGAACTAAGAGGTGGAAAACTTGATCGATTCGGCAATTTATGTTTTATAAGATGGACGTAGAATATCTATTCTATGACTCTCATATAAATTTGGAGAATTTTTGGAAAAAATTGTGTACCAGTCATTTTGACTGGTATGGTACATCTAGTGTTAACACGTTAAATGCCACCCTTGTTTCGCTGGTTTTACTGTTTCTGCTGAAGTGAGACTTTTTTTTAGTTTTGTATGTTTATAGAGCAAAAATGGTAAAGGTAAGAATAGTTGTGTATTAACCTGGTAACCGGGTATAACGAACTATTTCGTCATACCAGGAAGACAACTCTAACGCGTATGACGATGTTTTTCGTCGTGGCAATTTTTAAATATGGTATGTTGACCGCATTACGTTTTACGTTATTCTTTTCCATTAAATTCTAGCGTGGTACTATAGGTGTGATAATATTATTTCTCACAGCGAAGAAAAAAGTCTCCAGTTTGAAATGAGTTGAACAAAAGTTAATTCTCTGGTTAACAGGTTAAGAAGTAGTTTACTTTTTTAACAGTAGAACTACCAACCGGGCGAAATGACCGGTACACAATTTTTTCCAAAAATTCTCCAAGTTTATAGAAAACTTATGGAATAAATATTCTACGTCCATGTCAAAGAACATAAATCACCGATCGATCATCTTTTCCGCCTCTCGATTCCTCTTTTTTCAAAGTACTTATTTAATATTTTGAAATATGATAGATTTAACGCCGGTAGTTCTAGTGTTAATGACACAATTTAAATATTGAATATAGTGGTGCATTTGTGAATATTGTCGTTTTAATGTTGTGAGATATTTCATTGAATTGAATTGCGCCGGTGACCTTTGTGGCATTCGACGTGTTAATTATTTTCCAATGATTGAGGTTTGTGGGTTTGAAACCGCCGTTTTCGAGAAGGATATTTTGTCTGTCTTGACTTTGTGGGGGTCTTTTTATTATTAACAATTTTGTAGTAATTAGGGTGCGAGGTTTATTAATCGGTATTTAGAAATTGGATATTTCAGTTTTGTTGATTTTCAAGATTGCTGAAGTTTTGTAATTAGTATTCCTCGTAGACTTAAAAACAATGCGCACCTGGTAGGCCAAGGCATTCATGATCGTCTCAGAAGGTACCAAACCCAGGGGTCGAAGTTCGTTCATTAATACGGTCGCTGGAATTTTATAGAATTGAATGTATTCGAGAAAGTTCCCAATGACATCCTTCAGAGATATGTTCTGATTACTGTCGCAGTACTTTTTGCTCCACATCAAGGCCGCCTAATAACAAAAAATTATAAACATTCCAACGAGTGTAATAGCAAAATTAATTACATTTCCGAATAGTTGCAGTTGACATTATGAAATGAAATTTTAATTTTCAAAGACATCAAATTTAATATAAAATATAGGGAATATTTAAGAACACAAATATTATATTTAAAATGGAATTTCATTTACTTGGAACTTGGTGAATTCATCGGCTCGCAGTTCTTCTCTCGCCAAAATCAAGCGAACCACGTGCTGCGGAAGTAAAGTGAACGATCCTAAATTCAGTACTTCGTTGCCATGCTCGTCAATAAATTCCAGCACCTTTAAACACAGAAATAACATCGTAGACGATTAATAAAAACAAATTTTAATTCCATAATAGTTATTCGGATCTAATATAATAATTATTTCTATTCTCAAATGGACATTAATAAGATAACCTTTTACTTAGAAATTATATTCAAAATGAGGTCCTAATTTTCGGAAAAAATTCGTACGAAGAAAGAGAGATATTAATTGTTTATTTCAAAAGTGGTATAAGTGACTTTACTGAAGAATGGTGATTTTTCAGTGACTATACGAAATTATTTAAACCGACGATAATATAAGTATCATAGATATCAAGTACAAGTATTTTTAAATGTACTAAAGAATGTTTAACAAATTGAAGAGCTGTCAAATTTTGACATAATATTTTTAACTTAAATATCTCGATTTAAAAAGAAAGTGACTCGTGCCACTTTCAAAATACACGAGTCATATAATGAAATTTCTTAATGATTCTTCTCGCGTGTTTCGATTATCAGGGAACCTAGTGAAGTAGCAGATAAGGTCGTTTATTAAGAACATAAAAATAGGGGCTTATCGTTGAATTGTTTTATCGGTATTCGATTCGAGCCCACGTTTCGAGTGTCGAGCCTTCTTTGTTGTTTCAAGCGATTACTTTGAAGGTTCGATCGATCTTATCCTTCGGTAAATGTCAGATTCAATGAGATATTAACTCACCTATCGTTATCAACGGAAATAGAAACATAATGTTTCGGATGACACGAAGAGCAACCTCCGTTTCTGCAGTTTTATTTTACGACAATATGTTTCATACATCACAAAAATAATTACAAACAAAATTGCATTTTTTCTCAATGCCTTGTAAATTTAATAAATATCAATCACTATCAGAGAAAGATATATCTTAGAAAATATTAATAAATCTCAATGGGAGAAGAATAAAAATAAAATGAATTACTAGTTTACTATTATTTTATATTCTATAATTTTGAAAAAAGTGTCACCTTTTGAACCAAAGACTTGGTGCACTTGTACTGAATGTATCTTTCGGCCGATGCAAGTAAAGCGCATACAGTGTCGACGGTTATGCAACACTGTACGAAACCAATGCAAGCTTTTCGGAGTTCCTCCAGTCCGTAATAATCTGCGGCATTCATTACACCTGTAAAAATTTTGCCGTTAATTAAACCCTGTATCATTATATTTTCTTAGGTCTTAATAGTTTCGATGATGGGACGGTATTAAAAAATTATTATTATTGTTGCATATTTTCCTCCTCGCAAGCGTTCTGACAAGATAGAAATATTTGATTACACAGTAGCTTTTGAATTTTAATTGACACAGTAGCCAAATTCGTTTAGCAACCTGTTAACACTAATCGTACCGTATGTGGTCAAATAACGGGTTCAATGAAATAAAAATTATTGTATTGTAAACTAAAGGCTGATCTTTGCCTAGTTTCCTATATTAAATTGGCAATCTTCCGCATTTCTTCAGAAAAATATAATCGTTATTTTATAATCGGTCCAATGATAGGCTACGATTAGAATAGATAAAGTGTCGGTACGATTGGTGTTAAAGATACGAAGAAATGCAATCCTTACCCAAAAGTGTTCTAGGTTGCAAAGTAACACGTCCGGTATGAATGTACTCGATCAGTTGGCGAAAAACATCAGGCTCAAATTCTTCGACTATTACAGTGTGGTGCTGATTCGGCTGTGGCTTAGCAAAAAGTCAAAATTTGCAGATCAGTAAACTGGAACTCGCGCAAAGCTCAGACTGTGGCCCAAGTTCGGAAATCGATTAAGCAAACTTGGACGATTGCATTTAGCGATGGATATTATATATACAAAATACTTTCTGACATTTCATTGAAACAAATAATAATTCTACATTTTTAACAATTTCCTTCAATTTTTTAAACACTAGATTTACGGGAGTTAAATTTGTTATACATAAATATATTAAACGAATACTTTGAAAAAGAACGATCAAATAAAAAAATTATCTGGTAAGTAATTTGATTAATATATTAGATACACTTGTAATTATTTACTTTACTACTTCACTATAACAGAAATATTTATAAAAAGGTAGGAAAATATTATATTGATATAAATTTTATAAATATTTATAAAATTGACGGCTTCAGTAAATCTAGTGTTAAAGAGATATGCGTATATGCAAATGAACTTGCAAATTTTCAGTATCGATAAAGATAGAGAAGTTTAGCGAAATAATATTCTTTATTTTGAAGTTAAAAGGTATAATTAACGAGGTAATAGTTTGTAAAATAATTGCAATGTTGTTTCGGATATCCATCGCTAATGGGGTCAAAATATTCGCAAAGAAAAGGAATTCTATGTCGCGAATCATTCGCGATACGTTTCACACAAGTGCAGATTTCCATATGCAAACTACTGTGCGTCTAAGATCGTCATAACTTCAGATGACGATACGTTCTATAACTAAATTCTAAATCGACGTGGTGCAAATTTGTAGGTCGCATTAAATTGCATCGTATCGAAATAGTGAATATCATGATCGTGCGAATCTACCAACTACTGCAAAACTTTCTTAATACGATGGTAAAACTACTATACTCATGGTCCTTCATTCTGCGACTTTATAATTTCGAACTCGCATGCCTTCTGAAAGAGATAGACTTAACCAACAAATAAAAAGTATTCTACATCTACCACTCAATTCTCATGGAAACGCATATCTCGAGAAATTCTATAAGTTTCTCTTAAAAAAGAGAATTAATCACATCGTACTGATACCATGGAAAAAAGTGAACTCCATCATCAAGAACGTCGAATTATCATCAAATAAATTACATAAGTAATTCAAGAAATTTTCTTAAATATTTCAAAATTATAAAGTTATATATCATCTTTAAAATTTGCAATAATTCATGATATCAGTACGTCCTCTCGTCATGCAAAAATGAAGAGTAATCTCGTCACTGTCAATAATGACTTGATGCATCGATATCGATGCGTGTATCTACCATACGACAACACGAATCACACAGTGAAAATAATGGAAGAGAAAATAGTTTCTATCCTATGGAATAGTTGGAAAATTTCAGGTTCAAGACTGAGAAACATCGAATTCCCGTATTCGTTATCACGGCTGTCTTCCGTGTTTCCAAGTGAATCCGAAGGGCAATACATACTCGTGGAGATAATAAAATAGAGAGAGAAAAAATCGGTGTCTAAAAGAGACCTTCGTGTGCAAAAATCGTATGCAGAAGTGACGTTCATAATACCTCTTGTATGGGGGCCAACTGCTGCGTGAACCCTGACCGCTACACGACACATAACAAATGTACACTTACTATTTCTATCGTTTTACCAGATACTCGTGAAATACTCGTGTCAGTGTGGAGCACGTTAACACAGTGTGTTGAGACATAAATGTTTAACAGTTAATTGTCGCGTATGTACTAAAATTGTGGCGTTTTTCAGGCGGTACGTGATTGGCGGTAATTAATTTCTTTTTGTGATTTTGAATTGTTGTCGATAGAGCGATTGGTTTGCGTGAGAGTGGATGTACAGTCGAGGAATTTCAATTTTGTGTCAAATATATTTCGGATTAATAGTTCAGAAATTACAATATTTTGTAAAGCATATTTCGGATTAATAGTGGAGAAATTACAATTTTTCTAAGTCATATATTTCGGATTAATAGTTGAGAAATTTCAATTTTTCCAAGTTATATATTTTGGATTAATAGTTGAGAAATTACAATTTTTCTAAGTTATATATTTCGGATTAGTAGTTGAGAAATTTCAATTTTTCTAAGTTATATATTTCGGATTAACAGTTGGGAAATTACAATTTTTCTAAGTTATATATTTCGGATTAATAGTTGAGAAATTTCAATTTTTCTAAGTTATATATTTCGGATTAACAGTTGGGAAATTACAATTTTTCTAAGTTATATATTTCGGATTAATAGTTGAGAAATTACAATTTTTCCAAGTTATATATTTTGGATTAATAGTTGAGAAATTACAATTTTTCTAAGTTATATATTTCGGAGTAATAACCGAGAATTCTAATTTTGCAAAATTTGGATGAACAGCAGGAACTTTTGCACGAAATATGTTTCAGTTATATTTGATACTGCACTTGAAAAATCTAGAATAAATTGAGTACACGAAACAGCATGAATTGAATGCAAAATAGTTGCCGTTGTATTTCGTATTGTATGAAGTACTGTACATTCACTCAAAGCCAGTTTATTGTTTATTTCAGCATGTACATAAAGCATTGTATGGCGTTAAATCAGTGTGTTCTCTCTTAAAGTTACGATTAGGAAGATAGGAAAGATTAAAAGGGAGGGAATCTTTTTGCAACGATTGCGATTACCTGTTGCGCTGCATTCTGCAGATTCAACAATGGCTCGGAGCTCCTTTTGAGAAAGAGGCGGATTTTATTTTCCCGCGCCGGAGGCTCTTTCTTGCGTTGCGGGCTCGGTGCTTGATAAAGCAATTTGTGGAACACTCTATAAGCAATAATCGATTCGTTTCTTTCATTGTTCTCTCGTGCAACCGATTAAAACAGTCACTGCCAATTTGCGCGCCGCGATGGGGCTTTCATTTTAACCCTCTATATAAGCTTAAACTGGCACGTCATGTATCTGCGTTTCTATTCTTCGTATTTTTGAATTTTCGTTCTTTCGAATTTTATGAATTTTTATATTTTCAATCGCAAATTTTCTTTACACCAAAATTTCTGATAAGAATTAAGTAATATTCGCAGCATGCTATTTGGCTATTCAGTTATTTAAATTTCTTTATAGAATTCACCAAATAAATTTAGGAAACAAATGGCCCTACTAAAAAGAGGTCCCTGTCCCAAATCGCTTTTAATAAACGTTTTAATAAATGTTTATACAACGAGATGGGACTTGAACTCTTTCCTATGAAATTTATAGAAATTGGTGGTACTTTTGAGGTAAAATTTTTGCAAATTTACGAACCTACTCCTTGCAGCAAGTACAGCCTTGACAGCGCAAACAGGCTCTCTGGTGTCTCCGACGAGGAATGTGACATCGCAAAGTTCTGGCGCGCTGGCCAGATATTTCATATCCTCGGCAAGGCCGCTTTTATTCTCGAAAGTCGAGTAATCCGCCTCATCGGCCACCCCGGACCCCGAAGCTTCCGGCATCGAGCTCGTATTTTCCTGTTAATTAGAGCGAATGGAAATTGCAAAGTGCAGTCCATTGTTTAAGCAGCTATTCCTCGGTAATTTGTAATTTCACATTCATTCTTATCATGTTCACTGATATGGTAGATAACATGGTGTAATACTATTCTTGATCGTTGCGATTTACGCGAATTATGTTTCTAAAAGGTGTGTGAATTAATGGAATAATGGAGTAGCTGTTTCTATAATAATAACTATCTATTTTAGATAGATATTTTAATCGTTTAGATAATAAATAGTTAGGTATTTCTCAATAATTTAGAATCTCGTATATATGTGGTGTGACACTGTTCTCAATTATTGCAATTGGCGTGATAAAAGATGCGCACATTGGTAGAATAATTAAACGTGGTGCACGTAATGGTGCTTTTCTTAATTGGCGATAACATTTGCATGCAAAGGACAACGAAGGTCTTTTAATTTCTTTCGTTAATGGCATTGAAATAATGTTACGGTTAATCGTCCTAAAATTACAATTTTCGAAAGAGAAGTTTGAAATTCTTTATGAAAAATAGTTGAATTATTCAGAATAATTGTGCAAAGTTTGAATAATGATTTATTGGAAAATAGGACGAGGTTGAACGGAAGAGAATTTATTTTTGATGGACAGATGGAATTTAATATGTATGAATTTATTTGAAGAGACTCGACAATAGATCATTCAAGTAATTCAATTTCCCATATTGCATTTCTGGCTGCCGCTGAATTTCCACCGCAGTCATGGAATCGCTTCAAACGCAATTATGCCAGCGTTTAGCCGATATTACATGCGCCTCTGTATTATTAGTATACGGGGTGGTATAAATAGCATTCGCTATATTTATCGCAATCCCACGATTTATGCAAAAATCGCAAATTTATGAAGACATAAAAGCACAAACGAATTTTCTATACACTGATTTTCTCTGCACTGATTTCCACGATATAAAAAATATATTATTTCATCTATTATCAATTAAGAATACTAATCGAATTTTTTCGTAATAATTATTATCGAAATTCTAATTTACAAAATGTGATGTAGAGTACAACAAATTTACATAAAAAGGGGAAATATTTACGTTTTCGTACTTAATATTAAACAAATTTGAACGGAGACTAAAATGAAAATATTACGCTGGAGGAAAGAAGGAAGGAGAGTTTCTTTGATAGAAAAAAATGCACTTTTCTTTATAGAACAGGGAAATCTGTAAGTCCATCGACAAATCAACCCCCTGACGAAAGACTTAACTACCCCTTCGTATAACAAGGTCCGTTATCTACGATGTAGTTAACCTACTTGCAAGAGGAGACTCGTTTAATCCTCGTTCCAGGGTGGCGATAAACTTTCATTTACGTTCGAGCTTTAAATAACGCGAGGAATTCAAGAATTCCGTCGGGACAATTTCATTTTACCTTCGAATTTTCAGCGGAATAGCTGAGGAAGTCTTTATGAAATTGCGCGAAGTTAATTTCTCCATCTGGCTTCGCCCAACGGAGCCATAAAATTCGTGATTACCTCAATTAGACTAAATAACTCGCAGAAAAAGAGGATATTTTGCTGGAATTTAAATCAAGATTTTCCACAAGAAGAAATTCTACAAAAATTCTTTGAAAATGAATTAAAAAATATGCAAATAATTCGATAAAATAATCTCGTTATCAACTTTGAAATATAACATTAAAAAAGATACTTAAACAACCCTTACTAAAATTCCCTTAACAATCTTTACGCTCAATTTCCAAATTAAATCCACTAAATCAACACCATCAAATTACGCCACACATCAAACAGACTTCTCTCGTCGAAACGAAAACAAAGAAACTCCCGCTTCATTAACAACAAGCTCACTGGCGAGAGTTGCATCATCGTTCTTTCCTCCGGCGACGAAGACTTAAAAGCTAAAACGACAAAGGCAACTTGTGTGCCCCGCACAAGCAGTAAATTACCTGTTGCTCGAATCCCGGAGCCCCCTCGCTCGCTGGGCCACTTTTGCCCCGAAAAAACACTTTTACCTCACTTCCGTCGTTCCGGAATCACGCATAATCCTCCTTGCTGATCGTCGACGTAAACTTCTCGTCGATTTGCCTCTAAAGCATCTCGATCGTCGAACACGAAAAGCTCAGATACACCGAAACTCTTTCAAACGCAACTACCTTTTTACGAATCCCCAGGAAAACACGATTCTACCCCAAGCAGGCTTTATTTCGAGACACGCCTGTCTCGATTGCACCCTGACGATGAAGATTTCACGAACCACCCTCGAGTTCCTCGACGATCGCAGGAGGAAATCGATGCCCGAGCACGTTTCAACCCCTTTCTGTCGGACAGAGAAAGAGCGAGAGGGAGAGGGTACGTGCAGGTGTAGACTCCGAGGAGAATTCGTGAATGGACGTCGTGTCGAGAGCACGAAATACGGTGTTCTCTTCTCGGCAAAGCAACTCGACTGCGATGAAACTCCACTCCCTTGATGGAGGGATGACCGAGTGCGCATACGCGACGGACGATGGGGGTGAGTTGGACGTCACGGTGCGCCTGTGCGACCTGGAGGACCTCGAAGGACCTCTCCCTTTTTTTTATGGGATTTTTAAATGTCACCTGGTTACCGATATCCTTGCTGTAACTTGAGAGCCTCGGCTATGCGAGATGATGATTGCATTGGGGGTGGGTTGATTCTCGTCGTACTTGAAGGTCGTTTTAACTTTGATTATTCCGTTTGAAGGTTTCTGGCGTATTTTGAATTTTTCTTTTCAAATTTTGTTGTAATACAGTTAAGATTTTGATTTTTCTTTATGGTAATTTATTAATATGTTAGTTACTGCTGGTATCGTAGATTCTTGTAAATTGCCAACGCGTGTGTGAGGCATGATGGCATATGTTTCAACCCTTTTGTTCTTAGCGATTTCACCGTGAAATCACCTTTCAAACGGTTTGTTACGAGATAGCCCTGTGAAACGACGACAGTTAAAAATGATTGTCTGATATCAAAGCTATCTAATGGAACGGCCACTTTTTTCTATATTAGAAAAATATATACAGCAACAAATAGCACGTTTTTCTTTCTGGAAGAATTTAATTTGGGACTTAAAGGGTGTACTCAGCGTAGACTATTTTCAAAGTATTTTTTTTATTACGATAATTACCAGGTTCATTTTCAAGTACAATCAGACTATTATCGATAGCAAAATAATTTCTTGTATATCTACATAAAGTAAGTTTTTAAAAATCGTATCGATTCGTGAGAAATGTCCTGCAATTAGTCAGGTTAAAAAGCTCCGAGCAATGGAGCCAAATGGAATCGATACCGTTGCTGATGCAGTTGTAATTTCAACTGGAATTGCGGAGGATACTTTGGAAAATATTGCTTCTCGCATCGAATACGCCACTCTCGATTTTTCACAGTTGACACAGGAGGGTTACAAGCTCGGCAATGAAAGTGAAGGTAACGTGAACTCCACCGTGACGAATCCAGGTCAAGCTCAAAATCTGGCTCTGTGGACCACAGCCATTCATGGAGGAACTTTCGTCTCCCTCCAATCTGACCTGTCTTTCTTCACTAATCAATAATAGCTGAACCTGCAACAAGTAGCTACCCTGGCTGAAAAGATAGGAGAGAAAACCGGGAAAAGGGCGACGTGGCTGTCGAAAAATTTCCGCCCGATTTTTTCCATTTACCGTGCGGTGAAACTTGGGAATTTTTGGAGATCTGAAGCTTTGAAAATGGCAGTAATTTGTTTTATATCTTTTTACAGGGTGATAAATATCTTTGGGATCTTCGGATCGGTAAATTTTAAACATTTGAGTGTAAGGTGAAAGAGAAATTTGGGGTTTTGAAACTTCATACAAATGTGGGGAAAATTGGATATTTTAACGCGACTGTTTTTAGATAATTCTGGTAAAAATTTCTTGCAATTCTTTGCTCTTTCGGAAGATGTATAAAATGCATTTTAAACGTTTACGAAGATTTAGATTTCGGAATCTCCAAGATTATTATTATTTAACAGCTTTCAAAACAGGAGTATTACGAAACCTTGCAATTTTTGTATGCTATCCAGATAAAAAATGAAGGGGAAATATAATTAGCAATTTTTACCGAGATTAATTATTCGACCAGAATAAAGGTGGGTTGTCATTGAGGGGGATGATCTATAAACAACCCCGATTCGGTGAAAATTCTTGGAGTTTTTCAACGAGTGGAATCTCTTCGACAGTCGAGGGCTCTCGGCGTCGAGAAACTTCCCGAGGCGAAGAACGCCTGCGCGAGAATAACGAACGATTTCATTTTGGTTTCCCTAGCAGCCCTCGATAATTGGTAAACGGTTCGATACATACTCTCACCTTTTCCCGATCTAGAAAATTGATTGAGAATATTACAAATATTTTTACGTTTTACACAAAATTAACAATATTAAATCAATAATTTTCTAACTGCTAATTATATTACTTTGAAATTGATAAAAATGATATTAAGAGATCGTGATCGATAAAATAACCGTATGGAATATAACTTAGAAATTCTTTCCAGTTCCATAGAAATTGGTTCATCCATTTAGCGAAGTGCCCATGGGTATTTCTGTTTATACTAAAATAGATCAAGGTCGATCGAAACTGTGTCACGACCGACTTTCGCGGTCTCCCGATTCTATTTTATGCGAAATAATTTACATGTATCAAAGGGACTTCAATCCCCTTACAAATGCTGCTTGAGAGACAAAGCAGAAATGGAATGAATAAAATACTATTCAGTATTCAGGAAAGGCATACACCAAACAAATATTAACGTCTAAAACAAAGTTCTCCAAGTTGCAATTATTTTACGTACCTTGCACGTCCTAATAATTCATCGTAACAGCATCAGCAACGAAGTAATTCTGTTTAAAAAATAACCCAAAGAGAAAAACAGAATTCTACGAATTCGCAAAAAGAATATATAAAAATATAAATATATAACTATATTAGTAAAAGTAATAACGTGAAGAAACAGTAAGGGCAGTGGTCGATATTGATTAACATAAAACAACATCGATTTATTTAACACAAATTCTTTTACGTTACGATAGAGGTTCGTAGTAATGATAATAATGATAATAATATTCATATATACACGAAATAAGGCACGTTTGATATTACATTAATTAACGTGCGACCATTGTCGCCCGATGTCTCATATTCATCGTCGTTATTCCTCATCATTCGTCCCCTTACGATATGCAACATCCTTACCAAATGTAAAAAATGTCGTATGTATATATAATATATGTATATCTATCTGTATAAATGTCCTCGTTGAAGTTCACTCGTCCGTTCACCGGCGTTTCGAACGAATAAAACTAAAGGAAGAAAGAAAGAAAGAAATCTTACACCATCTTAAACCTATTGTTCTCCCGAGTGCAACAAAATGTCACGTCGAGAATGCTCGCGAGGACTTCGATTCTCAAAAGAGGTTTAATCCTCAACGAGAAACGTCCCTGCGAGCTCCTCGCGCCGGGATAAAATTACGCGAAACTTCGTCGAACGGCTAGGATGAAAATGTCTAATTAGTCGTTATCTAATTAAGCACTCGTCGCGAATCACTTACGCGAATTAAATTATCGATGCATTCCACCGTTCGGCTTCGTGATCGACTCGATTAAAGCGCGAAATCGTAAATCCGGCCGAGTTCCTTCGATTAATCGGCAATCGATGATATAATGGTCGATGATTCTTTGAAATTATCAACCCTTTGCTGTTCTAACGTTTCGTTGAATTCCTCGCAGGTGAAAACTACATCGGATTATCTTCATTTTGAGTTTGGAAAGATCTGTGCAGTCGAGACATTTGTTTGGTAGGAGAATTAATATTAAACATATAGGAAGAACGTTTTTTACATTTTTAATAATTGAATGGTTTTTGTAAACGTAAATCAGCAAAGGGTTGACTTACAGGTCGATAATACGAACACGTTTTCTCTTGTTTTCTATTGTCGCTGTTCGAAGGATCCTGGACAATGGAATTTGACCAATGCATCAACAATGTTGCCCTGATCTTGATCGATTTACTATATAAAAGTTCGATGATCTGTACTTAGCGATATAGATATGTAGAAAATTGTAAATGTCGGCACGCGCAGTGCGGAATAAAATTCGATGGACCCCTTTTTAGCGCGATAGATATGACGAATTTTGTATGGCAAATATGCCAATTACTTCAAAATGCGGATTTTTATTATTGTACTGCTAAAATGCCGAGTACAAAGCACGTAAAAACTTGCATGGTGTTTGAGGGGACGATATGTAATTGTGACGCCACCATCGCTTCGTTAATGGCGGATTACTAGAATTCGTTAAGTTAAATTAACACTAAAGCTGCAGACTTTTTATTTGTTATGTTTAAATATACTGAAAAAAGTACTTTGGAAAAGGGGAAATCAAGGAGTGAGAAAGACAATCAAATCATTTAGATTTTGTAAGATGGATGCGAAATATTTACTGCATCGATTTGGGAAATTTCTTGAAAAATTTGACAAACGGTTATTTTGACTGCCTTGGTAGTTTTAATATTAATTTAGAGGCATTATATGTGTTTTAAAGCTGCTTTCCTGAAAGTTAAGCTTCTTAGAAAGAAAATTGGGCTACAATTTTGAATTATTATTGAAGGGAGATTAATTTTGCGATGTTTATGTCAAGGTTTCTGTACTTAAATTGTGATCCTGTAAAATATGATTATAACATACTTAATGTCCTAAAACTGATTTAACGACCATTAAATAATACTTAAAATGCGTCGAAATTCTATGATGATTGAAAACTTGTAAGGTAGTTTAACATAGTTGGAATATATTATGCTCATTCACTGTATATTAAATCGACTATCCATCTTCTAATCAGCTTTCCACAGTATAATTAGATTTCAATCAATTATTTCTTGGTCCTCCCATAAAATTTCATCTTCTGACTAAGATTTTTTCTTATAATACAGCATTAATGTATTAATTTGTAAAGAGGGACCAAATCTTTTTATAATTTCTGCACGATAGATATTTTGCTCTTAGAAATTTTCCACAAATTATAATTTTTATTTAACTCAGAATAAAGTTCCCGCGTTTTACGGGGGTCCATCGTATTTTCCATGGAGTAAACGATAAATCAGAGAATGTTCACGACAAAGAATAACTCCAGTCGTTATTGGTACGCAGTCTTGCACGCAGGGGCAACGGTATTCACGATTTCGTTGGCACGCACAGACACTTGCAGATCACGCTCGTAATTGGAATCTCGATTTTCGTCTCTCCGTGAGATTAAGATCGATCTCTTAATTAATATCTTACACGGTACAACTCCGTAGCTCGTTGTCGCCGGGTATTTAAAAAATATTGCACGATTTTTAGATAAAACGAGAAAACAAGGACACATCACTTTCTTAAGTAAAATTATCGGGACTCTTACCGTCCGTAAAGTATTCTCTTGGAAGCCGTTGGAAGTCTTCGAGAAATTCTATAAAATCGTTGATATTAACGCTAATAAATATAGCATACTATAACTCTCATACACAATCACTTACAATCGTTATCGCGTCGTTCGATGATAATTCATCCGCTAAACGCATCCTACGCAATGATATTGCACAACGAAGGACCATTTTTTTTTTTTAACGAATTCCATGGTAGAATTCGACGATCATGGGAACGAGGCGAGATCTGCAAATTATTTACTCACGCATATACACTCGCAATGATTTACTTTAGGCGATATCTAAACTGGCATCGAGATACTTTACACGAATGTACAAAAGTTCTCCTACACCGTCGGAATGTCCTTTCACATGTCCGCTTCCGAAGTCTTTACAGCTATCGTTTCAGAACTATGACCTAAGGATAGAAAAAAGATTCCGTTTCGTCGTGATGCGAGCTTGAAAATGCCGCAGACGTTTGTTTCGGTAAAATTGGAATGTTAAGATACTGCAGTAAGTGCTGAGGATACGACAGAGAGAAATTTTGGCGATCAACGAATCGTTGATCGATGGATGAGTTTTTAAAAAATGTCAATCTAAGTTTGTCGTTAAAATTTGTAGAGCAGGAGGATATGTAATGATTGTTTGATATTTCTTATTTAACCCTGAAGAGTGAATGACAATTGTCATTGTAAGTATCATCATGACATTCAAATTTGAGCTGACCAAGCGAACGAATTTTATTAAAACTTGAAAAGATTTCTTCTGTATTTTATAAAGCTCTCAATTGTGCCTTCGCTAAGATCGTTAAGAACATTAAATTAATATAACGAGAAAAATATACTTGAAAGTAATATTTAATTGGAAAAATAGTGAATGATGAACGTCCACCATAGATTAATACGAGTCTCAAAATTGGAAACAACTATTTAAACATTATAAAACATTTACCATAAATCTACAAAGTTTAATAAAACATTTTGCTTAATTTATAATACGTCTAAGACGTGTTCGCGATGTATTTCAATAAAACACATTATTAACGAACGTATTAAAAGAGATGAGAACAATTATTCTCAATTATTCTTAAATATCTTCTAATTAATTTCACTCAGGTGAAAAAAATTACGCCCGTCTCCTATCCACATATTTCTCGCCATGCGTTTTATAAATAATTTCCGAAGACTTTAGACAATTCGTGGAAAACCCGCTAAATAACAATGCCAAGAAGCCACCGATCAACGATTCACGACTCTCATAAAAATCACCATAACATTCTCCCTGAAAATGGCACGTGCCATGAGCATCTTACATAGATCTCTCGATCCACCTAAAAACGTCGATCAACGGACGAAAGTGACGATCGAGAAACAAATCTGGAAGTCAATGCGATCACGTTCGTCCGTCACCTTTGTCACTTTCAAAGAGAGTCCCAAATTCTCATTGTACATCGATTACAAGACTCCTCCGACCCAAGTGCTCTTCGTTTTACCATTCGATTCAACGTCATTCCATCAAACGATGGAGAAAAAAAACGAGACGTAGCTTCAAAGATCGATGATCCCATCGTTCCACTTTCGAAGCTTGATCGTCGATTTTGTTCCAGCCATCGAACATTCTATTCCTTGGGAATCCGAAAGACATTCTTCTCGTCTTGCGGTCGATGTTGAGCGTTTACGTGGATGAAATTTCGAGGTTCAAGGACCTCGAAACCACGAGATCTATCTGCCGAAACGGGTTTTCGCGACGGAATATCGCGGCCCGGAGACCCAGGAGCCGCCATGATCGGAAGCCTGGCCGAGATTATGCGAGTGGCGACGTGAGAAGGCGCGATATCACAGCTTCGATGGATCGTAATTCTCGAAGGACCACCTCTGCCTGGCGGCTGTTGGCGAACACTCTTCCATTAGGAGTCTCTGTTTGCTCTCGGTGATCGCCAGGCATTTGTCACTGCTGCCGTGCCTGATCTGCTTGGTCTGGAAAAGAAAAAACGGTTCGGTTTGAATTTTTCTTTCTTCTTGTATTCTTTCGGCTTTAACACGTTCGACACGGTGTGGCATAACGCTGATGCGTCACTCGCTCTCTTACTTAAAGACAGTGAGGTATAAACACGATGCTTTATAATTTAACTATCTAAAAATTGATAAAACTGGATTGAAATGTTCGAAGTTATGTAGAATCTTTGTTATAAATTTCTTGCAGGTGAAACACTACCGAAATAGTTCGATGTCCTTAGAGAAAAATAAATCTGCTCTACACCTGTGCTTAACGTGGTAATTTCTATGGTCATTTTGCTTGAGATCTACAGTTTTAGGTAGGTTTCGAATCAGCGCTGCTATGATGTAAAGTGAGGGACCAGAAACAAGGCACTTGGGACGGAAGGGGAGATTGCTCTCGCACCGCCTCTCCTCGCCATGTCGATCTTGTTTCTGGTCGCTCAGTATATACATCACGTCGCAAAGTTTGGTATTTTTCTGGACTTAGCTACTAGGTCGGTTCATCTAGAACGTATTGTTTTAGGTGGGTTTCGAAGTACCGAGACTGTGAGGTTTATATCACGTGGGAAATTTCTAGAAATGTTTTTTCTGTTTTCATTACTAGATCATTTTCCTTAGCCTCTGTCGCTATTGTGAGGCAAGGGGTTGAACTCTTTGGGGATTGTGCGCTGTATGTGACTTTTGTAGAATTTAATTGAAATCTTACAGTAACGGTATTTTTAATCGTAAAACCGTGGAAAAGGTAAATATATCATTTTTATTAAATTTTCTAAACGGAGAATAAATTCTAATCTTCAGAAAGTAGATAAAATAATAATGTTGAATATTTAAGTATTGATAGTATTTGTGATAGAATTTCATTGACAAATTTTCATAAATAGCGGAGTCTTATTTTCCATATTTACAGAACGTATGTTCAAAAATAATAACAATTTCTTCAATGCTACTGAAATTATAAAATTCGACTGTACAGATATTAAAAGAGATTTTTGCTGCGCTACTGAAAAAGTTTGCCGGCTTTTAAAAGTGATGGAAAATAGACGATTTAATTTTATCTACAGTTACATATTACTGTGATATTTTATTCGAGCGTGCAAAATATTAAATTAAAAGACCACACCGATGTCTTTGAACGTTACATTTAATTTTCCCTCAAGCAACACGATTCCTTAAGTTTTATTTAATCATTCGTGCGTTAAAGCCGGGAAAGATCAACTTGCGCAAAACGACTGCTGAGTTCGCTCGACCGCAGCTCGGAAATTAATGTTTAATCAAATTAAACTTCAGGCCACACTTCTGCATCTATTTATTCGCGAGTTCCTTCGCCCTCTTTTATACTTTCCAAAGAAATTATCACATTTACACGCGTACCGCGCAGCGTCGAATTTTAAAAGAATTTCCATAAAACTACATAAAACGAAAATTTACATTAAGCTGACAGTGATAATCTTCCTTAAACCTCAACTTTAATCTGTGGGAATTTAAATCCTATCGCAGCTATTTGTGTCTGTTTCGCTCGAGCGGTTAAATCGGAAGTATTGCGAACTGTCTTAGACGTTATATTCTTTCAACCCTTTATCTTAAGATTTCGAAGAGAATTTTAAAAGATATTGGTTTTTACTGAGAGGTAATACAGTTTCTATTAATGGACTTATATTTTAAATAACTTTGTTACTCGATGTGAACGTAAGAAGAATTATTCTTCTAAAATCGTCAGATATATCGACTGTATAAATTCTGAAGACTTGTCACATTCAACTGTATTTCTCCTAAAATACGATTCCAGCTTTTGAAACATCGGAAATTTAAATATTCATGTGTCATAATATAATATCAAAAATACAATTGGATCCACGAATTTTTAATTCAAGCCTGACCGTCAGACAGTTAAAATTCTCTAATTCCCTAAATAAGAATCCATACAAAATTAAAATTCTAATATTTTATATCATAATTTCCATCACAAATTCAAACCATTGATTACTCTGAAATCATTATCTCATTTGCAAATTTGACAATACAAGGCAACGGTTTCTCCATATTCTCTCCACTCAATATATAAAATTTCAATTAAATTCAAATTCTAATATTCCACATCATAATTGTATCACAAATTCCAACCAACGACGACTTTTAAATCATCGTCTCATTTGCAAATTTAATAATACAAGGCAATGGTTTCTCCATATTCTCTCCACCCAATATATAAAATTCTAATTAAATTCCAATTCTAATATTCTGCATCATAATTTGTATCACAAATTCCAACCACTGATCAATCTGAAATCATTATCTCATTTGCAAATTTGACAATACAGCGCACCGGTTTCTCCATATTCTCTCCGCCCAATATATAAGATTTCAATTAAATTCAAATTCTAATATTATGCATTATAATTTTTGTATCACAAATCCAAACCAACGATGACTTTTAAATCATCGTCTCATTTGCAAATTTGATAATACAAAGTAAATTTGAAATTCGACACCGTCTCGCACAATCACGCCGATAATAACATCCGTATCAGCCATGAAATAATATTATACCTGAGGATTATAAATCCATTGCTGATTCCCCTTGCTGCCGTGGCATGGATAGAGAATGACATCAGTGCCGCTGTAATCCAAGCACGACTCGTCTCGGCGGATTTCGCCGATCTTGCTCAACATCCAGTACTGTGACAAACGATCAAGATTAATGCTTCTGGATTTTGACCTCTCGTGTTTGCTTATGACCGATGGTTCTGACAGATATGCAAACGTGTACCACAAAGCAGGCAAAGGAAAGAAATTGGAAAGGGAAAAATCGTGAAAACTCGTTGGACAAGAGCGAGGAAAGATCACTTTTCTTCCTGCAACGACGTTGAAAAGGTTCCGCAAAGACGAAGGGCACTTAAGAAGGGACGAATCTTTCGTCGAAAGACTTTATTTTGAGTCGGTACGGCCATCTCTTCTGTTTACTCGAAGAGAAACACGGAGATAAGTCTACAAAGTTTCCTCGCATGCTGAAACTTTGGAGAATTCTTTCCTCTGATTTTTCTTCCCTTCGAGAAAAGGGAGATATTTATTTTTCGTGTATCGGTAGATCCTACTTCCGTTTCGACGAAGGCCGCTTTTCCGGTTGCGCTGTTACAATCCGAAGCGCGAGAATTGGTCAGAAGGAACGTAATTGCTGGCTTTAATGTTTTTTTACATGCTGCAACAGAAGTTCTTTAACAGGAAGGATGGAAGTTTTTCTATTAAAATTTTCAAGACCTTCCACTTTGGAGTTCTCATCAACACAGAGTTATTAAAGTTTGTAATGTAAACGAAGGAGGAGTCGTTCTGTTGGTAATTACTACGGCGATCTGGCTAATTTGAATTTCGACGTGTAATTGCCTGTTTGATGTTACGAACACTTGTAAATTTCGGTGGCCGAGTTGTCGAAGTTGTGGAATAAAGTGAAATTTTAATGCCCTTAAGGCAATTCAAGTTTCTATGGTGTCTCGAAAACTCTGTGCGCGAATAAACCTATTATTACGATTTCTAATTGGAAAAAGAAACGATGATTGAATTGTAATTCTTGAAATTAATTGTCGTGTTAACTCGTTCCTTTGAAAAAATTAATTTACTTTATTTAGACGTTCATTTTCCTGGGAAAATTATAAAAATACTTTTGAAGGCGATATTGCACACTGAAATAATGGGGTAATTATTTTTATGATCAATACGAAAGCTCAGTTCTGCAAAGTAGAATGGGAGGAAAAAGCTCGTAATTATTGTGAATGAAATTTTCACAATTTGCGGTAAAACTACGATGCCGTTGAAAACATTGCAGCGAAGTTAAAACAACTAAAATGTCTTGGTAGCTTGGAAAATTCTGCGAGGTTTTCAGCGTTTTTCTGATTAATTTTCGCTATGAC
The DNA here is from genome assembly GCA_963989415.1 of Cerceris ruficornis. NCBI lineage: Eukaryota > Metazoa > Arthropoda > Insecta > Hymenoptera > Crabronidae > Cerceris > Cerceris ruficornis. The sequence continues at coordinate 10,176,904 of OZ022527.1, forward strand.
GGTAGCTTAAAAATATTGTTCCTGCTGTTTAAATAAACACTCATCGTGAAAATTCTGGAAAATATTTCTATTCCCGGAGATTAAAGTTTGTTTTAAGCATTGCAGGAATTATGTTCTTGCTCGACGCTGGAATTCATTAAAGCTTTGAAAACAGTTGAAAAAATGCTCGTTGTTACTGAAAATTAAATTATTACAATTTGTAGGAATGCTCTGATACGCTTGAAAATATTGAACAAAAATGCCCTTTATTCTTCGAAGGAAAAAGCAAGCCTTTGACGACTATGCATTCATTCAAAACGTCCCCGCGTTTCTTTCAGATCTTGCAAAAGTTGCCTTATGCAGAATTCAAAGATGATTTAAGGCTGCACCGTTTATCCAAAGACGATAATTAGTGCAGCATAATTTGAAACTTTCCTTCAACTTACTTTTTAATGTGCACGAAATTTCACAGGAAATAGGAAGTAACTTTTATCCTTACTTAAATACTTCTGCGTGAATCACTTTGCCCCGAAGTTATAATTTTCTGATTTCATTCTAGCCTTTTAATTCTCTGTCTCTTGGTGTATTTAATTAAAACTGTTCTTAAACAAAAGGCATTAAAATCGTCTTAACCCTTTGCCCTACAACAACGAGTGTCATTCGTGATGTGGTTCACGAAACAGGAAATTTTGAAGCTTCTCAAAAATTATAAAATTGAGAATATCAGTGGAACACGTCACGATAATATTATTTCTATGTTATTAATATTCTGTTAAATTCTAAAGTATATCAGAAGTCACTAAGATATTTTTATTTTAGCAATTTAATTTTCAATTTTTGCGGAGGCAGTAAAGAACTCGTAGGGCAAGGGGTTAAATATAAAATAGAATCCAAAATTTTACGTGTACCACTATTATTATATATCGACTTTTAATGTACCTACTCCACAAAAACATGATTTGAATAGAAAAAATAGCACTTTAAAATGACGCGGTAGGCCAAATACAATCAACATTTTCAAAATTCTATTTAAAAGTCTCTTAAAAATTGTACCAAATCGTAAAAATCCAAATACTTCGTCAGTCAGAAATAAACGAAGTTAACGACGTTCCTCAACTTCGATCTGATTAATTCTCATCGAACAAACGCGAGAACTCAATGAAATCCAGCTTACCACTCGCTTACACAGCCTTCAAAACGCTTTAAAGTCCCAGGGAGAAAGTTACTTCGTGCTAATCACTCGGAAAGAAAAATATCCGGTCATTACGATCAGCCATCGGGATTCCGTTTAATTTCTTTCGCGTTTCGCCGACTTTCCTCATACATATTCCACGGCGATAGAAGTTCCTAATCGAAATGAAGAAACGACTTCCTCCTGCTAATTATTTTAACGATCGTTCGATCCAAAATTTCCGTGTTTAACGCGGCACAAATCGTTGCGTCTTTCCAGCAATGTCCCTTTCGTCACGTTAATGTCGATGGACATTTGGAACGCGGTGAAAATCGAGAAGGGAATCGGTATCGAAGCGAAACGCGCAGTGATAATGAACGTCTATCGTCGATAATCAAATTCGGTGCTCCTACAAATTGCACCGATCCGATCGTACGTCGGATTTAGTGCACCAGGAGATTCGCAATGTCGAAAGTGATGCGGTTTGACGAATCGTTTCGATCGATCGAGACGAAAGGAGGATTACTGAAAGTCATTAAAGTCGGGTGTTAAATTTGGAAGAATGATCGGGACAGTATTGTTCACAGAGTGATTAGAAAGTAGGTGTGAACTATGATTCTGAATATATAAATGCTGATAATATTTGAATAAAGATAACAAGTAGTGAAGATTAAAAGAGACAATTTGAATTGATCAGACAAAGGCTGCATAATCAGTCTATTCGATTATGATTATTTTTATAATTATTCCAAATTTGTGTACTTACCATTGACCTATTTACTTTGTGAGCTTAATTAGATTAGTTTCAATTTTACGATTAATTAGGAGGTTTGAAATTGTATAGGATTTTTGTAACGTCTAAAAATGTATAATGAAATTCATTAACTGTTTGTAAGAATCACTTCAAATAACGGGAAGTAATGTATCACATGTGGATTTCCCGCTATTTGAAATTATCTGTCAGAACCATCTGTGAGAAAAATACGAAAGGTTTCAGCATTCTTCATAGAAAGCGGTAAAACAGAGAAGCTGAAGAGTATAGGATAGCGATAAGCTGGGATTAATGCCATGCACGCATTATTGCACGTTAATTAAGCATCAGCATATAAAATATCATCCACCTTCGGGAGGAAACTTGCTCCAATTTTATTAAGTATTATTGAAAAAGAAATTAAAAATATTTTAGGAAAATAATATTTAAAGTACAATTAGAAATGCAACCATATTTCTCATTGCAACTAATCATTATTTATTCACTAATGTTTGAATAGTAATCCCATCAATCTCCAAGTGTCACGTTTCGACGGTTTGTTTTTACCAGGTTGATGTTACCACAATAGACGTCGAATATGACCATTTGCTTGTTATCTGCACTGACGTGATCATTGCCCACAATGTATTTGTCATTTGAATACTCTATTATGTCTGTCATCAATCTCTCGCCTGAGTACAATGCGTTGCCTAATCTAATTATGAGCCGTCTATCATCTGTCACCTGTGTCTTATCAAAACATTACATGTCTGCGGTACAGACCGTTTTCAGGAAAATGATATTAATCCTTTACTTCTGACAATTTGTTACAAAGACTGCAGCTCTACTTGTTGCTATTTAAATTACTGAGTAAACCGTGAAGAGGTAAAGCATAATTGTCCCGGTGATTACGAGAGTAATTTAAGTCATTAACTAATTTGTAATTAAATAAGGAACATAGAATAAGTGACTTAATAGATCTTTAAACTTAATGAAATTTCCCATCGCTGTTATAATTCATTGTGAGAGTAATCAAAGCCATGAATTAATTTAGAATTAAATGCCAAATATAAAATACGTGGCCTAATAGATTTTTAAACTTAATGAAATTTCCAATAAGTCAATTCGCAATGAGAGAAATCTAAGTATAAATTAATTTAGAATTAAATGCAAAATAAAGAATAAGTGGCTTAATAGATTTTCAAACTTAATAAAATTTCTAATAAGTCAATTCACAATGAGAGTAATCTAAGTCATAAATTAATTTAGAATTAAATGCAAAATAAAGAATAAGGAGTTTAATAGATTTTCAAACTTAATAAAATTTTTAATAAGTCAATTCACAATGAGAGTAATCTAAGTTATAAATTAATTTCGAAGTAAATACGAAGTACAGAATAAGTGAAATGACAAATTTTTACACTTAACGAAATTTGCAATGAATGAATTAAAATTTGTAATAATTCGCAATAATTTGTAATCGTTCTTTTATTGGTTTTCTTCGTATTATTTTGATAAAGATTGATGAATGAATGATACGCAATCTAAGGACAAAAGAAACCAATTATCTAGCGTTAAAGTGAAAAGGTTAAATGTCAGGCATTACATATTTTTCCATCGTACAAGCCGATGTCAACGAAGGGGTTAAATATCGATCATCCCATCTTTTTCCCATTTGTCACGTAGCTATTCCGCCTCACGCTGAATTGTCATTCACGCGTTATCACGTCTGTCAAATTTCCCCTTGTCGTCGTACAATCGAGTTTCATCGGCTGTTGCTTACTTCGACCTATTCGAAATCGGTAAGTAAAATGGAAATGATTGATATTCTGTCTATTCAACGACTCAAACTCTCCGTTTGGAATAGGAATCACTCAGGATTAACCAACCTGAACGGTTAAGTACTTAATTACAGAATACTTCCATTACCTACATCAACATGTTCTCTTTCATTCTATTTCACCGATTCAAAATCGCCTGTTAGAATTATTCAGGATCAAAATCACAAATCAAACAAGAAAAAATCTTCAAGAACAACCCAATTAAAAATTCCAATTCAATGTTCTCCCCTATCGGACATCTCCATACATCACAAAATGATAACAACGGACCTACCCCTTTGCTCCTATTGACTCAAAGATGCAAAATCATTCAAGATTGAAAAATAAATCGGTAGAAAATTAACTAAAAAGGTAACAAGTATGAAGAACAACTTGACACAGAACTACAAACACTGAAATGTCAACCACTCCACCCTGAATCCTCATCGTCACGTTATCTCGCCTGTTAGACATCCATCGTCATTCAACAACCCTTATTTACCTCGCGCCATTGCAAATCGTTCCACCAAATCGAAACGATCGAAAGGTACGATATGAAAGTGTAGTACGAGGTGCGTGAGCACGCGTGGCCGTGACTTTATCAGCGTCACTCGGCGACGAGCAGAAGCGTAATTACCGTGAAACCGCGGCTTAATTGCTAGGGCAAATAGCTAAATTAAAGCGGCGCTTTACGAGGCCAAGCGAGCGCCGACTGATTGTGTTTTTGGTTGTAACCGGTCGCCACGGTTGTTAAACCGTAACGAAACCCATGCCGGAATGGAAGGCCCGGCGGCTTTTGTGCGAAACGACGCCGGGATTCACGCGCACGGCCGTGTCGTCGTCGTCTGCGTGATTTTAACGACGAGACGAGTGCACCCCCTCTCTGCGAGGGTCGTTTTTCACGGATTCGACGTAACTGCGCTACGAGTTTCCCGTGGTAACGAGCACCTTTTTTTTCACCAGACGCGAATTTTTCCGATTTACATGCTTGGCCGTGTATACACGTTGCTTTTTCCTCTTTTTCCCCTTTTTCACGAACGAATCGATACTTGCGGCTGTTTCGTAGATCGTGGCATTGAAACATGCGAAGTGCATCGATGACTGGAACGAGGGGATGTTTGCGAAGAGTTGAACTTTGGAAAAATTCTATCGCCTCGAGGGTGATTCAGTTGTGAATTTTTCTTTCAGCTATTATTGCTGGATGGTTTGGAGAAGTTGCTCGATATTTGGAGAGATAGATCGTGAGTGGCTATCAGGGTTGTGTGTTGAAACTTATCTAGCACTGAAACACTAATTTACTAATTGGCTCCAATAATATTGTACATTTCTCTGTTCAATTCATCGCGACAGAATATATTAACCCTCTATGGGCCCCTGTGACTTCGAGGTAACACAAGTCACATCTAAGTTTCTATTCTTTGAAGTGTATTTTTCAACTCTGCCAAACACTACAATTTAGTTCTGAAAAATCATAAAATTCTTTACAATGCAATGCTTAAAAGTCGAGTTAAATTCATTATTTAACACTAAACCTACCATGGGCGGTCAAATGACCGCTTTCTGATTTTTTCTAAAAACTCCCCAAATTAATTGGGCAGCCATTCAGTAAATATTTTACGTCTATCGTATAAAACAAAAATTACTTAACTGATCATCTTTTTTACCTCTTCAAATCTATTTTTCCAAAGTACTTATTTCGTATATTTCAATATAACAGATATAAAGCCGGTAGGTTTAGTGTTAAAATTGAATTTTTATCGGTTTCTTATGTACCATTGTGCAACTGCTCTTCAAATATCACAAAAAATTCTGCAATGTCGAACCCTTTGACAGGGCAATTTCTATGTCTCTCAATATTAATTATAATTCAAGACGCTCACACCTCTGTCACAATTACCATCACAGATCCACCGAACGTCAAAGCAAATCAATCACATTCGACGTCTCAAGCTACCCTCTAAAAAAACCTACTAATTTGTTATCCAAACCCATCCGGATATTCTCAATAATCGTGCCGATAAAACGGAACGATTCATCGAAGTCTCTGCATCGTTATCAGTCAGTATAACCCAGAAAATGATACATCATAACTAGGCCGTGTGAGCTTTAGCCCGGTTTTAGGTGCAAGTTACACACGTAGTAATAACTCGAGCCGCGGGTGGCCGTTCCCACGGCCAGGAAGATTAATTCGACACGATGCCATGAAACTAAAAATGACGACAAGTAGCAGATAGCCGCGTGGAGAGGAAGGCAGTCCGTTTGGGTCATCGTACCGGAAACCAACGTAGAAGGCACGAAACGATTGATGAGCACCTGCACCAGATTAGCGACGTTACTAATTGCACCGAAACGTAACAGAGTTTAGCCGCGAGTTAGCGTGCGAGTTAAATGGTAAACGTGTCGTCGGTTAATGATGTCGTTTCTATCCCGGCAGTGGTTATTTTTTGCGGGACTATTATTGGAAACGTAATTTACTTGTAACGATGATTGACTCGACGTCGAGGTAACTCAATGATGTATTGGCTGGGGTAGAATAGAAAATATAATTTGTTACGGTATTCTATTAAAGTTGAAACGAGAGTTTAGAGTAGATCTATTTGGGATATTTTGTTTTCTGTGATATAAAGTGTAAATTTTCAGTTTATCTAATTTGTTAAATTGCTTGCTCTATGGGAAGTAATTGTACAGTAGAATTATATTGAAAAAGAGGGTAAGTTTCAAACACCCCATCACCATCAAGGAGTACGTAATAACTATATCATGTTTCAGAATATAATTTTGCTAAAAAAGAGTCTATAAAATGTAATCTAAGTAAGCCAAAATTAGACGAACCACGTGCCCCGGGATTATTCATTTTTTTTCTCTCCTTCTTTCAATCGACTTTGAATTGTACCTGATTTCCACCCTGGCGGTGACAGGGGTACAAACCCACCGGCTGGTGCAGGTCTTCGGGTTTCCCTGGCGAATCTATACATATCCCGCTAGCCAGGTGTCTTATCTGCATTGAAATTCAACAAATTTCGAATTACTACCCATGAAACGACCGAGATTAAATTCCAATTAGGAATCACCATGGATATCTTACGGAAACACGTTCGTTTCGTCGTTGTCCTGTTTCATCTACCTATTTCCATGTGCGAAGAACGAGAAGCGTACACGAATGAAGCCTGAATGCGTATAATAAAGCGTGCAAGCAGGATTACGGAAATGTTATGAGACATGTTTCTTTGCCGAAGCGAAATTTCGATGGTTCCTTCAAAATCCAACAATTGGAAGTTACTTGAAAACTATTAAAATTACTACTTTTCATTTTTAAATAGTTTACCAGTAGTTTATAACAACTTAGCAATTTAATATTCAAAGTCTTGACACATTAACCAGTTATATAAGTGGTTGCGATGTGCATATAGTGAGGGACCAGAAACAAGGCACTTGTGTAGGCGGTGCGAGAGCAATCTCCCCTTCCGTACCAAGTGCCTTGTTTCTAGTCCCTCACTATACACGTCATCGGTGGATATGACGAGCTTGTTTCGATTTCAAGTTGAACCTTTTAATTTTCCAAGCACTGTAGTAATTAAAAAGTGCTCACTGTACAAATTGAGCTTATTTTTAAACAGCATATGCCCTGGGGCATTGAATTTCTCATTTTGAAAGTGCCTGCGTTCGAAAAATGTACCACTTAACTGGTGAAAATTTGATGATGTTGGACGAAAGTATTATTTACGAATGGAACAGTTGAATTTTCGCTTGCGGCTTTGACGTACACAAACATAGAAGGGAAGGGGAATAAGATACAAAGGTTTTAAGCTTTTGTTCGGGATTTCTTTCAGGTTCCATTTATTATTATACCTGATTTCCGCCCTGTCGATGGCAGGGATAGAGTCCAGCCGGTTTGTGCAAGTCTGCCTTGCGTGCCGGCGAATCCAGACAGGTGTTACTTCCCTCTCCGAGATTACGTACCTGTTCATTAGTTAGTATCATAATTCCGAGGATTAGTGCCGTTACTTTTAACGTTAGTCACGTTCGCGGAAATGTATTTACAATGTTGCATCTAGGCAACGAAGTATGCTGAGAAAAATAAGTGTAAAATATAGGAAATCGATTGATAAAATCTCACTCAATTATATTAAGAAAATAGAGTAATTTAATGGACTGTTATGAAGTCCATTTAATTGAAATAATAGAATGAGATATAAAAGAGTAATTTATGAAATTTAACGCTAGATGTATCAAGGTTGTCAAAATGGCTGGTACTTAGTTTTTTGGAAATTTTCTTCAACTTTCTAATTCTGCTCGCTTATCATTTTGTCCCTCAATACTAGATTTCGATAGTATTCCTAATTAAAATGGATTAATTACAGATAGTTTTAGCGTTAACGAACAGCTTATTTTTCTCAAATCTAACGCATCTTCGCGCATCATAAATCTATCATAAACTTCACTGGCAAGGGAAGTTCGGCAACTGATACATTCCGATTTTGATAAAAATTTGCACAAATATTTATTAGACACATCTTAGAAGATAGCTGGAATTCCATATTTATGCAAAATTTTATCAAAATCGGAATGTATCAGTTGCCGAACCTCCCTTGTAAGTAGTTCCTGAAATAAGAAAATTCTAATTACATTAACATTTAATAAAAATAATTATAAAATAGGACAAGTTAAAAGAATGAGAAACAAGTGTCGAGAGACGCCAATAAATCATCCAAGTACGAGAGATTTCTGATAAAAATATTCCTTTCAAATTCTCCCAATAAACATAACGAACGTATATCGACACGACGCGAATCTTTTTGTCATCAACCCGAGGTTCTCGACTCCCACGTTTCCACCGACGTTCCACTCGTCTAGCTTTCGACCATGGAAAGCAAGAGTATCCCGAAAAAAAAAAGAAGAAAGGGAAACAAAAAATACAAAATACGCAGAACCAGGACTGCCGTGGCGATGCACTCCTCTTCCATTTTTCAGATAGACGGCAACAAATCGAAAATGAGCCGAGCTCGTGTTTTGTTCTCACGAAAATACGCCTCCCGTGCGACTGTGTGCATCGGTACGTTCCGATGCACATGCACCGGCGATCCGTGCATACCCGTGTGTACGGAACTGCAACGGTGCACGTGTATCCGTATGCGTGCACATACAGTGAGTGCATTCAGTCACGGAGCTCGGTCAGCAGTCCTGATTCTGCTGCATGCAAGAATTCTGTGGTCGCTGCAGTTTCAACGCGAGCATCTTCATCCTTTTCATCCTCTCCTCCTGCGCGCCGTCGTCGTCGTCGTTGTCGTTGGATGGCTAGAATAAAAACTAGAGATTTATCGTCGAGGCTCCAGAGGCTCCGATAAAATTCCGAGGGGTTCGCTGGACGATGTTCGGCTTTATTAAAGGTAACTCGAAGGCTCGTTCGCGTAGATTTAAGCGGAGGGTTTCTATATTAAGTTTCGGGGGTGGTCGACTCTTATTCGGGGTTTATAAGCGGATCGTTGGCCCTTTCTTTTACCTAGTTTGCTTTCGGTTCAGGAATTTTTAAAGTAGAAGTGATACCATAAGGAGGTGATTAAAATAGTAAGTGGCGTGTATAGTAATAGAGCTTACTAAAGTAGTAAGTAGTATCAGTGGTAATAGAGCTTGTTAAAAGATGATTTAGCTCTTATTCGGGGTTTATGAGCGGATCGGTGGCCCTTTTTATTGCGTAGACTATGAAAGATTTTGGTTTGGTTCAGGAATTTTTAACACTAGAACTACCAAACCAGTCAAAATGACTGGTGCACAATTTTTTCCGAAAATTCTGCAAGATTATAGAAGAGTCATAGAATAGATATTCTACGTCCATCTCATAAAACATAAATTACCGAATCGGTCGTCCTTTCCACCGCTAAATTCCCCTTTTTTCAAAGTACTTATTTAATATATTTAGATATAACAGATTTACCGCCGGTAGTTCTAGTGTTAAAGTGGTAATAGTACCATAAGGAGGTGATTAAAATAGTAAGTGGTATAAGTAGTGATAGAAGTTAACAAAATAGTAAGTTGTATATTTCGTATATTAATATTAATTAAATATATTAATATATAGTATATTAATTAAATTAAGCGCCATAAAGAGGTGCATAAAATTGTAAGTGGTATATGTAGCCATATAACTTACTAAAACAGTAAGTAGAATATGTAGTAATTGAGATTATTAAAACAGCATGTAGCTCTTATTCGGGGTTTATAAGTGAGTCATCGGTTCTTTTTTCGCGTAGACTATGAAAGATTTTGACTCTGTTTCAGGTTTTTTTAAAGTAGTAATAATACAATTAGTAGATTACTAAAACAGTAATTACTGCATATATTATTAGAGCTTTAAAAAATAGCGAGTAATATAATAAAGGAATAATATCATTAACGGTTTTCCAGAGTGTTTTGAAACTGTACGAAATTGTATTCGTTTATTTCTGAACAAGTCTTCCATTATTATTTTGCCGTAAAATTGACCTAGTTATAATTCCAAAAACAAGTGCAAAGTGATAATTCTCAATAACATGGATGTCAATCAAGAATATTTTTTCAAATCCGAAAATATATTGTCACTCAGTTGAGTGGAGATAAATTCAAGCTCATTACCAAATTACAATCCGTGCTACTGACCCAGGACTGTAATCGTATCAATTTTCCTACATGCACCATATAAACAATCCAATGCTATTCATTTACCATTCTTCAAAAATGCAACACCCAAGAATATTCTCAAAAAATGCTTGAACCCTCAGGAAACCCTATTCCACACCTTTAGAACAAATTCCACGGTAAAAGGTATCCAATCACCGGAGCACCAGGTCGCATTTCCGTCCGTCAGAAGTCGCATTTACCAAAACCTAGGATCGTGACTTCGACTCTTTTCCCTCGCACGTACATCGAGCCACGTGCACTCGAAATTATTCACATCCCTGACGGTCCTCCCGTGGACGTTCGCAGGGTCCGCGAGAACTATAAATCCATCCCCCTCCGCCACCCCTATTTTACCAACCAGGACAGGGAGGCCCAGCGTGATTTAACCGGTACTCCAAAAAGAAGGGGGTTAAAAAAAATGAGATGAAAAAGAGAGCGAGAGGGAGAGAAAAGAGACGGGATAGGAGAGAGGGTAAAAAGGAGGAAAGGGTGGCGGTAAAAACATAAGTTCCGAGCCAGCAGGCGGCTCGACCCGGCGAAATTGTTATTTCGCATGCGGTGCGAACCGCATTCCGAAGCGCACGCCGCGTGAAATGCTTCTTCGCGAAAATGTCCGGCCATCCTTTATGCATTCTTCCCTTTTTCCAACACCTCCTGCCACCGTTTCCCTCACCTCTTTCACTCTTCTTTTTCTATTCTCTTCTCCTCTTACCCCCTTCGCCGTCGCGATGCCAGCTTTCTGCAACTGTTCTCAGAATGCCGGAGTCAGGACGCGAGGGAGAAAAAATATGGGAAAACGCATTCCTTTCGTATTCGAGGGTTGTTGGGTGTAATGGATACCGGGGAGGGTGGAAATACGAAGGTCGATACCGGTTCTATACTGTGACGTGAGCGACACTCGATCCTTTTTTAACTCCATCGATGGGTGAAAAAGTTTTGTCGGTGGTTTTATTTGATTTTATTTCGAAGGAGAATATTTCGATCTCTTGGGGGCGAGGTATTTTATTCCGTTTGTTTTGAAATGTTACACGATGTTTGGTTTAATTGTCGTCAAAGGGTGGAAAGAATTTTTGAAATAGGATATATATTTTTTTGAAACTCTGTAGTCTGTCGTTTGATTTTTAGTGCGCTATGTAATTCTATTTGTTTGAAATAACAATATGTTTTAAATAGTGGAAGAAACTTGACAGAAATTGAATGAGGTATCGTTGAATAATTTATAAAACGTACTTTTCAACATTTTGCAATCTGACTGTCAAGTGTTCTGGATCTGAGAGTAACTCTTTTCTCGGTCAAAGAGAAAATTATTTCTCTCTGCTGTTTCATCTCTATTGATACGGTTTGACAAAAATTTGCGAAAGTTTCGTAATAGTCAACAATGCGGCACGCAGAGCCGCGGAATGCAAACGGCAAAGTTTCCACAGTTCTCGCAAAGTTTACTGGGACGTCGTCGAGTGCATTTAAAAACTGGTTTAACCGTTAATTAACTAAAGTTCGTACGACAAAAGAATTCGGACGAGAGATTAAACTACGGGTAAACGTATTAAAGAACAACGCCGAGGAATTCCGTATTTGCAGAGCCGACTGCGAAATACTTTCTGAGCAACGCGAAATCGTGACTTTGCCGGTCGAAACTAAACTGGCATTTCCGGTACAATGCAATTCAGTATTTGCGAGCATCTCGCGAGGCATGTTGAGAAGATAGCCGGAAGATAATCCTGATAGGAGAAATACAAGAAGTGTGAAGATAACGTGGCAACTTGAAACTGAAGCGGAAGAGAGGTGTGAAAAAATGTCGGCGCGAAATAATTGCAACGTTATCCGTGTTCAGGTATCAAGATTTTTAAAGTAATTGAGTTGCAATATTGTCGAGAATAATTTACATAAATTTTTGATCCACGTTTAATTCATATTTAGATATTTAATTGGTTTAATAAATTGTAAGTTTTAATTGGAAGGATTTATATTCAAAATTTATTAGAAAAGTTGCACCATTTTGAGAGCTACTTGAGGATGGTTTCTGACAAATTAAAATATTAAATGTTGTGTAAAAATTACGTAATTATAAAATGTTAAGTATTAAGAGTTCTGCGCAAAATTATTTTACTCCACTAAAATATTACATTTTGAGCGCAAATGGAGAACAAATTAAATGAAATTAAGATATTAGAAATATTTCTAACATGTATGTAATTTATATTATTAAAAATGCAAGACAATTTAAATGTCATAAGAAATTTTAATATTTTTGTAGCAAATGGTGCACAATTTAATTCAAATTAAACTACTCAGAATAACTGTAACAGTTATGCCAATTTCTCCTATTAAAATAAGCTGATGAGATAATTTTAGTGTGCACAGAGAAATCCCGTAACTTCTATTAGTAGAATAAATCGGTAAGATAATAGGAAGCTGTTATCAGTCACAATTAAAACTGTCGAATATGATTAAGAAAACTTCTCATCGTTAAAGCACAATTTCATTTAGTTCTCATACAAGGGAAGTTCGTGCTGTCTCCTGCCGAAAAAAGTGATTTTTCAAAAACAATTTCCGAGAAAATTATATATATGTACGTTTTACGTTTCCCGTAAACCTCTCACGATGAATTGTTCCTCCGATGCAACAAATACACCCGACGCCGTAAGAAGATGGAGTAAAGATGCAATATTTTGACAGTTACTAAAACTTCCGTAGGATCCGTCTTAAAAATGCATTTCCACTCCATCATGTTCAACTGGCAACGCATCCGCGTTCTACAAGGAAACCGTCGTACCTTCCAGCTGCCGGTAGTTATAAATGAAGTACCGTAAATCATAAAATACTGAAATACATCTCTCTCTATTTCCCCCTTTATTTCTCTCTACCTTTCTCTCTCTAACTCACCCTTTTTCGATCCCTCTTTATTTTTATTTCCCCCTCTCACACACACTCAAACTTTTTCAACCCCTCTCTCTCTCTAACCTTCCCTCCTTTCTCTCTCTTTTCTCCCCTCCGTCGGAACCTTGCAATCAATCACGATTAAGACATAATGCAGTTCTTAAAAAAAATACTCAAAACAGTATATAAGCGAGTATACAGGAACGCAGCAGCACAAATAATTCCCATAAGTTCTCCATGGTTATCCAGGACGAGAGGACATTGAAGATCGCCGGAATAACGGGGATTCCTTGTTAATTAATGGGGAAATTGATAAACCGGAGGCAAGCAGGGAAGGTGAGATAAAGCAAAGTATGAAATATCCATGTTGCGTGACACTGCAATTTATACGGGAATAGGAAGGCCTTTAATCCTTTGTTGGATAACCGTGATTTTATCTCTGACGAGCGTACACGAAGAATGGGCTACAAGGATTCTGAGAGGTTGTATAATTAGCACGTTCGCCGGATAGGAGTTTGTACAGTGTTATTTTAAATATATCTCGTAATTGCTCACGTGGAACGTGAAAAAAGTATTACGAGCTGATCGCTGGAGAACGTTAGGAAAGGGAGAAAGAGAAAAGTAGGGCTTGCACGATACGCGTCATTCGCGTGACAGTTTTACGTAGAAATAGCGAACGTTTCATTCTCGACGTGTATCTCGTGACTTTACCGTGATTTCGTATATATATATAAGGAGCCACGTAATCGTCCGGTAAATGTTGGAAAAGGCAATTTTCTTGGCGACAAGTATCTGGGCTATTTTACAATTCTGAACGTATGGAAATGAAACGAAGTTAATTATTACGAGACCGCATTGACACTGTATCAAGGTACGATCTGTTGGAGTACATACAATGTGTAGTAATTCGAGATCATTAACTCATTTGCACGGGGAGTATTATTCGTGTTTAAATAATTCAATTATGTGTGTCGCACGTATGGAATACGATCAAGCGTATTGAATTCCGAGAGTGACGATGAAAGAACTGTGTAAAAAATGGGTCTATGTTAAATTGAAACATTTAAAATGAACTTCCCGTCAGCTCTAATAAATTACCGTCAAATTAATCACATTACACGCGAGAACGAAATGCTTCAAAGTAGATTGATAATTATGAAATCAGGGGAAAGAAAAATACAGGTCACTGTTAAAACAGAATTTGCTTAGTTACGTTAAAGTGTTTTGGAATATTTTCAAAGCGGAAGATAAAAATACAGTTGTATTTGCAAACATAACGAATTCGTTGACGCTTGTAAAAAAGACCGCTCTTCTAAACGAAACGAATTCGGCGATTGTTTTAACGAACGTGAGTTCCATTCGTTAACAATAGAAGAATTGTCTACTAGGAGAAGTATCGATGATTGATTTGGTAAATTTAAAAATGGTGCAACTAATGAAAAATTGTACTGCGAATATTAATTTGAAAATTAAATCGACATTATTTAAGGTCAGATTTAATTAATTTAGTTAGCTGAAGAGCCAAAGATTTTTACTGTGTATAAAAATTCAACCAATAGAAATATTTCTTCTAAATTTTGATTTCAGTCATTTTGACTGCCTTGGCAATTTTCATTTTAAACTAACGCACTTAAAATAACTACCCATTTGTAAAAAGTATCAAATCTACTCTAATATTTCATTAAAAAAAGAAAGAACCAAATACTTCAAACATTTCAACAACAAAGATCAATTTTTCCAACGCGCAAATACACGGCAGTATTTTCAAAGTGAAAAAAAATGTAAGCCTCTCGTGCCGGCAAACATTTTCGGCAACGCTCGTAAAAAAAGAGGAATAACCGCTCTCGGAAGCGCAACGAATTCGGTGACACTTCGTTAATGGATGCATTGTGCAGCAAGCGCACAGATGCACATAAGTCGGGAACATAATGATCCGGAGGAGAACGCGAGATGCAGCAGACACGAGATTATCGGCGACAAGCGCGACAAGCACAACAATCATTTCGCAATTACGAATGCACCGAAACAGAGGCTCGCCATGACGAAGGGGCCCGTGGCTGCAACACGACGGAAATAAATCGGGACGTGATTGATCGTCAGCAGCGTGAATCCTACATAGAAACGAAATTAATGCACTATCAATCGCGAAACCAGTTCGCGGATCGTGTTCTCGCCGCTGTACCGTCCTCGATTTTGTTCCCGGCCTTGTCGAAACTTCGGCATCGATATTTATGCGCCCGTTCAGAAAATTTTTTGCTCTGCACTTTGGTGATGCATGGATGGAGATTTTAAAAATTGAGGATATTAGGTAAAGCGGAAAAACATTCCATTTTTTTCGGGTGTTTGATGGGATATTTCGGGTGTAATTCGTTATGAATTATTAAAACTTGGTCAGTGTATCACAGCCGAGGTCTACTGTGCACAATTAGAAGGAACGGATATTATGAATTATATAACGAAATTGAAAATCAGGCTTAGGCAAAATAAAACTCACCCAGCAATCCATCTGCCACCATTGGAGTAATTATCCACGCATAATATTCTTCCAAAATAAATTTCTTTCAAATCGCAAATAAATTTTTTCCAAATAAAAAGAAACTAATTCAAGACAAATCCCGTAAAATTGAAACTCAGACTCAAGGCAAATAAAACTCGTCTAGCAATCAATCAGCAACCATTAAAGTACCCATACATAATATTCTTCCAAAATAAATTTATTTCAAAGCGCAAATAAATTTCTTTGAAATAAAAAGAAATTAATCCAAGAGAAACTTCTCAAACTTGAAAATCAGGCTTAAGTAAAATAAAACTCGCCCAGCAATCAATCACCAACCATTAGATTAACTACCCACGCATAATATTCTTCCAAAATAAATTTCTTTCAAAGCGCAAATAAATTTTTTCCAAATAAAAAGAAATTAATCCAAGAGAAACTTCTCAAACTTGAAAATCAGGCTGAAGCAAAATAAAACTCGCCCAGCAATCAATCAGCAACCATTAAAATGACTACCCAGGCATAATATTCTTCCAAAATAAATTTACTTTAAAGCGCAAATAAATTTCTTCCAAATAAAAAGAAATTAATTCAAGAGAAGCCCCGCGGAATTGAAACTCAGGCTCAAGGAGAATAAAACCCGCCAAGTAATCAATCTGCCACCATTAGAGATACGGGAGCCTCACTGATCATTTACGAAGACGAGACACGATAAACGCGACCGATCGAACATCGAAGCGTCGATGTGCGAAAAGAAAAAGACTTTAATTGCAAAATCGAAATCGAAAGGCAGGAGGGAAAAGAGGGTTTTTCCGCTTCCGTAGAAAACGTCTCCGCCGTGGGCGACGGCTGATTCGCCTCTATTATCAGCCGTCTACCGACTTCGGCTGGTGTAAGCCAAGAATTCACCGAGCCGATCGAGGAGAATCGATTTCCGATCGGATGTCGCGCGAGCTTTCATCCGCGATCCGATCGGGATTACCTCGACCGCGGGCTGCATTGTTTCCCAATCGAAGGCATTGTTTCCTGTGTCGCAAGCTCGTCGACATCAATCATTGCCTCGGCTACCAACAATTGAAAGTGGAGTGTGTGCGACAATACGTACAGTCGCAGACGCGTTAACAATACGGGAATCCTATGGGGAGTTTGGTTGTGGGAAACGGTGTAAAGAGACGTGGAGTTTTAAAGGTACGAGGCAAGTAAAACGAAAGGCAAACGATCGGTTTGTCCATTGTGATCGATCAATCCTCGGCTTGTTATTGTCGATAGTAATTAATCGTGAGTGGAACGCTCGTCGTTACGGATGGTTTATGTGGCTGAGACGGGGATGGGGGAATTGCTGAGGGAAAGTAGGAATATCGTCAATTTTATGGAAGATTTGTAGTTTTTCAAGAGAGGGTGTTGAGAAGAATTGTTAATATTAATTTGGCGGCGGGTGAGAGAAATTGAAGATGCAGATTTGTGCGGGTGATTATGAAAATTGGAAAACTGTACTAATTACTTATTTTATGGGGCAGTAATATAATATTTGAGAGACAAAAAAATTAAACCATTTAATGATATTGATAACTCTACCATTAATTTGATATAATGCAATTGCAAGTGTTAAGATATAAATCAAATGCTGGTTATATTACAAGTAATACAAATTTTGACACTTCATTTTTTACGATGTATATAAAATAGGATTTGGAAATTTTGTGCAGTAACGTGTACAAAGGGAATCAGCAGGTGAAATGACAGGAAACTGAAAGGCAAAGGATCGGTTTATCAGAAAATTGCATTAAAAACTCCATTGTTACTCGAAACAAATGAAACAGAAAACGATAACTAGGTAGACTATATCGTTGCTTTAAAATCCCGGAAAATTTGTAGAGAGGCGGATTAAAATATTTTTGAAGCTCGAATGCTTTAAACAGTTTTATACTGTGACAAACGAGAGCAGAGCTTTATAACATGAAACGTAGATTGAAAAGCCGTTATTATCGTCGCCGTTGATAGGAAATCAATGTGCATAGCACGTAACACAAAGACAACCGTATTTTTATTTCCATTCGGAACATTTTTACGTCTCCGTTACTTGTTACATCGAAACTCACTTTTCAGTTCAGCTACGTTCAAAAGCTCGTGAACGATGGAATACATTTCACACCATGTCACGACTGCAGACAGCCGGAATTTTGCAGAATGTATTTATCAAAATTTAAAACGCAGTGCTACGTTTGAGTTACGATATTTGGACTGCATAATTTTATCTACAAATTCAACTAAACCTGCCAAGTCGGTCAAAATGACAGGTTATCAATTTTTCTAAAAATTTCGTATATTAATAGGACAGCCATGTAGCAAATATTCCACATCTATTTCATAAAACCTAAATTACTTAATTATTTATCTTTTTCACCTATTCATTCCTGTTTTTGCGAAGTACTTATTCGGTATATCTAAATGCAATAGACTTAACGCTGGTAGTTTTTGCGTTAATAAACTAAATTCTTTATCAAGATAATATGGAATTATCGTGGAGCAATTTGACATTGGAAGTTATGTAATTTTGTACGTGAAAGTCAATATTTCTGCAGTACTTCAGCAATTTAGATGAAGTCGCCAAGAAAATAGCCAGCGCTTAATTATTAACTCATTTTCCCCGCTGTTCTAAAACCTAAATAGCACATTGGCGACTACATGGTAAATTAAGTTAGCCAGTGTTCGATTTCTCGAACATCTTCAAAATATCATTTTCCCCAAAATGTTTCGTCAAATCATTCTATTAAATCTTGCCCATAATTCTATTAAATATTTTGTAAAAGTTTGATAGAGTTTCACAAAAATGTCCTAAGGTACTCCTCTAAATATTAAGGCTAAAATATACCCTCCAATTTCCGCAATATCAAAAAGTACCCTTAAAATACGTGAGCCACAAGAATAAGAGTCGAACACCCGCAATGAAACAAGTTTAAAATTCCTACGACTTACCATTCGATGTAAAATATCATCGTCCCTCTCCGCAAAAACGTTCCGCAGAAACATTACAGGTATCCTTTACCAGAGATAAAGATACGAGCGAAAAGGAAGAGATAAATATATGATAAAAAGCTCCTCCCCCGTCTTCAACACGTCTTCTCCCGGTAGAGGGTTGAAGAGCGCTAGTAATTCAACACCTTGATGGATCAAAGTGGCAGTAACGTTGTTAAAGAAACGAGACCAGGTCCTTTTCACGGCATCGTCGACTCCGATAGTATTTTCCACGTCCCATGGATGCCGTCTGGGAAGAAAAGAAGCTCTATGACACCCGTAAATCCTTACCTCGCCGGAAGCTACAGCCTCGCCAGGTATGAAGAGTTCCGGATAAACGTTGTCGAGGTACCACTTGAATGACTTGCAACCGAGTTTCTTCCTCAGGGCCTTCCGATCCGATACATCGCCATAGTTGCCCTATAAATTGCGAATCATAAGTCCGGAAATTTCGCCTTCGAGGCAGACGACATAGGGGGTGGTTAAGAAGGGGGTAGGTTGAAAATGACGGCGATGGAGGAGAAGGGAAAAACGCGAAGGGGTCGTTTTCTCCGAGCACGGATTTAAAGACAGGGTGGTGTAAGAAGAGAGAGAGACATAACCGTAAAAGAGGGGAGAGGAAAACGAGGAAGGAATAAAAGGGCCGGTGAGAAATAGAGAAGAGGATCTTCATGGACTGCTGGAAGTTGGAGGCTTCGAGAGGAATGATGGAAATATTTGTCGGGATGGTGGAACGTCCCGAATGGAAGTCATTAGTGGAATTATACGGAGGAAAAGTTTTTCATCTGGAAGCAGGGAATGATAATTGTTAATGCCTGGGAATTCGGAAAGAGTGATATTTGCACGGCGTCGGGGGAAAGGCCTTCCTCCTTATTCTTTGTTCTGCCTTCTGGAAGTTTTAGTTGATATAGATATATACATTTTCTTAGAAATATCTCAGACTGAAAAGTTTTTAGTACATTCTTAACGGAAGAATTTGATCACTCTATCTACGTATCAATTTCTATAACGAGAGGTTAATATTTACTTTTTCATAAATCGTTAACTCCTTAGCGTGCAATAACGTGTGCCACTCGTGATGTGGAAAATGGAATAGAAAACTTTGAACTTTCCAACAACAATTAACCTCTTGCTAAACAATAACGAGTGACACTCGTGATGCGATAAATGAGATAGGAAATTTAAGTTTTGCAAAACCTACGAAATTGAAAATATTAATGAGACACAACGCGATAAAATTATTTCAATACTAATATCACGTTAAATTATACCATATGTCAAGAATTACTTATTAATTTTTAAGTTAACTATTTAAAGCTGAATTATTACAGTCGCAGATACGAAATAAGGCGTAGGGCAAGGGGTTAAACTAATGTCAGTCGGTCACGAGATAACTAAATTATTTCCATACTATTAACATTGCCCCAGGTTACACGAAATATCAGAAATCAGAGAAACATTTAATTAAGGATTAAGGATTATTTTAATAATAGTTAAGGGCATTTATTTAAGGAATTAATACCGAGTTATTGTGCACGCAGTCAAAATAGAAATCGTGGGGCAAGTGTTTAATTCGAATACACCTTTATATATGACACTGCTACAATCAAATCATAGTGCAAGAGACTTCTACCGTTCAAGCAGCAAGTTACAATTCCATTATTTACGTAGATCTCAAAATCTGCGTACAGCTACATGCGACTATCCAGTTCTACAATCAAATTACAGTGCGCGACTTCGACTGTACAAACGGAAAGTTACAATTCCAAAATTTACGCGGATCGCGGCGAAATCTACATACAAACTCCTAAAATTAGCATCATAAAAGACACGTGAAAGAAAGAACGTCCGCATAAGAGTGGTCGGAAGTGGCACGTAATTCGTTGTATCTACGAGACGATTTATTCTCATCCCTTTAGTCCCACGATCGGATCTCGTTGTGAAAGGACAAGCTACAAGGGATAAAAGGACAGATCGTTATGGACGCGAATAAAAGAAGCGTCTCTCAGGAAAGCCAGGACACGCGAACGATCTTTAAGAGTACTTGGCACGTTTATAGCCCCCCCTTTTTTTTACGGCGACTCTCGGTCTACAGTCCTCTCCATCATCGGACACGGTTATCGTCCTCCCTTATCGTAACTATTTCCAGCAACATGTGCCAGAGTGTGCACCGAGTCCGGCAATAAAACCCGTGGAAAAGAATAAGTTTTTAATCGCTACCACGTCGTCCTGGTTAATGGCCTTCGGAAACGAAAGGAATTAGGAAGCATTTACGAAACGTTAGAGAAATACTGTTGTTGTTCACGCTGACCGCGGAGAGACTTGGAGCCTGGGAAATCGGTGGAATTAAACTCGAGTTTCCTGCAATTATATTCTCCTCGCGAAACACGAATCATGCTATGGCGCTGGAACGATCGCATGAAATCTCGAGTTGATCCTGACAATGCTCAGAACTTCGACTCGTTGGGCAAAACGTGTAGCGTGGACTTGTACGGATAATCCGAGATGGGGTTGAATTAATCCCACGCAATCGGGGTGGTTTTTTACGTCTGTGATTAATCTACTGTTGTCCTTGATAATTCGGATTTTTTGCACGTGGTAAAGTAGTAGATAAATTTAATTTTGTGCCGCGTTAACATTTTTACTTTTATTAAGTTTATTTATTAAGCTTAATTATATTTGACAGATTTATTCTGGACTTTGTGCAGAGAGAGTTTCACTGGTCTTACCACATTGTATGCGGGTCACGTAAAAATACGTCTTTCGAAAATTGTGCATAGATCGTTTAAAAAAATTGCGGTTACTGCCATTAATCACTTTTTGAAAAGTTAACTGTATTTTCCAATATGGAGAGGAAGCAGTTTTCAATTTATATTAATTTCTTGTAAATAAAAATTCGCGAATATTTTTCAAGAAGGTTCCCGCTTCAGTATTAACGAGGCGGCACGAAACACCCACATACAATGTGTTAAGACGATTAATTTTTGCAAAACTGAGTTTTGCAATCACTCTTTTCGTAAGAATAAAAATAAGATTCTAATAGAAATAAGATTCTAGTGAATTTACGTGGCAGTTTAGCATATTAACCCGTTACGCTTTTAATTATTTCTTATATTATTTGAGACAAAAAATGTTATTAAAAAACTTGTTTCTCGCTGGGAAAAATGTGTAAATTGCGATGGAACTTATTTTTTTGGAACTTTATAACGATTGAAAACCGACATTAACACTAGATTTACGGGCGTGAAATCTGTTAAAGTGCAATATATTAAATAAGGACTTTGAAAAAAGAGGGATCAAGCGGCAAAGATGGTAATCCGTTAAGTTATTATTGTATTATAAAATACACGTGAAATATCTGCAGTACAGCGTCTCTGTAAATTTAAAAAAATATTTATAAGACAGATAGGAACCCGTCAATTTGACGGCTTCCGTAAATCTAGTGTTAATTTCCTACCAACCTAATAATTCTGAATTATTGCGGAAGCAGTCACAAAAGAAACCGTAAGGGGTTAATCCCCATCACAAAACTGTCCATAAACGCGAGAGTACAGTTATCCACCCTCCAGCGTGTTCATCCTAACAGAAGTCACAGGGGCTAGCTATTTTCGAAAGCGATATCTCAAGGAGTGCTCGACTTTCGTTTCTGTTATTCCTTCCAATGCTCTCGAGACACAAGTCACATATTGTTCCAGTATAATCGCAGGCCGAGAGAAAAAGCCGGTGCACCAAAAGCGGGATCACGAAGACAGCGACGAGGGGGTCGGAGGGGAGAGGTCAAAAAGCTTTGTGAGGAAGGTTACTCAACCGGCTAGGTAGAGGTACTCACCTTGTCGTGACCTATCCTCTGGTAGTAGTACTTGGCATACTCGTCCAGCCATACTTCGCTCAGCCTTATACTGTTCCTCTTGAGCACGTTCACGCCGCTGCGCCACTTGTAGGGCGAACGTTTCCTGAAGATGTGGCCCACGTGTGAGCACGGCACGATTTCCAGAGTACCTGAAGGGCATGAGTCGAATTTCTTTCATTCCCGGCGCAAACTCCAAATGCTGATTGCAGAGAAACAGCTTTATTTTCGCGTAGGACTGCACTTCCGATGCGCATAGAGTGACCGAGAGGGAAGATTGTGGGAAAATTGTGGAGATATCTGCCGCGGATGGAAATGGGAGGGAAATATTATATAGGAACGTTGGATGAAAGTGGATCCGACATTCTTTCTATTTCCGTATGAGAGATACGTATCTACAGTTTGGCGGAGGAGATATCCGATGGCTTGTATCTTTCGGGGCTGTTTTGGAATTTTGTCGAATTTGGGAATATCGGAAGGAGAGAGCGTGGTGTGATTTTTTGGAAATAATGTTTCGGTATTTGTGGAGATAAAAGTGGAAAGGTGAGATGTTTTGGAGTATTATTTCGTGGATTTTATTTGTAGGGGTGCAGTGATGGAATTGAGGTCGCATTTTATTAATTTAGAATTTTGAAAGGGAGAAATCATAGGATTAGTTTTTGGAAGTTATGGATAATAATTAATTGCAGAAATAAGGAATGGGATATAAGGTGCTTTGGAGGATAATTTATTTAATTTTAGTTAAAGGGTTGGGAAAATGGAACGGTGGTGGAATTGATGCTCGTTTATTTGATCGAATTTTGCTACATGCTCGTCGTTGAAGAATACCTCCACACATCCAGGTTTTAAAGGAGAGCTCAAGATTTTCGCCGCCCCAAATGTCGAAGCCGCTGTCGTACGTGCCGAGACGTTCGAAGAAAGCTCGATCTATCGAGAAGAGGCCTCCGGCCATTGTAGGTGACCAAACGGGCTCTGCAGGATTCTTGTGCCTCTTTTTTTCCCTTTCTGGGACCGCGTGCCAGTTAAACTAGTATAAAAACATCGAGAAATCTCAAGAATTTCGCGAGAGCTCGACATGTTCTTTTTTTTACTTCGCGAATGGTTAATATGGGTTTACAAAGTAACTTAGTTTCAAGTATGCTTTTAAGAAAGATGTCTTTCAAACATAGATGCCAGTCTTTAACAACTTTCTATCAATACTTTTTCAGTTACTCTTTTAACACTAAAACTACCGACGTTATATCTACTGAAATTTAAATACACTGAATAAGTACTTTGGAAAAAGAGAAATCAAGTGGTGAAAAAGATGATTAATTAAATAATTTAGGTTTTATAAGATAGAAGTGGAATATTTACTTCATTTTGACGGCTTGGTAGGTTTAGTGTTAAATGCAAAATTAAAAAAGGATATATTTCACGATTAGAAGATTAACCCCTTGCTCTACGATAACGAGTGAAACTCTTGATACGGTAAATGGAGTAGGAAATTTTGGAGTTTACCAAAAACTATTAAATTGAAAATATCAGTGGATTACGAGACAGTGAAATTATCTCTATACTATTAATATTGCGTTAAATTACACGACATATCAGAAATCACTGAGGAATTTTTATTTCTCGAATTAATTCCTAGTTATTGCGTACGTAATCACAAGAGAAAGGTAGGGCAAGGGTTAATAACATTACAGATTTCAAGTAGAACCTCATGTCAAAAGTATAATATCATGAGCGATCGTTAATACTTTGAACACTGAATATATTTCACCTGTCTGAGTTTCTTAATCGGAGTAATTTCTACTATGAAAAATTTCATCATCATAGAATAAAAATATATAAATTAAACAGTACATTAATATTAAAAAACTAATTCTTCTAACAATACAAATGTCCATATTCTCAAGCTTAACACTTTTTCAACGTCATCGATGTCATTTAAAAAAGAAACTGAATTTCAATTAAGTAAAACGCATCAACGTTATTCCAGCAAAAATACCAATGGCATAAGCTTAAAATTTACGTCACCTTTCAAACAGTTTCCATGAAATTCGCGGCTGAAACTCCGCTTACCTGGAGATTCCAGTCGAATCCACCGACATTGACACCGCCGGAGTCCCTCCAGTGATATTCTAGAGTGGTGTCGTCGATAACATCGATCACCGGGCAAACTACCGTCGTTGGATCGCGGGCGATTCGATCTAAAAGCGGCTCCAGCCAACCTTCGGTGCACTCGCAATGACTGTCTAAATATGTGAGAACCGGAGCTTTCGCAGCTGCAGCCCCCAGCAATCGAGCTCTGATAAGACCCTCTCGTTTTTGTGCCCTAATGATTTGTACCTTGGGATAGTTCATCATGTAGTCCTCCAATTGGCGCTGAAGGTGAGCTGTAAAATAATCGGAATAATATTAAGGAGAGCGGAAAGTAATGTCGTTTCTTTACATTAAACTCAAACAAATAAATTAAAACAAGTTTTTATTTTTAATGAATGATGAAATCACCCTCGGCATCAGCAAACTTTGTCATCTAGTGTGCAAATTTTCAATGACGGATCGATAAAAATCAATTGGTTTTTGAGCAAAATATTTAAAGAAACGACATTACTTTCCGGTCACCCTAATAATAAAATAAATAATTCATGGTGGGATAAGACAGTTTAATGAAAATATTCCAGAGTTTGGCAAAGTAGTTAAAATGACTTATTCCGAGTTTGTTAAAAATATTCTTGAGCTCTACGGCACTGTGTCTTGTTTAATTTTTCGCGCCTGTTTTACAAAATGTAAGTTATTAAACCTCTGGGGATGATGACTTTTTTGGATATTGGAAAATAATAATTTGTTTGGAAATGGAATGCTCTCTTTCTGCCAGGAATCGAGAAGATTAAGGTACAGAAACTATAAATTATTATTTGCGCCATCATATTTCAACAATTATTGTATATTTCAATGACAACCTTGCTTCTTTGTGAGCATATATGTGTCAATAATACTTAAAGTTTTAAATCGGTCAATATTTTGGACCGCTTTATTCTTTTTTTGAAGTAATGATCGAATATCTTTAAATACAGTTGATTGATCGTCGGTAATTATTGCGTTAAAGGGAGGAACTTTCCGATAAAGGATTATCTTCGTATGTGAAGGATTTTGTGTGAAATTTTCATCGGGTGAATTATTCAACTAAATTTTGGTAATTATAATGGTGTATTTTCGACTCGTAAATCCATAACGTATATTACGTCTAATTAAAGAATATTGCGAGGATAAACGGGGTATTATCTCTACCTCATATTCTCTCATTTTACGGTCCATAATATCGTTAATGAGGGATTATAGATTATTTACGATGTTATTTGAGACTTATTGCTGTAACAGGGATCGTTTTACCGGCTGAAAGATCATCGTTAACAATACGGGATTGTGGTTAGTCGAAAATAACCCTCGTAATACAAAATCTCTTATAATAGGATATTAAATTATAATCCAACGGAACGAAAACGTTAAGCTGAAAATATTCCAAGCCAATTTGATTTAGGATAATAACCGTCAGACTAAATAAAAAATTCATAGCACTAAATCTACCGACGCGGTGAAAATTATTTGTTCTAAATTTCTTATATATAATAAATGTAATATATATGTGATAAATAACGTAAGAAACAGAAATATTCCTGAAAGGGTATAACAAGAGTGGGTTAAAAATGTATTTGACACAAATTGACATGCTGATGAATCATTAGATAAGTGACCCTAATAAAACACTCCGTACAAAATTAAGTAAGGAAAATGGGCCAAACGAGATATTTTGAATATACCTCATAATTATCCTCCCAGTCAAGATATCGGATTCAAATTTGGTAAAAGGTTGTTTTTATCATCTATCAAATGAGCCATCGCTTACCTATTGGCAGAAGGGCACTTTTGACCCCCTTATCATGCTGTACCCTTTCTAACACTGTTATTATTCATTTCCCAAATTAATTAAGTGTTTCCGAACCGTCAGTTCTTTTCTTCCAACGTATTTATTTGTCGTTTCTAATTACATTAGTTTAATCGTCGGTAGATCTACTGACAATGTTCTCCTTTCTAAAAGAGATAGAAGAAATGATCGAAAATCTTGTTTATCGGACGGAGATAGTTTCATTAAATTTCTGTCATCAGTAAAGTTTCAAGGTTCCCCCAAAGTTGTCTTGTGTACAGTTACAGGAGATTTAGATTTACGAGATCTAATGGCCTATAGTTAAGGGTCGCAGCAGGGCTAGCAATTAGTAGACATTGGTGATTTATTCTCCGTTAGGATGGCTTTATGAGGACCCTATCCGTTTAGCCTTCATCCAGTAAGCTCAGTTTAACTGTGGATGGTATAACGGGATTCCAAGGATCGCCTCGTGCTTTTGCTCCGTGCGAATGTAATGATTATCTTCTAACATCCCCTCGAAATGGATGATTCGCTTGAATTCGGAATCAACCCAAGGCTCATTAATTTTGAAATTATGTCAGACTTTAATCGTTTGAGAAAACGAAACAATGTGTGCTTTGCCTATGCTAGTCTAGCGAACTGTTATAAATTACGGACGATGAATACCTTCCCAGCAATTAAGTATCATACGTGAAATATGAACTCTTTGGTAGGAGTTATAGTGCAATGGTTTGTCTATATTAATCAATTTATATTATCTATATTATCTATATTAATATATATTAATCCAAACGGTATAAATTTCAATATAGAATACTAATATTTTCGGAGCAAAAAGCAAGTGATTTCGCACAATTATGACATAATTAAAAAATAAACACATCAATGGTAACATTGTTCCTAAAATTCTTTCATCATTTAACACTTTTCAAAATAAAAAATCCTGAGAAGAAAGACCAAGCAAACGATAGTTTGTTAAAATACAAAATACAATGTTCCAAATTCCACATAAAAGGACCTAATCAATATATTCTACTAAACTATAATCCCTTACCAAAAAGATCAAAAAAATTACAGCAAGTTTCCAACACAATAATCAGTACAAATTAAAATTAATCAACCCTCCCGCAAACAATATCATCCACAGCAGTCTTTTCAAATTCCTCGGACCTTACTACACCCAATAAGATAATCTAACAACCCCCATACACCAAATACAAGATATTTATGATTATTAATTATCTCGCAGCCGCATAACCATATCATCGTGTACCTACGACAGATAAAAGTAATCGTAAAGGGGTAGATAGAAGGTGGGACCTTATTATCTCGTTTCTATGATAAAACAATCAGCCGTTCCCGTAATGGGACACGCCATGTGCTGTCCATGATGCTACGGGGCTCGGCAACTATGTTTATGAGGCACACTTCCGGCCGGTACGGAGGCTTATCTCGAGCTTTTAAGGGGGATTGCACGAGCTCTATGCTATATCGTTTCCAGCACGTTGCGCTTCCCTAACCTCCTGTCAAGGGTTAATCTCGCCAGCCTTTCCGTTGTGATTTTTATTTTCTTCCACCTTTTGTTACGCCCCCAACCCTGTCCGGCTATATGTCCGCTCTATCCGGTGACGCGTTAATTTGACCCAAACGTCTTCATAGATAACGACCCCCTTTTCCTACGCCCTCAGTTCTCATCCGTTGGATTAGATGGGCGTTGTTTTGAGACTTTACTTTACTCGTTTCGTTTGAGTTTCAACGTTAACTTGGTTGGTTGATCTTATTTTTCTTTGCATTCTTTTTTGGCTACTATGATAGTGTTCGAAGTGACCGGTTCGTATTTTTTTAACATGTTGAACGCCATAGATATTTTGCTAGTTTCATCATTTTTACTGAAGTGAAACTTTTCTATTAAAATCACATCGTTACAAAGCAGAAACTTTGAAGCCACGAAGAGATATGTAGACAGCAGGACTTTACCTTTTTGAGGTATTGGTAATATTGACTGAATTATTAAATTTGTAAATATTACAATTTAAGAGTCATACGAAACTTCATTGATTTTAATAGCGCCGGTCACCGGTGACCCCCATGGCATCCAACGTGTTAAAAATTCTTCAAATTGATAGGACCGCCTTGAAGTAAATATTCCACATGTATCTTATAAAACCTAAGTTACTTAAAACGTTAAACGACACCGGTATTTCGCTGATTTCTCAATTTTTACTGAAGTGAAACTATTTTTATTAACATCACATCTTTACAAAGCAGAAAGCTGAAGAATATAGTCGACGAGCCTGGTGAACGTGTTCTCCAAGGCAAATGGCAAATTTTTCCCCGGCGACGATTGCAGTATAAGGGAGGATATCAATGAGCCGATACAGTCGATATGCATCAATCTGTCGAGATTCTCAGAGTGTACGCGAAACATCGGAAGTTTCACTTCCATTCAGCTCGAACGAGTCGTTACGGCATGTGCCCCGGCACAGAGGAGAGAGAGATGGATCGCGATTAATCGATCTATGGCGAAACTGCGGAACACTGGCGCGATAACGAATTGCCTGGTTGAATAGGGACATGCTTATGCGACCGAGGAAGTGCCAGTGGCCAACGAAATATAGTTTCTAGCCGTGCTACCAGCTCCTCGATGACATTTACCAAGGGCTAATCTGTTTTGGTGATGAACGTATTACACGGTGCTGGAAAGAAGTTCTACCGGAGGAGTTTGAAAGGAATGAGAGGCTGATTGGGCCAGGACTCTTATTCCAACAGATTTTTAGATGTTAAAGGGCTACGTTCACTGAGCGTGTGATGATAATTCCATAATAAATAATAATTGGATAATGCGAGGAAGACGCAGTGCTGAGAGCCAGTTAGAGTAAAGTCGAAAGAAGTTATTTCTTGTTGTAAAATTAGCCGGGTTTAAATTTCTGTATTTGGATAATTATATAAACTAAAACCAATAGCAAGAGATTAATTAAACAGTTAATGAATGCGACTGATTGTATCGAACATAGCACAATTGTCGAATGTCTGTGAATAAGTAAAGGTGCAAAGTTCGAGTAATTGTTATAACTTCATTAAAAATAATCGCATATGTTATTTTATCGCATTAGCCATTTGTTGAGTAATTTATTCAGAATTATTCTGCGGTAAATGAAGCGCCAAATTGAATGCAATACGTGACCATCAAATCAGCTAAATTATTTGGAATTAATCTTTCATTTTATGTCGATTTCGCATCAATATTAATATCCCCCATCACTTTAAGTATTAATTGTTATTTCATTTTACCATAATGTTGATATCGTAAAGCACGATTATTATAGATGATTCGTAATTGAAATAATGAATGATAAACGACGATAAGGATTTAAGAAACTTACGCATATCGGAATAATCATCGACCAGGATGATTTCCTGTATGAGATGATCCGGCGACCTGTCCAGCACCGAGTGTACAGTTCGCAATAATACTGACCATGCTTCATTGTGAAAACAAATTATCACTGCCGTGGGTGGAAGATCTTTCCCGTATCGTCCAGGTTCTTTGCACCTGTAACAAAGAAAGAGAAACAAATTATGTATTAATTATTCTCACAACAGTGACTTACAAGGGAAGATTAGCAACTTATAAACTCCGATTTTGATGAAATTTTCGATACATATGTGTTCATATAAGAACCATAAAAATTTGTTAACCACCTTGCAATATTACTGTTCCCCAACGACTAAGAATCAAACCTCAAAATATCTCCACCGTCTTTGTGCAAAATTAAACACAACGATCGGAATACTGTGCATTGTATTTACTGCTCAATGAATCAAATTATCAATTATCGATTAGACCAAAGTCAACCCGCCCTAAGTAAATATTTCAAGCTCCCCCCGATCAAGTATGGACCTGATTTCGCCGTATTAATATCTTAATCCCATCATCGTCTGGAAGATACGGATTACGACGAATAGATACCCACGGAACGATAGGAAGGAAAATACGGTAATGCGATTAGAAGCCGGAATGTTAGCAGAATAAATGGCCAGGAGGTATACACGATGAGGAGGGTTCCTCCAGACCAAGAGATTCCAAGGGTGTTTGAACCGTCGAGCATCGTATCGGCTAATAAAGCCAATATAGATAATAGACACGGTAAACAATACACCACCTCCCTTCGTTCGTCGTTAGGAGCATCTGTGTGCATGTTCATTTGAAACTGTGCAACGTGGAGAATCATTCTTGAATTACGATTTAATAATAGTTGTTTCCTATGATGGAAAATATTGAAAAAATTGCTTCAACTTTATGTAAAATGTCCTCTTCGAGGAATTTCGAGGTAGGAATAAAATTAGGATAAGAAACAGTTTGTATAATTGGATATTTATTGAGGGGTTTTAGGGAGTGTAGCTCGGACAAGTGGATAAGTGCCGCATTAGGCAGACAAGGAGTACGAGTACCTCGAAAAGCGGACACTACATGAATTTTCGTTTTTAACACGTTAAAAATTCCCATGATCGATGTTACTAAATTCAATAATAATTTTCATGACTTTTAAACCATAGTGTTCACGAATTTGCCAATATATTTAACATTACAGAATAATACTAATGACAAATTACCCACTTCCCACTGAATATCCAACTATTTTCACCTTTAATTTTTCTACTTTCTAAAAATTGTTTTAAACTATAAATATATAATATAATACCGCTTTTAATAATACATTTTATCAGTATTCTCTTGCTATATTCATAATCAATCATATTTTCCTATATATTATCTCACCACAATTAATACACGAAAAGAAGCGTAACAATTTTTTAATTATATTTATAGCAAATACGAAATCGTGTAACTTAAACACTGCTTCATCGTGAAGGTATAAAATCACGATTCTAAAAGATTCCATCGGCGATAAAACATCTCTTAATACATATTATAAAACATTTATAATAACATCGTCCCAGCAGTCCGGAATTTGCTGATAATAAACCTGTCTGATTATAAATACGTAAACTCCACTAGATCACGCAGTAGTAGCACAACGTAGAAAGTTTCTCGGTCACGTTTCAGATCAAACATTAAAACAAACCGTCCAACTTCACAACGACATTTCTTATCGTAAAATCCACTTTACACGACGACATTAAAACACCTCAAACAATCTCTTCGTACGTTCTCTTAAAAACATTGTCATCCTCCATTTAAATCCAACCCTTAATACCCGGAGATATGCAGGCGGGAAAATTTAAAATTGAGAAGAACATTTACAAAGAATTGAGTTCAACGAACCATTAAAGTCTCGAGGAGGATGGAAAAAATAGAAGAAAACAGTTGAAGAAAGAAAGTCCGTGGAAGAATCACCAAAAGTGCTGAAAAATAAGAAGTTGCTTCTCATTCTATATCCGCCTGTGATTTCGGGGCCAGCAATGGAGGAGATTCTTTCGCCGTTGAAAAAAAGAGGATATCGCTGTTGAATGGCAATCGACTAGAAACGATTTCCAGCGTTTACAGGCTTAAGGACATTCCCACTTTCCTTGGCTGCCGTTTCTGCGTGGATTCCGGGCTTACACGTTCATGAAATTAACGACCTGCTGACAGCTGGCTTTAACGATTCCGGCTACTGTCGTTATTGTCGCAGGGCCGGCTTTAATAAGGGAATATCACGGATTGGAATGAACGAGCGGATGCAGAAACAGTGGCCGGATGTCTTACGGGTGCTTTTACAGTAGTGAAATTCTTCGAAAAAGTGTTTGCAACGTAAATATTTCTTAGATAAAGGACAACGAAGTGTAATCAATTCTCTGCATGTATCGCACCGATGAATTTTGTTAATCAAGGCCTAAGACAGACAGACAGAGAAGAAGTGTCTTTTATTTTAAAAAATTTATCATTCTACGAAATAAAGGAACGAAAGTGGAACTCAAATGATGCTAGCAAAGGGGAATTTACATTACGGAAAATAGAACCACTGAGAAACCAGATATCTATCTGGATTTGAAAGCAGAAATATAATTTATGTCACATTAAATGCTTACATCAATTGCGCCACATTTAACAATTATTCGTAACCTAACGAAATCGCCGATCTGCAGTTACACTTTAAAATAAACGTTGCAGCTTTCATGAAAAATTCGGTGCTCGGGAAGCGATTGTTGCTAAAATATTTACCCCTTCTTAATACCTAAGATAATACCTTAATTCTAATTATACAATCATACAAATATTCTACAATAACTCACAGAATTAACAAAAATTCTTCTTTCAACCCCAAGAAAAAAAAAATAAATTCCCCAAATTTAAAATGAACACATAAACGTCATTCCGTCTACGTGGTCGCACTTGATAAATTCAGAATTTCGGCCAAAAAAATCATGCTTTTCGCAGGTCAAGAGGAACGAGGGGGTTGGAGGTCACCCTTTCAATTAGTCCACCGACGGAATATTGCACTCAGGAGCGGGTCGTACCTTCGGGCGTCGTAAAGATACGTAATGGTCAAGGGGTGCGGACTTTTGGTCGTGAATGTAACGAGAATATCTATGATGAAGTGTTTCTCACCTCGCATGGAAAGGCAACGGAATGCGTGTACATGGATGGCCGCACACAACGATGGGGATACCCGGTAAATTATGGGAGTTTCTGCACGCAAGCGTGCGGGGAATATATTTGGCGGTATACGCGCGGGATAAAGCGCGAATTATTTCGGTGTTAGGTTAATGCCATGGTTCCTGGCACTTTTCGCCACGAGGCCAGGGGAATTCAATATCTTGCGTCTTATTTCGCCTTACGGTAATTGAATCCGACAAGTGGCGGAAAAGATTCGCCGAGGGAAAGGATGGAATGAGGAGGATCCTTGGAAAAGTTGTAGGGAATGTTTCTTACAAGGGAAGTTCGGAAGCTGACACACTCCGATTTTGATGAAACTTTGCATAAATATTTATTAGACCTACCTAAGGGGATCGCTGTAATTCGTTCGTGCTCGTTTTCAACTTTAAGGGAGATATTAAGGTAGATCTTTAAGGTAGGTCTTGTCTGTCTCCTGTCTTTCCTGCTTCTCTTCTGTCTGCTGTCTGTACGTCGTTGAACTCGTAATAAAAAGTGTGAATCCATTATATGGGTTCTGAACCACCCTATAGGACAAATTTTCCAAAGAACTCTACCTCAAAATGCACCATAATCCCAATAAACTTTTGTGCCTCGTTATAAATTTCTATATCTTAATTCTTTGTTTCCTAAACGTTAACACTAGATCCGCGGCCGCTAAATCTGGTATTATTAAATATATTAAAGAAGTACTTTGAAAAAAGATGGATCAAGCGGCAAAAAATACTACCAGTTAAACAATTTGTGTGTTATAAGATACGCGTGAAATATCTACTGTACTGCTCTATAAATTTGAGAAATATTTTTAAAAAAGTAGGAATCCGTTAATTTGACGGCTTCCGTAGATCTAGTGTTAAGAACACTTCACAAAACTATATAAAATCTATATTAGACGTTATCATTTACATTGTTCGTAATTATATAAAACTGCTCGTTTCATCACAGACTTTTATGCTATTTTAATTCTTCAGTTCGTAAATATAAGAGACATCTATCGGTATTAAAGTCTGCGAAGATTTTCCGCTGGTAGATATACGAATCGGTTTAAAGGAGACATAAACTGCGAGAGGAATAAATTCGCGGAGCAAAAAAACGTTCGTCCGCGATATGTATAAAATATCCCCGATAAGAGGGGGATCGTTGCGAGCAGGGAAAGCCTTCGGGAATCGTGGTTTCCGGTGAGCATCGACGAGGTAATTCCGTGTATGCCTATCGTAAAATCCCAAGGTAGCTTGGCAATAACGTGACAGCTTTGTGCCTCGAGACGATTTGCTACAGGCGGCGCGGAATGCCCATTCCTTCCCCGGCGATGTTTTCCATCTTTGAGGACATATTTTTCCCTCGTGATATTTTCATATTTCTCATGAATTCTACGCCCTCTAATACGTTTCACGGGAGTTCGATGAAATTTAAGGAAAATATTTGATTATTCGAGAGCTTAGTTCACGGCTGTTTGTTCTGACTTCGCGATTCTTCGAGTAATAAAGAGGGATATCTTCGAGGAAATTGAAATGTGATAAGTTTAAAGATGTAACGATCCTACGCGCTCATTGTAAACATTGTAAGTCGATTGGGTTTTATAGAAAAATAGATGGTGGATAAGAGAAAACAGTCCGATTTTATTTGACGGGAAAAAATTTCGCGTGTGGTGCAATAGTTTATTCTTCGCGGTGTTTCGGTGCACCAGTAAAATAAAATAGAGTGTTAAATATATTTTATTCTTAGGTGGAAAATTTATTGGCTCTTTTTTCGCGATGATCTGAATTTACAGATAACCGTCTACAAATTTTTGCTATTTTTTACGTGAAATGTATGCGTTTTTACTTTATAATATTACTGAGTATTTTTAATGTACTCTAATATTCTTCAATAACTTTATTTGCGAACCTTGCAGAATTTGTTGCACCAATGAAGCCTTTACAATTAATTTATCGCTTACTAAAAATGCTGACATTACCATTTCACAGCATGCTATTACCTAATTAATTTTCTGACGCTGCAGCAAATTTGATTTATAGTATGTTAAGCACTAAATTTATGCGATTATAGCAACATTAATTTAAAACGTGCTCGTTCCTCTAAAGATTAATTCACCCTGAAAGACGAAAAACCAACTTGAAATAATCAGAATTCATCAATTTGCATGCAGTACGTATCGCAACCAATGAAAATCGTCTTCATGAATCCCACGATTATCTTTGGCACATTGCCTACAAATCAAATTAATTACAAATCATCAAAATTTACGCATAATTTATGATAATTTACCAAGTGACATTGAAGTTCATTTATGTGAAATAAAATAGCTCAATGCATCGGCGAGAATTCAAAAATAAAATTCCACGGCTGCAAGTACCTATCAATTCTCCGCCGCTGAATTCGTCGTCGTCTATCGAATAAATAACATCAAACGCAATTCTAAAATTGCGTATCGACGTACGCGTTTCGAAATTTATCGCACGCCGCAATCTCGCGAATTCGAAAGCTCCGCGACGTGTTTCCGGGGATGAAAAAAAACAGTGGAACTCGGAGAAACGTAAACACCGTGTTGCAATTCGAAGCTAGTTCAAATTCCTGTAATAGAAAAATATTTGCAGTGGAAGTGTATTCGCGAAGTTCTTGCATCCCGAATAAATGTTACTCTATTTTTATTTGTGTCTCAATTTCTAATTTTTTATAAAATTTACGTCATTCGCAGGGGTCGTCGAATCGCGGCTCTAAAGTCTCTGGCTCTTCTGCCTAAGCAATAATTAAATTTACTAAATAATTTCGAATTATATACAAATTAATATTTGTGGCATAATATTTAAGGTATTTAGCTGTTTATAGAATTAAACCAATAAAAAGAAAAAGTGACTGTCTACTAAAAAAATAATAGATTCATATTCATAGAAATTAGTTATGAATAACTGACAGAGATTACGGTTTAATATAAACCTCGAGTTTTAATTACAATTATGTGCAATTATTCAGCTCAATTTCTACATTATAAAAAAAGCAAAATAAATACATTTCTAAGCCCCTCAAATATTCATAAATTTTTCTTCTCTCAATCTAACGCAAAACAGTATACCTATCGCAAGCAACAACATAATAACAATCATTGAAACCTAAAGCAGCAAAATCAATAAAATATATTCAATAATACATCGACACAATAGAAAATACAAATTGCCATCAAACTCCATCATAATTCAACCCAATTAATCAACGCGATCCACGATAGCATTTCCTCTCCTCCCATCCTGCACTTTTCATCTTCCAACGGATAAAAGAAAATCCCCGAAAATTAATTATAAGCCAAGTTCCTAATTCTTACGTCACACACGTCGCACGGACAAATGGTGGTGCAGGGTCACGGGCCAACTGGGACACGGAAACGCGGGCAGTTTAAAGCCTGAAAAGGGGGATGATGGATTGTGTTTACCGGTAATGAGTAAACATCCTCCGGTATCGCTGGTGGTAAATGCCGAGAAGAGTGGTTCGTGCCGCTAACAAGCACTCTCGTTTGCGTCCGATTTCTGCGCCGGTTCTCCAAATCTCTTCACTCGCGCACGAGCATCGACGCGGATTTTGCGTGCCTCCATCGAAGGAAAATCCCCCTGCCTTATTTAGCTATCACAGCAGCAGTTTTATTGTACAAGTTCCCATTATTTTTTCTACGCCATTAGCGTCATACAGGGGAGAGCTGAGCATTGGAGAAATTTCTGGATCATAAGTCCGCCATTATTTTATCGTATTTTGGTGCGCTACGGAAATCATGATTTTCCGGTGGATTTTTGAAGATTATTAAAATAATTTCTTGACGATTTCGCGGTGGAATATTAAGGGCTGCTGGGGAAGATGAATTTGGGGAATTTAAAATTGTTCTTTAATTTCTTGCGTTAGGAGTTCTTGCAGTGGAGGAAAGAATATTTGGGAAGAGGGAATTCCGTAGTTTTATTTGAGAGTAATTGTAGGGAATACTTTGTTGTTTTGTATCTGAAGAAAATAACGAGAAGTAATTATAATACAGTGATGTATAAACTTCCTTAATTTCTTACTAAAAGGCAGTGGTACAGTCAGCGTAATTGAATGCCATAAATTCCCCTACCAAAAATAGGAAACTTCCCTCTAAAAGTATCACTTTCCTATTTAGAGCACTTAAAAGTTCCCAGAGTGTCATTAATTCACATTCAAATATTTCTTAATCTTCCCTTAAAACCCACAATTTTAAAAGTCCTCATAAAACAACGCGCTGCTCCCAACGTCAAAAGAATTCCGCTACCCCTTGTTTCACGCAACAACCACCAAAACAACTTTTCCCTCGTATAAGCGCAACACCCCATATCCCAGGCCTTTAACATGATAAACGTTATACTTAGAGAAATAAATTAACAAACTTCCGGCGTATCGTTTTACCTGCACTTCGAGCGCAACTTTTTCAACGTAGAGTTATTATAACCATGAGAAAAAAAACACTACCCTACCAACGAGCACCCCGTATATCGTTAAACTTACATTTATTAAAAACAAACATCCGTCAGATAGACTATCGGTAATTACGTAGCCGGATTGCATTGGAATTCGATCGTCGTGCGTTTTCATAGAGAACGTAACATTGGTTGGAACGACTGCAGGCTTTACGAGCAAGATGCATTAGCGATGCAGCCTGAAATTTGGCCCTTGATATTACCCTATCTAGGCATTATGCCACGTAGCAATGATTACACTCTGCAAATAATGTCACGCGGCCGTATTCAAATTGAAACATCGACTGCATGTAATTAAACCGGTTATCACGAGCAACCTTGTCTCTGCGTGTAGTATTACAAATGCAAAAGTCTCTCGTGCACACGTATTTTCTCTCCCGTGTCGTATTAGCATAATACACGGGCAATTTGATAATTAATAAGATAGGCGATTCGTATTTCGTGCAAAATGCACGTCGACGTTCGCTCACGTAATATTTCATGGACGTTGTTACGTATTCCGGGACGTTTATAGAATTGAAGTATTTATGGGGGAGAATGTTATTAATCATTGATGCTTTGATGGATGAGTCGTGTGTGATTTGTGTGAAATTGGAATTTTATTGGGGATGATTTTCTATGAGCTTGTGATATGGGTATGTCGTAATTACGAGATTTTTTTACAACAAAGATATTCAATGTTTACAGGGAAAGACGTTGTAATAATGCTGTTAAATTTGTTAGCGAAAGAAGTACGGCTTAATACTTGATAAAATATTCTTAAGTGCCTGCAAGCAACACGCTACGATGAACTTGGAATCCACCGTTAATTAAGTCAATTAATTACCCGGATTGGAACTGTCCAACATTGAAATATTAACTCCTACGGTATTCCTTACAGGAAGTTGTGGAATTTTATTAAAAAATTCTTCAATTATGCAATTTCTTCATGAAACATTTTTCCGTTTAACGTAGAGGTAGATGTTAGAGTGATTATAACACTTTTGCTATTAAACAAAGGCCAATTAATTGATTTAACAGTAATTAGTTTAGTTTAGAACAGTGCGATTATTGAATATCGTTAGCATCTGTTGTTCCCCCCGTTCGATTTCCATATTGAACCCCGGAGACATGAAGACCGCTAATAATTAACAATCACAAGTTAATTGACTTACGGTCAATGAAGTCTAAATTGTTATTATTAAACCGGGAAATTCTAGCGTATATCCTCTATTATTATATCCCCCTTTTGTTGCTTAATTAACGGTCCTAAACCGTAGTGCAACATGAACACCGTAGGGAAACAAAGAAATTAAATGCCGTGTAATTAGTTGCCGAGTAATTTATACAATGATAATCGAATCTAATTGAAACCTGTACGCCGCGAGATTTTGATAATTAAGCCAACAAGTAGTCCCGGATCTATTCTTACATTTCTGACGAATAGAAAAAGAAACTTCAAGAATTAACAAATGGATTCATTTATTATTAATATAGATGGTTAATTAGATTTATAGAGTCGTAATAATTAAATTCACCGACTGCAGATAAAGATATAGTTGGAATATGTCAAGTAATTGATATTTCCATTATTACGTTAAGGCAGTAAATTTATTTAGTGAGACATTTGAAATTTAAAAGGTCGATGTAAAATTACATATTGAAAAATTACTATTAAATTATTCATACTATTAAATTATTTTAAGATTATTTCAATCTCAATTGCCAAAATCTCGCTGCAAAGGGATACAGACACGTGATAAATAAGTATCTGTCATTAACAATGACTGTACCTTAACAACGACAGATTTCTAACTCAGTCCGTTTAAATGAGCAACGTAAACGGGGAAAACTATTAGCATCATCATTGTCACCGCAATTTTTAACCGCTTGTCGATGGATTTCGATCAAGCCGAAGGACATTTCGGCGGGCAGAGGTTGGAGGAACCCTCGTTACCCGGTGTCCAAAACTGTCACGAAACGTGGCGAACTAACATAATTATCGGCATCTCCAGACAATGGTCCTCGTTAGCCACTGCGAAACTATTGCTAGAGACAGTCTACAGTTTGTCGAAGATGCCGGCAGTCTTGGAGGCAGCAGGTATTACTTCCTGTTTGGAAGCAGTCCAAGTTTCCGGCTGCTTATTGGGAGAGCAGGTTCCATTTCGCTTTCCCATTCCCCCTTCTCTTCCCCTCTCTCTCTAACTCTCTCTATTTCTCAATTTTCTCCCCTCATTCACTCGTTCTCTCTGCCTATCTTTCTATTTTTCCTCTGAGTCTCTCTTTTTCTCTCTGTGTATACTTCGGGCTTTCCTCTCTCTCTCGCTCTTGTCACGTATTTTTTCATTCCTTCTATCATACTCTCTCTACTATTTCTCTACGTGTCTCTCTACTCTTTCTATCATTCTCTATCTCTCTACGTATTTTTTTATTCCTTCTGTCATTCTCTCTCTCTCTCTCTCTCTCTCTCTCTCTCTACGTATCCTTGTATTTCTTCTATCATTCTCTCTCTAATTCCTCTGCGTATCTCTATACTCTTTCTATCATTCTCTCTCTCTGTGCGTATTTTTATATTTCTCTATCATTCTCTCTCTATTTCTCTACGATCTCTCTACTCTTTCTATCATTCTCTCTCCCTGTACGTATTTTTATATTTCTTCTATCATTCTCTCTCTATTTCTCTACAACCCCTCTACCCTTTCTATCAGTCTCTCCCTCTCTACTTATTTTTTTATTCCTTCTATCATTCTATCTTTTATTTCGTCTATCATTCTCTCTCTATTTCTCAACGTATCTCTCTAGTGTTTCTATCATTCTCTCTCTCTCTACGTATTTTTTATTCCTCTATCATTCTCTCTCACTGTCTACGAGATCCTTCTATTTCTTCTATTATTCTCCCTCTATTTCTCTACGTATCCTATCCTAGGAAAGAGGTAAAGATGTTGATTATTAGCGCTCTGTGTTTTGTCCTGGACCTGTTCGTGGACTCGTCAGTAGGGCTGACCGAACAGGCCCTGTCCTAGACGCGGTGCCTCGGATGGGACGATGGTATCTGTTGATCGATCGTATATATAGATACCGATCGTCGTTGAATAACTCGCGAGAGCGATCCATCGGTGGACACGAGGTCTAGCGGACGATCCTGGAACTAGGGGCGTAATCGTAATGGCGACTGGTAGATCGGAGGTGGTGGTGCTCGATAGAGGTTATGCCGCCACACTATCATTCTCTCTTATTCTGTCTCATTCTCTTCACATACCCCTCTATGTCTTCTATCATTCTCTCTCTATTTCTCTGCGTTCGGTCTCTTTCTCTCTCTATATATCTCCACCTCTATTTTTCCGCCCTTGCTGTAACCCCATGCCTACCCCATCCTGTCCGTTACTGCTTAAGACCTATATGTTTTTCCCTTCACATTTCCTCTCGTCGTCGTCTTTTCGCCATCTTTTCAGCAACGACATCGAAGAGCCATCCAGGTCAGTCGCTTTTCCCGAACCGCAGCAGATTTCCGACTAATGGACCTTGAAGAAAAGACACAAACCCGACACCGATGTGTGCCACTCTCGAAACTCTTCAGCCGTCGACGAGAATCCTTCGGCAGTGAAACTATGGTGAGTTAGGTTCATGGATGGCAAGACCGTCGAGGAATCCCAGGAAAGTTTAAGCCCTCAGAGAGTGAGGACAGGACGGGAGAATTTTCGTCCCATTTCCTGCGATAGGGACAGAGGAAGAGCGGGATTGAAAATGTCGGGCAATTTTCGAAAAATGTTACTCCGCCGCTATTGTGCAGATACTGAATCATACAAACGTGAGCCTAGCTTTTTGCCAATTGCTTTTTTAAACTACCATTACCGTTATTCGTGCGTCAAGCGACATAAATGGGAATTCTTTCTGCTTCTCTGTATTCTTTATTTTCGATGGAAACTATTCGATGGATTTGTTTTTATAAAATTTAAATCAACGATGTCACGGTGAAATATTAAATTTGTGGGTGTTGATTGAAGTGTAGCTGAACTGGAGCAAATAATTGACGAACTATCTGTTATGACTGTCCACAGTGAATGCTTTTATCGCAATCATCATCGATCATTCGATGTGAACGTGCCACGAAGACGTCACATTTCGTAATATCTGCTTTATGTGCATCTCGTCGTATTTTACGTGACGCAGAGAATTAACTAGAGAATGTTTGTGATGTATGATACCTGTGAGACTTTCGTGACAGTTAAATGAGACGTGATGCAAGATTTGAACGTTGCTCTTGTTAATATTGACCGAGAATGCGAATAAATCGTCGAATGTCACGGATTTTACTGACTTGGTGTAATTAGGGTCACGCGTCGGTGACGTTGTTTTAACGTTATCTAAGACCTTTATCATGAGAAACACTTTTTTCCCTCCTTGTAATCTCGAAACGTTCAGTCCGAAATACAGTGATTGAATAGTAAGTATACAGGACGCACTATATACAAAAATGGCGTTCTTAACGATACATTTTTTAAACTAAAAATAAATGAGAATTAAAATAACAAAATCGGTTTAAATTAAAAGAAACCAGGGCAAAATATTTTACATCGCGCAGGCATTAAAAAGCACCCAGAGATATTGGTGGGAAATGGACTTTCAACGAAAAGGTTAAAAGTGGTTTTAAAATTTGGAAAAATTACAAAACAGTGGTCGAAAAGTTCCACAAATTGAAAGGGGAGCCAAGTAAATATTTCACGTCTATCTCAGAAAACAAAAATTACTTAACTGATCATTTTTTTCACCACCTGATTCTTCTTTCTCCAAAGTACTTATTTAGTATATCAAAATATAGTAAATATAAAGCTGATAGCTTTAATGTTAAGTCAAGTATTCATCTAAATCAACTTTCCCTCATACTGTTGCACACTTTAACGGAACGATTTAAATTTCACAACTAACCCTCCGTTTTCCACCTGCTCTTAAATCCACCCCTATTATCATAAATACATTAAACAATTTTTATTGACAGGGCGTATCATTGTTTCATTGAACCGGTCAAGAATAATTCTTAAAAATAACGAAAACCATGGAAACTCAGGAAAAACTTGACGAGAGTGAACGATCACTATTTCGTTGGCCGTTGCATCCCCGTCTGACACAACTCGGCTCTACATCGCCACGAATTAATTGGTCTTGCCCCGTGATTAGTAGGTCCCACGGAATTACCGCGATGCCCTGCCATGATTAATATCCCGGGGTTGCCAACTTTCGCACGGAAGATTAATAATGGATGGAAAAGAGGAAGAGCGAAGGGAGGACGAGCAGAACCATCGGATGGGAGTTTTAATGCAGCGACGATGGTTTGTCTCCGTGGATTTTCACGGGATAAAACCTGATATTTTCGACCCTGCAGATTTAGGTTTGGCAA
The DNA here is from genome assembly GCA_963989415.1 of Cerceris ruficornis. Classification (NCBI taxonomy): domain Eukaryota; kingdom Metazoa; phylum Arthropoda; class Insecta; order Hymenoptera; family Crabronidae; genus Cerceris; species Cerceris ruficornis. Next base: position 10,219,866 of record OZ022527.1, read on the forward strand.
ATGCCAACCGCAGAACTTTCGCCGAGTCTGGCTTCAGCGTTCCCTCGAATATTTGTTGGCTAATTCCTGCGTGAGTTGCACGTTTCAACGGATGAAGCCGTTGATGCTAATAGCGAACTTGGCTTGGCATGTTTGATCGAAAGATATTTGGCTTCTGATAGTAAAACTAGGGACAATTTGGATGGAGCATTATGTATCTCTGACACAGGAGAAAAGTATCAGTTTTAACACTTTGAATATTATTAAATAGATTTTACGTGATCTTAGGAATTTTACGAAGGCAAATATTCAAAGTCACAGGCGCCCATAGGGGCGACGATTTTTGGAATTTACTCTACGGATTTTGTCTTAACACTAGAACTGCCAATGTTGTATCTATTATATTTAAATATGCTGGATAAGTAATTCGGAAAAAGAGAAATCATGCCATGTCATATAAATTCGTTGAATTATCTAATCAAATATCACCTTTCAAATTTAAATGAATCTTACTACAACCACACCAATTAAATTCTATCGCTAAAGATAGAGCATCTACAGCATCACAGAAACTACTCTGTATTGCTAATAAAAAAACACTTTTAATCTATATACCATTAAAAATTCACAAAATCCTCAAACTCTACTTAAATATAGCTTTTTAAGTTTAGAAGTATCTCTCACGGTAATTGCTATAATAATCTTCTTGCGCAAAAGCTAGAGCATCGGCAGCATCACAGAACCTACCCTGTATTGCTACTAAACCCCTTTCAATCTATATACCATTAAAAATTCACAAAATCCTCAAACTCTTTAATTAAATATCGCCTTTTAAGTTTAGAAGTATCTCTCACGCCAATTACTAAATATAATAATCTTCTAGAGCAAAAGCTAGAGCTTCGACAGCATCACAGGAACTACCCTGTATTGCTAATAAACCCCCTTCAATGTATATATGATTAAAAAGCCACAAAATCCTCAAAATCTTTAATTAAATATCACCTTTTAAGTTTAGAAGTATCTCTCACGTCCATTACTATAATAATCTTCTAGAGCAGAAGCTAGAGCTTCGACAGCATCACAGGAACTACCCTGTATTGCTAATAATCGTCTTCCAATCTATATAATATTAAAAATCCACAAAATCCTCAAAATCTTTAATTAAATATCACCTTTTAAGTTTAGAAGTATCTCTCACGGCAATTACTATAATAATCTTCTAGCGCAAAAGCTAGAGCTGCGATAGTTAAAGCCCCTCTCACGAGTTGCAGCAATAGACCAGGTATCGCCACGTCATTTATGCACTTCCGTTCGGTCTGCATTACCCTGATCATGCATACACCCGCATGATGCACGTGCGTGCACGCACGTTTAAGTACATCAATGAATTTCATAGAAGTGTAGAGCCAGTCCACGCCTGCATTTCATCCGGCGAATTACGTGCTGGTCACTGTTTATGATTAATGCGATGTTTCTAGCTGGGAATACATACAGGCTAGCACCCTATGTCGTCGTATAATGCATACGTTAATTAAATGATGCCACGCGCATCGGCGTCCACCTTCCACGAAACGTCATCGAGGACTGGTTAACGTTTGGTGGGTGAAATTATTTATTTGCTTATGAATAAATCGTCGTTGAATGCAAGGATAAGCTAGATCTTGTTGCAGTAATGAAGATGACCGTGTTTGCTTGAGGATGTGAAATGGAGGTTTGCTTGTTTTGGGAAGAAATTCTTGTTGTACAATTTTATAGTGGCTGCTATGGTGATTTCGGTTAAAACTTATGGTTTTAGGTGGATTTTGAACCGGCTGATAATGGGGGAAGAATTTTCTAGGGGTGAAGGACAATGTAGGTGAAGGATTGAGACTTTAACTATAGAATTAAATAGCAACCATAATTCTTAGAGGAAGTATTTGTTACTGTGATAAAGGACGAAGGATTGCGGAGCAATGCTGAATTATAAAGAAAATTTTGAGCTGCGTAGAATGGTCAAATATTACTGTGGTAGAAGTAGAATTATTATTTGCAATTTTTTAGATTTTTGAGAATTATATCAAGAGGCTTTGCAACAGAGATAATATCTTTTGTGAAAGGCAACAAAGTGGCTTATGTTTAAAAGATATTACGATTTAATATTGCAAAGGGTATTAATATTAAACATACCAAGCCGGTCAAACTGACCGGTTCTCATTTTTTTCCTAAAATTTCCTATATTCATAGGACAGCCATGTAGCAAATATTCCACTTCTATCTTATAAAACCTAAATTAGTTAATTAATCATCTTTTTCAACCCTCGATTTATTTTTTCCCAAAGTACTTATTCGGCATATCAAAATTTTAGCAGATATAACGTCGACAGTATTAATATATAAAAAGATATTTGGAAAGCTTGCATTTCAATATTATTCTTAACTAAATAAACCGAAAAATATTTACATAAATTTCCTTTCAATGGAAAAGAAAAAAAAGGAAACTGATATTTCTAGACCACCCAGTAGATTTGTAGAAAACCCGTCTCAGCCAGGAATATGGAATTTTTCAAATGAAATTTCCATCTGAAATTCGCGAATGGTAATAAAACTTGAATTTCAAATTCACCGGCGAAGTAGAATCGAAAGTTCAGATTTACAGAGTGAAATATTACATTTGTATAACATTCGCACACAAAACTACAACGGTGATATAAACCGGTTTATTGTACTTCACATACCGTACACAGAAATCCACTTTCACGTAACAACGCGTATAAACGCATGCAGCCATGAAAAATTAAATGCCTTCCTTTCAGCCCCTCGAACAATCCGCGGAAATTCAAATTGAGAATTAACACTTAAAAAAGGAAGTTACATTCAACTACACGTCTAAACATACTTAAAAGTCATAACAAAAGGACGTAGAGCGTAAAGTATCCTATAACACTGTCCTCCATGGCTATAAAATTATTTACGATTCTCCCATATAGCAGTGGTAAAATCTATTTGGAAGTCGTAATACATATTTGCTCTGCCAATCAAGCAATATGAATTTATAGCAGAGTAATGCACCTCGCGAATGAAAATTTCAACGGACCTTTCATTTCGGCTGGACACGTCAACGAAGATCAAATTTTATCCTCGATATTAAACTATGAATTGCAAAATCAGCAGAGTATTTGCGTACAAATCAGTGAAACTCATAAAACACGATAAAAAGATAATGAAGAAAACCTGTGTTTGTAAATTACCACCATAAAATTATTCACACCTGTCTGACTAGTACAGATGGTGTCTACTTGGCGTGCACTAAATTGGCCCATGGTTTGGATTACAGTACCATGGAATTTGAAGTTTTATCACGGATCCATGGTCAACATTGGAATTCTCTCATTTGTCCTGGCTTACTAGAAAATTTCACGTTAAAAGTTTCTCTCGTTTCCCAGGGAAATAAGTGACTCTACGTCGCCGTTTAAAAAGCTGGAAAAATAACGGCAAAAGTAGACGGAGGTTTTTTTCCATTTGTAATTATTTTCATAAGAATTTCACTGTGATTACTTTTAATTCCACGAAACGTACGGGACTTGAATGAAGCTCGCGATAAAGGGATATCAGTGTTGGCTTTTAAATGAAAAGGGAGAGAAATCTGATCGGCTACGGGGAAGTTTACGCGTATCTTTTTTACATGTATTTCAGGATCTCCAGATAATCGCGGCGTGGCGGTAAATCAACGTCTACCTGGTAATTAATTCCTCGGTAGACGGAAAAATAAATAACGTCAGTAGCATCCGGTGGCGCAATCGATACTCGCGTTCCCAGGTATTGTCCCGAGCTGTCTCGTGTAACATGTTGTGCTTGGGGGATTAGAAGGAAAGATACAAAAACAATAAACCGCTGACGAAAACGAATTTAAAAAAAAAATACGGCTCCGTAAAAAAAAAATCGCCGTGAAATCCTGCCAATTGTAATTCCATAACTCTCCGGCGGTTTTTAACGAAAGGAAAATATTTAAACGCGCACGTTGTATTTAGCATGTGCTATCAGCTCGTCCGCTTAAAATATATTTGCAAGCAATCGTGTTCTCTAATTCGATAAATTGAAATAATATCTTCACGCTCGTTTCAAAATAAATATCGACAAATTTCATGTATTCAGCATGTTTATTTAATTGGCAATTATTCAAACCGCGGCCGTAGTTGATGCCTATCATCCGTAAATCTACTTATTTCCCTTAACTCCGTTATCATTACAATTTCCACCGTCCCTTTCCTCTCTCAATCTGTTATTTTTCACGTCAGTTATTCAACGATTTCGGCACTAATTAAAATCCCGAACGACAATTAATGATCGGCCGGAGATTCATTTTCACGGGAAACGCCGACGTGACTCCCCGAGCCGGAGGGATTTATTATTAATTATTTACGAAGGTTCATTAATAACGCGTCGGAAAATATCTGTCGCAATTGCCGTGGACAAAATAATCGGCGTGAAACCAAAACGGCTACGAAACACCACCCCTCCGATGGTACCCAACGATTTTCTCGGTCTCTGCTTTTATTCTTTGTCTCGTTCTTGTTATCGAAAATGTCGATGTGAAATATCGGTTGCTCGGGGGTCCGGGAGACGTGTCCGGCGGCGCCGCGACGCTTTTCGTCGCCACGATGAAGATATAACGGGGAAAAGGTGCCGGGAGTTTTTATTACTTCTCGCCCTGGCACGTCTCAATGGCCACGATTATTCTTCGGGGTGGCGCCTTGAATTTCATTCGGCACTCTTGTTTGTCGCTACTTAAGAGTTTAGACGTGAGACTTTTCTTACGATCTCTCATCAACTTTAATATTAATCCTCGCGGCTTTATTACAAGCGGGAAATTTTATGGGGCAGTTTAGAATGCAGTTGAGCCTCGTTTCTCCCATTAGTATTCGTATGTAGAACTTTTCAGAATAGTAAATGAATTTTTATTTGGTAATTTTATTCACCATTGAATTACCGGCTTTAACTATATTATATTGAAAAATATTAAATAAGTAGTTTGGAAAAAGGGGAATTAAGAGGTGGGAATAATAATCGATTCGGTAATTTATGTTTTATAAGATGAATGTAGAATATTTATTCTATGATTCTTCTATAAACTTGGAGAATTTCTGGAAAAAATTGTGTGTCAGTCATTTTGATTAGTTTGGTAATTCTAGTGCTAAAGAAAGATTGTAATTCGCAAATACTCATGTAAATACAAATGTGTATAAATTTAATTGATAAAAGAGTCCTTCAAGAGTGATGTTCTTTAAACCTTAAATATTATAAAAAACCTCATACTTTGCATATTTTATATATTATATCTCACACGCGTAGAAAAGTCTAAAGGGCATAAATTTTTTAGCGCTATGTTATCGCATTAAAATAATCCCCCTTTACAATTCAAACTCCCATTTCTTTCTAAAAGTGCATTCTTTTAAAAAATAAATAAATCCCACGTTCTTAATGAAAAAATCAAAGATCGAAACCACGTATATTTTAAATACACCAAAGTTATTTACACCCCTCGGACCATAAACGTGATCTGGCCAGAAATACGAAGGAAACCGAGAAAGGAATTTAATTTAATTCCAACGGCAGAATGGAAATCGTATCTCGACTTAAATTTCACCCGATACCCTTTTCCCCTTCACACTGAAAAAGGTACTCAACGAAGTGCAATTGTTTGTCGTAAATTGACGCCGAGATTCCGTCCCACGGGATTTCTCGAATGAATTCGCAAAAATGGATTCCGTCGAATCGTCGAAAAATAAGCTGGGGTAAGAAGCACCGGGATGGGCTTTGGCGGTTGCGTCACTTCCTATTCCGGCAAATTCGCCAACGATGTCGCACCAACTCAGCGAAATCGGCCGAGGAGACCGCATGCACGAACGATCCGACTGGTAATGCGGGCAAAGAAAGACTGTCCTCTTATCAGAAGTCGGACCGAACGCTCTAATCCTGAATTTCATCCGACGTATATGTACGTCGGCCTCTGTTTACCTGGGCGTGAGTACTTTTACGTTTATCCAATTTTTGCCTCGATTTTTTTATCCCATTTTCCTTTGGAAATTCCTGCGGTATTCTGTAATTATTTATTCTGAGTTATTATTATTCAGGGAGGCTTTGACATTCATTTTTTAGTTTCTGTACGTTTATTATAACAGTGGGAGATATAATAGGGATTTTTTATTTTATTTTTCCGAGGCATTGATACGTTGTTCGGTAATAATTTAATTTGTTATCTACTGAGATTATAATCGCAATTTTTATCTTCTATATCTATAGCACAGTTGTGTAAAAACACATTGAGAATTTTTCATCTGGATATTTGCATCTCAGGAGTTTGAAGAATGATGAAAGATTGGAATACGATCACCGCTGTAATAAATCTACCCCATCGAAAATATCAGCAAATTCCACAGCGCCATATTCCACCATTAAAACTAAATTATCGTTCTCCAATTAATAAATCAAGTAAGAATCCGAAGCCGAATCAGAAACACCACTTCCGTCGAACCTCGACGATACACTTTGTCATCCTTTCCCGTAAAAACCACCCCGTAACAAAAGGCATGCCGGTGGAAGGGGCGAACGATAGAAAAAGAGATCAGAAGAAAAAGTAACTCAATGAAATAGCAAAAAAGGGGAAAAAAATAATTCAAATACAATTTCACACAGAACTATAACAATCTCGCGTACCAGTTTCACGAAGTCAAAAGCGCACTGGGGTGGTAAAACGGGGGACGGAGAAAGAACCGCAGAATTTTATCAAGCACGATAAAAAAAAGGAAACACAGCGAAAGAGAGAGGGAAAGAGGGAAAAAGTACCGATCGATCCACTGCTCTTTTTCATTTCTCCTCGAAAGGGACTCCGTGCCGCCAGCGGGAAGGATAAAAAATATTAGTTTCTCTTTGCAGCCAGCTCTTATTACGTGTGTACGAGAAAGGCGCACCTTTGAAGGACTCTTAATATTCCCTCCGCTGTTCGGCCTATCATCATATCGATATATTGTAATCTTTTGATCTTCTCTTTCTTCTCCCAGAGGAGACCGGCAAAGGAGGACGTCTAACTTTCCGGGTAGCAACCCCTTCCACCGGCGAACCTTCGGCGAGCCGATATTCTTCATCCCTTCCATGTTCATACTTCGCACGGAAACACGTGGTAGACGTTTTATGGGGGTGGGTTACACGCTCGTAAAACTATTTTCCGTACGAGGATCGTCGACAGCCGGGGGGTTGGAACGAGAACGTTATAAGTTTAAACGAACGTTAACGAACTTACGAGATTGCTCGAGTGCAGCTGATGGTTGCAAATTAAAAGCACGCTGTTCCGCGTGCACCGATACACCGGAAACTCCATGGCGGAAGCTGCGCGAGATCGTTGAGAGACGGTTTCACGTGAACAATCGTGATCCGGATGGAGGGGGTGGTTACGTATCATCGAAGATAGAAAGCTTCGGGGCTGATCGATGATCGGATTGTGTATTCTCCGTGAGAGGTGTGAAACGAGTGCTAATTATTAGAGATCGAAGAATAATACGGGCAGATTGCGCGATGCTATGGAGAACAATTGTGTTTGATGGGACGGTGTGGTGAATTTGTGTCGAGGCTACCATGGTTGCGGGGTGTGATTGAGATGCGGTGGGATTAATAAGGGGTAGATGTTAATTGCACTGGTTTGGAAGTAAAATTAGGAGTGTTGATTGAGAATTATTTGGTTTGGAATTATAATTTGGTTTGGGAGAGGATTGCGATTGGTTTTATTGTTGATAAAGTGAAAGGAATGGGGTGGGTAATATGTTTTTTTTTAATTTTGAGAGTTCGAAGGGTTGACCAATGGAATTTGAGATTCTTGATGTCGCATGGCGAGATTATATTTAGGGTAGATGCGATACGGTATTGAATACAATTAATTAAAGTTTCGTTGAGAAAGCGCACGCCCATTTTCATTTAGGCGAATTATACTTCAAAACTTTGGGGGTTTTGGTTGACCTGGGTGAGCCGGAAATAAGACCCTGAGGGCTCTGGTTCGAACTTGAGTCAGAGTTCAAAGACAAAGGGGGAAAAGAGAGAGAGAGAGAGAGAGGGAGGGAGAAGAAATGCGCGACGAAATGAAAATAGCGTGAAAAATCCGAATTAAAGGAAAACGTTTCCATGGAAGAGTAAAATTTATCCTATCTGAGTTAGCCTGTTAATTATTCTATTAAATTAACTGCCAGTTAGTTGCCAGCTGTACGATTCGTTTAATTGTAAAATCACTTTAATTTTCCAACCTGATTTCTTTCTTTGTCCTGTTTCTCAAATATCTCCTTTTCTAAACTTTTCTCGCTCTCTTCCTTTTCTCTTCTCCTATAATTTGCACCATTATTTGATATTGTAAGAACAAACTTTCAAACACGAATCATATCTTCAAAGTTTAATACGAACTTCGGGGTGAGTATCGTTGAAATTACAGGAATATTTCGATTCCAACTTCAAACAGTAATTTGACTTTATACGAATTTTCAGATGAGCGAGGTACAAATTACAGAAGATAAAATAAATATATTTAATCAGATGTATTTACATTTAATCAGCTATCTGCCATAAAGAAATTTCAAATTGCCGATAGAACAGAATGAATTTCGGACACTAGAAATCGGGAGACGATTCAATTTTACAATTTTTAATACAAAATCTAGAAGTGTTTCTGCAATTATCAAAAACTTTAGACTGAAACCGACATCAAAATTTATCAAACCATACAACGTTTCATTTTTCAACGATAATCTCCTACAGCAATTTCAGATTTGATTAATAATTCCCCCGCAAAAAAAAGTTAATCGAAGTTAATTAACTTCAAGGGCATATTTCACGGTTCACTTAGACTAAAAAAAAACCATTAGAACATCGAATTATGATAATGAGCCCCGTTTCAGCAAGGAGGGTGCAGATTACAGAGTAGGGGTTCGAGGAGCTTCAATTTGAAGTTGGGTCAAAACTTTAAACACGAAAGGGAGAAAGACCGGCGGGTGAAGCTTGTCAGAAGAAATGTTCGCGGTTAAACATCAACTTACATGGCACCTGTAATTCTGACGGAAGAATAATTTTACCATTCCAAACACCCTCACTCGTATCCTTTCCCAACTTCTCCCTCGCCACACGTACTTTTCCTCTCTCACATATACTTAAACATTTCCAGACTTTAAACTAATTCGAAATTTCCCTCGCCGCTTCACGTTTCTTTCCCGCGCAAAAGCGCAGATATTAAGTAGAACTTCAGAAACATAAATCCCAAACGATGGTAAATTATACGGTGCACCCTTTTGAAGTCAAAAGAGGAATATCATCCGGAGCGCAAAGGTTTCTACTGTTCCGAGATTAACTTCAAAGTGACTGTCGCCAGCACGACCTCCCGTGCTTCTATCGGTATTTATTTATCCACATTTCCTATCCTCCCTCGCCTCTGGCGATCCTTTTCTTCTTTATCCCTCAAACTCATCCAATTGCAGCTCTCGGATGGTATAAATTATTCCCCGACCATCCTTTCGACTTCTGTGTGTCATACGGCCAAGGGAACACGCGGCCGTCGTCGTGTGTTTCGCAGAAGTACAGAATTTAAATGTTTCATATTTACAGACAGCCCATTGGCTCTCTATCCTCGCTATGTTCACGTTTGCTCGACTAAAAGCGAACGAAATGCGTTCCAGTAAACCGAGAACTGGATGTCCTGGACTGTAATTCAAGTATGCACCGTCCTCTCCAGGACTTGGTGCATGGAGAACTTATATTCGCGAAGTGAACATTTTCTGCGGGGTTAAAAGGAATTTTATGGGTAGTTTTGAAAACGATATTGATAGTAAAATTATCGTTTATCTTGAGGGCTGAATGGGATTTCTGTATTGGTGTATTACGTTTCGAATTTTTTGAAAAGTCTCGTTATATCACATTGGAGATGTTCGAAGTTCTTCTTTATGTAAAAGTTAGCCGGAGGGTGGATTATAAAATGTAGAAAATTAAGCACAACGGTCGGGGTGTTAACTCTATTCACCATAATCCCTAAAGGTATTGTATTTCCGTTGCTACGAATCGTACAACTCTTTGGTTATTATTGTTATTTTGTTGTTAAATTCATATATCAGTTTGTAAGCTTTTCAATCTTTAGCAGCAATAGATTTGCTGTTTATTTAATGAAGAATTGTTTGTTGGTATAAATTCGTTTCACTTGACAATTTGACCATTTTCCGGTAAAAACCGAAAGAGTCGTTTAACAGAAGCCGGAGAAATAAAAGGTCACAGGTGGTCGCAAACATGGAACCTGGTATAGAGAATAAAAAGTGGAAGATCACCGAAATCCCAGTGGCAAATGATCGGGATACATTGAATGGTGTTCGATATCAATTACTTTAAGCCTCGAATGTTACTTTCGACGACACACGAAGTTTGCCGACCACAGGCGTTAATTTAATACGTACTGTCTCTCTCTCCTCTCTCTTTCTCCTCTCTGCATCGCGATCCGGTTAGCCAGACGATCCTTGCAAGTTTTGCAATTTGCAAATTGGATTGGGCGATCTACGGGAAGGAATTCCCTTTTTGGTGGGCCGATAGAAAACGTCACAGCGTAAAAGAGAAGCTTTCAAAATTCCAGCAACGATGATCGTTATTTAATCGAAGATAAAAGGTATATTAATATACCTGAAAGTTTACGGAAATAGAGAGAGGTAAACATCTACGGTTATTTAAAACTTAAAAAAATATCCTACAATGTTGAAAAATTCTTCACGCACCTTAAGAACAATAATTAAAATCATAGTACAGATTTATTAACAATTTAATAATTTATCTACCCCTCTCTCTATGTCTTCAAAATTAAAATGCAAAATAATCTTCAATATGTCATTCTAACACCAGATCTTTCAAAGCAGAATAATTTTTTTTCATTTGCCACAGTCTATTAACAGCAGATTGACGAAAGCCGCCAAATTGACGGATTCTTACTTGTTTTATAAACATTTCTCAAATTTACAGAGAAGCTGTACAGTAGATATTTCACGTGTATTTTATAATAGAATAATGACTGGACGAATTATCATCCTTGCCGCTTGATTCCTCTTTTTCCAAAGTCCCTATTTAATATATTGAAAAGTAACAGATTTCACGCCCATAAATAGAGTCTTAATAGACTATCGGTCAATGACCCTTAATTTCTAAACAGCCAATAATTCGACCAGCAATCGATGAAGCAAATTATTTCAAACTCAAATTATTTCTCTACCAACCTCCCATATTCCCATTCAACCTTGTCAAATAAAATCCCAAAGACAAAGTGAATGACATAATAAAGTCATCGCGAATTCTCCAATAATACTTGAAGAATTCGCTTCAAAAGACATCCTCAAACTTTTCCAATGACGCATCGCGCTGCATCTCTGTGAAACAACCATCAGCATCCTCTCGTACTCATCTCATCCACTGATAGATGACTTTGGTGTGCGTGGCATGCCTTAACAAGGGAATGAGAGATCCGGCGACCAAGAGTGGCCGATCCCTCTCGAATGCCTTGACTCTACTTTCTTCCTCCACTTTCTTTTCCGGGGACCCTTTTCGTTCGAAGGGTGAAGATCCGCCGCCTCATTGACCCGGTGTCTAATGAGCGCACACCCGAGTACCCATAGACAAGTGGATCGCACTTGCATCCACCTCTGGTGTCTGCATGCTGATGTGTGCAAGGCGACATTACGAGGATCCGGAAGTAACGCGCAGGAAAAAGGGTAGAACGCGACGTACAGTACGGCGCACAAATGATGGACGTCGTGTGAATATCGGTGGAAGGAGATGGTTCCTGGGTTATGAATAGAGGAGTACTTTTTTGGGAGTCGTTACCAGTTCAAAGGGGATTTTAGAAATTGAGAGTTCTTTCTTTCCTTTGTATTTTTTCCACTTGAATTCTTTGGTCTGTTTAGCTTAGGACCTACTGTTTTAGCAGGGTGAGGAATTGTCGAGGGTATGTTATATTAATTTAGGTAAAATTTAAATAATATAGTAATTTAGGTAAAATTTCTAAGAAGTGACGGGGGATTTAAGCTGAGGTAGGTTTTTCGTTTCGGTATTTTTTTGACTTTAACTATTTGGTCAGTTTGCTAAGGACCTACTGTTTTAGGAGGGTGAGGAATTGTCGAGGGTGTGATATATTAATTGGTAATTAAGATAAAATTTCTTAGGGGTGACGTACACTGAAAGTCTGAGCCTTTATTTCCATAGCCACTGCAGCCACTGAATTTTAGAGTTATAGCTTCCAATGGGAGTAACAATTACAATTTTGTTGCTAGTTAATTTAAAATAACAGAAGAAGGGCTTTTTTTAATTAATAGTGATGTAAAATAGGACTGTTAGTGATATAATTTCAATTCGGTGCTGGTTAATTTTCAGAAATAAAAAAGGAGTCGTTTGAGTCGACAGCGATTTAAGATAGAAATTGTAGGAATTTAATTTCAATTCGGTTGTTAGGGAATTTGAAAGACTAGAAAAGGATTTTTTTTTATTTGGCAGTGATTTAAAACGGAAGTGGTGGTAATTTAATTTCAATTTGATTGCAACTTGGTTCGGAAGAGTAGAAAAGGACTTTTTTAGAAGATAGTGATTTAAAATAGAAGTAACTTGAGGAAAGAAGATTTAATGGCTAATTAAAAAATAAGGAGATAAATACAAATTGATCGACGTTTGGATTTACGGAGATATAAACATTTTTGGGGAGATAATTTCGAGGCAACTGCTGCGCGAATTTTGCATCAGCGAATATAGCAAAACTGATTCCACGATGAAATGGATTTTGCGCTCATTATAATTACATGGAGAAAACTGTAGAGTACAAATGCCCTGTATGTAGAATAAAGCGTTATACCCGTGGTCCAAATGCGCCGCAAGTTTCAGCCTGTTAAGGTGCACGATCTCAAGTAATTAAAGTTAAAATTTAACCGAGGAACATTTTACTTTTAATCGAGCATTTCTCCCAAACGATTAGATGCAGCGCCAAATTTTTCGACGGATTATATTTAATTAGTGGAAAAGAACAATTTACACGTTACATAATTTAATTCACTTTGTACGCTGTTAAAATTTTAGCTAACTGCAAATTATTTCCATTTTTACCTCACCCCATTTTTCTATACATTTTGTATGAAAATCCAAAATTTATAGAGTTTAAAATGATCATTTTAATCGCAGTCTATAATTCAGAACGATAATCCTGTTAATTCAAGTTTATAAATATTTCACAAAGTTCCAGGAAAGCTAACATATATACCAGCTCACTAAATATTTCTAGAAATTCAAATCGTTTATAAATTCCACCAACTTTGCAAAAATTCTATCATACACTTCCAAACTATAATTATCAACCCAAACTCCCCTTCGAATTCGAACCAAGCAACGAAATATAACATAAAACATCCCCACCAATCCCATCGTAGAAACTCCCCATATAACTTTCTCACAATTTACACCACTCAGCATTGAAACCAATCTACAAAACCGTCTCAAAAGCCACAACCCCAAAAAACACCATGAGAAAACGGTAAAACATCTCGAAAAGTCGTACAGATCAGAGGCAGACGTTCCACCTGCAATTTTCCCGAAGTTGCCTCTAAATAAAACACAACCAACCAGACGCAAGAAGTACCATTCCCCCATGGGGGCGATTCTCGCAGTTTCCTAGTTTACATAAATTACCGTCACTCGACGTCAGAAACTTTCTCCCGATAATAATCCACCGTCGATTCGAACTCGGCACCTCCTTCGTTGAAACGAAACCCCTGTTACCTTACCCCCGACACGCGCTTTACGAGGACGACCACGTTACTTTTACGAGGGTGAACTTCTGCAGTCGATTGTACCGGCTGTATCCACTCGAGGAGCACCCTCACACACGAGACGGGAAAGGTGGATGGAAGAGAGAACCACCCAAAACCCTTTCCATCCCTTCTCCATTCGGTACTGCCGTGAACACCCCATTCAACCCCTTCGAAGTCGCAGTCTGCCCTTTCTCTTCTGCCATGGTGTCTACCCTCTCTCTGTCTCCGTTCTCTGTATACATATGGATGTATTTCTATCGCGTAATTAGAGCGAGACGTGCTCAAAGGGCAGAAGCAACCCTTACTTCCGTTCGCCAAAAATTCCCGGCTGGTTCGTTCTCACCTTCGTTGAGAAAGTCTGGGGTGGTGATCGCCGAGAGGACGTGAAAGAGAGATTGAACGGGGGTTGTTGGTGGAAGGGCAAGGCTGCAGGGGATGATTTGACTTTTTAAGAGGAGACACGATGACGGTTAATTTGATATGTTTGTCGAAATAAATGATTAGTACGTGGCTAGGGTAGGATAAAGGAGAAGGGAAGTTCCGGGTTGATGAACTTACAAGGGGAGGACTCCAAATGTCTGACTTTGATTTTAATGAGCTTCTGCAAGATGATAACATACGGGTTGGTAATGATGTGTTTAAAATATTAAGTGTAATTACGTAGTAGTTTTAAAGATGTGAGCAATTAAAATTCAGACGTCTTGACATACTATAAATGTAATTTTGGTTGCAACAATTATGATGGCCTAAGGTTCGTAAGTTGGAAATTTTAATTGAAATCTTTTTTTACATTCTAGTATTTTTGTAACATTTGAAGAGAAAGAAAGAAAAGATATTTCAGTCGTGGCATGCAGTTGAGGCACCAGGCTAATTTGGCTTTCGAGTTTTGCGCGTTTTCTGTGGAAAATATCAAAGTGCTATTTCGCCTATAATTTTCGTTGCTGGAAAAGCGCGAAATGGAAAGCGGAACGAAATGATATTTGATCGGATTGTGAAACAGGCTGGAGCCGTTGGATCCCCTTTATCAACAGGATATTCTGGAAATACGATCGTCGATCGATGAATCTCAATTTTTGCCCTCGTTTTGCACGTTTTCAACGCAACATGTACATTTTTCAGCAACGAGAAAAATGTAGTATACCATGGACTCCTTTATTATTTCTATTCGCGTAAAAGAAGAACTTGAAAATGTTGCAAATTTGAATGCGGAAATAGGAAATTCTTCTTTCCTCTACATCATCCTCATTACTCTCGGGAACTATGGAATAATGCACAAAAGAGAATACCAGTCTATAATTCCCATTCGAAGAAGAATATCCATCTCTGCCTCGATACACGTATCTTGTTATACGAAGAGAATATTCAAGAAATTCCCCATGCGATGTTTCGAGATATAAAGTCAAACCTATTTCAAGAACCTTGCGAAATTTTCGAGAACAGACGGGAAAGGTAATTTGCAAAGGTAAATCCGAAATTACAGAGGGTAGAATTGCAGCGATTCGAAGATTCCTCTTTCGCAAAAATTCACTGGGTCTCCTCTGAGAAAACTGTGAGGATAATTGCCTAAAAGTTGCTGCTGGGACCGGTTGAAACTTGAACGAGATATTTCTTACGTTCTAATAACTTGCAGAAAGTTCTTGCACCGACGTCGTAACAGACCTCACTTTAATATCGCTTCTACGTTCCATCGCGGAAACAATACTTGGAATATCTCCTCGGTTTCAATTGCAGTGTGCTACAAAATGTACTTCTTGCTACTCATCCGCAGAAAATTCCATAAGACCACGAAGATACGAGAACCGGCACCGGTATAATATCAAGATGTTTTCTTTGCGCTGATGCTTTTTATGAACAATTCAACGTGGCGGGCGATTTTCTTACGTTATTACCGCCGAACTTCTTTAATAAACTTTTTACAGGATTTTTCAAAGAAATACTTGGGTGCTGATAAATGTTAACCCTTTGAGGACTATTGACGCATATATGCGGTCTGAGAAAAAATCTGATTACAGTTTCTCGAGGTATGTATACACGATTAGAATTGAAAAATTGAGATATAACCGTTGAAATATGATTGTGCAAATAGTCATGCATAATTCTGATACATTAACGCTCGAAATTTCTGATAAAAAAGTAATTTTTGATCGCCAAATAAATGATTACCTGTTAACACTCAAGAAAGTCTCCGTCCGCAAAGGGTTAAATGAATCGTGCGTTGTATTGGAATTTTGCATTATTATTTATCTGACTATAGATATGTTTTTCTTCATTTTCATAAGATGGAAAAAATATTAAGACCTCATTTTATTTTCTGCAATCCATCTCGGTTCATTTTCAAAGTTCAAAGAATTTGAGATCGCCTATTAAGAGAAAAGAGGTACAATAGCGTTGAAGTAACTTCCTCGTCTTTGTATTTTTAATAAATTTCTTAAGTAGTCAGTCGCAGCGGAGGAACAATGGAGATTACATTGTTCCACCGTTTAATCGACTCAATTGTTTCGAAATTCGTCAAACTTCTGTTTCAGCGGTTCTTCGGTAGTTACGTACGTGTAATTGTCGAGTCTCGCGAAGTTCGAGTCGAGTTTCGACATTGAAATGACTCCTTCGCGAACGGCAACAAACGTGCGCAACTTCCAATGAAGCACGAAGATGCAAATGAAAAATCACCGAGTTGCTGTACAACTCATAAATTATTCCACGCCATCCCCCTATGAGTTGTAAATGAAATTTTGCAAAAATTCAGAGTGCACGGTAGTACTGTAATTTCTGACGTATCTTTGAAAATTGTTTTACAAACGCACGGAGTTTTTGTACGCAGAGAACGAATGTTTAATTTCACTTGGTGTTGCATAATTAATGCAATTATTCTTGGATAATTTCTGTGAATTGCAGGTGTCTTTTTACTCTGCGAGATTTTCATTTAGAATGGAGAGAAACGAATGATTTAGAAAAATAGGGATAATTACATTTTGGAGTTTGAAAAGAATTAATTGAAACAATTAATGACAAGTCAGTACAACAGAAATATTAAAAAATTATACTACGACGGTGATTAAATACCTTTAATTATAATAAAGAGTTACTCGTGCACGAAAGAAATTAAAAATATCAAGTTTAAAAATTATCCGGCAAATTATCAGAAGTTTAACGTTTAATTATAGTGCACACAGTTACGACAAAAATCACAGGTTAAAAAGTAAGAAAAAAACGTAAGAGAGCATGATAGATTCTAGAATTGCATAAAATAACAGTTCACTCTCAAAATCATGCAACATATTTCACTTTATGATTATAATAAAATTATTATTCAGGCGATCGATCCGATCAACATGTGTTCCAGATTGAGAACTTGTGTAAGATTAATTGGCATGCCATAAATCACTCGCTGACCCTCGCTCACCCTTTTCATGGGGGTTATTAACGGGCCAAAGCTTTGTCGAGCTGTCCGACAGATATACCACCAATTTCAAACTTCAAAGGTGCATCCCTCAGACACGAAATTAAGAAGAAATTACAAGTCTGCACTGGGAACGTAAATTAACAAATTATTTTCAGCAAAATATCGAAAAGCACGAAATATTTGCGATACCAAAACGAAATTCAACATATTCGTTAGTTGGTAGCTTTTAGAAATTGAAATTCGATAGGAAATTGAATGCCAAATATCATGCCGAAGGGCTTCATTTTTTTTAACGACCTCAAATTTAATTTCTGGCGTTCTGCTAAAATTCTCCTGAATTCTGTTACGCAAGCAAGGTCTTAATTAATGTTTGAAATGTCAGAAACACGGAGCAACCATTTCGCGAGGATGTGCAGTCGAATAAATGCTCGTAGTAAATGCGTGCAAAAACGCAACGCGAATCGAATTCTCAGGAGATCGCAACACCGCGAAGGCAGAATGTAAATTCGCGGGCAATCCTCGGTGAAACGAGAAATAAACTTTTAAATAATTCAGCCTGCACGATAAAACATTCCACGGGCTAATCGCTGTCCAGGATATCCTCTCTGGTGAAACCATTGGAACTTTCCCGCCCGAACATGTCCACCATACTTTATTGAAAAGAATCTTAACTTTGAAATTAATTCACGACACAGAGGAGAATAGTTTAAACCGACAATTGCAAAATATTCTCCGTACCATCTTCCCCCGTTTCACTTCGAAATTCATTCAAAGTTTGTGTCTTTTGAACGTTGACTTTCAATCATTCCAATTACTTTCGTTCCTCATTGTTTAATTAAGAGAGAATTATATATTTCATTGAAAACTCCAGAAGCTATTTGTACCGCAAACTATTTTCAGCAGAGCACACGCGATAAGGCGAGGAAATTCGATTCGCACAACGAAATACAACACAGTGCCCGACTCGAAGTCGACTCGCGTAAGGGATGAAAATCCTGAATAATTCAGCGTCTCAATATTTGACTATTTAAATTCGTCAATTATTCACGAAGGAAAATTATTAGGAAACGTGACTTTCAAGGAAAACACGGTTGCCGTTCGATTTTCCAAAAGGGCCGCCAGCCGGAGGAAAAGTTCTCGAGAAAGAGTCTTCATCCCCCTCTCTTCTCTTCGTCTTCTCATCGTCTCATCGTCTCTTCTATGCACTCTTTTGCTCTCTTACCTTCTTTCTTCACCGAAATCTTCTTCCTCGCTGGCTTTTACGAGGCATTCGCAGTTTTTCGGAGCGTAACCATGGGCACTATCGTTTTACTTGCACGTGACGCGAACGCCTCGTAAAACTCAATCGGGAAGAACGTCTTTTCCCCGGGAAATTCAACAAGGGCAATTTACCGCGACGTAGGCCACCCCCTTGTGTTGCTCGGGTGTTTCTGCATCGCGAATATCCGCCTCTGCGTCGATGCAATTTCCGTAATCGCCAGAAAATACGTTTATAACGTTGGATTAACCCCTTCGACGTTACAGCGTCCAATCGAAGAGTGCTGCATGAACGTGGGGTGGTTTAGGTTGACAATGAAAGTTCTATGGTCGTGAAAATTATGGTGCTAATAGTGGATTTCGGTTTTTGATATTTTTAGAGCTGTTTTGAATTAGTGAAAAATTGGAGATTCGATTTGAGGAGAATTGCGGGAGGGTGAACGCCTTTTGCTTGGGAAATTGAAGGATGATTTGGGATTTTTTTGCTTGGACGTCTTTGCATTGAGAATATTCTTTTGTTTGTCATTGTAATTTGCGTAATAGTTAAGAACTTTCTAGAATGAGTAATTCAATGTAATTTAGTGCACTTCCGAAAAGCATAAATGGCAGATCATTTGTTAACCACTTGCACTACGATTACTTTTGCGACTGTGCGTGGAATAATTCAGAATTAAATTACTAAAATGAAAATTAATCAATGATTCCCGATATATCTTACAATTTAACGCAATATTAATAACATAGGAATAATTTTACTGTGTTGTGTTCCACTGATATTTTCAATTTCATCATTTTTGGGACTCTTCAAAATTGCCTATTCCATCTACCGCATCACGAGTGCCTCTCGCTATTATAGGCCAAGGGGTTAATATAGTAAATTATCGCTGTAATTATGTACCCTAATGGTTAATATAAATTTTGTGAGACATAGAAAATTAGAGAGGATTGCATTAAATATTTGAAGAAAAGTCTCGCAACAATGATTCTCAAAATTTTTCCATCTGTAAAATACAAAACGTCGCACGGTGGTCCAGAACGTCTATTTAGCTGTTCAGGCACCTCGCACAGTTTTCGATCTCTGAAATCCTCGCCAAAAGCGCAAAACACATCCAATATAGCTAAAAATGGGTGTTCTTATGTTTTTTGATTCCGAACTCAAAATTTCCAAAAATAAAATGGCGGATTCACTATGGCGACCAGATATACTGAAAAATCAATGGTTCCGCGTAAAAATTGATATTCTGACGTTTTTCGGGTCGCTAATTACGAATACGAACTCAAAATTTCCAAAACCAAAATGGCGGATAAAAAGTCAGGCATAGTGTCATAAGGCGGAGCAAATGCCGCCAGTACTGAACTGCCAGTTAGAACTTTTTCTGCGTTAGATCGTCGTAAACAATAAAAGATATAAAAAAACAGTCAAAATAAAAGTTATACTATATCTTGAGATCTATAAAGCTGCACGTAAAATTTTTTAATAAGAGCACTTTTTTTAAATTGGATCTCTAAATTTGCTTGTTAATTCTATAATTCTATTATGGAATAATAACCCATATTACATGTGGTTGCATGCTCAAATTTGACCTTGAAAAATTTGCTAAGTTCTTAAGTGGAGTAAACCAATAATATCTCAGAAGAAGTTTTGAGATTTCTGGCTTGCCGTTGATTCGTATCACTTGTTTGACTGCGCTTCTCAAATCGATTTATACCGTACTGAAGAACTTATATCTATGATACGCTCGCTGGGTATTTGTAGGAAATAAGGAATTTTGGTGTATGGAACAAAGGTAGCGCATAATAAAGTGTACGAGAGATTTCAATTTAACAAATACTTTATTCATCATTTGTATTATACAAGATAAGAGATACAATATTCATTAAATACATTTGTGTGGTACTGGTGGCAGCAGTATTAAAAAGCCCCAAAAAGCCCCAAAAAGTTCCGAAAAGTTCAGGAAAAGTTTTACGGAGCCAGTGTAGTACGAGCGCCAGTGTAGTACGAGCGCCAGTCGAGGACGACCCTGATTGGTCAGGCCCGGAAGCGAAAAGAGGGATATAAGGAGGCACTTTCCCGGAAATCATCAGAGTCTTCCTGCACTCTCACCAGGTAGTAACACCTCTAGAAGACGGAGCTTGGGGAAGACGTAACCTTCGCAGTAACGGTACCCCTTGTCCTCCGAAGAGTTTCCTCCGAGGACGACCCTGATTGGTCAGGCCCGGAAGCGGAAAAAGGGATATAAGGAGGCACTTTCCCGGAAATCATCAGTCTTCCTGCACTCTTACCAGGGAGAAACACCTCTAGAAGACGGAGCTTGGGGAAGACGTAACCTTCGCGGTAACGGTACCCCTTGTCCTCCGAAGAGTTTCCTCCGAGGACGACCCTGATTGGTCAGGCCCGGAAGCGGTAAAAGGCATATAAGGAGGCACTTTCCCGGAAATCATCAGTCTTCCTGCAATCTTACCAGGGAGTAACACCTCTGGAAGACGGAGCTTGGGGAAGACGCAACCTTCGCGGTAACGGGACCCCTCGTCCTCCGAAGAGTTTCCTCCGCGGACGACCCTGATTGGTCAGGCCCGGAAGCGGAAAAAGGGATATAAGGAGGCACTTTCCCAGAAATCATCAGAGTCTTCCTGCACTCTCACCAGGGAGTAACACCTCTAGAAGACGGAGCTTGTGGAAGACGTAACCTTCGCGGTAACGGCACGCCTCGTCCTCCGAAGAGTCTCCCTTAACTCTGATCAAGGAGGAACAGTAGCCCTATTACGGAGCAGACGCAGCCTTCGCGGCACCGGCACTCCTACGAGACGGTACTAGACATACCAGCAGAAGACGGACCTTGGGGAAGACTTAACCCTCGCGGTAACAGCACCCCTTCCTCCGTGACTTCCCCCATTTCCCCTCCCGGACCAGTTCTGTTCAACGTTTTCGGGACCCAACCCACGAAAATCACCGGTCTTAAAAATCGACCGTTACAAAATAAATAACATAATAAGAGCACAGAAATGTATTTAATGAATATTGTATCTCTTACCTTGTATAATACAAATGATGAATAAAGTACTTGTCAAATTGAAAACTCTCGTACACTTTATTATGCGCTACCTTTGTTCCACACATCAAAATTCCTTATTTCCCACATATACAACGTCATATTGTAATTGATACAATTACAAATTGTAAAGAATTGCAAAGAATTTGCAAAGTATTTGTCAAGTATTGACGTACTCGACTGGCGCTCGTACTCGACTGGCGCTCGTACTCGACTGGCGCTCGTACTCGACTGGCGCTCGTACTCGACTGGCGCTCGTACTCGACTGGCGCTCGTACTCGACTGGCGCTCGTACTCGACTGGCGCTCGTACTCGACTGGCGCTCGTACTCGACTGGCGCTCGTACTCGACTGGCGCTCGTACTCGACTGGCGCTCGTACTCGACTGGCGCTCGTACTCGACTGGCGCTCGTACTCGACTGGCGCTCGTACTCGACTGGCGCTCGTACTCGACTGGCGCTCGTACTCGACTGGCGCTCGTACTCGACTGGCGCTCGTACTCGACTGGCGCTCGTACTCGACTGGCGCTCGTACTCGACTGGCGCTCGTACTCGACTGGCGCTCGTACTCGACTGGCGCTCGTACTCGACTGGCGCTCGTACTCGACTGGCGCTCGTACTCGACTGGCGCTCGTACTCGACTGGCGCTCGTACTCGACTGGCGCTCGTACTCGACTGGCGCTCGTACTCGACTGGCGCTCGTACTCGACTGGCGCTCGTACTCGACTGGCGCTCGTACTCGACTGGCGCTCGTACTCGACTGGCGCTCGTACTCGACTGGCGCTCGTACTCGACTGGCGCTCGTACTCGACTGGCGCTCGTACTCGACTGGCGCTCGTACTCGACTGGCGCTCGTACTCGACTGGCGCTCGTACTCGACTGGCGCTCGTACTCGACTGGCGCTCGTACTCGACTGGCGCTCGTACTCGACTGGCGCTCGTACTCGACTGGCGCTCGTACTCGACTGGCGCTCGTACTCGACTGGCGCTCGTACTCGACTGGCGCTCGTACTCGACTGGCGCTCGTACTCGACTGGCGCTCGTACTCGACTGGCGCTCGTACTCGACTGGCGCTCGTACTCGACTGGCGCTCGTACTCGACTGGCGCTCGTACTCGACTGGCGCTCGTACTCGACTGGCGCTCGTACTCGACTGGCGCTCGTACTCGACTGGCGCTCGTACTCGACTGGCGCTCGTACTCGACTGGCGCTCGTACTCGACTGGCGCTCGTACTCGACTGGCGCTCGTACTCGACTGGCGCTCGTACTCGACTGGCGCTCGTACTCGACTGGCGCTCGTACTCGACTGGCGCTCGTACTCGACTGGCGCTCGTACTCGACTGGCGCTCGTACTCGACTGGCGCTCGTACTCGACTGGCGCTCGTACTCGACTGGCGCTCGTACTCGACTGGCGCTCGTACTCGACTGGCGCTCGTACTCGACTGGCGCTCGTACTCGACTGGCGCTCGTACTCGACTGGCGCTCGTACTCGACTGGCGCTCGTACTCGACTGGCGCTCGTACTCGACTGGCGCTCGTACTCGACTGGCGCTCGTACTCGACTGGCGCTCGTACTCGACTGGCGCTCGTACTCGACTGGCGCTCGTACTCGACTGGCGCTCGTACTCGACTGGCGCTCGTACTCGACTGGCGCTCGTACTCGACTGGCGCTCGTACTCGACTGGCGCTCGTACTCGACTGGCGCTCGTACTCGACTGGCGCTCGTACTCGACTGGCGCTCGTACTCGACTGGCGCTCGTACTCGACTGGCGCTCGTACTCGACTGGCGCTCGTACTCGACTGGCGCTCGTACTCGACTGGCGCTCGTACTCGACTGGCGCTCGTACTCGACTGGCGCTCGTACTCGACTGGCGCTCGTACTCGACTGGCGCTCGTACTCGACTGGCGCTCGTACTCGACTGGCGCTCGTACTCGACTGGCGCTCGTACTCGACTGGCGCTCGTACTCGACTGGCGCTCGTACTCGACTGGCGCTCGTACTCGACTGGCGCTCGTACTCGACTGGCGCTCGTACTCGACTGGCGCTCGTACTCGACTGGCGCTCGTACTCGACTGGCGCTCGTACTCGACTGGCGCTCGTACTCGACTGGCGCTCGTACTCGACTGGCGCTCGTACTCGACTGGCGCTCGTACTCGACTGGCGCTCGTACTCGACTGGCGCTCGTACTCGACTGGCGCTCGTACTCGACTGGCGCTCGTACTCGACTGGCGCTCGTACTCGACTGGCGCTCGTACTCGACTGGCGCTCGTACTCGACTGGCGCTCGTACTCGACTGGCGCTCGTACTCGACTGGCGCTCGTACTCGACTCGTACGAACTTTTTCTGAACTTTTCGGAACTTTTTGGGACTTGGGACCAGAACTGTATTATTGGGACCACAAGTGTATTTAATGAATGTTGTATCTCTTATCTTGTATAATACAAATGATGAATAAAGTATTGGTTAAATTGAAAACTCTCGTACACTTTATTATGCGCTACATTTATTCCATATACCAAAATTCCTTATTTCCTACAAGTACCCAGCGAGCGTATCGTAGATATAAGTTCTTCAGTACGGTATAAATCGATTTAAGCAGCGCAGTCAAACAAGTGATACGAGTTTAATTTGGAATTTTACCCGGAAAAATTGCTCAAAAGCTCAACTCTGTGCGCTCATAGCTCAAAAGCTCATTTTAGCTGGTGTAAATTTGAAATTTACTTCGTCTAAAATGAGCTTTTTTAGTATGAGCCATCACACATGTGCTTGCAAGCTCAAATTTGACCTTGAAAAATTTTCCAAGTTCTTAAGTGGAGTAAACCAATAATATCTCAGAAGAAGTTTTGCGCCGTCTAACTTGCCGTTGACTCGTATCACTTGCCTCAAATCGGTGGGACTTAGAATTTTTCTCCCCTCGATGAAACTTTGCAAATTTTTGGAATGGACCAAGTCTTGAGCTTCCTGACTTGCTCATTTATAGGGAATATGGGATACAATGGTTTGCGTTTTCCGGAGCTAGCTTCATCAGGGTAAAACTGATACTGAGGTATCCTGTTGATCGTACTCCTATTTATAATGGTGCTCAGTGACATTCAGTCGTGCTTCAGCCAATCAGATTTTTAGTTGATCAACTGAGCGACTAAGACAGGGAATATGGGACTTTGGAGAATGGATGAAGGAATTAAAAGAATTTAACAGTGTTTTCGATTTAACATATAGTTTATTCATCATTTATGTTACACAAAGCATGAGATACAATACATTCATAAAATACAATTGTGCGTTTCTGCGACTACAAATTATTTATTTGATAAGTGCTGTTTTGGCTGTCCTGTGTTCGTCCTGGCCCTCCTGTGCTTCTCCTGACTCTCCCATGCCTCTCCTGGCTCTCCTGTGCCTCTCCTGGCTCTCCTGTGCCTCTCTTGGCTCTCCTGTGCCTGTCCTGACTCTCCTGTGCCTGTCCTGGCTCTCCTGTGCCTGTCTTGGCTGTCCTTGGGCCTGATCTGGCTGTCCTGTGCCTGTCCTGGCTGTCCTCGTGCCTGTCCTGTCTGTCCTAGCTGTTCTGGCTGTTCTGAGTGCCTTGTCTGTCCTTTCTGTCCTTTCCTAATTTTTGCGGAAAATACTACTATATAGTTTAGACTTTGAAGTATCTTCAAAGGTTCCAGAGGGTCCTTTGGGGTACTTCTTAGTTTTTCAATTTTAAAGTTGGCGCTTTAACCCGAAAAATATGTCTTTAAAAAACCTAAAAAAATTGTTGAAAACATAATCTTTCGAAATATTCGTAATGTATACTTCAACATTAACTAATGATAATACACTGTATGAAAAGTAAAAGGTTTTACAAAATTATTAACTGCTCTAGTAGCATTTCCTTTTCAATGAAATACTTGTACGATTTCGCACCGTTATAATTCGGTATTTACAACACAAAATTGTGTGACGCGTCGCCGAGAATTTCAATCAGCCTCTTCCTAGTTAGATCACAAATCATGATAACCTCATCTTTCTTATTTCCATGTCGTAGCCTAGCAAAACGGGGTCCCTTCATTTGCTGCGTCTCCATGAAATTTCAAAGCACATAGAAAAATACTAATTAGCGAGATTCTTAAATGGCATACAATGGATTTCGCAATTAAGTAATTGCCAGCGAACAGGAGGCTCTCCAATCAAGGGAGTATCTCTTTCTGATTGCTTATTACGAATGACAGGCAATGAGGAAGAGACAGATAGGGAACGAGAAGAGGAAGGACGAAGAGGACGAGGAGGAAGATAAGGTTAATAAAGGTAAAACGAGAAAACTCCGGCTGCATCTGAAAAGATCTGACGAACTGACTCGAGAGGAGGATTCCCGTAGCTAAGGAAACGAGGGATGACTTTTGCCAAATTGTTGTTCCTAATGAGAAAACTGTGAATATTCGAAGTGCACCGGGGGACTCCGATTCACTCTTTTACTATCTTCTTCCTGGGACGAACTATATACATTTAACTTTCGCGAATTCTCTGACAACTCGTTCACGGAACTATCGTCAAAAATCGTCGGACGAATCGGTTGACTTTCTTGCGAAACTGATCGACTTTAGGGAAGAGGTGGGACGACATGTCCATTAAGAAATGAAACAAACCGCGGGTTCGACTTGACGGTCGTCTCGATGGGATCACTTTTACGAAACAGTCGGAGATACAGAAAAAGTTCTATTCTGCAACTGCGGAGAATTATTTAAAATGCTATTACTCGATTGTTTAAGTGTATTTATGAAATTGGTAAAAGTTGCGAATGAAAATTAGAAGGAAGATTTTTTATTAAAATTACGGATTTGAATTCTTTCTGTAATGGAGGATGTAAAAGGGGTAGAGTGTTTAATCCCTTGTCTGACAATTTCATTTTGAAGTTTTGGACGTAAATATACTATTTAATTTTGCATTGCAATGGATTAATTTCAAATGTTTAGGTTATTACTAAATGTATCAGTTTATGATCGAAAGTGACTTGTGTCCTTTAAGTGGTTCTCCGTATATTTGCTAACCGCATCAATGTTTAAATAAATTTATTAGAAATGCAAGAATCTAAAAACGGTTAGGATAATATTAAAAATGAAATCCTGTATAATTTAAAGAATAATATTAACCTCTTATTATTTTTCTCAGGTTCTCTTGCAATATTATTCTACGCCACGGTATTCTCATTAAATGTTTATTCCTGAAAAAATGAAGGAAGTAAATGTAAACGTTTGTGGATTAATTATAATATTTCTTTCTCCGTTTTTTCACTTTATCAAACTTTCAAAGTTTAATAATCATTGTTAAGTAAACTCAGCGGCCTCACTTCCAGTGCACTTTACCTCGAAGATATCCAAATGCAAATTCCGCTCTAATAAAAGCATAAATGCAAAAATGAAACGAATCCAAAATTTCACGCAACGGTGAAATTTGTTTAACGGCACAAACCTTACGGAATGAACTGTAAATTTGTATAATTCTACATTCAACATTTATCGCATACAAAATTTCCCCACGATTCTCGAACGGTTTGCCTTTCATTTTTCGTTTAAACGCACTCGGCTCGTGCAACGTTTTCTTTTTTTATTTACACTTTTATTTCACTATAAATTCAACGCAATGAATTTCCATCGTTCGCCACGCAGTGCGTGTTATTTTCATATTATTTTTTCTCCGACAATCGAACACCGTGAAAATGGTGTCTTCCGTATGTTTTTCTGGCTGAAAAAAAAAACAACTGGAGGAATAATTATTTCCATGGGAATCCTTCAAGCTGGGAATTTTGTGTTTTAGGATTCATCGTTTGATACGACTTCAATGCGATTACACTCGCGTTTACCTGTGAACGTTAGATTTACGGTGATCGATTACCCGTTCGCCAACAGAAAATTGCTGCTCGGCGACGGCTTTGCACACAGAATGGAAATTACGCGGCTCTCTCATTAGGTGATTGATACGATCGAATATAACGCTCGAATTCGAGATTCCGTCAAAGTAGAACGCGAAAATGCGATCTACATTTACAATTGGCCGATGTACCTTCCCTTACGAGCTGCAATTACACGATGAAATGATAATGAGGGAAACGTATATCATTATTTACATGTGAGTTTCATGGTGTACGAAATTGTTCGGGGATTTTCTGTATTTTCAAAATAATGAAAATAGTGGAAATCTTTTTGGCGGCTTGTTAACACCAAAAATACCGACGATATATCTACTATATTTAGGTGTACCGAATAAGTACTTTGGAAAAAGGCGAATCAAGAAGGTGAAAAAGATGATCGATTAAGTAATTTAGGTTTTAGAAGATGGAATATTTAATGCGTGACTTCCTTATCAATTTAGAGAGTTTTTAGAATAAATTGGCAACCGGCTTGGTAGGTTTAGTGTTAATGGAGTTGCTGAGAATGTTGAAATAATTATATTATGGTCTTCAATTATTTTATTCTTGAAGTAGCGAAAAATTGTGCTTAATGATAAACCTATTAAATATGAGAAAATTAAATAAAGATGAAAGAAAGATTTGCGTGAAGAACATTGAAAATTATAGGAATCGCAGTGCAATAAATTTAGTGTTGAAGAAATGTACGATCTACATTCCTTAATTGATTTAACGTTCCAAAACATTCCGGACTGTTATGATTTTCAAGAATTTCCGAATAACGCTCAAAGTAATTCGAAACTTGTTAACACAAGTTGTAATTTCAACAAACGAGACTCTCTTTGTTGTTTGACGTTGGGAGTACAAATTAATTTAAAACGTCACCCGGAGAGAATAAAGTAAATTAAAAGGGAGTTACAGAACAATAGGCTGATACTGAAGTCGATAATGGTATCACCAAAGTGGCGACAGATTGTCGATAAAAAATGTCAGCTGCAGGGCACAAAGTGTAAAAAATTGCACAACAGAGATATCGAAGTGTATTCGTTATTTATTACATTACATTTTCCCATAGATTTCAACATATGTCTTCTCCGCCATATATTTTTCATTCCTGCCCAATATAATTACAACTTCCTTTAGTATTTAATTTTCCTAAAAAATTGTATTGGTCAAAAATATCGTTTTATTTATGGTGTCAAAATTAATTAAATTAGTAAGTTTCAGAAGGAACTTGTAAAATATTCATTACAAATGCGAGCAAATATTTATCATACTGTGCACTTTGCAAAATGGTACATGCAGTATGAAATATATTGCATGTAAAATAATAATATGCAGTTACAAAGCATCACTGCGTACTGTCAAGTTTTCTTTGCGAATTTCTCACTTTTCACACACGTTAGTTCCACTTTTCCAAAAAGATTCTCCTTCGTGTTCCTTTCATCTTTCTGCTTGCCTGACTCTGACTCTTGCGTCATTCTTCCTGTCGGATAATAATCAACCCTCTTTGCTCTCTTCCACGTTAAGCTCCCTTCTTTATTTCAACAAAAATCTTTCGTTTGCCCTATCCACCAACATTTTTCTATCGTAATGCCATATTTCTCGAGCAGGAAACAACGTTCAATCCAGTACAGATAAAACAGAAGTGAGTGAAAGAGGAGAAAGAAGTGGATGAAGAAGGCGGAGAAGTTCGAGTAAAAGGCGAAGTAGAAGAAGGAGGTGGATGATGAAAAAGGAAAGAAACCGGAAATAATAGTGGCGTTCGTGTTTCCTTTGTAAAATGGGTTATCCGTTTCTTGAAAATGGAACGATTGTCGGGAAAATGTCAAGGGATATATCTTCACATGAAATACTGTATTTCCTGATCTATAACGTCGTTTTCATTACCTTCCATTTTCCTCGCCTGTTTCATCCCTGTCCTCCCACACTTCTCTCGCGTTTCTCCCGTCGAACTTTGTTATTTTATTATACTTTTTTACGCGTCTACCTTCGTTTATACTTCCTCCGTGATATCTCAATTTGAAGAATTCCTTCCGGTGAGAAGATATCTATATTAACCGATCGCCGTGTTATCGTTTCCGTCCTTCCGTACGAAGACGATCCTCCGTTCGCGATTCGTCGTTTTCCATTTGATATTCGAGCAAGAAATGCCGGCATTTTTCACTCGTTAACGTAATTAATACGAGGATAAATGTTTAATCGAGTATTTGGAAAAAAAGGGAAAAGAATGTCTTCCTTCGTTTATTGGCTACTTCCTTTACATTTTCCGCTCTCGGCTCTTCAATTCGTCCTTTTAGAAAGGAGTCCTCTCTTTCGACGCTACCCTCCATTATTATCCGAGACTTCCACTTCGTCATTCTTCTCTCTCTCTCTCTCCTGGCAAATAATGACCGACCCTACGTTCTTTTCCTCCTCAGCCGGAGACGCGTTTGTCTTCTTGTAATTTTGCGCGAGACTTTAAGCAACAAATGTCGGAAATGCTATGCTACACTCGTTAGCGGGTACTGCCACACAAATGTATTTAATGAATATTGTATCTCTTATCTTGTATAATACAAATGATGAATAAAGTATTTGTTAAATTGAAAACTCTTGTACACTTTATTATGCGCTACCTTTGTTCCATACACCAAAATTCCTTATTTCCTACAAATACCCAGCGAGCGTATCATAGATATAAGTTCTTCAGTACGGTATAAGTCGATTTGAGCAGCGCAGTCAAACAAGTGATACGAGTCAACGGCAAGCCAGAAATCTCAAAACTTCTTCTGAGATATTATTGGTTTACTCCACTTAAGAACTTAGCAAATTTTTCAAGGTCAAATTTGAGCTTGCAAGCACATGCGTGATGGCTCATACTAAAAAAGCTCATTTTAGGCGAAGTAAATTTGGAATTTTACCCGGAAAATGGCTCATAAGCTCAACTCTGTGCGCTCATAGCTCAAAATTTGAAATTTACTCCGTCTAAAATGAGCTTTTTTAGTATGAGCCATCACGCATGTGCTTGCAAGCTCAAAACAAATGTCGGAAATGCTACCGTTGTTATTTGACTAATTAAGAAAATTTTACGGAGAGAATTTTCAAA
The DNA here is from genome assembly GCA_963989415.1 of Cerceris ruficornis. Taxonomy (NCBI): domain Eukaryota; kingdom Metazoa; phylum Arthropoda; class Insecta; order Hymenoptera; family Crabronidae; genus Cerceris; species Cerceris ruficornis. The sequence continues at coordinate 10,250,339 of OZ022527.1, forward strand.
TTCTCAAAGGATAATTCCGTCGTGATTTTAAAAGACTTTCCGCGCTTTTCACGTTTATTAATGGTGCGTTGAAATAATTTAATTTTGAAAGGTACCAGGTGAGAGCGTTTATTCGTTAAATATTTATCCGGGATGGAATCTCAAAGATTCCTCGAATACTGATGGAGCCTCTGGGCGGGATTATTTTAACGGTTATTGTAATTAGTAAAATTGCATCTTGATGTTCTTGGAAGATTAAACGGATAAGCGAGTAAAACACCGACGTCGTTTCAGAATTAAAATATGCTATATTATAATTTCTCTGCTGAAGCTTGGGTTTCAATTAGATAATCCGACACTCTCCTCGGACAAAGAAGCTTCGAACAAGCCGACCAGATTAGTTGGTAAGTCGTTATCCCGAAACCGACCAGGATAACGTTAAACAAGACAAGTTTTCAACAACGATAATTCAGCTGGCAAATATTTGTAGCAGCACTCCGCGAAACGTGTCGCGAAATTCGAAATTCTTTGCCAAATGTACGGTATAAAAATTGTGTTTCAAACTTCCATTTAGAACTGCCAATTTAACTTGTCATATAAAAACTTTGTAAGCTGCGGGTTGTGATTTTTTAATAGAACGAAAAGATAGAAAGAGTCCGACAAAACGAAAGAGCAAAAAACATTTGAAATGCACTGCTGAAAGCTGGTCGGTAAAAAATGAGTAACCACACGTAATAATTCACCAGAAATTCGTATTTTCGACGAATCTCCAAATTATATATCTATTCATAATTCCAGTCGAAAAAAATGTAAACGTGTCGCCTGAAATCCAAAAAAAGAAACAAAGTAGTACCACTTCTCGTATTACAGTAGATCTACGGACGTCGTGAAACTTTTATTTATAAATATTTCTCACATTTATAGAAAAGCAGTAGAGGAAATATTTCAAGTGTATCTTATAATACACAAATGAATTAACCAATTATCAGCTTTGCCGCCAGATCCCTCTTTTTTTAAGTACTTATTTAATGCTTTAAATACTACTGACAAATATATGCGCTTAAAGAAGCAATTTTGCCATAATTTTTCGACGCATATACGCACAGTTAGAGTCGAAATATTGAAGTATTAGGGGAACCGGAAAGTAATGTTTTTTTTTATGTTAAATTCAAACGAATAAATTTGTAACAAGTGTTTATTTTTAATGAATTTTAGTATGCAAATTTACAATGCCGGATCGATAAAAATCAATTGGTGTTTGAGCAAAATACCTGGAGAAACGACATTACTTTCCGGTCCCCCTAACATGATGGCACAGATAGTAATTTGCAAAATGCAAAAATTTGAAAGTGATGCAATCTCACTTCTTAGAAAAGTGCATTTAAGATGCTTTTACCTAAACTTACGTGTCTGCCTTTCGCATTTCAAATGGCAGAGTAAACAGAATAAAATATCCTTCATGATCTCGTCCAAAAAGGTTCAACCGTTGCATGTTATAGCATGAAAGCTTTTACAGGAACTCTTAAATATCTCCGCACAAGAAGAAAGAGACGTGTACCACTTTCGAATGTAACTGCTCATATTTAACTATAACAAATTTAACGCCCGTAGATCCACTGTTAAAGATAATCCCCCAAAGTCCAAGCTCGAGAATCGTGCAATTTACGATTACCATTTCCAGCGGCATTATGTCCGAAATGAAAATTTACACTATTTTAACGCCTTTACATTTGCGTTTGCATTTTTAACGAATAACACCGTACCACACTTTTCCACGTTTCCCGGCTACATTATCATGAATTCTCCTCGCTATTCCTCTCCTTTCTAGCGGACAATGACCGACCCTACGTCGTCTCTCTTATCCTATCCTTCAGCCAAGACGTTCTACCCGCTCCCTTTTTCCAATTTCTGCAACCGAGCGCACATTTCACGTCGGCCCGCTCTTCGCGAGTACGTATGTCGTCGGGAATACATAAGGTTATTTGCATGGGACGTAATTTCGCGACTGTGCAATCCCATTGTCTATCGTGCCACCTTAATTGGACGTTTCGCTGAGTAAATCCACGAGTTGCCGGTAGATAATCCTAATTAGAAGGCGTTCGGTTAATTTCGCGAAGGCGATACTTCAACTACACGACGATTAACCGTACAACTACCGAGGTAATCAAAGTGATTGGTTCTCAGCTTTTTTTGTCAAATTCACGCACATAGTACTTGAAAAAATGAGTAAAATAAATGTAAACGTTTGTGGATTAATTATAATATTTCTTTCTCCGTTTTTTCACTTTATCAAACTTTCAAAGTTTAATAATCATTGTTAACACTAGGTTTACGGATGCCGTCAAATTGATGCGTTCTTACTTTTTTGATAAATATTTCTCAAATATATAGAGAAGAGGTATAGTAGATATTTTACGTGTATTTTACAATACAAAAATTACTTAACGAATTATCAGCTTTGCCGATTGATCCCTCTTTTTCCAAAGTCTTTATTTAATATATTGCAGTGTAACAGATTTCAGTACCGTAAACCTAGTGTTAAGTAAACTCAGCGGCCTCACTTCCAGTGCATTTTACCTCGAAGATATCCAAATGCAAATTAGAAGGCGGTCGGTTAATTTCGCGAAGGCGATACTTCAACTACACGACGATTAACCGTGCAACTACCGAGGTAATCAAAGTGATTGGTTCTCAGCTTTTTTGTCAAATTCACGCACATAGTACTTGTACTGTAAAAATATGAAAGTGGTCATTTAAACGTTTCTCCGTTTGTTTTATATTTCAACTTTAACTGCTTGCAGTTATGCTGCTGCGAAATTACAGTTTTATGCCTCGAGAAAATACGGCTACGTTTACTGAAAGAAAAAAGTTTCTTTTCTTAACGACTCGCTTTTGTTTTGAAATTGAATCGGGTTAAAGAATTTTCATGCGAGTTTTTTCACAAATTGAATCGAACAATACAGAACCATCGGAAGTTTCCCAACGGCCGGAAACGAGGTCTCGAAGGTGCGAAAGCAGATGGTCCCATCCTTTTACTTGGAAGGAAATCCTGTGTGTATTTTATTTATGTACTATCCACGATTTTTCACCTTCCAGATACCAGATATCGTCTGCCGGAGATAACTAATCCGAGAGGATAGAATTACGGGAGTCGACGAGAACTTAATTACACTTGCTGATTCAATTACCGAAGTCTTTGTTCAGCGTGTCCGATGAAAAATTTAGATAAATCAACGCACGCTTAGTACGCTGAGATCGTGGAAATTATCGATAATTAAGTCGTCTCGAGACTTTATTTAATCATCGCCACGAATAAATATGAAAACGCGAATTGTTTTTACTCGCTAATTATTATTCTTAATACGATCAGATATTAACTTTGTTATAACTGTCCATGCTCCATAAATCATTCATAAACCTGTTGCATTATTTATATAATGAAATTATATATGTTTTTAAATGTTTTCTCGACTTTCATTGCGATGCATATTTAATGTGGCATATTATTAATATTTCATTTAATTACAGTACCACAGAGACAGCCGATGAAAGAGTTTATTATGTAGAAATTATCTGGAATTATCTTTTTCCTAGCTTTGAGAATCTTCAAATATTTCGGATTTTAAGTACGTTAATACTTTAGTTCAGTGCGCATTTAAATCAAGGGGATGAACGATTCCGAATTTCTGAGAAACTGCTATTTTTCATTTAAAAAGGAGATAAAATAAAACTACAGACAAACAACTACTAAATAAACTAATTACTATTTACTTTTATATCACCAATTCAATCTTGCAATACGAAATAAAATAAAACGGCGTAACTACTCCCTTCTTAACACTAGAACTACCGGCGGTAAATCTACTATATTTAAATATATTAAATAAGTACTTTGAAAAAAGAGGAATTCAGAGGTGGAACAGATGATCGATTCGATAATTTATGTGTTATAAGATGGACCAAGAATATCTATTCTATGACTATCCTATAATCTTGGAGAATTTTTGGAAAAAAATGTGCACCAGTCATTTTGACTGGTTTGGTAGTTCTAGTGTTAAAATAATTAAGAATATATATTAACTACAGCCCTAAGAGCCTAAATTCTCTATTAATGTGGCTAATTTCAAATCCGCATTATTACTTAATTTCACCCAGTACAATATTCTCCCATTATTTCCAATCCCACTTAACCTGACAGAACAATTAACATCCCCTGAAAAAAGACACCAAATAATATACAGAACGAAACTAAAAAAAGACGCCTCAAAGAGATTCAACCCCTCTGTCGAGAATCTCGTCTCCGAAGAATCACCCCGTGCAAAAGCATCGTAAGAATTTATTCTTTCGAGTATCTCAATTCCGCAAGCCACAAATCTTTCCTCGAACACACCCATGGAGTTTCAGGAGATCCCGGTCATTACGATACGGAATACCCTCGTCAGTAGTCCTTGCTACCCTTCGACTGACGTATCCTGACCCCTGCCAGCATCCTCGTTCGTTCCTGTCTCGCGAGGATTCAGGATTCCACCTATGCTAGACGTGCTTCTCCATCGATTCGAAAGTGTCTTCGGATCCCGAAATCGAAAGGGATGAACAGATCGTGAGGGGATCCCTTGAAGATCGCACTAAATCCAATTACCTCGAGGCTTCTTTCGGGGGTGATGTATACGAGCGCGATTCGAGGCGGAGGAAAAAATCACTGCGCGATCAGAGAGCAAGTGAGAGCGAAAGAGAGAGGAAGAGAGCGAGTTAGAGGTAGACAGAGAAGTACAGAGTGAGATAGAAACTCATAGAGGGAAAATCAGAGAGAGAGGGAGACCCAGAGGAAGGGAGAAACTCAGAGACAGGGAAACGCAGAGAGAGAGGGAAGCTTAGAGAGATGGAAACTCAAAGAGAGAGACAAATTCGGAGAGAGAAACATAAAGAGAGCGAAAGAGAGATCTAAAAAGAAAGAGACATTTACAGAGAAAGAGAGGTCCACAGAGAAAGAGAGGTCCACAGAGAAAGAGAGGCCTCCAGAGAAAGAGAGGTCCACAGAGAAAGAGAGGTCCCTAGAGAAAGAGAGGTCCACGAAGAAGTGGTCCACAGAAAAAGAGGAAGCAGAGAGAAGTCCAAAGAGGAAGAGGGAGAGAGGAAGCACGGGGGTGGCTCTTCTTCGCGATCTTATAAATCGAACGGATAATTTCGTGGAGTGGCGAGGCGTGTTGGGAATTACCGAGGGAATCTGCCGCTGACGGCGTATTTCGGATACGATTTCCGAAAGGTGCTAATCTGACGGGGAGTTAGGGCGATTAAGAGAAACGAGATCGGGAGTCGCGCTGTTGCGAATTGTGGAATTTTGAGGTGTCAGAAACTCGTGGTTTTGGAGTGAGTGGATGTGACGTGTTGAGATACTGCATCAACTATGATTTTCTGAAGGTAGTTGGTTTGAAGAGCTGTGAAAAATGATGTTTTGAATTACAATAATTTTGATTATATCTTTAAAATTCGCCCTCTACGAAATTTAAGCACTTAACAGAGATCTATTTGATCGTAAAAATATAAATGGGACAATGTAAATTGTAATACTGTAATTTAAATATTTTTTTAATAGTTTTATCTGCTGTGAGCGTATATAGGATTGTGACGACATTAAATAAACAACTAAAAGTTATTTGAGTGTAATATCGACATTTTTTCTGCATTTACTTTGAGGTCTGTCCGAAGTTTTCGAATACTTGGAATCATAAAATTGGAAATACCATTCGTCTAGCAGAGGCGATGTATTTTAAATTGGCATTGCAGAAAGTCGATAACAACAGGAAGAATTTCCAATTTTCCAGAAATATTAAAACAATTTTCGATCCGGCGATTTCGAACTAAGTTCCACGAGAATTTGAAACGAACGCTGGAAAACACGGAACGTATGGAAAATATACCGGCATAGCACAGAGTAAATGCCATCAAAATGTGAAAACAAAAATTCGAAAACAGAGTATTCCAAAATTCCAGTCAATAACTGATATTCTGCAATTTTTCAGAATGTAAATTCCCCTCGTGTTAAACTTCATTTAAAACTCGCTGTTTTCCTACTTTCAGATTACCTATAGAATCTTGATAATTCGCTTCTTATATCCAAAACTGTATGCCGGTTTCCAATAATGGACTATAATCGAATTATTTTCATTCTTCATGATCCTATATCCATCGTCAGAGGATAGTTAAATAATCTTCATCTATTTCAGAACCGGAATTTCGTTACAAAAGTTTCTTCCTTTCCTCTTTCCAACCAGGCGAGCATTAAAAAATAAAAAACACTCAAATAATCTCAGTAATTCGGTTATGGCATCCAATACTGTCTGAATATTGCCAATAACCGACTATAATTTAATAACATCCACTTTTCAGAAGTGTACTTCTACTCAGAACTCTCTTTCACTCTATTTCAGATCTTAATCTTCATCAAAAAATCCTCCGTAACTCTTTCCATGATACCATATATTTCAAATAAAAATTAAAATTATCATCTAATGCTCCCTCCAGATCGCTAATCTAATAATTTTAACTTTTCACAATTCTGCATCTGTCCTCAATGACAATGAAAATTTCCTACCAAAGCACCGCCATTCAATTTTACAATTTTCCCGAAAACTGCTGCGTTTCTATTTCTCAATTTCCCCGCACACTATCGCGAATATTCCCATTTTCTAATTTTCCCGCTAACTACGGCGTTTGCATTTTCCAATTTTCGCGCAAAGTATGGCGTTTCCATTTTCCAATTTTCCCGCAAACAACGGCGTATCTCTCTTCCAATTTTCCCGCAAACTACGGCGTTACCATTTTCCACTTTTCCCGCCAACCGCGGCATTTCCGTTTGCCATATTAACCGGTCGTTTATTTCCCTAAAAAGACGATACAGCAATCTCAACAAGTCGCTCGTCATTCCGGACACTTTATAAAGGACCAAGGCTCCGGTGCACCGTACACAAGACGTTACTTAACGATCTAAACCCAAGATTCCCGGCGTCGATCATCGTTAAGGCGATAAGACGCTTTCACTTAACTTAATCCGCGCAGGTAACGGGGATTAAGGTGAACTAGTTCGTTAAGAGTGAATACTGCCACCACATTGGGGTAGACGGGAAGACTGGACGGGGTGCATTGTGCTCTCCAAAGTGTTTTAAAATATTTCACCACCTTAACGCCACCAACTTTATTCACGTTGCTTCACGCGGCGGGAATTTATTCATAAACTGTTTGTAAAGCGAATAGAACTTTTTGCTACTTTTGTGAAGGAAAAGGATTAAATCGTATACGCTGCAGTTTGAGAAGTGCTTTAGGAGTTTTATGCTTGGAATTTCTTTTTTCTTTGAAGGGTAAGTAATTATGATTTTAAAATGTTCGACTTTTTGTCATTTTACTGGTTTGCTGTAGGTGCAACAATTAGTGAATGTGGTGTAATAGGTTGATGAGGTCTCATAGCAGTGATTAGAGTCTGTATTGATAATTAGTGTAATCTGTTATCAACTCGATGAAGATATTAACACGTTGAATGCCATGGGGGACGCCGGTGACCGGCACTGTTGAATTCGATGAAGTTTCTTATGATTTTTAAATTGCGATACTCACGGATGTGCTAATATATTCAATATTAAAATATTACTGTTAGAAAATTGAAGCATTGCTGAGTATATAACTGTTCTTACTTTTAACATTTCTATTCAATAAAGATGTGATTTTAATAGAAACAGTTTCAGTTCGGTGGAAATACTGAAACTAGCGAAATACGGGTGGCATTCAACGTGTACGATTTGTTTTGTGCCTGCCTCCGCTATAATTCAGAATTTAATTGCTAAAATAAAAATTGATCGGTGATTCCGGATATATCGTATGATTTAACGCAATATTAATGTTATAGAAATAATATTATCGCGTCGCGTCCCATTAATTTTTTTAATTTGATCAATTTTGCAAAATATGAAAATTTCCTATCCAATTTACCTCATCACGTGTGTCACTCGTAATTATAGGGCAAGGGGTTAAAGGAAAAAAATAGGAACCAGTCATTTTGGACTACCTTTGCAATTTCACTGTTAAAAGCACAAACATTCAAAGATAAAACCAGCAACTCCACAAATCAGTTTCGAGAACAATCAGGAACTACGCGCCAGAGATAATACGAAAATAACGAACAAACGGAACTCGTATCTCGCCACGTCAGTTTCTCTATGCGGATAAGAAGACAGCAAGAGGGAAAAAAGATCCAACGCATCCTCTCAGCGCAGTCCAAACTTGCGTCGCTGCAACGAGGGCACCGGAAACTCCGACGGTTGCTTTTATTTAACATTTTTCGCGACTGTCATTAGTACGCTCGAGTGTTTCCCCTCCCGTTTCGCGAGTCAAAAATTACTAACGCGGTTTACGGAAGCACAGCTTCGTCCGCCATTCCCGCGAGTTTTACGATCGCTTAACTACCGGCTAATTTCCGTGTCCGTGGGCTTACGTGTAGTAATGCACCGTTCGTTACGCCCCGGGAACCTCAAGTGGGTCTACGAAAGAGCCAACTTTGCACTAACATTCGGTCGGTGCATTCTGCTCCTCAGGAGAGAGAGGGAAAAAAGGGAGCACTTTCGCAAAACTGATGACGAATAGATAAGGGAAGATAACTAGCCCTTAATCGGGACTCGGGTAATTGCTTTGGCGAGTAAACGAATGCTTGGCTGAGATAACGTTTTTTTCTACCGACAGTTTTACACCTGCAGGATTTTAAAGGTTGGCTGGAGAGTTTGTGAAATTGAATTATTTTTTTTACGGCATAGTGGTCACGTGTTTGGGGGTAACTGAGTTTTAGGGGTGGTGGTTTAAGTACGACTGATGTTTAATTTTTGAAACGGTGGTAAATTGGTTTTTGAAGATTAACCCCTTGGCATACGACTTCTTTTGCGACTGCTCCCGCTATAATTGAAAATTAAATTGCTAAAATAAAAATATGTTAGCTATTTCTGATATATTTTAGAATTTAACGCAATATTAATAACATAGAAATAATATTATCGTCTCGTGTTCCACTGATATTTTTAATTTGATAATTTTTGAGAAGCTTCAAGATTTCACTTGTTTGTAGGGCAAAGGGTTAAAGAAGGGGATAATGTAATTTGTTAGAAGATGCGACGATCATTGAGATGCAATAGTTAATGAACAGGGTGAATACCGTTGGGGTTAATGATTACTAGCGCTGCTGAACTCATGAAATGTGTTATAATTCTTATACGATAATTTTCAAGAATTTGTTAATACATTCAAGATTGACAAAGTAATGTAAAGTATGTGAAGTATTAATTAATATACAACCACTTTTTCCATGGACGTTTCTACTTTCCAAATAGACGATTTTAATAAAGGAAGATTTAAATTTAATGGACAAAGTATTGGACAAGTAACGGACAAACAAACAAAGTATTGATTCTTTGAAAAGTAGTGTTCCTTGTTCAAACTGTTTGCAGCTGATGATCAGAAATTGATGTTCTTGAGGTAGTATAGTCGGAAAGACAATAAATATATCGTTCGCGAAGCCATCATCTAATTTTCGTGCAGAAAAATCGCATGATGCAGGCTGCGCGAGCTGTTCTTGGAGAGCTAGAAACGAGTCCGCGAAAAAGCCAATTTTGTCTTATTCCGACGCGGTAATTTTGCTTGGGGAAAAAAGTCAAGGCAATAAAGGGTTTCCAATATAGCGTTTTCCGATAAAAGCTTCCAAATAACAGTATCACGATTTGGTCTGTGAAATTCCTTCGGTCAGCAAAAAAGACGACAATAAAATCCCCGTCGTGTAGTTTTCGCTTCTGTCATGCGACCTTAATAATATCACAGCAGCTTTAAAAAAATCTCGTTCGACAAAAATCAAAAATGGAAAGAATGATTGATTAAGTAATTTATATTGTAAGAATATCTACTCTACGGCGCTCCTTCAAACTTAGAGAACTTTGAAAAAAAATTAGCAACAAACCATTTTAACTGCCTTGGTAGTTGCAATGTTAAAATGATCTAAACTAACACGATAAAAGAAACAACTTTCCCCTTATTTCCACAATATTATAAAACAGTGAAACGACATTATTCAAATAAAAAATTCAACCGCGCAACCCCTTGACTCAGAACAACTAATAGCATTGTCATCCGAAGGCAACATTGGTCATCGAACACCAACAAAATTACCTAAATCATTAAGAAATTCCTAAACAGTTTACTCAGGACATCTTGAATCTGTGAACGTAGTTATCAGCGAAAGAAAAGATCATCGAGAATCGGTAACCACAGTTAAAACTGATCACCGGATCGATGCGTAACCGGCCGATAAAAATTTTACATTCCTAGATGGCAAACGAAGTGGAGCATCGAGGAGGTCATCGATGTTCACGGCAGACTTTGCACTGGCCCTTTTTAACTGGAGCACACAGAGAGTTCCGGTCGGCGAGTCGATAAAAGCTCCGCAAATATCGCAGCAAGTGAGGGTTAACTGGTTGGTTCCACTTAGCCTGCAACTTGCATACTCAACAGCACTGGAATCAGAAGTAGAAACAACACGGCTCATCCGCTTATCGCGTTGTAAGCACCGACGTATTGCCGAGCATACGAAATTGCTGCAATTAATATTTCCGTGTCGACGGGTAGCCAATAAATTTCTCATCCCATCGTGGACAATGTATTTGCAAATAATTTACGTGCGCCGATCGTACGATGAGTTTCGTTGAAACTGTACGAACGGCAAAAACTGTTCGGACTCGTCGTTAATTGAGATGCAATAATTAAGGAAATCAATGCTCGACGATTGAAGCTTCGTCGCTTTATCATTTATACGGTGGAAAGTAGGATAGTCAGGAGGAGCATTCTACGATTAATTATTCTTTGGCGAGTATCGAACTTCAACTTTAGAAAACTACTAGTGAATATGAAACGAAACGAGGTATTGGAAATTTATGGTGAATACTATTTCGATAACAGCGTTTCGTCGATAGTACATTGTGTGGTATAATACCCATAGAGAGACGTCTCCCCATAGAGATGCGTGACGTATCGTAGGCAAAAGGGAAAGAAGGCGCTCGGTATGAGGCACGGGGTAAGAGGAGAGTGTCGTTCGCACCGCCTGCCCCACCTTATTGGTCCTTGAAACCTGTGATCGACCAATGACAACCGAAAACAAAACACTTCTTTCGTCGTTCCCATGACGACGCGACGAATGTGCGGCTCTTTAGGCCAATCACGTGTTAGAATCGATAATGACGTCAAAACGAGGGTTGTCTCTATTCGTCAGGCGAATTAGAACAAACCAGAGGCCAGAGGACTTCTCTTGTCTTTGCGGACGGTAGGAAAGAAGTGGAGGAGATCGTCATTTCAAGAGGTTGCGTCTCGCGACGCATAATTACAGATAGATTCATTTTAGAGACCCAGTTAGAGGCTCACACTCTTTTAAACACCACTAGACACCTTTGATTATTTATATATTGTTTGTTTGATTTTGTATTTTATTTTCGTTCATATTTACTCAATATATTAGGGAGACCGGAAAGTAATGTCGTTTTTCTACATTTAATTCAAGGGAATAAATTTGTAACAAGTTTTTATTTTTAATGAATAATATTAACACTCCCGTTATCAACAATCTTTTGCCATATAGTGTGCAAATTTTCAATGCCGGATCGATACAAATCAATTGGTTTTTGAGCAACATATCTGGAGAAAAGACATTACTTTTCGGTCCCTCTAATATATATACTATTTATTATTATATATCAATCATTAGTGTGTGTGTTATTGTTAATTATTTAAAATCATTACGGATCCCGACAACATCCCCCACTTAGTTTTATCCACGCCTACACATTAGACATTCAAATTCTACCCTTACCCTTTCTAATTATTTAATCGAAACCTACTACAATTTTATGTATCGAAATGCACAGCAAAGTAGCCGCAAAGAGCCGATATCAAAAACTAGAAATCCCTCCTACCTCAAGTTACTTCAAACCATCAAGAGATAACCAAACATACAAACAGAATAAAAAGCAACACAAATTACTATAAAAAAAAAAAACGAAATGAAACATTCGCGAATAAAAAAAAAACGTTACACCAAAGCAGAGAAAAATATTGCTGAAACGTCATACAGGCAGAACGGCCATCCCATTTCCCACAAGAAACATTCATCGTAACGAGGAGCAAATTGAGTTCGGATAAGCAAGCCGGAAGTTACGAGGGCAGAGAAATGACTTCCCCTTTAACCGAGATCAAAAGCGATGCTAATTATCGGCTTTCCAAGCCGTACTCGCCGTGTCTATCTACTTTCTCGCGTCGTCCAGTTCATTCCATGGGGGATATCTTTCCAGCACCGGAATAGGTTTACGTCGCTGGCCATTTCGTGCACTTCCCCGGCACCTCTGCGGAAGAGGTTTCGGATCCCGGAGGAAGCGCGGACCCTGCCACAATGGCGAGTCCGCGAATGGATTCCTGGCTTGCACAATGGGGGAATGCACGGTGATCGTTATGCATTCGCGGCGCGATTTGGCTGCTACGCCAACTTATTTCTTCCGGCCAGGAACTGTTCAAAAGCGCCTCTTCTAGGTGAGACTCCTCTTTGCCCGAAATTGCTCTTCTGTTTCGCGAATGAGTTTCCACGCTGCTACCCCTAGCACGCTGGTTCGCAGATATTTAGTTTACTTGGCCTCTGGTTAGAGGAAGTAAATTGCCATGGTAGCAGGGACGAGATGTGGGTATTTTTAGTGGGACTTTTTCAAGATATCTTTCACCCATAAGGGATGATTCTCGCATCGGTGATTGTGATTTTAGCGATGTTTTTGGGGGATGTGGAATATCGTTTGGTTTTTATTCGACGGGTGGGTTAGCTTTTGGTTGGCAAATATTTCGGATGGAAATGTATTTGCTATGAGAATTATCTATCTGCTTGTTTTTTGACGTTCTATCGGGGTTGGTTTTTACTAGTTTTACGATTTGCGGATTATACTTTTGGACTTTAACTGTTATCTTGTGTTTTTCGGGGATTCATGGTTTGTTTGATGATATTTCTTGTATTATATTTTCAGCATGAAAATAAGACATAAAATATGGAATGTAATAATTGCGGAGAATTCGTATAGCGTTATATTTAAAATAAAATGAGATAAAATGTTGCAAACTCTGAAACGAAAAGTTTCGAATAAACTAAACACGATATGTTAAATTGCGGGCATCCGATACGGCCTTAAGTTTGAAATTAAAAAAATATGATATAAATTGTTGCAAATTATGGAATGAAAAGTTATATATAAATTAAGTACGAAGTGTAACAACTGAAGGGAGCTGGCATAGTGGCTGATATGTCCTTATAAGCTCGAAATTAAATAAAATTGCGAGCTTATCTTCAATTGTTTCAGCTTCGGAAGATCGATAAGTTAAAAGTCTTTGCTCTCTTTTAAGTGTTTTGTTTTCTGAGCTTTTCTTCGTATAAAAGCCACTTCACTCGAGTCGAGAAGGAGTTCGAGAACTTGCAGCTCTTGTGAGAAAACTATAATTACAGTTGTCATTTTATTTCCTGATCATTCTCACTATCATTAATACCTCACATACTCTCTATCCCGAATTAATTGTCACATTTGCACATTATTCTGCGATTATAAATATGCAGCAACAGAAAGATTTTCACCAAACCCAGATAAGCTCCCAAAATAATATATAAATTACAGAAAATAATTAATCGGCAATAAAACAAACCATTGCATATTCGCGTCTGGAGTTAATATTAAAAAGAGCGCAGAAAAACACTTTATTTTATAATTAAAAAATTACAAATAATTATCCCGGTAATTAGATCGCACATCGATTAATGATAAAATTAATTTCAAGCGAGCTCTCGTCATTCACCGATGATAAAAACGTGACAGCTAATTTAGAACGAAGGTAGAAGATTTTATTTTAATGTCAGATGCGTTGAATTTTGATGGATTAATTTTTCCACGTCGAAGATACGATATTCTCTTTGTATTAATTTCTGAAAATTATCTGAGAATCTTAAAAGCGTCGAAAGCTCGTACACTTGGCATTACATAGAAATGGAAACGGAATGCGATCTATCGTTTTGCATGCGAGGGCGATTTGGCGGCTCTGCCAACTTATTTCTTCCGACAGTAAGTAGTTCCAAGTAAAAGCACTTCTCTCAGCGGGATTCAAGTCAAAGTTATTCTTCTATTTTGCGAGTAACTCGTTACTACGGCAATTTATATTCCTCGTTTTCTTCGAGCTACCTTCAGGAAGGTGTACCTTTTGAAATTTGATTGATCGTGTGCATATATCAAGTATAAAAGTACAGAGAAGAAAGGAGAAATATTTTCTTGGATGCTCTGAGACGAAATCTTTCTGTTTCGTTGAGAGACATTCTTCGAAAACGTTTTCTTTTAATTAAATACTTGACTTGTTGATGTTAACTCGATAAATTTCTACTTCTGAATATTTATTGCGTGTAATATAATAATTTTTGTAAGTTTTATGAAAGAAATTTCGTAAGAGAAATTTTTCATTTAAAATGCTTTGCAATATTACATTAATAAAATTGAAAATGGTGAATGCAGCAATACAAAATTGATATTTTCAAATTAATGAGCGTAATATAATGTTTCAAATAACGTGTAACATAAGGTGTAGCAAAGTCTCACTGGAAAATTTATATCAAAAAGTTGAAATTCATAATTTATCTATATATTAAATGGTTACAATTAATTTATTATTATCAGACACCGTATTTAGAGATTTATCGAGAAAAACATGATATTTCAAGCAATTTATGTAAAAAGTAGGAAGGTTCCTTCATCAAATTTATTTCGCGCAGCTTATAACAAATGCATGAAATGCATTGCATGCAATAAATATCGCAAAAGTATATTCCCTTCCACAAAAACTGCGAGTAATACGAATGATTAATGTCGAAAATCACCGAACAATTTAATGGCCCGTACTCGATCCATTTTTTAATCGTGCTCGGCAATTCAGGCAGAAATGACAATTAGAAATATTTTAAAATCATATCATCGGCTATCGAGATTAAAGCCAGCCAATGTGCAGCTATCACTCTATTACATCTTCTTTAAAAGCAGAGAGAAATGAATAAAAACCGATCATCCATTCCATGTCAATAATTCCTTTCAAATGTCTCGTGGAAATAGATGTAATCTAAAATAATCCCTATATTCTTCATTCAATTTTTAGTCAAAATATCTTCTCATGTAACGGCACGGAGAGATGGCAAAAATAATAGTTCAATATAAAGTATTTCAATGGATAAAGAGGTAAAGAATCAAACTTGCTGTCAAAGGGCCTAATTGTAAGTTCAACTCACCCGTTTGAAATACTTTTCCTAAATTATTATTTAATATATCATAGCCTCAGCGCTACAGAACCCTAAAAGAAAGAACCATGGATGAAAAATAACCATAGTAATTAAGGCAAAAGATTCTAAAAAAAATCTGAAGGGTCAGACTTGCAATTAGAAGGACCAAGCTCAAACCCTCCATTACCTCTGGGAAATATTTCCCAAATTATTTAATATATCACAATGTAAGTGGTTCAGAGCACATCTAAAACAGTTGGTCCTATGGGAAATGACCATAGCAATTAAAGCCGAAAAGTATAGAAACCAAAAAGAAACATACTCTTTTCCCCTGTGCCATTTAGTTTAGGGGCCTCGGGAACTTTTCATCCCTGGCACAACACTTGGACAATCGATTCAACCGCCTTCTTTTTATTCCAGATACGACCAACTGTGCGACGTAATTTAGTTCCATCCGAGAGCCAAGAGTGGGTGGAAAAGTGAGAACGGTAATGAAAAAGTATGTGCAGTTTCCGGCGGGCCGACTGGCCCATTTCTGCAGTCGTCTACATGGAAGCGACGGTAAGGCGTCAATATTTTTCAATTACTACGAACCCTCTCCGCCGCTCAGCTTTATTTACTTTGTTTACCATTTCTGCAACAGGACCGTCTAAATTGGATTAACTCCGGCACGAACAAACAGAGCGATATCCGGTCTTAACTTCAAGTATGAAAGAAACGATTCCGGTGCAATTGCATCGCCGGGAATGCATTCGGTTTGGGGAGGAAGGAAAATGGGATTTTCAAACGTTCCGGCTCCTGAGTGACGGTCCGTGGATAGACGATTTCAGAAGAGAAATAAATCGCGACGGTGTAAATGCATTGTATTAAATAAAATATGAGACGGAAGCGGCGATCTGTTACGAAATATTTCGGGTTGAAAATACGGAAATGATTTATCGCCGAGAAGTTTCCGGAAATGGGGAATTGTGCGGATTGCTTTGGCATCAGTACCTATTGATTAAATACAGTGAATTATTCATCGAGAATGTGGTTAATGATATTATCATTAAATTATATTTATACAATTTTCTAAATCGTTAAATTATTTTTATATAATTTTTTAAATCAGTAAATTATATTTATATAATTTTCTAAATGGTTAAATTATATTTATATAATTTTCTAAATGGTTAAATTATATTTATATAATTTTCTAAATCGTTAAATTATATTTATATAATTTTCTAAATCGTTAAATTATATTTATATAATTTTCTAAACCGTTAAATTATACTTAAATAATTTTCTAAACCGTTAAATTATATTTAAATAATTTTCTAAATCGTTAAATTATATTTATATAATTTTCTAAGTCATTAAGTTATATTTAAAAAATTAAGATTCTATTATACAGATGAAAGGGGAGTTTCGAGAAAATTCATCCTCTCTGCGAGAGAATAATTGAGAAATATTTTACAGCGTAATTTCCTGCAAACGAAGGAATGAAATACGAATATAAAGTGACGGTATCCAAATGCAAAAATTCTCTTGCAGAATAAAATAATTAAAAAATTCCAAGTACACCTTCGCAAATTTTCCAAATCACGATAGAAACCCCTGTCATTTTGACTGAGAGGGGAAAAAATCTGAAACCATTTCCACCTCAAAAATTCCAACGTATCCTGGAATTGCGAAGGGCAATCCAAAACCGTCTGACAATCACAGCTCCCCCAACTAAACCGTACGAATGAAGGTTAAAGTACGTTTTCAAATAACACAATTGAAATTTCTGCGTCAACAATGGAAACCATTTGGCAAGTAGCAAAATTATTGGAATACAAAATTGGCCACGTTACTGGTAACTTCTTGTTAACGACACAAGTGCCCATTTTTTTTTCTTTTCTCCTTTACACATCGATTCGCATCTTGGCTTCTGCGAGCTAGCGATTTTCCTTCTTCGTTGCAAAAGCTTTCGAAAGGAGATAAGCCGATCTCAGGGTGAAATTCTATACTTAATGAGATGCAGTTTACTGCGTCTGTAGTAGAAAGTTGCCAAGCATAATATACGAATGTATCGAAGGTTATAGTAAGCATTAACAAGGGAGATGAGCTCATGTAATTCAACGAGGTAGATATTCGAGAAACTCGAGCAGTTTTGTGGGTAATAAACTTTATGTTGATTTGAAGAAGATGAGGATGGTGATTAAAAATAGCTTGTCGATTGGTGAAACTAAGATAAATGAATGAAATTTACAGTATCGTGTAATATGTATATTTTTAGATTGATTTCATTGATCGCTTTCGTTACTTATGACTTATCTTGTTGGTGATAAATATTGTAACTGATTGTCGGTCTTTGTCGATGAATAATAATGAAATTGATGATTGTAAATGAAATTTAATACAATTCCTTATTATACTAATTATATTATTTAATGAAGTACTGTTATATGGTGGTTTTAATTAATCTTCTTTCTCAAAGCTGTTCCGCTGCAGTCTCTGAATTTTATTTAATTTTCTCTGTGTACAGTTATTTGCATTATAAACGAAAAGATGTTTCATCAAATGCTGCATTTATTAAAGAACCTCAAATGGAAAGAATGAAACGAAATTGCGGAATTACGAACTCTCTCTAGTTAATTTAGAGGGCTGTTCAAATGTTATAATTAAAAAAGCAACGAATCAAGCGAGATTATCTCTCAACAACGTTTAATATTGTCGGCACAGGATAATCAACTTTTTGATTTAACGTAATTAAAAAAATTAACTTCGTTACTCATTCGCCTGGAAAAATATTAAATGAAGACTGACGAGACTTAGGATAAAAGGAATTCCTTTGTAGAGGGATTCTTGAAAAAGCTCGCCTCGACTTTCATGAAATTTTTCTACAGCGTATTAATTAAGAATTTTACGCGCAACTAGATATAGAAAAATTTAGAAAACAATTATCAAAGATATTTCTATCTACTCGGCGAAGAAATGAAGCGAAAAAATAATATTATAAAGAAACAAATACAAGGATATCACATTGATAAAACTGCCTTACGTGAGTGCCACGTGAATTATTCTGCCATGGGAATATTTTATTACGGCTTCTCATAGATGTAAATGTTCTCCATAGCGCTCATTCTGTGACCTAATGTTCCTGAAACTATATTTTTTAAATATTCCAATAAACTTTTTACGTAAAATTGTAAAAAAGAAGTAAATAATTGAATTCAATTATAAACAGAATTTAATAATACATCTCCATTAATTAAAACAAAAAATAACATGAATACCCGACGTTTTCGAAAATAATATTATTTAAAACACGCCAAAACCAGAAATAACAAAAACATTTAATTCTCTGTACTTTCGCAAACAACGAGAATATTAATTACAAAAATACCTACAATAATTTCCCTCCGATAACATTCAATATTCCGCAAACATTAAATTCCGCCACGAAAATTCATCTGCCATCATATTCGATAACAGAACCCGCAAAGCTCCCGAAACTGCTAATCTATAAATTATCACACCCCCTCTTCATCCCCTATACCCTCGCGTTTCCTCCATCGTCGTAACAGCCTTAAAACTCACGTTCCTCTCTTCAAGCAGCAACTACTGCAAAATTTCCATGTAAGAAAACGTCACAGCCGCCGAAGCAGGCTTATTAAACCGAACGTTCGGCAATTTGCATATTTAAATTTCGATTTTCCCCTAACTACCCCGTTCGGGAAAAATCGACCGGCGAAATGGGATCGAGTAAGAAAGAATTTCGCTTAAATCCCCCCGCCATGGGGGTGGTTTGGTTGGGTGGCATCGATCTCATGTCTTCCGCGACGGCCTTTCCTCGCGAGGGCATGCATTTTATTTACAAAGAGAGGAAGAGAACCCTCGACTTTGCTTTGCATAATTGAGGGGGGTAAGTATTCCACGAAGAACAGCGATAAACGGTGTTTCGATGGCGCGCGAAAGAATCGTCTACTGTGCCATCGGCGGACCGTAAAATCAATTAAACGATCTGTTACGGATAAACTTTCTCTTCCTGCCACTTAATGGAATATGTCGAGACCCCCGGCTGATTGAATATTCACGATTTGACAGTGCAGCGTTTCGATGTGAAACGACCTTTTCATTAGACGGATTTTCGGAAATTTCATTATTAATCGAACGGGATATATTGAATTTCCTATTAATATTAATCTCTCGGGGGATATTGAATGAATTTTTATACCCGAATATTCCACGGGTATCAATGTACGTAAAAATAGAGGAGCTTTTCATTAAATAAAGCTGGACCGATTTGATTACTATTAATAAAGCGGTGAATTGAATGGATTTACTTGGAATAGTAACATTGGAAATCGAAACGAAGGAATGTTTTATTAGACGGTGCTTCACTACATCGTTACTAATTGAAGAAAATAAATTCAGTGAATATCCATGGAATATCCACGAGTAATGTGTCCGTCAAAGTAACGGAGTTTGTCATTGCATCGATTTTGGAATTTGATCATGAATGAGGCACCACCCGGTGAGTTCATTTTCTTCGAATATTCACGAATAATAGTGGAGTTAAGTCCCCCTCGTGAATAAATTGCAGGGTAAGTAAAAAATTGAATGTTTTCTTCCCTGCAATAAAAATATGACAAAACTTGATTAATCCCTGGCCGTTGTATAATTAATCCTACCACAATATTTCCAATCGTTCCTTAAAAGAGAACGATTATATTTGCCACCGAACCACAGAATATTTTTCTCCCCTGTCATTCATAAATCGATACAAACCGCGAGCGTAAACAACAAGGCAAAACATCCCTTCCGCTCTTCGAATAATTACACAATTCATCTCAATGCCAATTTAAAAAATTCGACTGCTGACGAATATTGAACGACGAAAAGAAGATACAATAAAATTCAGTTCTTGCCATTAATTGACAATTTTAAATATATTGGAATAATCATCGATAGAGATGTGCTGCTAATCTGAAAGTCTAACATCATACTCATACATAGGCGGCAAAATTTCCACCCTATCGATGCAACCAATCATAACTCCACCCCTATTCCATTTCTCCATCCCCAACTGCAATTTCGACCACGATGGTCCATCGACTATCTCAAAATTTCAGCAACAGTCATCGCGTAGACTGCAAGCGATTAAATAAATAAAATTCTCCCCCTCGTCGATTTCTTTTTTTCTAAAGTATTTATTTGACAATTTGATATGTATGTATGGTATTAATCATCAATGGATCTACTGTTAATCTTAAAGTTTAACATCATATTCATAAATACCCGGCAAAATTTCCACCCCACCGCTGCAACCAATCATAACTCCACCCTTATTCCATTTCTCCATCCCTAACTGCGATTTTAACCATAATGGTCCATCGACTATCTCAAAATTTCGGCAACAGCCATCGCGTAGACTGTAAGCGATTAAATCAATCAAATTCTTCCGCTCCTCGATTCCCATTCTTTTAAAAAAATTATTTAACAATTTTATATATGTATCTATTGCATTAATTATGGGTAGATCTACTGTTAATCTTAAAGTTTAACATCATATTCATAAATACGCGTCAAAATTTCCACCCCACCGATGCAACCAACCATAACTCCACCCTTATTCCATGTCTCCATCCCCAGCTGCAATTTTGACCACGATGGTCCATCGACTATCTCAAAATTTCGCCAACAGACTAATCGAGCGACGACATTACCGTGACCGCCGATCGAGCCCTGCTAACACTCCCAAAACCTTATAAATCAAGGGCCACCTGTTCGCGGGGAAACACCTGCGTGTTAGTCTGGCCCTTTAGCCGTTTAGTTTAGTTTAGTAACGCGCCATCGTCATTGGCAATGCTCGCCCATGAAGTTCGCCCACCTGTCCTGATAATGTCGGTTAATATCATGTAAATTGTAATTAATATTCATGGGGTTAATTCGCCGCCGCCTGTGCTACGAGGGCCACCAGGTAACGCTGAAGTTTTACCGAGAATTTACGATCGGCATGGAACATATTTCGGCACTCCCACCCCTAGGCACGATCGTCGCCATGATATTCCTACGTACCTGCCAGGCTGTTGCAAAATAAATCGCCAGTAAGGCAACCGCAGAGATTTATTACGGAATTATGAAGAACGATCTGACAAAGAGTTTCGCCGTGAGGAATGGAGGATTCGCTTTCATACGGTACCGACCGATATTGCGATTCGTGTTTTTGGTTGTTTGCGATGGTTTTCAGATTGTATGGCTTTTTCTATGGGTTGATGGTGATATGTGGGACATGGGGGGCTTACCTTTTTGCTTTTGTTTGGTATGGTGTTTGCGGGGGGTTGCAATGTTGAGGGGCATTGTTGCGAAAGTGGTAATGGATTGAAATTGATTTTCAATTCTGTTTTTCAAAATGGAGAAAATATTAGGTTTAGATTGATACTATGTTAATTGATGTTTGCTGAATTTTAATTCCTATATTAATCCTCTACGGGTTGTTTTTAGTTACAATTTAATTCTTGAAAGTTACAAATTTCCTTTCCAAGTAAGTGCTTACGAAAGCAAGTTGACATCGTTATTTAAAATTCTAGGTTTAACATCTGCCTACGTGCAATCGCGTAACTAATCTTCAAAGGCAACACGTAATTGACATTATAAAGGTTTAAGAATAATAAGAATAAACTGGGATCGAAATTTAGGTTGCTTTTTCATTTGTGGTTCATTGGTGTAAGTTCGATGGAAGACTGGCAAAAAGAATACAACGTATCAGATACATATTGCAATTAAAAACTATCATCGAAAACAAAGGTGTTTCCTTCGTTAATTAAATTTTCCTTCTATTGCAATCATCTGCCGGTCCCGGATCGTTACGGGCGTCTCGTACAACAAATTAGTTACGATGCAATTAATTTGACTGTGCAACATTTCGTGCACCTCAGCCAACTCCCAAAATTACTTTCTCCATGTCAACGAAAAGTAATTTCGGCAATTTATTAGCAAGAAATTGCAATAACGTTTCATTAGAGTCGCACTCCACGGAAAAACATATTAGTGCTTGATATTTAAGTCAGAACGTTACGTATGACTTTCATTCCTTTCGTTACGCAACGTAATTATTGTTAAGGCCGTAGCCTTAATATATCGGGTTTATTGTACGGACGAGCAGGCAACTATTTTTGAGTATTCAATTAGTTTTAATGGACGCAGAGGTGCTAGCATTGTGCCTCTGCGGACCTAATTCCACAAAGATCCTCGCCTCTGAGTTTGATTGTTCCATATTTTCCACGTAGGCTCAATAGTTATTGCCATATAATAAACCAGTGAGGCGTTGGCAAGACGGCCCTAATCCCTTGTCACCCTGGCCCCTTGGCTAGCGGGCCGTTGGGTCCGCACACCCCGCTAATTCCGAACCCTCCCTTCAGGTACTGCTTGAAGGTCAAGGGTGAGGAATCTCCGACTCGGAACTTCCAGCGTTGCCGATGCCCTCACACCCCCTTGAACGAAGACGTCACTGCGTTCCCCCAACACTCAAACTCTTCTGATTGGTTCTTGGAAAAGAGTGAGGGAACGCAGTGATGTTTCTTAAATTATAAAAGGGCATGCACTAGCCCTTCGTACTCAGAGACACTTCAAAGACACTTCTTTTGACATTTAACTTACTTCACAATCTTAAAACATACAAACACCTCGAATCTCACAATTGTAAATAATTTGTTAAGTTTGAATAAACTAAAATATACAGTCCACTCCAAGGTTTAAAAACTACATAAAAACAAAGGGCGAATTCGACTAAAAGAAACCACGCCCAAACATTGGTCCTTCGAGCCGGATACACCGGAGAACATTAACAAACTTCAACAACAAACAATTGTGACGAGTGAGAGAATCTGGTGACCAGAAGAACATCATACGCATCATTCAACGTCTTGTTGACTGTCGGACCTGCTATTCAGACAAGGCATTTCCGGCACATTTTCCTGGAGCACCGATCATCGAACTCATCGAGGTGTAGCTGCCAGCAAGCATCCGCAACGCCAGCTGCCAGCGCATTCGTCTCTCATCACTCAGCCCTATCAGCAAAGGGTTAACCACTCCGGAACGCCAGCACGGGATCCTCTGCAGATCTTAGGAGGCTGACGGACATCCAGGAGTCGGAGTCAATCATCCAGACATCATTCCTTCTTCAAGTCGTGAGTCCACATACAATTCTTTATCTCGTTAGCATTGTATATCAGACATGGAAGGAAATCTAAAGCAACTTGTTTTTGAACGCGGATTGGTAAAATCGTCTCTAACCCGCTTTAAAACAATACTCGCCAACGCGACGGGAAATTGCGAATTAGAGCAATTAGAGTTAGGCTTGGAGCAAGCCACCCCGCTAATAGATAAATTTGAACGCATACAAGACCGAATTGAATTTTTGGTAATGGATACGGAACAGGAGGCACAGCAGGAGGCCGAACGCATTCAATTTGACGACGCGTATACTATGTTAATCAGCTCGACAAGGCTACGCGTCAAAAGGTTACGTGCTAAAAATCAGCCTCCAGTCGCGCCTCGTGTTACTACGCCTCAAATCGCTGCACCTACTAATTCGTTGCCGAGGAGCTTGTTCGAAACACAAGGAAAGTCTATTTCACCTCTAATGACAGTACCGAAATTCGACCTGCGCAAGTGGGCCCCGAACGAGACGCGTATATCTACGAACATTTCTAAGCCCTCGGTAAAAATTCACGCGCATAAGGATTCCAAATCGTTGAGGCCAGTATGGGACGCTCATACTGGCAAATTTAAAGACGCGGTTAAAATCCGGAAGCAGGACCGACACCCTAGCAAACGCAACATCTTGTTGGATATCGCTCAGACATTCGATCTGCTAGGTCTAATCGGTTCGGCCACCCTTCAGGCAAAATTAATCCCGCAAAAACTTTGGCAGCTTCAAATAAGCTGGGACGAATCCGTACAGCAAATCTTGCAGGAGGAGCTCTATATTCTCAACAAATTAGAAATTCCTCGGCGTTTCTCTAATTTTGTTCCTACTAACATTGAGTTGCACGGGTTTTGCGAAGCTTCGGAAGGGACATATGGCGCCCGAGTATACCTGCGCGCCCTCGACCGACACGCTCAATGCGTACATCGGCTCGTCCGCGCGAAATCCCGCGTAACTCCACTCAAAGCAGTAAGCGTGCCGCGTTCGAATCTTTGCGGGGCATTGCTGCTTGCTCAACTCGCAAATAAAACCATGTCATCACTCGAACTCGACATAAAAGCTCAGCATTTTTGGACCGACTCGATGGTCACGCTAACCTGCTTACGGTCCCCTCTCACCAAATTGACGACTCTTGTGGCCAGCGGGGCTGCGGAGATACAGCATCACACAGGTGATGAAACTTGGCGTCACGTGCTTACCTGTAGCAGCCCGGCTGACGTAATATCTAAGGGCGTCAGTCCCTCGGCATTAGTGACCGCGAAAATTTGGTGGGAGGGACCTGCCTGGCTCTGTTTGCCGCCGTGCAAATGGCCAGCTTTAACGAGCACCTTTCGCGACCTACCTGAGGTTAGAAAGGCATGCATAATCGGAACAACCGCAACACTCGATTTTAAAATATTTAAAAGGTTTTTCACGCGTTTAATCAGTGTTACCGTGTACTGTCTACGGTTTGCTTCGCATACTCGAATACGATTAAAACGCAACACCCCAGCAGCCCTAGAAGTAATGGCAGGACCACTTGCCATAAAGGAAATATCAATGGCCACCACTACCCTTGTAAAAGTGGTGCAGGCCACGGCCTTCTGCCATGAGCTCCGCGATCTGAACAAGGGTAAGAAAATCCCGCCGTCGAGTTCCCTGTCAGATCTGAATCCGTTCCTCGATGAAACGGGTCTCCTCAGGGTGGGCGGTAGGCTTTCCAATGCGCCCATCCCTTACACTCAGAGACACCCGGCAATACTACCTTCTAATCACGCGTTTACCGAGCTCATAATCGACTGGACCACGAATACCAGGGAAATACATTTGTATTTCACTCTGTTTCGCTCTCCCCACTTCGGCGGTCTTTGGGAGGCTGCAATTGAGCGGGCAAAGTATCACCTAAAGCGGGTTACAGGCGAGTCGCGGTTAATGTGTGAGGAATTGTATACGATGCTAACGCAGGTGGAAGCTTGTATGAATTCCCGGCCACCATCTTCCTTATCCATGACTCCAAAAAACCTAAACCAGGCAACCCCTGCCCACTTCTTGATTGGCGACGCTCTGACGTCCTTTCCGCAGCGAGATCCCCGAGACGTAAAAATTGCTCGGATATCTCACTTTCGACATATCCAGCGCATGTTGCAGCATTTCTGGCAGCGCTGGCCGACTGAATATTTGCATCAGGTCCAGCAGAGGAGCAAATGGCGTTCCTCACAGTCATCTAGACTGAAACCAGGGTCACTGGTTATCGTCAGGGAACAAAACCTTCCACCTCCGCGATGGCGACTGGGACGGATAGCTGAACTCCACCCGGGACAGGATCAGATATCCCGCGAAGCAACAACCAACACTTCAGACGGCGCTCTCAGGAGAGCATTAAATAAACTGTGGTTGCTGCCCATTGAAGAATCATCGGAAGCAGATCAGTAGTAGCGCATTGCTATTTAATTCCGTTATTAGTTACGTTTTATACAGAATCTTCATATATATTCAGCCAATTCAAACATCACTCAATACATTCACCCGCGATTATCTTTAACCATCTTTCATATCTCTAATTATGTCTAACTTTTGAACACGGTGCGTTCAAGGTGGGCGGTATGTTAAGGCCGTAGCCTTAATATATCGGGTTTATTGTACGGACGAGCAGGCAACTATTTTTGAGTATTCAATTAGTTTTAATGGACGCAGAGGTGCTAGCATTGTGCCTCTGCGGACCTAATTCCACAAAGATCCTCGCCTCTGAGTTTGATTGTTCCATATTTTCCACGTAGGCTCAATAGTTATTGCCATATAATAAACCAGTGAGGCGTTGGCAAGACGGCCCTAATCCCTTGTCACCCTGGCCCCTTGGCTAGCGGGCCGTTGGGTCCGCACACCCCGCTAATTCCGAACCCTCCCTTCAGGTACTGCTTGAAGGTCAAGGGTGAGGAATCTCCGACTCGGAACTTCCAGCGTTGCCGATGCCCTCACACCCCCTTGAACGAAGACGTCACTGCGTTCCCCCAACACTCAAACTCTTCTGATTGGTTCTTGGAAAAGAGTGAGGGAACGCAGTGATGTTTCTTAAATTATAAAAGGGCATGCACTAGCCCTTCGTACTCAGAGACACTTCAAAGACACTTCTTTTGACATTTAACTTACTTCACAATCTTAAAACATACAAACACCTCGAATCTCACAATTGTAAATAATTTGTTAAGTTTGAATAAACTAAAATATACAGTCCACTCCAAGGTTTAAAAACTACATAAAAACAAAGGGCGAATTCGACTAAAAGAAACCACGCCCAAACAATTATAATGAAAAAATGTACTCGCATCCGTACGTTCATGTTTGTCGCGATACCTCGGAGTTTATTACGACATTCTCAACACTCTACTTCTCAATCGTCCACATGTCCAATGAAAAAGTTTAATTAAAAATGCTAATAACCTCTGCATATTTTTCTAGATATTTTTCTCAGATAATTTAATTAAAGTGTAACTAAGGCAGACGATCTGCCTTGTGCAAATTTTTATATAAAATTCCCCTGCACTTTGCACGGCACTCATCGAAATTCTACATTTTACATGCACGACGTAACATCAAACGATTCTACGGTCGTTTTCCATAAGAAAATTGAAACTAGGAACCTACCGATTTCAATTTCAATGCGATTCAAATAAAACCGAATGTCAATTATTTAAAATCTAAAAAATTCCCGCCGATATCGATCTTCCACGGTGAACTTCGCCTCCGTGAAAGGACGGAAAAAAAACAACAGTTGACTTATAATTTATTGCATCAACATAGAAGAAATACGCGAGAGAGAGGATTATTTGTAACGTACAGCTTTTCTCGAGACAAAATCGATTCCGGGAAAGAAACGAGTCGTTTCAATGAGACTCCATGTTCCCGCGGCTCGAACGAAGGTCTTCGCGTTTCTCGTTCGTAAGGGCACGAGTGAAATGAAGAGGAATAAAAATAAAAGGAGGAGCAATAAAGACTGAAAGCTTCCCATCAAATGGTCCAGCCGAGTTGTAGCAAGTTATGAGTCGATGCGTTTTATTAACGGTCACGTTATGACGTCGACGTTCGCGATAAAAGAAAATGGGTGATATCAAGTGATACGCGTTTCATCGGCGAACATCTTTCTCGACGATTCCGCGAGTTGCCATTGAATTACAAATCCGAACATCGAGTAAATTGTAGCTCGATATGTATTTGTATTATCGACGATTGGATTTTGTTATGTAATTATTTCTTGAGATGATCAAACAGGAAATGTTGCTTTACGAAAAGTGAAACACTGTAAATAAAAATAATATTGTTAGAAAATTTAATTTAGGATAGTATTTGAGGTGAGCTAGATTTAACTCGGGCCTAATTTAGATTTTTCTTTTTTTTTAGTTTGAGGGGATTTTTCAAAGACTCTTGTCCGAAGGGGGAGACTGAGGGGACTTATTTTAATAAATAAAGAGTATATTATTTGGACAGCGGTCAGTAGACAGATTACTAAAGATTTAGTAAATATTTCTGAAACTTTCTAACTCTGTTTCGTACCTCCTTGTAACCAATTTTGGCCATTTTTGTAAACAACAGTGAACCAACTTTGCTAACTACAGAGGGCCAACTTTATAATTGATAGAACCTCCTCAATTCTCCTGAATGATTAATAAATTTTTGTTAACTCCTCTCAAATTTTGTTCTACGCGTTCGAGAAACACAGAGGGCACCCTACTTTTCAGGATAACAGCGCAACTTAATTTAACCGCTCTCCGGAAGTCTGAAAATTAAGTAAAATTCCCTTAAGTTCCGAAAACTCTTCAAATTTGTTCTGCACCATTTCCGGCACGTTGTACAAGTATAATTTCCGTGCTTAAATGGTACGAAGCCTTAATTTGATCGTTTTAAAACTGCATATATTTACTTTCGGTCGAAGAACCTGAAGGATCGTTAAATAATTTTAACGAATTACGCGGAGATAAAGCTGTCGGATTCTACTCACCATGGATCACGGGGGTCGGGCAGTGTTCGATGAACTGAGATCAAGTCGCTGACGTATTGATTAAACGCATTGTTTAACCAGCCATCGTCGACGAGTTTCTTGGTCTCGGCAGTTAAGTTCGTTGGTAGGATTACTGGCCTTCCCATCTCTCCAGGAGCACTCGAGTCCTGTTCGCGTGGTGCGGCAAGGACACCACCTCCTGAAAAATAAACAGAAATAACAATGAGTCGCGAGGAAACTCAGAGACGAAGAATATCGATATTTACATTACGAAGCTACGTCTGAACGCTGTAATATTCTGTATACCGGGTGGTCCATGCAACTTGTACAATAACATTGAAAGTATGCGTTGCATGAAAGAACATTTTATAGCAAAAAGTGTATGGTTTGGAGGGATACATTATGTAATTGTAGTGGGATTCGATTAAATAAGACTGAGGATAAGGATAGAATTTGAATGACTAATGTGTAGGCGTGGATAAAACTAAGTGGTGGGTGTTGTCAGGATTGCTAATGATTTTAAATAAGTAACTATAACACACACGCACACTAATGATTAACACTTTATCTGCCGCTCATTCTTCTGAATATTATGCACGAGTGTGTGTACCTACTTGCAGAGCTCTATAACATTAAATTTAAAATGTGAAGAAATACTCGTTATGTGTTAACCTTTTTCGGTCAGAATTATTTTTCCAACTTTGTAGCGGGTTAAATGAAAATAAATTCACATTTTTCTATCATTTGTTAGTCATCTTTTTTAATGATAACACTAACTATAGATACCGGCGGATATTTAGGTGATATTATAAAGTAATTATGAAACTGGGAAGTCGATATTAATTCGTTAGAAAATAAAATGAAGTGAAAAGCTATGTCGAGTATATCGAAAGGTACCCTTTAAAATTGCAACTTAATTATTTCCTACGTTTAGTCGCTTAATAAATAAACGACAATTTATGTACACAAATACAAGGAAATAATAAATTTACGTAAAGTAAAGATAAAAGAAGAATAGAAATATTCAGCTTTCACAAAGTATTACCTCGTAATTATGGTAAATAGATGAGCATTAAAAATAGATGATACTTTCATTCGTAATAATTTAAGACACGTAACACGAATGTAACGTCACGCAAAATTACCTTGTCACGAATCGTCTAAATAGATGAGCAAACGAAGAAATCAATACGAAACGAGGAAATCGTTCCCCAACTTTTTTTTTATCAGTTCGTCATTTCACCAACGGACCGATCAGGAAAAAAAACAGCTTCGCAAAAAATACCCGACGACAGCATGTCGTTCACCGTAATTACTGCACTTTTTTCTCCTCTGCCTCGGAGATCCTCTCGAGTCCGCGTTGCCCGAACGACTGTCTCCTAATAACTTTGTTTACCAGTCCAGTTTCACGGGTCGACGACCTAACGAAAGGTGAGTAGCGCGAAAGCCATCGCCTTTGACTCAAATATACGTCGTTCTCTTAAACTTCAAACTCTATCTAACCGTCAAACAATTCTCAATCCTTCGGGCAACCGTGCTTTCCAGATGCTGCACGAACGTAGAATATTACAAGTGATAACAATACAGCGATGAACGTTTGGCTTTGGCGAGAAGTAACGTTTTTAGTCAGGCAAAGGTTGGAAAAAAGTTTCTATAACTTACGTGTCCAAAAGCAGGTAGATAAAATTAGCAGAAATATATTTCTTATTATTAGAGATTATTATATTTATTATTATTATTAGAGAAATATATTTCTTATTATTATTAGAGGTATACAGGTCATGAATTTTACAGAAGTAAACTTCAACAGACGTAAAATTCTGTAAAACGGAATTGTGAATTCTGTAACACAGACGTAAAATTTTACAGAAGTAAAATTCAAGGGGATTGTAGAAGATACTAAGATTAATAAATCTCCTTGGACTGGACATGCAATGGTAAGAAATAATTGCTAATTAATTTTTTAGAAACGATGAAACCCGTTAAATTTGAAAGGTAACCTAGAATGCCCTTTCACCCCTTAGCCTACAACGGCGTGTAACACACGTGATGCGATAAATGGAATACAAAATTTGGAAGTTTTCCAATAACTACTGAATTGAAAATATCAGTCGGTCAAATTATTCGTATAATATTATTATTGCAATCTATTACGCAAAATGTTAAAAATCAGAGAGAAACTTCTATTTCCGGAATTAATTTTGAGTTATTACACGCGCCGTCAAAATAGAAATTGTAAGGCAAGCGGTAAATTAGCTCGTTCAATTGCTCGACGAAACCCAGCCAGACAATGCTATAACACTGCTTCAATCTGACAATTTTAATCCGACATCTTAAACTAACAACGTCATTTGCATAAGGCTACCTCATAATGATGCACCGTCGCGCACAAATACACCTCGTAACCCAAGTGGAATAAATAAAAACGCCGAAAACACTCGCAAAAACGACTGCTCTCCAAACAGAATACAGTTGTTTCCCCTCGCAGAAAAAAAAGCCACGGAACTACCCGAAACGGACCAACGCGGCAAACGAGGTCGAATAGAAACGAAACAAAGCAAGAAGTCCGAGCAGAGTCCGCAGCGGAATAAAGAAGAAGATAGCGCGAATTGAATTTTCAGAACGTCCACATATTCGCATATCGGGCGAGGCCGTATATACTTTCTAAGAGCTTTCCCGCATAAACTCCGGTTTTATTTTCCGACGCCATATTGCCGGGGCATAGGTAACGCGGGGGTAAATGCGAAGGGGGTTGCGATATGGCTGGTTGGTTGGCGCGACTTCGCCCAGTTTTCTCGCCTTCGCTCTGCCCGATTTGGCTCGCCCTGAAAATAATTTTATCCCGGTCGACGAAGTTGGGCCCTGGTGTGTACGATGCGGCAATAAAGAGGAGGACAAATTGCTTTAGTGCCAACCCGGCCGAACTTCGCCGCAGTGAAACTCCCGCCGTGCATCACGAGTGACTCTCCTCATGGAGGCCTTGTCCTTTTCAAATTCCGCCTATTCGAACCTATGTTTTCTTCCATTTCTGTTTCTATGTGGTGTATAGTGACTGGTGTTCATCATTTGATAGTTTCGATACTAACTAAGCCCTAGTTAGTATCGAAACTATCAAATGATGAACACCAGTCGCCCTGTGGAAGATGCTGTTTGTGAATTGATTACTGTAATCGTCCTGAAGTAGACGGGCCTTGTAAATGACGGTGACTATGATCGTCGTGGTGCAGATATTGTGTGCGAAGTAAGTAAAATTATGTGAATTAGTTTTTATTTATTTTATTTTTATTAAATTAGATTTAAAATAAATGTTTATGTGTCTATGGCTGTTTTACAATTTACCAGGCAAAAGTGTATTCCTACATTTTGACCGTCTTATTTTTCATGTAGGTGATCACATTCTCAAACAGTATCGAAAGACAGTATAATCGATGACCACCGTTTCAAACTCCAATACAATAATCCTCCAGCTAGAACATCGACGAATTCGAACACTGCAGGGTGCGCTATTTTTTATTTAAATGACACCATTCTCAAGCTCTACAGCAAATATTCCTACCTACAGCTCGATAAATGCTGGTACCACAACATTTAAAATAATATCAAAAGACAGTATAATCAATGACCACCGCCTTAAACTCTAAGGCAGTACCTCCAACTACAACAGAACATCGATGTATTCCAATTCTGCAGAGTGCGCTATTTTTTATTTAAATGACACCATTCTCAAGCTCTACAACAAATATTCCTACCTAGAGCTCGATAAATGCTGGTACCACAACATTTAAAATAATACCAAAAGACAGTATAATCAATGGCCACCCCCTTAAACTCTAAGGCAATACCTATAGCAGAACATGGATAAATTCAACCACTATACAACAAGATATTTTCTATTTAAATGGCCAAATTCCCAAACACTACACAAATATTCCTACCTACAGCTCGATAAATGCTGGTACCACAACATTTAAAATAATACCAAAAGACAGTATAATCAATGACCGCCGCCTCAAACCGTGAAACAACAATCCTCCGGCCAGAACGTCGATAAATTCCACCGCGGCGGTAAGCGTCGTTCCAACAAACCCACGCAAATTTGCAACAAATCATCAAATTAATTACCTTGCTCGGGACCAGCCTGATTGACCTTCTGTTTCGCCTGTGCATTCAGCGCCGTCTCCCTCCTGATGGGTAAGGCAGGAGGCACAAATCCATTGGCCATTTGTGGCGCCGCGACGCCCGACGGTGCCAAGCCTTGAACAGCGGCGTTCGCACGATCCTCCGTGTAAAGCAGAAAGCAGACGGTGACCCAAACTGCGGCCGCCAGAACGGCCACCTTCAACCACAGGGATCTCCTTCTGGGGAAACCCATTTCTCCTCTTCGACCTGAATCCCCTTTTCGTGATAACCCTTTCCTCTTTCTCGCTCCACGACTCTCGTATCTCTTCTCCTTTCGAGCACGGTGTGATTAACTGTCGTTCTTCAGCCGGCTCGAAATATCGTGTTACCTCAGCAACATCCTCTCAATTCGTTCCTCACTTCCTTCTGGAGGGATATTCACGGCGTGAATGTACGATGGTGTTTCTACTCTTCGTCCAAGTCGATGTCGATTAGATATCAATTAACGAGATACGACGTCCCTTGAGATAATTCGATTAGGATGGAATCCTGATAACGATCGTGATACTGCGGTCGATCCTTGATGATCGACGGTTTGGAGATGTTTGCGAATGGATCATCGTTGGATCATTGTTGTGATATGAAAGTAGGGTGGAATGGATATGTTCGTTGATTTTTTCTTGCGTTCTTCGAGTACCCTTCGTTTCCTTGAAGTCGTTCGATGCTAAATGATATGGATTGATATGTCTTTCTGATTCGGTATGAGCCGCATCACCGCATATGGGGATCTGAAACAATGGAATTGTTGAGTTAGTATAATTTTCGAAACGAATACAGGTGTTTATGTAGATTGTAAATTACGAATTAACGGTAATCCCTATTTTCTCTCTTGTGTAGTGAACGTACGTGATTATTTAATTATCATTGTTTCAAGGATTTGAAAATCGATTTGATATGGAAGTATGTTATCGTTAAAAGTATCCGACACACCGAAACGTTCTGATTCGTTGGATTATTCACGTATTACACATAGTATTAAATGAATTTATTAATGTATCATTCGATCATTTTCATTATCACGATAATAACGTTATTTCGACGATGTACAAGGATGATACAGAATTCAATGAATTATCACATTATTATTTCTCCTCTGTGCGTATACATTCCATGGCAGACATTCGATACCATGGGAAAATGAACGAGAACAAGTTTTCTCGAACAAATACGAAAAAGAACACGCGATGAATAAAGCTCGGAAACATAAATAAACCAATGAAAGTGAAAAAGAACCATGCAACACGAAGATACACTTTAACTTCGTTTCCTGGCCACCTACTCAGTTATTAATCGTTCCTTCTGACAATTACAGTTACCTTTCTTCGCGTCAGCTCGATCTACTCATTATCGTGTTTCTCGTTGTGCCACAGAAAACTTTAATGATCATCGATCCTACCATTGTTCATTTCCACTTAGCGAGCGAAAAACAGAAACTGACGACGAATAAACCGCGAGTTGGCATGTACACCGAATGGAATGTTCATGGAACTGCCGTTAAACTTTAATGTCATTAGAGATAGTTTTAATTTAAATGTCCCCTTGAAATGCAGACTTTTTAATTGTTCCTTAAACGTTCGTCAAACTTGTACACTTCAGATTCACAGTGAATGTTGAAAGTCGGTGAATTTTTAATCCTCTCGCTCTGACTACTCGTAATTAATTTGATCACATTTTTAGTAATGTAGGTTGTTAATATAAATCAGTTTTGATACTTTGTATTTTTTTAAATATGATTATGGAAAATATATATGCCATTAGTAATTTAATTTGGAACGTATGTAACCCATTAACATTGAAAGAAATACAAAGTTTTATGGAATTATGACATTATTAATCTTAGGATTAAGTTATTTATGAAAAGAACAAAGTTCTTTTGTTTTTTAAATTTCAATTTAGACAGTTTAATGTTTAGCTGCTAAAGAATGACAAAAGGGACTCAAAAAGGGTCGTGAATAATTCGAGAGGAAATACTCGAAGGGATAATTTCAGAAGATTGAAAATCTTCGACGATACATTTGCGGTTAGCTGAAGTAATATACGAAGCAGATACTCTCATAAATTAGACTGCGCGAAATAATGAAGTAATACATCACACTCGGGATTTCATTAACCAAAGTAAATCATTCGCGGAAATTCTGCTCGCTGTAATAAGCTTGTTTGGAGTCAACATTGCTATCATTATTCATTGCACACGTTCAATTATTCGACTGAAGTCGAATATCGCATTGTTGAAGATTGAATTTACGTTAGTATCAAAATTCAAACGGTTTCCATCTTCATTTTTATTCAAACAATTTTTATACAGTCTACATTTTTTTCCAATGCCGAAATTCGCCAGATAATAATGATTATCTTCTACGAAAATATTTGAAACTCCAACGGCGAAACGATTACACAGAAATGAACGATGGAAAAATAATGATATTTAACACTCGTTCCGAGATATCGAGCGAAACGAATAACCATGAAACTTTTAATTGCCAAAGTATACATATTAGCGCGAAAGTTACCGCGATGAAATTGTAAAATTTTCGTCGGCGTGTACGCTCGTCGTTAAAAAGAGGAAAATGCGTTTGCTCGTTCGCTGCACTCGAAGACACGAATAAACGTAAAAGTGCGGTACGTGTTAATGATGCCGCGACTGGTATCAGATGGATTGCGAAAACGTAAAAGAAGAATGAGCAATGCAATCTGCGAGCGTAATCTGAAATGAGAATGCCCACGTTCGACATGAAGAACAAAAGATACGAGGCAAATGTATGCAGTTGATGAGAAATAATGATTTAACCTTAGCCATGAAATCAACCTGCATTTGCAAAATGTTCCTTCATTTCTTAAGGTTCTTGATTAAATAATGGAATTGTATTAGAAGTGAAAGTCTGACTGAAAAGGTATATTTAAACTCAATTTTGTTCAGGCACAATACAATTACGTTTCTTTAACTTCAAAGCTCTTGTTTAATGGAGCTTTTCTTCACTTAAATTCATTTACTTTGTCTTGCTGCTATCTTCTCGTTTGAAGGTAATTTTAATTGTTTTTGGCAGATACCTCAAATAAGAAGGAAAAATTAAGATAATTTTTAATAACCAATTTGGCGGTTCCTGAAATAACAGTAATACTTATCCGAGAAAAGTGCGAGAAACTGTCAAATTAATATATGAAACAACGCAAGAAACAGCCTTTAGTTAATAATTTTAAAAAATCACATATTTTCCTCTCTCTGAACCGGTCATTTAACCACATACGGCACAGTTAATGTTAATAAATCTGACCGTTAATATACGCCACTGATTGGAACAAAACTAAAAGTCCCTTAACTCAATTCTATTAAACATAAAAACCCTGCCATTCTCTATGTAACTATATAAATTTTTAAATTACCATAAAAAGTCACATCAAACCCTTTACCATCAACATACGAATTTAAAGCGCAATATTCAAAAACACCGCAAGTATTATTCTTTTGTTGTTTCTCCAGCAGTCACGGCAACATTCATGCCCCTAGCAAAGGAATTCCCCGATACAACGCATGTTTAAATTAAATGCTCCCGAGAAGAGCGAAAGAAACGTCAGACGTAAAGAGCCGTTTCTTAAGAGAAGCTCGAGAAGCTGTCGTGCACGTTATCCGTTGAAATTTAATCTCGCGCACGTCATACCTGCGTGCCGGCGAAAACGTTTTCAAGACATGTCCTGTCTTCGTGTTGGATGGTTAATTGAATGGGTAACCGATAAAAGATCCCAACAATAGTGGCGTTTCTTTTGTTGCTTTTCGTTTCTCGGCTCCAACTGCTGCGAGATATGAAGTTTCAAAATCGTTACATCAATTTTTCCCGTGTACTTCCAGTTCATTAGCGCTAAATATGCCAAGGTGGTCAAGAGGGCTGATTCATGGTTTGTTTTAAGAATTGTTGGAATTTCTGAGGTTCTTTCTTCTGTATTTTTTTAAATCTAGCTTGCGGAACGTGGAAGATTATGTCCTTGGGAATAACGAGTGACACTCGTGACGCGGTAAATGGAATGGGAAATTTTATAGTTTTCTAATTATTAATTAAAAATGTCAGTGGGCCGCGATATAATCAAATTATTTCTGTGCTATTAATATTGCGTTAAGTTCTACGCTATATCAGAAATGAGGGATAGATTTTTATTTGAGAAATTAATTCTAAGTTATTGCGCAGGGAGGAAAGAAATCGTGCGGGGTTAAAGATATCAGTTTTCTATTTATCATAATTCTTTCAGTATATTTATATATGCCAGATTAATAATTGGTACTTCTATTCCTAGGTAAATTTAATAAGCCAATTTCACAACCACACAAATCGTACTAATCCAACAGTATTAACACGTAGAATGCCACCGGTATTTAACTAGTTTCTTCATTTCTACTGAAGTGAAACTTTTTCTATTAAAATAACATCTTTACAGAGCAGGAACTTTAAAGTCACAAAGAGATATATGGATAGCAGGATTTTACCTTTTTAAGACGAACGCATAAATATTGACTAAGTTAATAAATTCGGAAATATTGCAATTTAAAAGTCATATGAAATTTCATTGAATTCAATAGCCCCGGTCACCGGTGACCCCCAGGGCATTCAACGTGTTAACCTCCAACTGCAGAATCTGCAATATAGCTATCACTATGTCAAAATACTTCATTAATTATCGATAATTTTACTGTTAGACCTTAAATTGACTACTTCTACAGTCACCCAAACCTGACTAATTTTACAATTTCAATTGCCAACTATAAAATCTGTGTCATGCCTATCATTATTTAAATATATTGAATAAATCGTGGATACTACTATCAGACAAATTAAGTAAATCATATTCACAGTCATCGAAACAAAACTAATTCGACAGTTTCAATTGTCAACCGCAAAGCCTGTAAGATATCTACCACAAACTTTCCAGAAAAGGTGGTAAGAAGATTGAAAAAGTGCCTCCATATCAATGGCTCTGTCCCTATCTCCACCATGGCCACAGGATCTCCCATCCCCTCAGACCACGGTGATTTCTTTTGTCGCAATGCGAAAACCAGAACCCACGAACCGGTCCCACGTTTATAAATAAGCGAGAATACTGCTTCCCGATTCTCCACGTGACGTTGAAACTGAATTTCAAACTGGGACAAACGAACGAGCCCCGAGTGAGTTCGCCTTGGCGAAACGAAATTGTTTCATTTGACGCTTCGTTACATTGACTATGGTGGTGTAATGCGTGCCGCCCTTGTATTAGCCTGTGCAATGGTATCGGCAATGAGGTTAAATTCAATTTCATAGAGGAACAACGCAGGATCGGGGTAATTTTGACGTATTTCAATTAAACAGGCCACAACGCGGTTAAATCCCAATGAATTCCGTACTCCAGCGCAATAGCGTGAATAGATACGCGGAAATTCCGCGATTCCGGCGTTAAGGTTAAATTTCATGCGTTAATAAGATCAGTAGAATGGACGATATTAATATTTACTCTTGTATCGCGCGGGTTATGGGGAATTAAAAAAGTTTCACCGTGAAAATCAAAATTTTATGGCTGGTAATTTAACGAATTTTACCTGGTGCTCATCGATTGGATAGTTTCGAGTGCAAATAGCGCAAAAATGATATAATTCTTCGTAATATTAATTCCTTATTTCCGAGGAATTGATTTAATTTGGGCATTCATTTATAATAATATTCAATCAATTCATAATTAGACATGAAACTGACGGAGAAATTCTGCAATCCGTTATTTTAACAATACATCTATTAACGATAAATTCAATATATTTAATAATATCAAATAAATATAATTTACGGGGAAGTAAATGAAATTAAAATGTGAAATAAATACCTGACCCCAAAAACGAAGGCAAAAACTTGATCGCTTACAGCCTAAAGGTGTTATAGGAAATTTAAAAAGAAACACCGTTAGAAATTTCAAGAATATTTACAAAATCTCATTAGCCATTTTGAGGAAATTGGAGGTCTAGTCGCACAAACAGAACTACCGATCACACCTTTGATATATTTAGATATACTGAATTATCATGTTGGAAAAAGGGAGCAAAGATCAGAAAAAAGTCAATGGATATAATTTTTTCAAATAATCAGCAACCAGCAATTTTAAAAATCTGTATTAAACGGTATTCCTTAGGGTACACGTCCACTTTTCTACGCCCCGAGAAATTACCGCGCTCATCGAATCGTTCTAATCAATACACGCATTAACGCCTACGTGCGAAACCAGAAAAAACTCACATTAATTTGTATTTGACCTACTAAACCTCTTACGTGGTGCAACAAAGCAAACTCACACGATCGTTAAGACTTAAGCGGATAATAAATGAATACGAAAATATCTTGAATTATTTCCTACCCCTGTTTTTTTTTTACATTTATTCTAATTAATATAGAACGGGTTATTTTCACGTTATCAAATAAGTCCGCGATAACTGAGCAAGCTTTAATTTTAAATTTATACTATTTGGTACGAGATGGAAAAACAGCTCGAGGATTGCAGAACAGCTTGCGGCGACTGTTTGGCATCTGAGAAATCTGCGTATTTAAATTCCTATGATATTCGTTCTTTAATGTTTCCCGTATTTAACTGCGAAGAAGCGAGCGCAGTGCATTTAGCAATTTTAATTCGGCAGAGATTTAATTTCAGTCTGAACTCCATAAATTAAATCCATTAATTCATCTGAAAATATCCACCCAGGATAAAAGCTCCTGTATAATATTAAAGTTCAACAAAAATAATTACAATTCTAAAAACTACCCTCGTGTAATTTCAAAAACGTTGCTTCTCTTGAACGAAGACATCCAATTTTCAAATCTCATAGTCGCTCCAACTTATCCTACAACCTCAATTTTACCCCTTTGAACCGGAAGTCAACGACTTCGAGCATCGTACCGAGACCAATTATTATCCTTAGTATCGACGAACGCAAGGAAATAGCCTCGTCTCGCAGTAAAATCGACGATTTGGAAAATCGGCTTACGG
Source organism: Cerceris ruficornis (assembly GCA_963989415.1). Lineage (NCBI taxonomy): Eukaryota > Metazoa > Arthropoda > Insecta > Hymenoptera > Crabronidae > Cerceris > Cerceris ruficornis. The sequence continues at coordinate 10,289,990 of OZ022527.1, forward strand.
TATGACCTACCGAATGGGATGTTCGTATGAACGAAAGCTACCGCGCGGCAGGAAGAACAATTCCGGGTAAAGTAATCGGTTCCTTCCTTTCTCCATTTCCAAACACCGTGGCAGTTACGCGGTTACATTGCGATTCTATCGCGACAAGCATCGAAATTGTTCGCAATAAGTAGGTGCACACAGTGCTTACCTGGGCTGCTTTATGCAGGAGGGTGGTAAAAGTTCGCCGTGCACGCAATCTCGGAAATTGTCTAAAGTTGTCGTCTACCGTATCAGAGAATCGAGGGCTGCATTCGAAACGACAAGGGAGCTCGGTTGGGAAAACGATGAAAGAGGTACCTCCGGTGTATACTTGGGAAACGCGGTATCCTGAAAGATTCCTCCGCGTTGAAAAGCTCCGCGGAAATCTCTCACTCTCCACGGACGGCCGCGTTATAAAGAGGGGGTGTATGCGCGTCCACGTTCGCGCCTTCTCTCGATCGCGACACGAGAGTCCCGGTGGATTTGCAAAAAGGCAACGCTCGTTTTCCTCGTATAATTCGATGGCTTGGGATATGGTCTCTAAAACTCGAGGATTTGATATATCTCGCGTTATTATTGGACTCGGAGTGTTTCGAGATGATTTAGAGCAGTCGTTTTACTTGATTTTTCCGAGATGGCCTTTCGAGAACGTGCATTCTCAGATACGATGAGAAATGAAACGCTTAGGAGTGATTTGGAACACATTTAAAACGGGAGATATTACAATTAGAATAAGGGTCGTTAACCTGCAGTTCTTTCATCTAAAATCTCAGATCCTTGAGGGTAATTATAATAACTTTTTGCTTTAATTAAATTCAACTTAACATCCACAGCAAAGTATTTGGCTGCCTGGTTGTTTATGCTGCTTTGAGCATTCTTAACTACTGTGAAAAGTGAAACATTTTTGGCAGTGATATGGAACACATTTATAACACGAGATCTTACAATTAGAACAAGGGTCGTTAACCTGCAGTTCTTTCATCTAAAATCTCAGATGCTTGAGGGTAATTATAATAACTTTTTGCTTTAATTAAATTCAACTTAACATCCACAGCAAAATATTGGGCAGTTTAAGTTACTTTGAGCATTCTGAACTACTGTGAGATGTGTTTTTTGTAATGGTTCGGAACTTATATAACACGGTAGTTTTGTATTATTATTAAACCGCAGAGTGTTTTGAGAAAACTTACAGATTTGAAGATTGTACTGATTATTTTTGGCGGGAAGAGTTTTCAAAAAGTAATCGGGAGGATCCTGGATTCCAACATGGGAAATGGTGTTTATCAAATCGGTTTAGTTCGGTGATTTACAAGTGATTTATACGTGTACGTACAGTAAGGAGAACTGAATGTGACACCATAAGCAGCTCCAGATGAGGGGGTTTCCTCCACTAAGCTTAGTTAGGTGCGCGGAATGCCTTATGCTACGCGACAGAATGGCTTACGAACCATGTAACTGGGCTAACAAGACAACTTCGTGAACTCGAACTTATTGGTTCTGATGAAACTTTGTGGGATTTTAGAGTAATTCGAAATGAGTATATGGATGTGCTTCCTTTGTGTCTATAAGTCTATCTCTCTAAGGGGTAAAATGTACCCTTAAGTCTCAAATGGTACAGCTAAACTTTCACTTTAAGTTATTGTGTGTTAAATTAGAAAAATGTTAAATATATGGATATAATATTATTTCAGAATGAATCTTATAATATTAACGTCGGTATGGGCAACAATAAACGCCCACAAAATAAGTATTTAAGTGATACTTATTTTTAACACATTCAGAAAGATTCGAAGTCTGATTTCTTTTAATACTAGTTTATATCTGATTTCTAATTAATATAGAAAGTAACAAGTTTGCAGAAAAATAAGGCAAAATATACACCGTTCATAATTAATGGGTGGGAAGGCAGTAATTTTAACACCGAATAATACTACCAGACCGCAAATGGGTTACGAAGCAACATAATTTAGCCGTGGTACGGCTCGTGACAATTCAGTGACAAAACTGCGGTCGAAAGCAGTCTTTCGTAATACGATGGATCACGAGATTCGTATAATTTTCAACCGCGAGAATTTCAAACATTGTGCGCCATTAAATATTAAATATATATCAACCATTAAATATACATACTCAAGTTTTATTCTATCGCGTAACCCCTGTGTTTTTCATTTATGTAATACCTTACAACATTAAATAAAGTTCTCAGTGCAACAGAAAAAAATTTCTTATCGCCCCCAAACAAAGTGACAACCAGACAACAATGATTAGAACGTACAAAAGAATTTATCTCCACGGGAGAACCGTGCAACACTTACAAGACACTAAGACGTAACTTTCAGTACGACACACGTCGATCGAACTTCAACTACAACCGATTGCACTTCGCGGTGTTATTACATTTCCAGCAATCGGAGTGGACGTTCCTTGCAGCCAGCCAGCAAGCACATCTCTCTTCGTTTTGCCAGGAATACGACGTCGACGTCGACGAGGAGGAAGAGGACGATGGGAGTTCCATTTTGCAGAAAGTGGAGGTGGAAAGCACCGCTGTCTGGAGTAGTCACACGTGTGAAAAGAGGGACTCTCGTGTGTTTGAAGAAACGTTAGTACCAAACGACTGCCAGAAACGTACGTGTGGCGAAGTGGCTCGCTCCGTTTTTAGTGGTCGTTACGATCGACGACACTTTCCGGAAGGGAGTTTACGACGCCGAGAAGAGAGCCAGCTCGCTCGATGTAACGAGATAAAAAAGTCTTTTTCTGACTTGCGTAAATATGAGGCATGTAATGTAAAACGAGAGCTGCTGCTTTCTATGAAACGACACGTCGAATCTCGTGTCTCTGAGGAGCTTCCGGGGTCAACAAGTTGTAACAATTTTCCTCCAAAGCTTGTTAACGTTTAAAAACCCTACGTCGTTAGTTTTTAATGTGGAATAATAGGTTGCATAACGCAGGGTGTGAGTAACACGGGTTGGGCTGCATTACGATTTAGGGTTCTTTTTTCAAGATGGTTGAAAAGTTTTACTTCCGGCTTCTGTCGTTGCAAATATTACGGTGAAATGGTGCATTGAAACTGGGTGGCTCTTTTATCAAATAAAATGGTTATTATCAGCGTTTTTATTCCAAATAAATATACTTCATACGAAATAATACCCTGGTGATATTTATTCGTCGCTTTTGTAAATTTTTCTCTGGGTTATCAACGATTCTTATTATTATTTTATGAATGTGTCGCGATCTCTTGTTACCAGAAAATATAAAATTTTAGCTCCATAATGTTTCAAGGATATATAACTACTCTCATATTTAGCATCTGTATTCCATGAAAATGTAATATCAATAAATACTTGGACTTTAACACGGTCAGACATAATTAGAAAATGCGACCGACATTCAAAATGTTGATAAATATACCACAAAGCTTCATTAACCCTTTGAGCATTCAGAGAAAAATCTGATAACAAGTAGAATTGAATAATTGAAATAATACTGTTGAAATACAATTACGCAAATAGTAATTTACCATTTTTATAAATAAAACACTGGCTTTCTTAGAAAAAGGTGGTTTCCCTCCGCCAAATAAATGATTATTTCTCGATGCTCGAAAAAGTCTCCATCCCCAATGAGTAAATCATCAATTATCCAGTTTTTCAGCAAGAAAAAAAATACAGAAAACATCTTTCTATTTTAAAAGGCCGATTCAAATAACTTGAAAAATATTAGCGGAAACTATCGTACAACATTGTTTCATCAGGCTGCAATAAATCTCGTTCCGCTTCGAATAACACCTGCCGGTACATTTGGTACCCGTGCACCAGCTCGGAGTTACATAAAAAAAGAACAAGTAAGAAAAAAAAAAGAGAAGAAGTTCTCGTCTTCGTGAATTACCTCGGTACTCACCGTGAGATTACTTTCGCAAAACTTTTTTACTGCGGGCACAGACGTCCTTCCGTGTTACGCGAAGTTACACCGAGCTACTACGCCCGGGATAACATCTCGGTCGCGTGTCACTGTTTATTTGGGTTACCTTCTATTTTCGCCGCGGAATTTCTAACGCCGTTATGCAGCGAATATAATGTCCTCTTCAACTTGTAACAAGATACCAAATTCATTTACATTAGCCATGCGATTAATTTTATTCTCGTTCTTGCATTTCTTTCGGTTGTACTACTGGGGTTGCTTTGCAGAAGATCTACACTTTTAACCCCTTGCCTTATCATAACGTGTGACACTCGTTACGGTGTAACTGAAGTAGAAAATTTTGTAGTCTTCCAAAAATTATTAAATTAACAATATCAGTCAGTCACGAGACGAGCAAGTTGTTTCTAGAATATTAATATTGCGTTCAGTTGCAGGAAATATCAAAAAGAAATTTTGATTTCAAGAATTAATTTTGAGTTATTCCACGCAAAGTCAACACAGAAATCGTAAGACAAGGAGTTAAATTGGCTTCGAATCTTTGCTAAGTGTTTCGTTTTCCATAGTTTAAGAATAATCAAAGAACCATAAATAGGGAAATACTTTGCTGTGAATGTTAACCTTTTGCCATACAATGACGTGGGACACTCGTCACGGTGTAACTGAAATAGGAAATTTTGAAATTTTTTGAAAAACTATTAAATTGACAATATTAATCAGTCAGGAGACGATCAAGTTGTTTCTAGAATGTTAATATTGCGTTAAATTACACGGTATATCGAAAATCAGTGATAAATTATTATTCCAAAAATAAATTCTGAGTTATTGCGCATTCGGTCACAAAGAAAATTGCAAGGCAAAGGGTTAACTTGAATATTGAATCGAAATTAATTACAATAAAATTGAAGTATGTCAGTGAAGCCGTAGAATTAAATTTTGGTTTAAATTTTTCTACGTCACAGTTTCCAATTTTTCCACCATTGTAGAATATTGAATATTAATTGCCAATCCTTCCAGCAATAATTTAAATCAGCCAACAATTCTTCGAAATATATAGAATTATTCTTCTCAAAAATATTGCAACAATTGAATGAAAACTAGCGAAATTGCCGGCGCGAAATCCCTGAATTCTAAACACCGCAGAAAATTCACTTACCCGCCGTTTTTCACGCAAAGGCGAGAATAACGACGGAACGAAAACGCGAGCTGGATAGACGGAAGAAAAACGAAGAGAAAACGCAGAGAAGCCGAGGAAATCGTGTCGCGGAGGGAGCACCTAAGAAAATAAGCCGACTTGGTTTCCCCATGGTGACTCGATGCGCCCGGAACACCGGAAACCAGAAAACTAAAGCAAAGCAAGGATTTGAAATCTGCATGAGACCCGGACTCCCAGCAACACCGGTAAGGGAGATTGGAAAAACAATCGGAAAAGAGAGGGCGGCTCGCGGAAAGTGCATAAAATGCGCATAGAACCGAGACGGGCTAGGGTTGCGAGTAAATCGAGGCCTTCTCTCCCTTTCCTCCTTTCTCTCTTTCATCCTTCTCCCTCATCAGGACTACTTCCATTTCCTTTCCGGCTCCTTCATTACTCGAGCTTTAAGTTTCCTCTTTTGTGGATTTCCTTTTTCTTCTTTAATTCGTCCGCCGTTCGTGAAGCGAGAGACAATATTATTCTTTTAGACGCGTCAACCATGTCTCTGTTTTTACGCGTTTTCCTTTCGCTTTTTACCCCTCTTCTCTTTTGTCTGCTTCTTTTACTTTTCTCTCTCGCTCTCTCTCGTCTCATTTTCTCCTTCGAGCGAGCGAAAGAATAAAAACGGACCACTTTGCGCCGCTTCGAATAAAGAAATTAACGTCTCGGAAATTGTCCTGACACGGAGGAATGTGTTTTAACGTGGATGCGAACGATGTATAATTAACGTTTCGTTTTATACGGTATTTACTAAGCCGTGTTTTATCCGTGTTGCATTAAAAGACGATGGTTTTGCGGGAAAATACGGAGCGCTGAGACTGAAGGCATGAATCTTAAGGTATCGTGGAAAATTAAGGAGACAACAAATTCGTATAAATAGATAAACGATGAGATGCGCTTGAAGCTGAAAAATGCAATTGTTAGAAATTCAGAGCTCGTTTCAACCATGGCGTAAATTTGAAATGAGCTCATTCATAAATTATGCACGATACATCGTTGCTATTCTTTTCTCCACTTTATGGCGAAGGAAACCGTGAAACGCAGGTCGCCGATGCGGAAAATTGCATCAACTAGAGTCATAAACTTGCGTGTCAACGATTTCGAATTAACTTTCTGAATTTTCTTCTTTAAAAATACCGTATAGTAAACAATAGTAATTCAAATATGTACTCAATGCAAAAAGATTTATTATTTGATTATTCCAATATGCTGATATTCCGAAATTTGATTACTTTGATATTCTGAAATTCTGAAGTTTCGTCATTCCGATATTCCGAAAATTGGAAATTTTAATATTCTAACGTTATGGAATTCTACATTTTCAATATTCCGATATTAAAAGATTCTGAAATTTGATTATTCTGATATCCCGTAATTTGTAAAGACTTCGCTTTTCCATTAATTATAATTACACGAACGTACAAAATTCTACGTCGCGCAGATAAATTAATTCGCAAATTCATACGACACGGGAAAGCCAGCGTGTCGGAATATTTCGGATAAATTGTGAAAGATTATGAAAATAAGTGCGTCTATATTCCATATAACAGTTTACAAATGGGCCATCCAGTTTATCCGAATGATTCGCGAACAGCAATAAATTTCGTTCGCCGTTCTCCGCATAAATTTCACGCAAACGTCATTCACGCAATCAGCATCAAACGAATTTCATTTATTCCCTGGAACTCGTCGTTTAATATAATTCTGAAGAACGTTACCTGCACGACAGATGTAAAATTGTCGCCGCGAGCATGTAAACGATAATGGAACTTGTTGCATCCTTTTATTCGGTCACCGGCACGAAAGTAATTTAGACCTTTCATGTAATATTCACCGTGGAATTAAACCGCGCGAACTTGCATCGCTGTCGTAAAACTTTGAAGCAACGTGAAAAATGTATAACATGTATTATCGACCAGAAAAATATTGCGATATGAGAACCCTTCAACAACGGAGGATATTTTACGATCAAATGGAAATGCATTGTGCTTTTAACTCAGTTCGGTATGACAGTCAACAAATAAAGAACTATATTCACTGCATGGACTACTACTGGATGTGTATATGGGCGGTAAATTGTTCATTTAAATTGTCAAACGTCAGTGTTTGTTGAGAGTTTGAGTAGTTCGTTGAACTACTGAACGGGAATGTAATTGTTTCGTCAAGAGATAACGTGACTGTGCAAAGAAACTTTCAATGGATGACTGTAATCAGTCTTCCCACAGAAGCGACACTCAAACGCGACTATAGCTTTGTATGAAGTTTTTAATTTTAAACTTCAACAACTTTAATAATTTCCACGATAATTACAATCTTAAGTAAATAACAATTTATCACGGATGATAATTCGAATTCTGGCGGGCAATTCCTTGACGTCAGTCTTCATCCTTTGTCACTACATCGTCTGTAGGCTCACTCAGCAGCACAATGGTTATTCACGAGTGATTTAATTTCTCAATGACAAAACAATTAATTAAACAAATCTGTAAACTTACTCAACAACGAGGGAAATTTTTTTTTAATTATCAAACCGGAAACAACGCAAATCTAAATACTTGTTTGCTCTCAGCAACAACAGGGGTTAATTTTTCCACCCTTTGCGGTCGGCAGATTTCTCTGACGGAAGGATCAGCTAGTCGAGGCAAATTTAGCTTTCGGTGTCATTTTTCCCTAAGTAATTTAAGACAAATATATCCCAAACTAATAAACTAATATCTTCTCAGCAATGGAAGAAGTTAATTTCACTTTGGCTGGAATAATAAAAAAGAAACATCTACTATCAGCAACGAGGGGGGTTAATTCTCCCGTGACCAGAACAAGGAACAAATCTCCTTACATTTCCGCAACGATGACGACGATTTTTCTATGACCAGAACACGAAACAACTAAAATCGACGTACTTGTGTGCTCTCAGCAGCTAAGAACAGGCAGAGGTCAATTTTTCACTGACCAAAACGGGAAACAATGAGGCACGTCTGGGGGTGCGAGGCGGAGCAACCCTATCTCGTTCGCTTGCCAGTACCGGAATGGTTTTACGGTAATCCCGTGGAAATGTGGACATTAAGCGTCCTCTCGACGGGAATGAAGAGCGGTGGCTCATATACCGGGGTGCAATAAAGAGTTAACACGGTAACCGCTAATGGAATAATGGACACTCCAAGCGCGCAGACAGCGGCTGGACTATCGCCAAATACGTACGTTCCTTCCGGTATATCAGCCGGCCCTTTTCCACCCCTTCTCACGGGCTTATTCATACTCGCCGCCACCCTCGTACCTTTTTTTTCCACCGCCGTGGGATTTTTACCCTCGCAGTTATCGTATATTTATGTTTTTTGCACATGGTCTAACGAGGGTGCACTCTGGGATATAATGTCTAATAAATTGCAACCAAGATGCTTGTTTCAATGTTATAGCACGTTTGTGACCGCGCGAGTTTGCGGCTCGAATAAAGCACAATTTAGATGGGAAACCCCTTTTTATTCTCTGCTGGAGCTTTTTAAATCTCGACTGGAAGTTAATGGTGAAATTACGGTGGGTTGGTGTGTTTTTTTTAATGTAACATGCGTTTAAGAACTGTAACGTACAGTTAAATTCTGACAAATTCAAAGGAATGTTAATACCAGATCTATTAAGACGGACTGAATTAAATTATTCTTTATTTTTTGAAAAGTTCTAAAAGTTTCTAAAAGTTCTAAAAGTTCAAACAGTTTCTAACGTCGATACGTGTTTTTCCATCATATCGGATCTTGCAAAGTGTAAGCAATTAAGTCGACTAATTTTCATCCCCCTTTATTCTTCATCATTCAACACATTCATCTATTATACCTAACTACATTGAATTAATCATCAGTAATTCTTCTATCAGTCAACAGTTTACAGAAATTTTTAATCAAATCATATTAAAAAATAATAACTTATTGACAAAGTTTCAATTATTCATCCTACGTCGTAAAAACATTTTAGTACACACAAAACTATTTTCAATCGAGTATGGAAAATGGATAGAAATTGCAATTCACGTTTAACAATACACAGAGTTGTTTCTAACGTACCAACCTAAAATCTAATTAATCCTCAGTGCAATTCGAGTCGAGCGTGTAGCGATCTTAAGTACCAATCGACGCAGAACAATTCTCCTGGCAGGTACTTGGAGCACAGTCAATTATCATTTTCCATAAGATGGTAATGTAAATTCCACCGTGCAATAATGTTTCATCAAGCGAGACAGTCGACCGTGTCTGATTTCATGACAAACGTTTGTCTATCACGAAAGCCAATTCTGATAGGTAGGGGTAAATAGTTCGTGAGCAAACTTCGGTGGAAATACATGCGAAAATCGTCGTGCGTGAGCAGTCACGTGCACCGTCGGGTCAGAGGTCACGGGGCCACTGTGACCCGCTCGACAAGAAGTCGTTACGTGACTTGAGAACCTTAAAGTCCTCCTGTCGACACGCGCCCCTCGTTTCGTTTTGATCCCGGAAATTCAGCTTCTAATCACGATCATTTTTTCTCTTTTAAGGACGGGGCAAACATTCAATTACGTTGACACAGTTCTCGTGATTACACGTCGGCTCGTATAAAACGTATTTTTCCCGTATTGTCATTACGTCTCGTGATCTTAATCGTACATTAACGCTTAAAGCACCGGAGTCGCTTTAATGATAACACGTCGACTTTATTGTTTTGTTTACACATATATCAAGGTAAATACTTTATTGAGTTCGGGTGAAATCTTTGTAGAAGAATATTTTTAGCTACGAGTATTTTATTCGTGGATTTACGAAGATGATAAAAATGTGTTGTTTCGAATTTGTTTTTAAGTGTTCGTGACATCTTTCACATTGTTTCTCTTTCAATTTTCTACGTCTATTTTGTACCTTCATTAATTTTCTTCCTAAGCTACAGACCATTTCAATTTCTATAAATAATTCAAGAGGAGATTTACCGATCCATAGAAATGTGTTATAAATCGTCATCATATAATGAATATTGCATATTTTTAACAAACAGTCAACAGCCAAATATCATCCTTTCAGTTGTTTAAAACCCACCTACAACTGCATCTCCTAGGCAAAATAATCATAGAATTCAAAAGTCGAAAAAACAAAAAGTTATTAAAGTTCTTAAAGTGAAAATAATTCAATCATCAGGATTCTAAGGAGTTAAACAATATAAATATCTAATTCTAACAGATATTGAATAAACATCGTCGTTAAAATAGAGCATCTTATTTCGAGTAATAAAGCAACAGGAAGTTGGGATAAATATTCATGCAGACGCTTCCACTTTCCGCACGGAGCGCTTTTACTTTCGCGCTCGTACCGGCGAATTCAACTTTCCTTCGCGTTTTCATCCCGAAAGAGCAACACCTTCATTTTCTTATCGCCTCGCATATTTCGTATAAATTTCAAAACACGGCCGTGCACGCGTCAAACGAAGCAAGAATGGCTTTTACGGGCTGCGGGGAGAAAGATTGTCGGTTGGAGATTATAAATAAGCCGCTAAATTGCCAGAATAACATCGCAAAGCGACGAGATTATGTCAGAAAAATGGTGCACCGGCTTGCCATCAAAAGTTTCCCGGAGAACACAAAGCTTGAGTTTCCGTCGTCTTAACTTTTCGTCTTATCGTCAAATTTACTTTCAGCGAAATCATTGAATACTTCTTTTTCCACTTATGGGTCCTATTTATAATTTACCGAACGTGTCGGATGGAAATTGAAAAGTGTCTTCGAATTTAATGAATTTCAGGGAATGTAGAATATTCTATCAAAAACTCAAATATTGATAGAATCAAAACTAGGAGGAAAAGAATCGTGGCCATATCGCGGAATAGAGCCTGAAAACAGTGGCTAAAATTGTGAAAAGTAATATTTCGTGTTCAGATAAAATTAACCTACTTTTAAAGCAAATTTTTTGTTCGTCTGGAAATGAATAACGCGGTGGAACGCTCGGGGATGTTAGAGCCAGAATACGAACTGACAAACGAATTAAATTAAATAAATGCTTTATCGGGGAAAAAACATCTGTAAATATGGAGTGACAACGTTACCGAATAAAGAGACGAAGTAGAAGGATAAAAATAGTCGTATTGCTTCAACTTTCCGTGGCCCAAATTTTTTATCGTACTAGACACTGCTATCTGCGGGGAAATTTAATTTCGCAAATAATTTATAGCCCGAGAAGCATTGACAGCTATTGCATAATAACGGTACGTAAATTTGCCAGTCAGAAAATGTTAAGTTAGAGATTAATCTAATTAGTTAAAATTAGATTTGCAGATTCACAATTTACGTTGCTCTAATTTCAAACTATTAGACTTATCTGTTACTTAATTCATTTGCCCTATACCGTAAAATACTTTGCAAGCAATCTAATTACATACATTTAAATTTGTAATTTCATAAAATTCGATTTATCTCTTACCTAGTACTTTTTCACTTTATCGCAAAATACTTTGCAAGCATCACGAAACAAAGTTATAGCACTTGACAAACTTGCAAAACTGTATGATATAATAGAAACACAGATATATCACGTTACCTTAGAGTCACAGAGAGTTACACAGGGTTAAAGTCGCAATGGGTGGTAGACAGTAATGAAAAACGATTAATTATATCCAACACGCGGGAAACTCGTCAAGCAAGGGGGAGCTTGACCCTCGCTTTCCGGACTATATTTATCCAGCGAGGAATTCCGCTTCGAAAATACGGTCGAAATGCAAGAGTAAACAGCTACCTAGAGGAGAAAATTAGCGAGGAGATCCGTAGGTGTATGGCACAGGTAACGAGGCAGCCTTCGTGCAATCTCCACGTCGCGCGGCTGAATTCTGCGGCCGCTCGTGGAAATTCGACGGAGGTTCGGGCATCCAGCCGACACGGCGACACGAGGTGGCTAATCAAATTTTCGCCCGTGGGACGATTCGTGCTCGATTTCACGGCCCGCCGGCACCGCACACCGATGACGTTCATAACGGCGCCGAAGGAGGGAGATGTGGAAGCGGATAGTTTCACACACTTTCAGAGAGAGAGAGAGAAACAGAAACTAGGACGGACAGAGCGACCTGAAGAGACAGAAAGACCAGAAGAGACAGAGAGACCAGAAGAGACAGAGACCAGAAGCGACAGAGAGACCAGAAGAGGTATAGTCAGGAAACTGAAAGATGGCTAGGGGACGGTGGAGCCTCTCGGTTTCAACCGATTATTCCCGCCGTTTCGTTTGCGGAATTCCCAAACTCAGACTCCTAAAGTAAACGGCTAAGTAGAGTTCTTACTTTAGGAGACTGGATTTACGAATTTCAAAAAAGAAGTGGCGGGAGTAGGCGGTTGAAAACGAGATGTTTCGGCGCTCCCAGCCATCTTTCAGTTGTTGGACCGTGCATAGAGAGACCAGGAGAGACAGAAAGACCAGAAGAAGTACATGGAGGGGCCAGAAGTAGCAGAGAGACCAGGAGAGACAGGGAAATCAGGAAATGCAGAGCCAGAAAGAGAGATAGACGGACAGAGAAACTAGGAGAGGCCGAGAGACCGGGAGAGACTGAAAGACCATAGCGTGACCTAAATGGAGAATTAAGCAGAGTAGGACAGAGCGACAGAGAATTAGGGCAACGAGAGAGAAAAGGAGAATTTAAGCAGAGAAATAAGCAGGTAGCTACAGACAGCAACAAAGAGCGATAGAAAATCAGGAGAGTGCGAGAGAAGGAAAGAGAAATTTGAGAAGCAGGGAGAGCTAGAAGACGAAGGAAATTGAGCTCAAGAGAGCGCCAGACAGCGATAGAAAAACAAAGCAACGGCAGAGAAAGAGAAAGATTTGAGAACAGCGAACAGAGACGAAGAGTGAGAGAGTCGGTAAGAGACACCATGGCTCCTCGAAGAGCGAGAGGCCAATGCTAATTAATTTTCATCGAATTAACGCCAGCGTAGCATGAATCGCACGGCAAAGGAAACCGTGTCGACGCTCCGCTGCAACGGTGCATCTCGCGGATGCAATTCCAGCTCCCTATGGATGCACCCTGCATTTATTGGCTCCGCGCAATTAACGGCTCCTGGTGCTACGGTATTGGAAACTATAATGACGACAGAGCAGAGCGTTCTACGTTCTCCACGTGAAATCGCGAACGAGGGTGATTCGGTCAAAAAGCGCAGCTTGCTATTGAACTTTGGATTCGATGGAAAGTATCGTGAAGTTCACGTTGATGAATTGCTATTCGGAAAAACTGTATGGAACGAAGAATCGATGGGGTATCGCTGATGGGTGCTCTATTTACGCGATTCAACGACATGCTGTGTTTTCTGCTTCTCCTTTTGATATAATTCCACTTTATCCTTCCACTTTATCCTGTTCTTCTCATTCTTGTAATTCGATTTGATCAAGTATTTTGTCTTTCTTTTAGTGTCTTACAATTACATACATTATATTTGATAAATAAGTTTAGAAAGTACTGCATGGTGAGAATTTCCGATGATAGAAATAGCATATATGATAGATTATAAAGATAAGAGATGAGAGATGTCGTTATAATTTTATCTGCAAAGGGGATTTTATAGTAAAACTCCATAATTACGAGCAATTTAAAAAATTCTTGTTATATAAAATTCCCCTAGCACAAGTGCCTTTATCATAAAATATTCCATCCGGTTGCAGAAAGTGTGCAGGCATAATTAAAGTATTCCATTTGAAACTGAAATTTATTCCCTGGCGAGTCCACTTTTTAAGCCCCGCTCTTTTCCGCTTACTTTACTCTAATTTTATTCCACGAACTCGACTTTTCCAAGGGAATCTTGGCATTATCTCCCCGCCCGGAGTAATTTCGAAGCGTGACATTTCTCGCCGAAACGTCAAGCCTTCTCATCCACGATTATTGGCAAACACAAAATTGTATTCCGCGAAGGAATTCAACGGCAGCGTCAGTCACGTTAAGCCGCAAGAAGGGAGGAATCGAATAAGAATCGTGGATTTTCGCGGGGACCGTTGAATCCGAGCCTCGACCGGTTTTGATTACTCGCGAGACTGCAGTCCCAAACGTGATTTGAACTCGAAATCAGATTTGCCAACTTTACGATACCTGATTCGATGTCTAGCATGTACAGCCATTCGTTTAACCGCAGCCGTTTCTTTCAGAACACGGGGAATCTATGATACGTGCCTTCTGGGCATTTCTCAACCCCTGGGTGGAAATTTATTCGTATTGTGTCGTATTGCAGAGATGTAACTACGTGTTGCTATAATAAAATATAATTTAGAGATGGTGGTTTGGGATTGTCGTGGTAAAATATCTAAATAGAACGGAAATTTTCAAAGGTACGACTGAAAAATTGGTAAATTACTGGTAAACTGGTTATTCGTGATGCAGTAGATGGAATAAGAAATTTTGAAGTTCTTCAAAAACTATACACCTAATTCTGTTTATGAAGTACATACATAGAAAAAAGGGGGTTAGTTCCATATCCTTCAACCCTTCAAAATTTATTAAAAATTTATTTTAAGAATATTTTAGATTTTTTAATCGTGCTAAATCGAATGAAATCATGTAAAAACGGAATCAATTTTTTTTCTAGACCGTGTTAAAACAAAACCGTGTAAAAAACGACCGTGTAAAAACAGAATTGGGTGTACAATTAAAGGTGGGACTCGACACGATCAAATTATTTCCATGCTATTATATGCCCTGCAATAGCGAGTTACATTCGTGTTGCAGTAAATGGAATAGGAGATTTTTAATTGTGCAAAAGTTATGAAATTTAAAATATGAATGAAACCCGACAGGATAAAATTATTTCTACAATATAAATATTATGATAAATGATACGATATATCAAGAATCACTGATTCAATTTTGTTTTAACAATTTAATTCTGAATTATTATGGAGGCAGTCACAAAAGAAATTGTACGGCAAAGGGTTAATATTATGTTAAATTATACGACCTCAGGAATCACTGATTAATTTCTACTGCAGCAATTTAATTCTGAATTATGCTAGCGCAGTCACAAAGGGCATTGTAGGGCAATTAATACCACAGTTATCCTCGTGAAAATCACAGCTAACGCAATAGAAAATTTTCTCCTTCAAATAGAAACTACAGAAAAATCGTACAAACTGTTAGCTAAAGTCTCGCAAAGATTGCCTTCCTCAAATTGACACTTTGCATAGAGAGAGAGAAAAAAGAAAAACGATTGCCAAAATCGAACCAAGTCTCCATTGGAGTTCGTCAAAGATACACGTGCAATGCTGCAGATGGCGAATTCAGTTGGAGGCGAGCTCGTTCGAGTTCTAAACTGCACTTCAAGTCTCCAAATATTCTGCGACGTTCTTGCACTCAGCCGGCTTTGCCCTGCACTCGACTTCGGTCACTTTGCGGAACGGGAAGTGCGCGCGAATTCCACCATCTCCGAGTAAACTCCCATTGGATGCTCGACGAAACCGAATTTAACTCGTTGAAACTATGTCGAGTCTTTTCGTATGCACGTTATATACTTTATGCCGGTATTCCAGGACGGCTTTAAGTGCCGGGAGAAATGCATCGAGTGCAACGGCAGCGTTATGATTCCATTTGACGCGTCGATTCGTCGATTTACTTCGTTCTCACGTAAGCGGCCAATTAATTCAATTGATGCGAAGCTCATCCGCGAAATTCGTCGCGCTACTAATGCTCCGTTGAACAAAGGATAATGAAAAAGAAAATTCAATTACATAATGTCAAAAGCAAGGCTCGTTTAAGTCCACGTTTGATCTCGACCGGCAGCGATGCAATTTTTCCACGGCCTTTGTCCCGAAAGGGAATGAAATTTACAGAACTGTGAGACGTCGATGGAATTAACGTACGTTCGAAGTATTGCGCTTAATTATGTGCATGCGTGAAATTATACTGCAGCTTCGAACTGAATATTTCACGTCGATGTCGCCTGTATAACTTCGCGAATGAAATATTTCCTTGCTTCCGTTCTCTAGTCTGATCGGTGATGTGCTGTTAATCCTTTATAGGATCCTTCGCTTGTCAGTTTAGTGAGATTAATTTTTTGACGGTAGCAAGAGGAATACTAAGAAATATCTGATGCTGCGAAAATAGAAACTGGAAGTTTGAGAGACTATTTTGGAAAGATTTAAGAGCTTTACATCCTTCGTGTCATTTTACAGGTTCTATGTACTGTTAACAGCTGATTAGACGGCGCATGAAAACCTAGACGAGGGTCGTAAAGATGATCTTCCAATACGGTGCAACGTCGTTATTGCCTGAAAGGTAACGGTACCCCTGCATTTCGCAAGATAGGCTAATAGAGGTACCAGGATATAGCCTCTAATCATAGGACGACCTATACAGGCAGCTATAATCATTTATATCATAAAAATGAAGCAGAATCTTTTATAACAAATTTTAAAAGTCATCGTCAAACTACTGCCATTATCGCAACACGTGCCATCTATTCGCTTTGCAACTATACTCTCAGACTAACTATAATCTCAGAGGTGCAGCGGCGACATAAATCAATCGAATTAATTGCAAGACTATTTGCATCAAATCATTCATTTTCCATCGTCTCAAATACTTCACGCAACGAAATAGAGCACACTTGCAATTTTAAAAGATGCACTTCCCTCGAGGACTTTCGTGCTACTTATCCTCACTTCAGAATCCGATCAGACTGATTCTACTTCATCAATGAATGCACAAAAGTTTTTATTTTACAAGGAAACAAGCTCACATAAATTCTCAATTACTCTCTCCAACCAGACTTCTTCTCAAGTCCTATTTTCTCCCTTAATTATTGTCATAAAACCGTCGACAGCAGAATCTATTAACAAGATTACCAATTTCTTCGACCCTACCATCTAAATCTCATCTCAGTGCATGGCCTCAGAAAATCGCCAATTTATTTGAAATGATCACTGCTTTAAAACAATCCAATTCTTCCATATTGCACCAATGAAACCATCGATTCATCAGACACTGCTTAACCCTTTAACTTACAATAACGTGTGACACACGTGAGTCGATAAGTGGAATACGAAATTTTGAAGTTTTACAATAAGTATTAAATTGAAAATATCAGTGGATCACGAGACGGTAAAATTATTTCTATAATATTAATATTGCGTTAAGTTATACGCTATATCGAAAATCAGGGATAGAGTGTTATTTCAGTAATTAATTCTGAGCTATTGCGCTTTCAGTGACAAAAGAAATCGTACGGCAAGGGGTTAAACACCCTCCCACCCACACTGATCTACAAAACCATTCATGTGTCAAAAACAATGACTAAAATTTCCTCTCAACGCACACCAAGCCAATCCTATCTCCCCTAATCCCTCAACAAAACCACCAATAGCAAAATCACCCAACAAAATCACCAATTCACCCAACACCCCCATCACCACAGAAACCCATCCAATTCTCCACCAATATCGCCAATATTTCCTCCCAACGCGTACTCCGGAGCGTCGCAACCCTCCAAACAAATGCAACCAAGCAAACCAATGGCAACAAGAGGGAGAAATAACATCCACGAAATACAAAACGGCGACATGACACCCACTGCAGGACTAGATCCCGCCTAAGGAATACTTCTCCTCCTTTCCGCCCGGCTGCACGTGCGCGACTCGCAGGAGCATTGTTGCGCTGACATCCTGCGAAGAGGAAAAACGAGAGAAGAGCGGAGAAACCTGCCGTTTACACGGATAAACGTGCAACGTGCATGTACGTATGTACCTCGAGGGGGCTAGACGACATAATTCCAGACACGGCGCCTGTCAGGTCCGCATGGTTTAGCACACACGCTCCCGCCGACGCAGACAGAGGTACGTGACACATGTGATCCGATACTCCCTCGAATTCCACGTGAACGCACCACCTCTTTGAACGTGTGGCAACGTTTCGCTGAAGAATTTCAGCCGGGGAAGATCGCGGGGGAGTCTCGAATGAAATTGCGGTTACCGGAAGGTATCGCAGTGATCGGAGTATCCGCGAGGATAGGGTGGAAAAATGCGAACGGTGAAATGCGCCCGGTTCTTTCTGTAATAAAATGGAATTTTCGTAAAGCGGTGTCTGTGTGTCATGTGTTTCGAGCCTGAAATTACCGAGCCATGACGGAATGTGTAATAAATATTGAGTGGGATATTGTGATGAACGGAGGGGGCGTGGATTTATTGCAATTCGTACGTTCTTTTTCCTTGGTGGAGTTTATGTAATCTCACAGGAATTTCGAGTGTTTTCAACGGGATTATTAACACTATTCCTACCACGACCGGTCAAATGACAGTTTTTAAAATTTCGATTAGAATTTCTTATATACAACGTAATTTAATCGCCTTTAAACTTTACGACTTTTCCTCAAATATACGTATAATACATTCACATTATAATACATTTTTCAATATTCACTTCTTTTTTAACTGTTCATTTTCTGGGAAAAAATTATCATTTGACAAATTCACCGGTTGCGGTAGGAAAAGGTATACGTGAAGTGTAGGTAGGAATAGTGTTAATATCTTGTAATGTCTTCGATTTTTTTAAGTCTTTGGTGATTTGTGATAAATGATTGGAAATGTGGTAGAATGCTGCGTTTGAATTATTGCGGTGAGCTTTTATTATTTGCTTTCTGTGAAGTTATTTAAATTCTGGTGATTTTAATGTTACGAAAATGAAATGAAACAATGCAGTGTTAATTTTGTAATATCACTGTGCAGATGTGCAAAAATGGTCTTTGTTCACATTTCATGTATCCTGATTTCAGCTTGGTAATTATTCTGCAAGAACAGATAATCCAGGTAACTGTGATGATTTGTAATAATAATGCAAGATAGGATATCAATACCCTGTGAATTACTATTATATCTTGCTGCATGATCCTCGAACAGATAGCGATAATCTACGGACTGTAATTTGCAGGAACATGCAATTACGCCAGCCAAGTTCAAACTGAAATTAATTTACAAATAACTTTCAAACAATCACTATTTTAATTTGGAATTATACAACTGTAGAATAATTCTTTTTGGGAATACATCAGTTAAAGAATAAAGCGCGTAATGATTTATATCGATATTCGAGTAAAATGTTATTTCTACGAAAAACGTAACGAGAATAAATTGACAATTTCCCTATCGGAAAATTCTGAGGGAAATTCTTATCAGTGACAACCTGCTTCCGCTTGCATAGACAAGCTGAAGGACATGTCGGCACATCGGTGATGTCGTGCAAACAAAAATCTCGTCTGGTTTATGTAGCTCCTGTTAGCAAAGAAAAACGTTCTGAATATCGGATTCCATACTACATATGCAAGCAGAATATTCGACGGTGTTTTCGCAGCAAGAATAGTATATGATACATAAGACACTGCACAAAATAAGAAACAATTATTCCATATATGAATACATACTAAAATTATTCCATGCTGTAACTTTATTTAAAAATAAATACTAAATAATTTGTTAGAATTTTAGTCAGCCATGATAATTCTAACAATAAGGAATTCAATTTTCTAGAAATAATTTATGCACGAGCACAGAGCAAAAAATAAAATAATTATGCATGCAAAGTTAATGTGGTCTTCTTCCACGATGATATTTTATTTTTAAAAAGGAGCATATCTAATGTTTTCATGTTTGAATGTAATTACCACCGTATCGATTTCACCTGTGTACAATTTATATATTTTTGTTTATTCTTGACTCTCTGTATTCTTATTAAATCCTGATCTATTTAACGAATATATGATAAATTAATTAGAAATTTAATAAGATCTTATGACTTCTCGGGCTGAAAGTGACGAAGAAAAACCCATTGTTCTTTGTAAGTGAAACTAATAAAAATAATGGACGGAAAACGCGGGGAAAGTTCACGGTCCGTTTGAAATTCCCCATGAAATTTTCTGTACTTAGTAAATTACCGCGCATTATATCTGTGCGACACGAAGGACCTTTTTTCATCCCCAAGGATAATAGTGGCGGGAGAAGGATAAAGGAAAAAATGGAAGCAGAGCAGGCTGAACGGGCAATATTCGTCTCGCTAAAAGTTACACCCGGCTGGTTGCATTGTTACTACTGCATAGTCTGCACTTTGCGCAGTCTACCGCCGCATGTACCAGACGGACTTTGAGAGCTATTTGTGAAATGAGTTAAAAACTAAGCTGAGCTGCGCGAGCTATGGAAAATTTGCCCTAAGGTAAGATTCATAATTTTTTAAAAACGTCCGACCAGCTCTCAGTAATTCAATAAAATCAATTTAACGAACATCCGTTTCAATGTCATGTTGCCCAAGGATATTCCTATGCAATTTAATCTTTGCGTTATACAATCGATATCTCATTGAAAGGGCTATTAAAAACGAAAGAAATATGAAGATTAGATATAAAGTAGAGAATTTTGTCTGGTTTATAATTGAAAGAAAGTTTTCCATCTTTTTGGCTTTAATTGATATCGTTACCTTCCTCTGTGATTTCTATTTTAACTGCGTGGACAATAAATTGAATTAATTCCTGAAATCAAAATTTCTCTGAGATTTCAGACATTTCGTATATTTGAACGCAATAATTTTTAGGTTTAACACCTTCCTCTGCGATTTCTATTTTGACTGCGTGGGCAATAAATTGAATTAACTCCTGAAATCAAAATTTCTCTAAGGTTTCAGACATTTCGTATATTTGAGGGCAATAATTTTTAGGTTTAACACCTCCCTCTGCGATTTCGAAAAAATTTCTCTGAGATTTCAGATATTTAGTGTATTGAACGCAATAATAATAACATAGAAATAATTTGATCGTCTTGTACTCAACTGATACTTTCAATTTCATAGTTTTCGGAAAAGCTGAAATTTCCTATTCTATTTATTGCGTCCCTTGAGTGTCATTTCTCAATAATGAGAAATGGTTTTTCTTATCACATTCCCTAATTTTGTGATATATTCTTTGGTACAATCTTCGTGGTCATCGAACATCCAAAGATTTAAATATAATTCTGGAAATTTAATCGATCATCCTTTCAAAGCATAATTGCAAAATAAGTATCACATAAAAACTGTCCTCGGCGGAACTCAATACGTTTCAACTTCATCCCTCAATTGAGGGGCTTCAAGAACAGAAAGCCATTCACAAAATTCCCTCAGACTCCCGAACGGATTACATTCATACCCAAAACTTAATTGGCACAGGCCCAATCGCAGTAGAGACGGGACTTTCCTCGTTAATTACGAAAGTCGTTAAAAATACTATCGCATAATCATAAAATTACACCATCGAGCGCATTCGTAGCGAACTTAGCCTGTCTCGATTCATTTTTTTCTTCTCCTCCCCAAGTTTATATTCATCCCCCGGTTTAAGAGGGCCCTCAGGGTGGGTATGGAAAAGAGTAAAAAATGGAAGGGGCAATTAATTAATCCGGACGAAAGTATGCCGAAGAAGTTCCACCGCGTTCTTCCTTTCCTGCTTCTCTATTTCCTTCACGAAACAATGGAGAATGCAAGTGTACCCTCGAGAGAAAGAGAGCGGGGAATACTCAACGATTCCGGGTAACGAAGCGCTCTGCCCGTCGTGTACTTCCTCGTCGTCTTCTTCGTCTTCGTCGTCGTCGTCGTCGCGGTGGATTTGCATGAAGTTCGGAAACTTTTCGTATAAACACAAGATGCCTCCGAAGGCTGCACGGTTAATGGAACTTTTCCATTTCCGCTTCGTCCCCGTATAGGCTTGCTATCCACGAATTCGGAGAGGACTTCTCGTTACCCCGATAAAAAGTTCAAATCTTATTAATGCTTCGAAAAAGCTGCCGCATCTGCGAAATTCCTTCGGCGTTGCAGCAACGTCCAAGTTCCCAAGTTTTCGCATCCCTGTCGGGGCATCCGGAAATTGCATGGTCGAATCTCGAGGCGATTTGATTTCCTTTTATAATGGAATTTGTCAGTCTCGAGATTTTACGTTTTTTCTGTGAATTGAGAGTTGTTATAAATACACCGCGGATGTTTATGTAAATTTTAAGTTTCATAGGCGCAGCTAAGAAGAATGAAACCAAGTGAAAATTCTTTCACTCGATAAATGTTACAATCATTGCTGTATCTTGTATATTGCAATATTTTTTTTTATATCAGATGCTTTTTGTGTAGTTTAGCAGAATTAAATTTCTTATAAATGCATCAAAATCCGCAGTCTAGTTATGATGAAAAGGAAAACAGAACAAATATCAAAATGTAAAACTTGCAAATAAAATTACAAGCCCGTTACATCAATTAAAAAAACACAATGCGAAGGTAATAGGCAAGCGATTTCACCAACGCCGTAAAAATCGCCCGAGATTTTCAACGAAACCATCGAACCGCATGAGATCATTTTGCAGAACGAAACGCGACCGATCCACCGCGAAATTCAAGCGTCAAAAGGAACGAAAAGCCAATTAATGCAGGGGGCAACGTTTCGTTCGTAATATCACAGCGCATGGTACGAGATAATAAAAGAACAAAAAGGGGGAAAAAACATGGAATCTCCCAATAACGACGTCGATAATTGCAAAGCGGCCGAACAACTGGACACCGAGGAATATCCCGCGAAATTTTAACGACTCTCCAGAACGAGACGAAACGGTTCGCCACGAAACGGTACCAGACGAATGGTACCGTTCGGAGGAAAATTACTGGCGAACGTATAGTGCAGAGATTGTGAGGTGTCGACCAATCAAATAAACTTGCCTGCCTCAGCTACACGTATTTGTTACCAGTCATCATTATTGGTTGATTCTATCACATAGACAAGTCTATAGAGTGACAAAGTTGCCACGAAGAAGCATCGTGAAAAGGCAGGCAAAAGGAGAGGAAACGACAGAGCGCAATTTTTTCAAGATCGGCCCAGTGGTTCCGGAGATATGGAGCTTTGAAGATTTATACTCATTTCCGACTATTTTTAAAAAAATTCCATTACTCTCGGGAGTAGCGAAATTTTAAAAAGTTCAAATTTCAATTTTTCGGCTTCCAAACGGGATAGCGGGGTTTTCTTTGCGCCGTTCGGCGTCGAATTGTATACTATTGTGTGTAGAGGAACTTACAAACGAATTTTGAGGAAAGAGAAAATGAATTAACAACATAATAGAACGTTTACGTGAGCCCATTACCGAAAATAAACGTGCAATATTTCTATGGTTATTTCACAATACGTTGTATTTCATCGTGTAAATTATTTAGAAACACTTGCGCGAAACTACCACTATATGTTATTGGCATTTACACGAAGCAATCACTTTATGTAACTGACACTTTCACAACAAGTTGTATTTAATTGTTTAAATCATTTGAAACCACTTGCACAAAACTATTAGTTAATGTTACTGACGCTTCCACAAAACGTTATATTTAATTGTCGAAATGATTTAAAAACACTTGCAGGTAACTGTCACTTGAGGCCACTGACACATCCACAAAACGCTGTATTTAATTGTCGAAATGATTTAAAAACACTTGCAGGTAACTGTCACTTGAGGTCACTGACAAATCCACAAAATGCTGTATTTAATTGTCGAACTGATTTAAAAACACTTGCAGGTATCTGTCACTTGAGGTCACTGACATATCCACAAAACGCGGTATTTAATTGTCGAAATGATTTATAAACACATGTAGGTAACTGTCACTTGAGGTCACTGACACATCCACAAAATGCTGTACTTAATTGTCGAAATGATTTAAAAACACATGTAGGTAACTGTCACTTGAGGTCACTGACAAATCCACAAAATGCTGTATTTAATTGTTGAACTGATTTAAAAACACTTGCAGGTATCTGTCACTTGTGGTCACTGACACATCCACAAAACGCGGTATTTAATTGTCGAAATAATTTAAAAACACTTGCAGGTAACTGTCACTTGATGTCGCGTACACTTCCACAAAACATTGTATTTAATTGTCGAAATGATTTAAAAACACTTGCAGGTAACTGTCACTTGAGGTCACTGACACATCCACAAAAAGCAGGTATTTAATTGTCGAAATGATTTATAAACACTTGCAGGTAACTGTCACTTGAGGTCACTAACACTTCCACAAAACATCGCATTTAATTGTTAAAATTATTTAAATTCACTTTTAATTTATTGTTTAAATAGTTTAATATTATAGTACACATGCACTAATGGTCGTTAATTGAAGCTAGGAGTGTCCAGGTATCGATAGTCAAGTCGAATTGAAAACGTAAATGTCATCCTGTGATTCGACCGTATACGGCTCGTTGACAGTTCTATAGT
The DNA here is from genome assembly GCA_963989415.1 of Cerceris ruficornis. Classification (NCBI taxonomy): domain Eukaryota; kingdom Metazoa; phylum Arthropoda; class Insecta; order Hymenoptera; family Crabronidae; genus Cerceris; species Cerceris ruficornis. The sequence continues at coordinate 10,314,329 of OZ022527.1, forward strand.
GGCGCGGCGCGCCGAACGAGCTCCTTATATAGTCTAGTGCTGAACGTGGCGCATGCGCAGTACACCTTCATGGATAATTTTCAATATTTTACTAATATCAATTTTCCTGAACAATTTTTTATTGCAAATGAAATCATTATTGTTTAATAACGTGTTTCTGCTTATTTTTATTAAACTTTACGGTGAATAGAAGTTCTAAAAGTGAAGTTACGGCTGTTTATAATTGACGATTTACTCTCTAAAGCTTATAAATGTTTGATTTTTAATGTAGTACTTATATTTTATTAATACATTATATATTGTCAACTAGTTTGAATGAATTTTAAACGGTCAGCGTTTGATCTGGGTTAGGTCATTGAAATGTTTATAAACTTTGAAAATTACATCTTTAATTTAATGTTTAATGTTCAAACTTTCCTTTCTCCGCTTCTGGGGGTCGTAGAGGGCTGAATTTTTTTTAGTTTTAATCGTTGAAGTTTGTTTTAATTGGGTTTGTGTTGGAGGCTGTTGCAATGAGGTTTATTGTTTAAAGCTGAATTGTGTATGTCGTGTAGATTTTGTAGGGTTTTGTAAATTGAACGGGTTTTGGAAAATCTTATGATTTCTCTGACTACTCTTGCGTGTAGGGATACTTAAAAACTCTTTTATTTCTATCGATTGCGGGAAAAAACAAGCATCCTGCGATCAAATTTGCACCGCGACACGATAGCTAAAACTTCAACGAATGCGGAGAGCCAGAATCAGCGAGCTCTGGAGTGCAAGGGAAAGAGTTACAGGCGGAACTCCTCCAAGGACGGCTCTGACGTGCAAAATTTCTGCACCTCTGCATTAGAACCGTTGCTCCTTTGCCTCTTTGCCGTTCAATTTATAAGGTCTCCACAGCTTAGCATCTCTCTATGGTGCAGCACCACGGTGCGGCTGCAGTGATGGCACCGATATAGAGCGGTAAACGGACCTCCGTTGAAAAATTCAATCTTATCATAGCCTGTGAGAACGGTTGCTTCCATTCTACGGCATTCTCTTTACCTTACCCGTGAATCCGTCTGAGAAATATGGCCCTCGGTGAAAGAGTAATGGGACCACCAATGCCGACTGAATCTGAATGTCAGATTATTTTTCTCGTTAACGTAATGATGTTTTATGGGGACCGATGCCGTGCGTATTTGTGAGCCGTGAATGAAGATTATTTGGAGAACGGTGATGGTGGAGGAACTTTATATTAAAGATTTGTTACTAATGTGTTGAAGGTTGAATTGTGGAGTTTTTGTTGAAATATTGGCTTACAAGAAGGAGGAAAAGCAAGTTTGAATATTCTACCCCAAAATTGCGGGGCTACGTTGAAAATTGAGAGACAATGGAAGGAAGTTATCGAAGACCGAGCGTCTTTGTCGCATTCGCTTTTCCTATGCGAAAGTATCGAATCGGAGGCAGAATCGGCGGTAATCGAATTTCTGCCTCGTTCCCGCCAGTTTCACGGTAGAACCGAACTTCCTCAAAATCGCCGACGGCTTCTTATCCGAAAGTTTCTTCATGGTAGAGCGAAAGTCGTTCGACGCTCCGCCGAGTCTTCGTGAACTGGGCGAAGGTCCTTTCAACAGGTATTCCCGCGTTTTTGCGTGCGATCTCTTTCATGGACTTCCGGTGAAATGGCTGCCAAACGTGCCACATGATTGAGTCTCGCTTAAATTGATCTTTTCTGCTTTTCCTTTGATTCCTTCTTCCACGAGTGACGTACAGATTCTTTTTCTTCAAATTGAATTCCTTCTTCCGAACGTAAACATTTAATTTGATCTTAAAAATTCATATTGCTCTATGACTTTGACATCGATGTTAAAAATGAAGAGTAAATGACCTCGGTAGCCGTAGAACCTTGTCAGTGTTTATTTAAAAGACTGTTTTAATTACAGCTGCAATTCTACTTTTCAGTTAGCCGATGAAGACACGAAGAAATGATATATAAAGAAAGAAAGGTATATGCAGCATGAAATAAACATTCCACGGTATGAATGGAAACCAGAAATATTATTTGAATCCTTTGGTATTCGGTAATTTAAAACGCGTCTAGTCATCGCGAATATCATAGGAGAATATCTGACATCATTCCGACAACTGAGGATTCTTTGGAAATTAAATTTTTCCACCGCCACGTGGAACTTCCGTCGCCGGCGAAAAACTCATCCTTGCTTGCACTTGCGCATACCGGGAATTGCATTCGGTAAAGCTAAGAAAATTCAGGAATACGGTTTGACGTTGCAATTAAATGTACGCAAAGAATTTAATTAAGTTCTTACGCTAATGAAGAAGGAAGTCATGTACGTCGGCAGAGGTGTGTTTATTATTAAAATATTTCCCGCGAGGCACGACTCCGCTCCATACGTTTGCAAGAAAGAAAGAACTAATGCACTTTGAAATATAAAAAGAACTCTTCAGATTTGAATTGAACGTTCAAACTCCCAATAAAGAAATTTTCCCTAATTAACTATTAAAAAATGGCCATTTTGAAATAGGAGAAATGTTTACAGAAAAATAACACTACAGCGAATATTCTCAGATCCTTTAAATTCTGCCTTTGCACTATCTAAGACGCAAAAAACGGAAAAGTTCATTGAAATATAGTTTCTAATTCTAAAAGTTAACATCGGTGAAAACCGCAACAGCTGCGTAATATTTAAAAAGACATTGCAACTCCAGAATGCTACTATATTGGCCTATAATTCAAAGAGTTCGTTAATAAAAGTCACTATAGTTGCGTACCGTTTAAAGAGATAATAAAAATCGAGGATGCTACTATATCATTCAAAGAGATAACACCGATGAAAACTACTATAGTAGCGTTATCCTTAAAAAGATAATAAAAACCAAGGATGATGTTACACAGAAGTACCATTAATAAAGATAACATCGATGAAAACTACTATAATTGCGTTATCCTTAAAAAGATAATAAAAATCAAGGATGCTGTTACACAGAAGCACCATTAATAAAGATAACATCGATGAAAACTACTATAATTGCGTTATCCTTTAAAAGATAATAAAAACCAAGGATGCTGTTACACATAAGTACCATTAATAAAGATAACATCGATGAAAACTACTATAATTGCGTTATCTTTAAAAAGATAATAGAAATCAAGGATGCTGCTATACAGAAGTACCATTAATAAAGATAACATCGATGAAAGTCGCTATAATGCAGTACCGTGGATAAAAGATTAAAAAACGAAGACACACACGCTTCTGAACGCATCTCGACGAAAGAGAAATCACCGAATTCCACGGGGAACAATTCTCATCGACGTGTTAAGCACCGACACGTTACAGTGGGCGTATTCACTTGGTATCGCACGAAGTAACAGCGGAACGCAAACCTGATTGGGAATTAGTGAAGTGCACATGTGGACAAACGGCAAATATGAAAGTGAAAACGTTCATAGAGTCACCGAACTCTATTAGATTAATCGAAAATTAATCCAAACTCGCTGGCGCCGCGATAACCGTGGAAAGTTCACCGGGCGAATTTCCAAATTTATGAGAATATTATAATCCTGTTATAATCGCGCTATGAATATGGTAATGCCTCTTGGTCCTATCACTTACGAATCTGCGTATTCTACTCATTGAAATTAATTGTGCATTCGTGATTGTATTAAATGCCGTGAAATACTGAATAATTAAAACAGTGATCGAATATGAAACTTCATAAATATCTTAGAGATTGTGTGCGAAGTCTCCAGCATTAATAAAAAATATACAAATTTTGTATACTTTCTACATTAACTATAGTAAATTTTTCTCTCCAGAAGTCGTTTAATGCTTTGAACTCAAAAATTAAAATTCTAAGTAAAGAGGAAATCTGAGATCTTTGAGAAAATCTCAATTTTATTGCGGAAAATAGTAAAAATGAGACTGTAGCTGATTTGCTACTTGTTATAGTTCTTTTCAAACAGCTCGTCCGCCTTTTTTGTAAGTATTCATCAATTTAATAAATAAAATTCAAATTTTGTATACTTTCTACATCAACTATAATCAATTTTTCTCTCCAGAAATCGTTCAGTGCTTTGAACACAAAAATTCAAATTCTAAGTAAAGAGTAAATCTGAGATCTTTGAGAAAATCTCAATTTTATTGTGACATATAGTAAAAATGAGACTGCAGCTGATTTTCTACTTGTTACCGTTCTTTTTAAAAAGCTCGCCCGCCTTTTTGTATGTATTCGTTCATTCCAGGAATAACAGCAGGTTTCTATCAAATAATAGTGACATGGGGTGGACTCCACCCCATTAAAATACCAGTGCTCGAAAATGTGATATTCCATATGATAAAATAATGTCAAATTCTTGGCTCACAATATGCAAAAGTAAACGCAAAGTGATACAATATTCTACCTACAAAATGTAATAAACACCCGTCTCAAATTGCATCGGCGAACGTGAAAGCTTTCAATATCGTTCGCGACGACCGGTCTCGAAAGTAGAAGCAATTAAATAAAGCTCATTAAACTCATTAAATAGAGAGAACTCGAGCGATATCCCATGCGCAAGAATCAGTGAAGCTCGTTTATTTCACGTGCCTCTAAAATTGGCAGTGCACGGTGGAACGACCGATGAAAAATTAATGAGCCCGCCGGCTTCCGTGGTGTATCGCTCATCGAAAGGACGGAAATAATGGACGAAGAAGGAAAGGAGAAGATGCGACAAGAGCAAAAACGATGACTGACACCGATGGATCGAAGCGGAAGCCGCGAGGATGAGCTAGATGGGAAAACAGAAAATATGGGGAAAATTAGAAATCAGTGAAATGAAATTAAAAAGGAAAAGGACAGCGCGAAGCTGCGAGGGAGATCGTACGAGATTCCAGAAAATGAAGAAAATGAAAACCCGAGGCCGTGAAGTGAAAACATTCTGTGGAGAAACGAAGGATGGGAGAGGGGCTGGGTGAAAAAGAGAAGAAACAGAAGCACGGTGAAAAAAGGTTAAGGCAGAGGGGTTTAAGTGAGAAAAAGAGCGAGAGAAAGAGGGAGGACGGTGAGATTTAGCAGAAAAGAGGAAAAAGGTTTGATAAAACCGAGCGAACGAAAAGAGATCAGGACGTGCGAAATGTCCACATATTTGCGAAGGGGTCTAAAGATTTTCCGCCAAGTCGACGTATCTTCCTGTTTTCCCTTTTTTGCCGTGTGTCGCCTGACCACGATGAGATTAAGCACCGAGAGTGCCGCTGTCATCCGGGGTTGAAGTAAATTGAATCTGGCGCGTTGTAAGGAAAAAGGTTAAATGGAGATCTCGACGTACGTTTCGAATTTAACACATACCGGGGCATTGCCGGAACATTTTTGCACGACAGATGCTTTCCGACTGTTTTTGAACTTTTGGAAATTCGAAATAACTTTTCGCGAACGAAATATTAAAGCGTAACGGATGGCTGACGAGACGTATCGCGTTTCACGTGGCGCCGTTAATGAGATATCTAGCGTTTCCGACGTATCAGTCTGGTGTAATTATAACGCAATAAGAAATTGCAATGGATTTTTAGATAATTTGTGAAGTGAATTAATTTTGAAAGTCGTTTAAATAAGGTTGGCGACGGTGCAATTAATTATATTGTGGGAACATTTGCGGGCAGTTTAACTAAAGCAAGTAATACTACGTTTAAATTGTTAAAAAAATATATAAAGAGTTTAAAGTGTATAGAAGATTTTTTTAGTGATACTCGAAAGCTCGATGTATCCAAAAGTATATACAACCTATATAAATATAAATGAATATATAATAAAATAAGAAAAAAATAAATATAAATGGATTAACATCATCGATGACAATTTTTCTCAAATCCGTCCAAGATACGAAGAAAGTAAGATCCTTGAAAAATTCATATCTTACAAACTCAAATCAAAACTCCCAAATCGCTTCTAAATAAGTAATCTATAAAAATTTAATTGCTCGTCGAGAGCGCCTCGTAATCGTCGACCGAATACAGGAATTAGTAACCCGTTTCTACCAGCAAACGCAATTAAAAAGTTCCCGAAGTGTAATCCCATAAGTTCAATGGGCCGATATTCCTTACAAAAATCTTTCTCCCCGTTCTGTCGCATTTACACCTCCAATTGAAAAGCACCGACCCCTCAATTCCTCGCGGCACGAGTGCCAAGAAGAAAACCGGTGGATTTTCATCGACGTACCCCGTGATACTCCGTCCCTTTGTTCCCGTTTCAATGCCGTTCTCCGATATCAATTGAAACGTTCGCCAGGAAGCGACCGTGCCACCGCACTCGAGCGACGGAAAATTTTTAATGAAAGTCACGAACGGGCATAAAAGTAATGGCGGACACGACGAGAAAGAAGCGAGAAAACGGGTAATCTCTGACATCTTGTTACGGAACGGTGGAAGAAAGAAGTGGAAGAAGGGGGGTTAGGGCTCGCGGAAAGGCCAGGGCCTCGAGACCTCTTCGCGGCCGCGTTCAATTAAAGCGTCACTTTCCGCGGGAAACTTTTATATGAATGGTTTTCATTACGTCGCGGACTTATTAAAACCGTCTTGGCGCGAGCATTAATATCCCGACGAGAGACGAGTTTTGTTATCGGGTTTTAAGCTTCGTGCAGATTCTTGGGAAACTTAATAGATTGTTTCAACGTTGGCAGAAAGATTGGGAGTTAAGGGTTTCCATGGGGGTGTGGGAATTTGAACGCGTTTTGTTGGAAAGGATATAGCAGCGTTTCCGAAATTGTGCGGGGTGGAACGAAATGGATCATTTGGATGGAAGTCATGGCAGGGAATGGATTTTTCATAATTTTATCTTAATTTGGAATGTTTGCTGAGATTAACACTAGAACTACTGGTGTTAAATCTATCACATTTAAAAATATAAAATAAGTATTTTGAAAGAAGGGGAATTAAGAGGTGGAAGAGATGATCGATTCGGCAATTTATGTTTTATAAGATGGACGCAGAATATCTATCTATCCTATCCTATCTATCCTATCCTCCTATAAACTTGGAGAATTTTTGGAAAAAAATGTGTACCAGTCATTTTGACTGGTTTGGTAGTTCTAGTGTTAATGACAGCGATAATAATTGGTTAGCAATCTTCCAAGTGCAGAAACACAGCTGTGGTCCGGAATTTAGTATCAGTCCGCAAAAAAAATTAGAAACGTACAATTTATTGAGTATGATAAACTCTATTTAAAATAAACGCCTGAGTATTTAGTTACCCATTTATCAAAAATTAGAATTAGCACTTTAAATAATATGATATATATGTTTTTTACGGAAAAGAGGGGCGCGTAAATATTTTACAAAAAATACTGTGTCGTCGTTGAAACAGTTTAGGAAACGGTGAACTATAGTGTTATGGTGGCTGTTTGAGATTTTGGTTTTAATTTCTATGGTTATTTCGATTGAATAGTTTTAGATAGGTTCTAATCCATGGCTGTAGTTCATTAAATGATAATTGAAAGTCTGAACCTTCAAATTCATATCTGCCATGATCTTTGGGTGTTTAAGCTGATGAGTAATCAAATGGAGAGATAAAGAAGTGTCACTTACTTAATACTACCCCTCCGTCGAATTCCAGTGAACTTGATGGGGTGAGATTTTTATTGTCGGCTGCGAGGACTTAGCAACAATAGATCGATCTGAAACAAAAAGAATTTCTCACTGTTAGAAAAATATTTCAAGAGATTATTTTTCTTAAATACTATCTCTCTCAAAAATTATATCTGACTTCCACAAATTATTTTGTGCACTATTTTACCACCAATTGTACCCTGCACGGTGAAATAACGAAACTATATAATTTTTTTATATAATTAAATAAAGACTGTTCCCTGCATTAAATCGGAAATCCCCTGCACTTCTTTCGGAAATGTCATCGTTATTTCACAAATTCAATAGTTATAACAGCTAACTGATAATAAAATCACCAACCACGGTAAGAATAATTACACATAAACTATCAACACAATTAATATTAAAAAATAAAAAATCCCCTGATCTCTGCAACTACCAAAACTCCTTATTTAATCATCAAACGCTCTGTGAACATCCTCGAATTAAAAATTCACCGACGCCCAACCCCCGGGGACGCAATAATCGCGAGAAACTAAGCACGATGAAGAATGTCGTGAAAATGACGCGACACTGCAGGAATTCCAGCCATCCTCGGGCTTCTTGATTTCGCAGAGTGCAACATTTGTAGAGTCTTAGCGTGTGTAGTGAAAAATTACGGTCGCCCACGTTTCATCCCTTAAGTGAGCCCGAACGAAGTAACAGCGGCTCCACATGGCCTCATATAAAATGCATGTACACGGTGCACATTTCCGCGGACGTTTATAATTTCACGGTAGAGCCGGCGCAAGTAAGAAAGGTTGAAAATGCCATCCACCGGAAGGAAGGATGAGGACGAGTGTTCATCCTGAGAAGGTAAACGAACGCCATGGTGCATTCGAGTGCGCTCTAATGTAAGTCCGTGTTGTTTCTTTGGAATCTACGAACGTTTTCTTTTCACTTTCGGCTGTAACGAAGAGAAGTGCCGGTCGTTTTCACACTTTATCGAGGTGATAATGCTGTAAAGTTGTCGATGGAGCAACCGTGGTGGTTTAACGTTCGTAATATGTAAATTAGGGGATGTAGGCTGGGGAAGATTGGACTAAAAATGGAAGAACGACGGTTGGTTTAATTTTTTTTACGCTGCGTGTTTCTAGAAGTTAGAGATTATAATTTGTTCTTTATGAAAATAAAAGATAGGAGGCGGGAATTATATTTAATTATATTTAATTATGTTACTTATATTATATTACTTATATATATTACTATGTAAGTAATATAATTATATTACTTGTATATATTACTATATAAGTAATATAATTATATTATCTTAATTTGGAATGTTTGCAGAGATTAATGACAGCGATAATAATTGGTTAGTAATCTTCTAAGTGTAGAAACACGGCTGTGGTCTGGAATTTAGTATCAGTCCGCAAAAAAAATTAGAAATGTATAATTTACTGAGTTTAATAAACTCTATTTAAAATAAACACCCTAAGTATTTAGTAACCCATTTATCAAAAATTAAGTAATATAATTATATTACTTATATATATGTTACTTACATTTAATTATGTTTCGCAGTGTGTTATGGGAGATGTGATTATGTAAATGGTGCGCCTTTAATTTCGCGAATTTTAATTACCTTGAGTTAGATTATGTCCAGAGGAAATTTACGGATTAGAAAATTTATATACGCAGGAGGTGTCAGTGACTGGAGCCAGTAGCTTCACGCATTGTCTCAAATTTCGGACTAACCGCCACTTGGAAACGTTTACGTGCCCTTCGAAATACTAGATTGCACGACCACGTCTCGAAACATCGTCCTGAACTAAAATACCAAATCGAACGTACTCCGATAATTCCATAATAAATGAACTTTTGGTGATACAACAAAAAAAACCGCGGTGGTTCTGAATCCACCTAAAATATATGGACCGTTTATTTTGAAAGTGGTGCAAGTCCATTTATGTTCGAATCCAGATATTGAAGGGTTTGCGTTGGACTAACTTTAAAAATATGGGTAACAGATAACATAGTAAAATAATATTTATGGGTTTCTAAGGGTGTCAACTTTATCATCCCAATTAGTATAATTAACATTATTTAAGAAATAATATGTTTATGATGGCTATGAATGGACTTACACCTCTTTCAAAATAAACTTTTTCATCACTTCATTAATCAACAAATTTTCGTGTTACAAAATCTTAATTATTTTAAATATATTAATAACAAGTTGCTTTAGGATGAAAAGATCATGTAAAAATGTAACTATTAATGTAGCTAACTCGATTTTTTTGGAAAATGGACTTACACCACTTTCAAAATAAACGGTCCATATGTCCTAGGCGGAATGACCACAACAGCTAAATTCGAAAGGAGTGAACAAAAGAAAAATCCACCATAATTACACCCTTTCCGCAAGATCCAGCCACTCGAAAGATCAACCGCCGCACAATCAACGAAACGCTTGCAAGACGCGAACTCAATTTGCGGAAAAACCACCCTAAAGTATCCATATTCCCCGGTCGAAGCAACAAAGGCTCGGTAAAAACCGTCAGACGATATGAGAAACAAAAGGAAAGTACAGTTTACCGGATGTCAGGAACAGATAGGACCGCTCGCTGCCGGTCCAAAGGGGATGAAAACGCCGCGGGCCTTCCGCGCGATGTTCTCGCAATGCGGCGAACTTGAATATCCGCGCTAACGAGCCACCATGTTAATGTGCCAGTAAGTAATAGCAAAGCCGGTAATGCGAATAAGTGGTCGCTAACTGGAGAACCTAGCTGCAGGAAAACGGCCCTCGGAGGAGGACAGCTTCTTAAAATATTGCACCGTTACGTTCGCCGAGCAGTTCTCGAAAGGGTGGCTCGCGAAGGGGGTGGTGGCTCTCGTTATATCTGGTCTGCGGAATAGTTTCTGGAATCCGGCGCAGTTGAGAATCCACGGTACGTGAAAGTCACACTTTTCGAGGTGTTTCTTTCCATTGTGCGGGAAAGGAAACGTGAAATTTCAAAGGGGGACAATGAGGGTACGCTTGGTGGTAGTTTCAGACTTCTGCCTCTAACGTGCAGTTAATAAACTCAATTCGGTACAGTGAGAAGGGTAGCTTTCTTTAACTGAAGTGTAGAGTATATTTTACACAATGTTTATAATTGAATCATTTAGCGTTCCTTTCATTCTACAAGGTAAAAATAATCGTGATTCTTTCATAGAATGAACGCGAGCGATCCGTTATCAAATCGAGAGTCATCTCAGCGACTGAACGAAACATCGAGCGGTTTTGGATTTATCGTCCATCAAACGGAAAACGAATTTTTATCTACGAAGTGTTAAAAGCTTTCTTACTTAACCATGCATAGTGAAAACTAATTCCCCGCATGAATCAGCAGAGCGGGGTGATAACAGCAGGCGCAAGCACGAACGAGATGCAACAAGCGTGCTGTGCTGGTAATAAAAAACGAAAAAAAAAACAACACACACAGGCAGGACAAAAAGGAAAACGAAAAAATCGTTTGTCAAAAATGAGTCCCATTCCACATGGACGCCCTCGTGGTTATTCTCGAATTTTTTTCACGTGTCCTCGTCCCTCTCTTTCTCCCTTCTTTCCCGTTCGTGTGACCTCACTACCCTTCTCACTTTAAACCTCCCTCTCGATTCTACCCTCGCGCACGCCGGCTCGTCGAAACGTTTGAAAGCGGATTTGCGGAACGTAGCTGCATTCGAACGTGATCCTAGCAATTTGTCGCAGTGGCGCATTCATCGCTGCAAATCGAAGCGATTAAGAGTACCTATGGATACTCGAATACCGGCTCGACCTGCCAAACTGGTTTCGCGCTAACGGTGCAAAGCCCCATTTTTCCCCCTTTTTATTTTCCCCCCGGTTTTCGTGTGTTCTGATCCGAACGGCAGAAAGAATGGGCAGAGACGAAGGATTGGAAGGTGGTGGAAGGGCGAAGGGGGTTGGAAACCGTGGAGGATGGGAGGATGTGGCTTAAGACTCGGATTTTATGGTGGTCGAGAGTGTTTTTATACGCAGGTATGGGAATAATGAGAAAATCTTTGTTGGCTGTGAATAATTTGAGCGGAGAATTTTTTTTTAGGCTCTTTGCATCGTTGCTGCTGATTTCTTTGGGTCGTTTGAGAAGATTTTGCAACGGGAGATGAAGAAATTTATGATTGTGGGAGTATTTTTGATTGGGAAGATTGAAATGGTGTTTGAATATTTTTATTTCTTTTTTTTTATGTGTTACTGCTCGTTGAACTTTTGGAATCAGAATGGAAAGATTACTATGGAGAAGAGAAAATGGAGATAGAGAAATGCAAGGATATTTGAACGTGAAAAATACTCCATTCGTGTTCCATTTCGTCGAAAGAGTTTACCATTTTATCGCCGGTTTGTCGGACAAATTTTTGTACGCCATCGACTTTTTTCCCCGGCGATGTATTGTTCGAGAAAATTGGAAAATGTTATCGTGACGTTTGTGCTTGATATGAAATTGCTTTCATGCTCGAAGAAAGATCAGTGACGTCGAAAAATTCTTTTGATTTCGATTCCCTCTGTACGTTTACAGCTCCTTCCTTTTTTATGTGGCCCCTTGACGCAGCTATCGCGTTACGAAAAGGAAACACAAAAGTTCACCAACTACTGTGGATCTTTTTACAACAATGACGAATGCGAGTATCTTTGAAAAATAACGAGAACGAAGGAATTACTTCAACTTTCAATCCCTCTGCGAATTTCTCGCCTTTATGAATTCCTTCTCTCGCAATTTCTTAATGGCGTAAATGCACTGCTTTCCTTTAATATTAAAATATTACATTAATTAAACAAAAAAGAGCCGTATCTCTTTGAGGAATAATGAATGGGACCAACTACGTAGAAATGCCTTTCATTTCAAAACTTCTGCGAATTTTTCATTTTTGCAACGTCGTTTCCAGAAAACATTTTGCACGTACAGATATAAATGTGGAAGTATTGAATAAATCAATATTAATTCAGCATTGCGAAATTCCAAACGAAATGATATTTATGAGTAATAAATGTACCTCAATGTATCCCTTTGATAAATTTCCGCAAATGTTCCTTTTTAATGTTCAGTTCGACATAATTATCGGAATGTATTCAAATTCGCGTTCTCGAAAAAAGAAAGAGCAGAATCGCGGACACACAGAAGCACAAGGTAGCAAAAAAAGAATGCGAAAATAAACTGCCCCTTTCAAAGAAATTAAAATCGCAATATTGCCTCATTGCAACATTGCTTCATTACAAATGCTAAGGAATCCAACAGAATGCGAAATGAGCTGCACGCATCAAAAGTACATCTCTTTCCGCTAATTAACTCCGAGGAAGCATCAATCTCGATGAATCTTCATTCCGCAAAATATGGTAATTCAAAATCCCCCTCATCTATCCGTCCCGAATGCCGATTTTAATCTCCACTCTCAACGTTCACCAAACGTTCCTTTCAAAAGCCATGTGATTATTAATCGGATCAAAATTTTCAGAAAAAAAGAAGTATCTTTCCCTGCTTCCAAAAAATGTATCCTTCCAACGTCCAAATCCTATTTAATCGTCAAACGAAGGCACGATAAAAACCATTGCCTCCCCTTTGACTCTTTATCGACTACAAAAACCGCCGGTGAATTTCTGTAAGGGCCCTCTGACCGGAAGTCCGTTTAAATTCCAACGAACGGAAGATGACAGGATTTTCCATTTGACTTCTCTGAAAGCTGTGGCAAGTTTATCGACGGCACAGTGTTACGTGCCAAAGCTGGAAAGGATCTTTTATCTTCGACGGTGTAGGACCGATGCACACGTGTGCCTGGTAGAACACGACACGCTCGGTTTATCGTCGATCTTCCTCCCGTGCTCGAATCTGCGTTTACATGGTTAATCCATTAGGTTAATTCCGCCTCGAAATCCAGCCAAAGGTCTATGGCGACTGATTTTTTTCGTTACCTGACTGCAACTGTATTCAAATCTTTTGCGATCGGACGATAAAAGTGGATTCGCGTTTGTCACGCTGATGGTCAGACATAAAACGGTTCATGGTCCTTTGTTATATATATTTTCGGATTAATTTTTAACTCGTTTGTGTTTCACGAAATTTAGGTAATTTCCCTGTGAATTGAGAAGGTTGGTTCTCGCTTTTGGTGATAATTTCTCACTTGTAAAAGCTTCGGATTATTATCATCGTTTGTATTGTTGATAGTTATCTGTTTAACGGTACAAATATTTTTAATTAAAGCGAATACAGAGATCATTCTGCAAAAGTAGACATGAACATTGTGTATTTCGTATAAAAATAGCAAAGCTTTCAAATAAAAAATTCAGCAGCATGTTCCATAAATTGGAAGGATCAATGCCGCCTTAAAATTTCCTCTGAACGTCGTTCACGTTTGCCATCTTCCCTTAACTTAAGCGAATTCGTATTAAAGAGTTTAATCATCACCAAAACCACCCCACATAAGCTGTCTTCCTCCCGCAATCAACTTTTCCACCAGGAAATACGCATCTCACCGTCAAAAAACCGAGATTCATCTTCCCTCCCGGAAGGGTCGTCCTCCTTAATTGCATTCGTACAACTGTACCATTTTAAAGCAATCAAATTTATAGCCACCATTCCACGACTTTTAATTGCTTAGAAAGCGCCGAGGAAAAAAGCCGGGGGTGCGATTTCATCTGACGTTTTACGACGCTCCCCCAACCCTTAACCGTTGCATTTAGCAGTACGCCGGCATCAGTAACAAACGACGGAACGTCGATAAGAGACACACCATGGAAAGTGTCGTTATTATTAAATAAGCCATGACGAAAGTACCGTCGATGTGGCTAGTCGGTGGTTATCCTGAAGGAGGAGGATCGAAGGGAGGGAAAGGATCATGCATAATTCAGCGAAAACTTGAAATCCCCGGACGCAGATCCAACAGAGCCATGGTACATATCGGTGCATCTCGCTGCAAGGAGTAACGGCACTCTATCCTTCCCTTCTCGTGACGAGCTCTGCTCCTCCGTAATCTTTACCGAGCCATTAACGTCCAACAACTTTTTACACGGGGAAAGATCGACCTCTCCGCGAGTTGCCTCGTTACACTCGGAAACAGGTCCGACGGTGAGTTTCCGCGAAAAGAACACGGATGCATTTCCGACTCGGAGTTGCATCTGTTTCAGGAGACATCGCTGCAAGGTGAAGGAAGAACGAACGTGACTAGAGATTTAATGATTGTAAATTTAAACTTTCAGTTAGGAGCGTAAGAATAGTTACTTGTAAACTATCGGTACAGTTACTGTAGAACGGAATTTCTTACACTCGTAAATAGTATTAATTTTTAGAGTGAGTGTGGATGGTTTGTATATAGTGAGGGACCAGAAACAAGGCACTTGAGGAGTAATTTGCTCTGATTTGTCCGACGGATAGGGACGTACCTCTCCCTCACGCATTTTCGATTTTGACGCGCTATTGGTTGAGAGACCGGCACATTCTTTGCGTCGTCATGTGAACGACGAAATGAGTGTTTTATTTTCGGTTGTCATTCGTCGATCTCTTTTCCAGGACCGACATAGCGCGGATAGGCGGTGCGAGAGCAATCTCCCCTTTCGTAACGAGGGCCCTGTTTCTGGTCCCTCACTATACAAGCGAGAGTGGATGTTTACGTGATTTGGGAGGCGACGGATGGCAGGGCTAGCATGAATGTTTATCCTAGGTGAATGCTAGGTGAGTGCAATAGAGAATGCATTCTATGAGAAAGAGTATTGAGGGTGGATGCGAGCGTGAATTTTGGAAGAGTGGCAGCTGAGACTTCAGAGAGCGAGAGACATAGCGTGAGTGGAGAGAGCTTTAGTGAGAGATTCAGAGTTAGAGCAATTTTAGAGTTTTGTGTTATTTATAGTTACATATATTTAATAAAGTTAATCACTTATTTTTAAATTACACGCGTTCAGTTTAGTTTCTAGGCTACGATGTTATTAATTAATTTAAGGGAATCTGTTCAGTTTCCTCTGAGACGAGTAGCGATATTCTTTGGGGCCTCGTTTGGGATTAACACTAGATTTACGGAAGCCGTCAAATTGACGGGTTCCTACTTGTCTTATAAACATTCCTCAAATTTACAGAGCCGCTATACATTAGATATTTCGTGTGTATTTTATAATACAATAATGACTTAACGAACTACCATCTTTGCCGCTTCATCCCTCTTTTTTCAAAGTCCTTAACACTAGGTTTACGGGACTGAAATCTGTTACACTGCAATATATTAAATAAAGACTTTGGAAAAAGAGGGATCAATCGGCAAAGCTGATAATTCATTAAGTAATTTTTGTATTGTAAAATACAGGTGAAATATCTACTGTACCTCTTCTCTATATATTTGAGAAATATTTATCAAAAAAGAAAGAACGCGTCAATTTGACGGCCTCCGTAAACCTAGTGTTAATAAATATATTGCAATTTAACAGATTTCACGCCCGGAAATCTAGTGTTAAGTTAGAATAGGACCCTATATTCCTGCCGACCGATACCTTCCATTAAAAGACTTCATCCCGAAAACTCCAAGCTTGAAATCCAAGAAACTACACATCAATTTCCAAGCCATCCAAACCCGAAACACCACAAGCTTTCCCACCCCTCGGGCGGTAATAACCGGAAACGCAAGTGCCATAAACTCCTCAAAAACTGCAAACTAGAAACGCAAGAACCGTTGCGCTACACAAGTGTCGCGAAACCGCCGCTTATCACACCGGTAATATCCACGAGAAGGAGAGCAAGGAGAGCAAAAACAGCACGGGAGAATTACTCGGCTGCGAATACGGTTCCGAGCGCCATAAGCAGGCGCGAAGTGCAAGCTCCGACGGTGCTTGAAACTTAATCCTCCGCGTCGTCATAAGATAACGGCACTCCGCGCCGCATAAACTTCATTGTCCTCGAGGTAAGCGGCCGCGCAACATCCTCTCCCTGTTACACATCCCAAAGAGGCTGCATTGTTTCTCGTCGAGCTACCGATGCCCGGATGACGACGTCGCGCAGCGATTTTACCTACCCCTACTCCTTTTTCGTTCCGCCCTTGGAACGGGCCCACCCCCCATTCTCCTATCCCTCTTGTTGCGCCATGGATAAGCCGTTGGATGTCCCCGTCGCGATTTATGCACGACTGAAACCCCCCTAATTCCGAGACAATCGTCGAGCGACGAAAGCCAGCGACGGGTAGGCTAAATTAATCCAGCGATTTCAGAAGGATTGAAGGGGTTTGCCGGGCGAAAGGATTCGGGGATCTGCAAGGAGACTGTTTGGAGATTGTTTTCGGGGATTTCGTTCGTCGGGCTCGCTGTGAAACCGAATTGTTTGTTTGGGGTGGTTGTATTTGTTTTTCTGGGGTTGTCGCGGGGGTGAGGTCGACGTGGGAAGTAATTTGCTTGGGGTTGTGTGTACGCGGGTGAAGTAATTTTGTAGTGTTTATGAGGACTGATGTCGGAAGGGTTTCGGTGAGGTGAGATTTTAGATTCATTGTCGACGGTGATGAAAACGTCGAAGTAGATAAGATAAGGGGTTTTTAATGTTCAATAAACATTGATTGTGCTTCTGACAGGTGAGATTTTCAGGTATTAATTTGTTTTTCATCTTTATTCCTATTATCTGAGACTCATTTAGCTGGACTGAAATAAAAGAATAATCTTTCCTTATCTACGTTTCTTGCTCGATGAATTTATACGTCTTCCTTAATAAATGGAATCCCGATTTACCCCGACGGAGCAAAATGTGTTATTTGTTGCTGGCGTTAAATCAAGCGAATGTCAGAAACAGACGTTTTCCATCAAAATATCTTCTCCTCGAATCTGCGAAATTCAACGAGCATCTAGAAAAATAACTCGATCGAAAATATCCCCCCGGCATAATTTATACGAGGTAATGATATTAGAGGCTGCAGGGAGGAAGCAATTTTCTACTTTTTCTCCGAGAATGCTGGCCCCATAAATTGATGCCGAAGTTCAAGCATCGCAATGAAACTGATGTGTGAATGAATAATGACTTACATCGCGGCGAAAAAGTTTCTCGAAACACTGATTAATGCTCGATCATAGTGACGTGAGAGAACTACCTACTAGTGTTGAAACTACCGAGAGACAGAGAGAGAGAAAAAAAGAGAAGAGGAAAAGAGAATAAAACGATCGAACTGGAACAAAAGATAAGGGCGGAAGTGTTTGGAAAAAGAAGGAGCACCGCGAGGCGGGAAGAAAAAATATAAAACCGTAGGAAGAAACTCGTAAAACGGCCAGGATGGGAATTCGTGTTCTCGTCTATAAAGCCCTGCTTCGCGTTTCGAGCCGTCCGAGGACCCTTTTCAAGGGATACAATGATTAATGAGGTCCAGCATCGTATCAAGTGCACGTGCAACCAATACATACACTTCACCCTACAATTCGCGATGTTTGAAAACGTCGTTAATCATCATCAGACCTTTTTCCCCATTTTAAAGTACCTCACATTTCCTCTAACTGTTATTACATCGTCGATAGAGCACCATTGTACAGAACGCTTGAATTATTTACACGTAAAGATCCTTACAAAGTTTCATTAATTCCTATATTCCATCGATTAAAATTTTTTCATATAATTCAATCACATTTCAATTTATAAATACAGTAGACTCTCGTATAACGCGGTTAATGTATAATTATTCTTTCATCTCATTGGAATTTAATAAAAAACAAATCAGCGATGCAACATAAAAAGCCGGTAACGACGAGGAAAACAATCTAATGCTCAACTAAACCAGATTTAATTTTTTCACCAGGTAATTTCTGTGTTTTTATAATTTTCCGCGTTGTACAAAATTCTCCTTACATGAAAAAAATAGTTGCAATATCTTTGTCGCGTTATACGAGTGTCTACTATAATTTATTAACACAATTGAACATAAGAATATAATTTCCTGAAGAAATACTCAAGGAAAAAGAATGGAGACTTACGAAGCACAGGACAGATACCAAGAGTAATTAAATATCGCGTTAAAAAAGAAATGAACAAATGAGGGGGAGTTTGTGTATCGTTGCAGGAGAAATGTCGGAAGACAAATTATAATAATTTAGTATAAAAGTTGGCAGGAACATTTGTCTTGCATCTAGGGAGACCGTCGTCGTCCTTCAAAGCCAGGAGCATTAAGAAATCGTGGAAATTCTCGACGGTGATATTCGTCCTGCCGCGGCGAAATTAGAAAGAGGACGACTAGATAGAAAACGAGAAACGGCCCTCCTGAATAAAGCAGGACGGAATGTTGCCACGGCCCAAGGGTGAAATTTGCATCGGCGATCTCTCCTTCTTTCGTTGTCCTTTCGCTCACCCATTCCATCCCCCTTTCCATTCCTCCTCGCCCGGGAAACTTAATTTATTTTTTTCGAAATCCTTCCACGGAGATAAATGGGTTAAAAAAGTTTCTAATCGTCCTTATTCCGAGCAAAACGGCTTCCATGATTGCGCGAAAGGGGAGGGAGGAAAGGAGCACTGAATAAATTCGGAAATAGGACATTTATCTCGTCGAGAGAATAAACGGATTGGAAATTATTCGAGGACATTGGTAAATTGTTGAAGTAATTTGCAAATTCACAATTTTTTATACTTTTCTAATTTACGTAATAATAAATGTATTATAGAAAATCCTTGGAAGAATCGAAACTGAGATTATTGTAGAATATTGCATTTTTTAATCTCTTTGTACTTTATTTACCGTTCACGAAACCGAGTAAAAAAATCGCGAGGGTAATTTCATGATAAATTGCAAATTGTAGCGTGAAGGCTATTCTTGCCTGTTTGAGAAAGTATCTCTTTGCGTGACGGAGAAAGATTCGCATCGAATGGAGAGACGAAATAAAACGCGACAAAAATTCCTCTCACCCCTACTTTCTCTCTCCCGCTTTTTTTGCAATAAAACTAAAGCGTTGTTTTTCACGACAGGGGAAAACGTTTCGCGTTCTATTTCGCTCGACTAGAGACCGTAGGAAACGATTTTCGTTTCGGTGCACGCAAAAATTCATAACTTCAAGCCGGAAGAGGAAAAACGCCCGTCGAAGTATACGCTGGACGGCGAATCGACGTGTTTGCAAATGTTCGACGCACGGCTTCGACGGCTCACACGGAGAGAAAAATTGCCCATTTCACCGTCCACCATTTTTCTACCGACAAACCACCCCTGTCATCCTTCCACTCATACTAGAACAAACCAAATTGGAGGTAAAATGCTCTTGTATCGGTGTGCGAGACCAATTACCTTCTCCCGCTAACAGTTTCTAATTCACGTTATTTGGTATTTGCGAAGAATCTTTAAATGTTTTGCGGGACGATGAAAAATGAGGGAAGAAACCGCTAAAAATTGTAGGCACTTAATTAAGCTTTTGAGTGCCGATAGGAAATTTTTAATGATGTAACTTGTTGGTACTCAAGGGTGGTTTAGAAAATTTATTTATTGTTTGCACTTTGTGTAATTAGAAAGATTTGAATAACATTTATATTCCTGGAGATGGAATGCTTCGTGCAACAATAATTGCATTCTTTATGTGTCCTTTTGGTGTTTACTGTTATAATGATTATTAGGTGGTCTTAATTTGTAAATAAGTTAAAATATTATTCTGTATTATCTTCTGTAAAACGTACTGAGTCTTGAATACAACTGACGAAACGGGTCACAGAGTAATCAAAAGGATAACGTGATACAAGAAATAATATTACGCTTTATACCTGCTATAAAATCTCAAAAATTTTAATTGACGATCATCAAATCATGTTCATCACATAAAAAAATATCGACTCGTCAATAATCGTAAAGACACCATTAAAAATTCCCAGACCTCTTCGTCCATTTCCTAGATAGCCACCATTGTAATTCCGCGTTGACAATAGAACTACCAACGTTATATCTATTATATTTAGATATATCTAAATTTAGATATATCTAAATATAATATATCTAGATATAATAAAGATACCAAGGCGGTCAAAATGACCGGATCTCAATTTTATCCGAAAATTCCCCAAATTAACAGAACAGCGTTAAAGTAGGCCAAGCGTTATATCCATTACATTTAAATATACCTAAATTAAATCAGATATATCTAAACGTATTAGATATAACGCTTATCTGCTTCTACCCCCTCCTATTAATTTGGGGAACTATTCCAAAAAATCGAGAACTGGTCATTTCGACCGCCAAGATAGTTTAAATATTAATCCACCTGGCAAATTGGTTTCGAGAGTGATTCGAGTCTTCAAAAGTAAAAAATCATGCAACCTGTCAATTTCTTGATCTCTATACAACGACAAGCCCATAAAGGCAGATCAGGATGCATTTCGTACGACTGCAAACTGTTCCCGGCAGCGCGATCCGTCCGGATTTGACTCTGGCGTTTCGCCCGGCGAAACTCGTTTCACACGAAAATGGCTTTCAAAAAATCGGGGCAAGAAATGGCTCATCATCGATGCGACAACGAGACTTGTCGACGGGATATAACAGCGTTACGTCCCAACGGCAACATTCATCGCCAGGGGAATGTACGATGCACGATCGCACCGGTAAATGCAATTGTCCTCGCATCGGCGCTTTTTATCGCGCGTTTCTCCCCCCTTTCGCATCTCGTGACGGACAGGATGGGATTAGAATTGAAATGTTAGGATAAGATACGGAATTCTGGGGGGAAAAAATCTCCGCTAACGGGCGAACCGCGTTGAAATGCGCGTTGCAGTATATGGGGTAGTTTGAGAGAGAGAGAGAAAGAGATATAAAATTTCACTGGGAATTGTTATCCGGAATACGCTTAGCGAGTTTAATGTTTTATTCCGTGCCTATTTCGATTCGTTAAAAGCGAAGCTCGATTTTCTGTCATACCCGTTGAATTAACGTATGACAAATGGAAAGCTCGTATTTCGATAACTGTTCCCGATGCTACGGACACAATAAAATTCGCGTGGAATAAAAACAGAGGATGGAGAATATTGGGGAATGAGTTGATATTATAGTCCATTTATTACTGTTTACTTTTATCCAGTGCCATTCGAACAGATGGCTGAAACTGAAATTTATGGTTTGGAGGGTGTTGAAATATATAAAAATCGGAGTTTCTTTTATTTTTGCCAAATGGCATTGTGAATGGCGTGTGTACCGTTCGCATGGAAAGTGTAATTAATCTATTAATTGAGACGGGTGCTAACTGACAGTGAGGTATTGTGCCTAGTAAAGTCATCACGTCCGTTGTTATCAGGTAACTCCAAAAATTCGATATTTTTCGGTGGTCCTACGATTCATTCGTTCTGCGAATTTCACCTGTAGCCCTTCGGAATATTCCAGAACTCTTAGGGTGCATGGGACACCCTTGGAACCATTATTGCACATGATGAAAATACAAGAAACAATCGAATTTTTCAAAGTTTCAAATGGAGATGCCTCCTTAAATTATAAAACTCAATAAAAAATAATTATAAAAACGATCAGAAACTAGCCAGTCGAGTCGTGAACGAAAGGATCCACCGTATCTAGGAGAGATTTGAAGTTTCGAAAGGCAAGGTCCGTGTAATCGGTGCGGTTCGAAATTTGTTCCATCGACATCGATAACGCGGCGGAGGATAGAGCCAGCATCCTCACGGCGCGGCAGAGAGCCGATAAAATCAAAGCGAAATCCCCTGAAAATCGCGTGGGGAGGAAAGCCACGCATCCCCCGCCGTTTCGGGATCGCGTTTCGATGCTTCGTTCGAGCGGAAGAACCTGCCAGGCTTTTTGCCACGGTGGCTCCTTTCGGCTGAGCTGGCAGAAGCAATCATCTTCCGGACTGTCAGACTCTGCCTTTTACGCGATACGAATCTACGAGCTGGCTGGAGGATCGTAAGTTAGAAGACTCGGTACGTGGAGAGAGTGCTGCTCGATGGAATGGTATCGATAACATACGGTGCTGTTATCAATCGACGATATTTTTCTGCAGAAAGTGGCAATTAAAAGCTGCATTGAAGATTTGAAGGAGAATTTTGGACTTTGGACAATTCAGAACGGAATTGTATTTGATAGCATATGGTGGTGCTGTTATCAATCGGCGATATTTTCTGCAGAAAGTGGCAATTAAAAGCTGCATTCAAGATTTGAAGGAGAATTTTGGACTTTGGTCAATTCAGAACGGAACCTGTATCGATAGCATATGGTCGGTCGTGCTGTTATCAATCGGCGATATTTTCTGCAGAAAGTGGCAATTAAAAGCTGCATTGAAGGAGTTGAAGGAGAATTTTGGACATTGCTCAATTCAGAATGGAACTGTATTCGATAGCATATATGGTGGTGCTTTTATCAATTGGCGATATTTTCTGCAGAAAGTGGCAATTAAAAGCTGCATTGAAGATTTGAAGGAGAATTTTGAACTTTGGTCAATTCAGAATGCAACTGTGTAATCGATAAGCAGCATATAATGTGATGGGGTGGTGATGTTATCAATTGGCAATATTTTCTGCAGAAAATGGCAATTAGAATCTGGATTGAAGGTTTCACAAGGAGAGTTTTGTATAGGTAGCGCTGACCGAACACAGGCCCTGCCCCATACGCCGTGCCCCGGATGGCACAATGATATTTGTTGATCGATCGTATATATAGAAACCGATCGCCGTTGGACAACCCGCGAGAGCGAGAGCGATGTCTAGCGGACGATCCTTGAACTAGGGGCGTAGACGTAATGGCAACCGGTAGATCTTTGTGAATTCCAGATGGAACGGTATCGATAACATACGGTGCTTTTATCAATCGACGATATTTTCCGCAGAAAGTGGCAATTAAAAGGTGGATTGAAGATTCGAAGGAGAGTTTTGGACTTTGGTCATTTTAGACTTGATGGATATTGTGTGTGCAGTAGGTAGGGTAGCGAAGAGCAAACTTTTTATGAAGCGGGTAAAAAAAGAAGAAATTTTGATTTGTGTGGGCAATTTTGCATATGCACGAATGAAACACCCCGTTAAATGAATTTTTCGAAGCAGTGAAATTGAAAATTTCTATGCTATTATTTTAAAATCTGCAGCGGGCAGGATCTGGCCTGCGGGTAGCAGTTTTTCCTGTGGGGTGGCATATGCAATTGTTTGGGATTATCACTTTTTCAGTCGCAGAAAATATTGTGGGAAGAAGATTAGTAACTTAATAAGCAGTGTTTTATTTTTAATTATGTTATGCTAAAATTACTTCTTATTTCTGCAAAAAAAGAATATTCATTAAAGTATCAGCGTTTAAGAAGATACTTTAATTGTTGATTGCAAGTTGCCATTATAATTCTATAAAAAATATTATGCTAAGGGTGTCCTATTCTAGAAACTAATCATATTTTAACAATTTCCTGTAACTCTGTGTAACTAATTGCATAGACCATCAAGTACATACTTCCAGCCAGCTCAATTTTCAACAAATAATTGAAACTACATTCATGCAAACCTAAATCACGCGAGCTCAATTAACAATTCCCCCAATTAGGATACAATATTTCAAACTTTCTAAAATCTTGAATTCAGATCATTATTGTATAATTGTAAAGATGTAAAGTGTGAGAAGATGTGCTTGAAATAATTCACGAATGCAAGAAAGAATAAAAGGCAACTGGATACAACGAAAATCAGGGTCGTATCAATGAACGCAACCAGTGAATCAAAATGAAAAAAAGCATTTTCAATACATTCAAAATTCCAGTTTTCATTATCCCCCGTCGTTTTATTAATGCCACATTATATTAGCAACCTACACTCGCAGTGCCTCCCTCGCAGCTTGTTTCGTATCGGCTCTAATGAAAAGAATCCAATTCCATTAAAACTTTCGAGAGCGAGGCTCGCACAAAAGCGAGGCAACACGAATTTACCTGCCGTTGTCGTAGAAAAGATTCAGAAACGAAGCAACTTCTCCAGTGAATTATCGAGGGACGTTCGAGATCAAAATGAAAACCTCCGAGGTAAGATCATTCCCATTATTCGCATCGGGGGGGATGAAAAGGTGGAATGAGAGAGCGCGATACGTAATACCCACGCGAATTTCCAGGTTATTCGAGGCCTGTAAAATAAGAGGATGAAGAATTCACGAGAAAACATGGCGGCGTGTGAGGCCAGTGGCAGGGTATGGGATTTATTGGATGAAATGCAAATTGAATCGTAGTTAGCGAGAACGCCCGAGAAACGACGCGAGTAAATCGTCCTCGGTTTCCAACCCCCGCGACCTCTGCCCGCCGTCGACGTCGTCGTCGTCGTGGCCTCTTTCCTCTTCCTTCCTTTCGCCTCTTCGTTCTACGTTCCTTCCCGATAATTCGCACATAAATTCACGACAAATTGAAATAAAAACTGGGTCGATCGAGATGCAATTTACCCGGATGCACTCGGCGGGACAAAAAAAACAAAAGGGGAGAGGGTGGATAGGGAGAATGGGAGATTGTTTGGTAACCGGAAACCAATCGGACCGTTCGTGATTTCCTTTCTCGTATTAATTACCAACTTCTGAGATTCACAGATTTTGTGATCGAGCTACTGCGGCGGCTGATAATTATTTGTAGAGCTTACGAATTATTCTTTGTAAATGGTATTAACGATTGTTTGTAGATTCCTTTTGTTTCCGTATCATCTTCAGTTGGTAATTCTACCTGATTATTGCAGAAGGGCGAAGGGAATTGTTGCAAAGAAAGATGATCGGTGACGGATTAAAAATAATTGAGCATTAATGAGATACTTCTAGTTATTGTAAATTAATACGAGTACCGAATGATGAAGAAATAAATTCCTAATGTTACAAAAATGTTATTTCTGATTTCTATAAATTAGGAGAAATTTCATTTGTCATTTAAAACTGTAAGATAAAACTGTAAGATAATACGATCGCTATAAATTATAAGGTTTCGAATTACGAGAAATTTAATAGTCTCCTTAAGAGTGCATCAATATAGTGGAAATTATTCTAAAATAAAGTCCACCCTCTGCCTAAAAAAATGAAAAGAAATCACCAGCGCAATTAAAAAAACACTTGCTACGACAAATAAAAAAGAATCGCCCATATTTCTTTGACACTTCCATCAATAACGAACGATATGACTTCTTGCAAGCATTCACTTAATCGCCCCATTAAAATGTTCCAACTTTAACGCCACAAAATTCCCGCCAACTTATCACACTCTATAATTACATTACACTTCGCCGTGTAATGTAATCGTAACCCGAGAGCCCCTCGAGGAATCCATTATTTTGTACAACATCCCATAAGATAGCAATTTTCATGCCACGGGGAGTGGTTATTAAAAAAGGCGCCAGGAACGGCACGGAGCTGAAGTATTCTTAAAAAGGAGGAAAAAAATTGTTTCCCTGATAAAACTTGATTTATGACTAACCATCCTGAACCTCCCTTTGTCTCTCCGACCCTTTTGTAATAGACCACCACCGACGTACCATCCCCCTCGTCGTCATCTTCTTCTTCTCTCGCCACCAAGAAACTAACCAACAACTTCGTTCCTACATTGATGCAGGCAGATCGCATTAACTATAGAGATAGACGGAGTTTATTACTGTTAGCTTGCGCCGAAGTTCTCTCGAATGGAAAGCGGAGATCCGGAGAAAACTGGATGGAAAGCCGCCTACACTGGATGCTGGCAATTTATACCGGCGATGTCGATCCATCGGATCACGAAATACGAGCAAGAAGTGGATCTTGGTTCGTTGATATTATAATTCACAGTATCAGAAATTAGCTTTCACTCGATGTATCGGTTTTACTGGGTTCAATGAGGAAAATTCTGAATAGAGTATACGGATCTTCGAACTTGCTGGATTCGGACTTCGGGTTGATTAAGTATTTATGGCTGGCTTGAAAGTGGCAATGGCGAAGGAAAGGGGAGATGCTATTTGAACTCTCTTGTGTCGGATAATTTGACTATTTACTATTCTAAGATAATGAGATTTTTTCTGATAGAATTTTATGGAAGTGTTGTACAATTTTGACGTGGCATTGTAAGAATTAATTGTGGCTAAATATTTAAGGAGTCTTGACCTACAGAGCGGTCGAGACAACGTTTTGCAAGCCATTTTTTAGGAAACGACGGCAGCTATTGACTTATCCATTATATTCGAATAATTTCTGATTCTATAAATAATAATTAATATTCTATAAATTAATACGTTGAAAGCCACCCGTTACTCGTTACTTTTATCATTTCTATCGCACTGTAACTTCTTTTATTAAAATCATATCTTTATAGAATAGAAAGGTTAAAAATAAAAATAGTTATACCCAAAGCGGTATTTTACTTTTGTAACAGCAATATTTAAATTTTGAATATATTAGCAAATCCATGAATACTGTAGATTAAAAGTCTTGAGAGATTTCATCGAATCTAAATGCGCCGGTCACCAATAACTTTATTAATTACTATTAACGGTCAAAAAATTAATGCAATATCTACTACAGCCTGCTAGAGAACAGTCCGCAACATTTTATCTCAGCTGCTCTGGATAAATTCTAAAAAAGTATATTCTTATTTTCTAATTTTCCAATTTCAGACCATTAATCAATCCGATAAGATAATTATTCCTGGTTTTAAACTTATTATATGAGTCATTCACAGTACAAACTGATTAACTCCACTTTATGAATTTTGTTAAATTTAAGTCTCAAAGCAATTGATTGAATCCTAACTTTTTATGTTTAGAATAAATTTTCCTAATAATGATTAACACCATTGAATGACGAAGTTTGTTTGGCCATCGAATAATAAATAATTGAATTCAGAAGTCAATCCAATTAATTCCAAGTCTATTCCACCTTATTCATTTTCAACTTCGTTAGGGGAAAGCTACATGCAATTATATATTCTACAATATTTTGAAAAGGAGTGTATACTATTTCATCACGTTTCTCCGCTTTAGGTTTTACGGAGTTAATCGATTTGACAAGTGAATGGCTCGTATATTCTCGTTAACCCTGTCAGAGTAGCTGCATCTTTATCAAAATTTGAAGTCCGTAAAATATATTCCTCGTATGCTTTGTCGCAACATTAACTGCTAATATTTGCTGCTAAATAATAACAGCATATTGACAGTGATTTAGTTAACTAAATATATAGCATTTATGCGATAATCCGTAGTCTAGACACGATAACGACACTGGACATAAATCTAGCCCGTGCGACCCAATTTTCGTCACGATGTCATTATCACGTATCGTACACGAAACACTCCTGTTACTTTAAAAAAAGAAAAATCAATCCTACATTTTTATAACACAGATTATTCTGTATTTCTTTATTCCTCGTTCTAAATTCTTAAGCTGGAAACAAAGTCGTATGTTTATTCAT
Source organism: Cerceris ruficornis (assembly GCA_963989415.1). Taxonomy (NCBI): domain Eukaryota; kingdom Metazoa; phylum Arthropoda; class Insecta; order Hymenoptera; family Crabronidae; genus Cerceris; species Cerceris ruficornis. The sequence goes on from OZ022527.1 coordinate 10,342,196, forward strand.
TAATATATCAATGACTGACATAAATTAATCTTTGTTCATCACTCCTGTCGATATACCGAGATTCGCGCATGTTTTATCCGTCAATCACGTGAAAACTTTCGAGGAGACAAATCTTGATTTACGAACTGCGAAAGAATGCTTCATCGTGAACAAAAACACTGACAACGTGATTGATATTAAAACGAACGGCAAAGCGAAACGACTCGATGTTTCAAGCGGAAACGGCAACACTTTGAAAAGCCAATGCAGATGTCACGGGAGAGTGCAAAGGTTTAAAATTAATTTCGCACGTATATAGTTCTTCTCCCCCCGGCAATATCGGGGCTCTCGTTTCTCTATTATCCTTCATCGTTTTCCACGGGTGCAAAAGGGAAAAAGGGGAAATCGTGGAGCCATGGTATGCTATTTGTAATAAAATTTTATCAAAATATCCATGGAAAAAGCAATCCAACGTAGCGAAGGTGAGTTATTATACACGCTTTCGCAATATCGCTGAAATCCCATCTGAATCGTGAGATGGAAATCTCCGGTGGGGTTAAAAAAACAGGGACCCCTTCCCACCGAAGATGTTCTCTCCGCTTTACCGTTGCAACAACTCTCTCGGCTTTGCAGACAGAGTCATCGGAAATATCATTGTATTTCACCCCGGGTATCAATTTCGATCGCAGCCAATGAGCCAATGCTCTGCAAAATAACTCGAAACTACTCTCGCGGAACGACGAGATGGAACGTGAGCACAGTGGATCACAGAACTTCCGGTTTCCTAGACGAGTTTAACAGCGCCATGATATAAACGATACGTGGATGATCGATGGATGAGAAATTTGATCGGGAACGGTAGCTTCTATACGTCTGTTATATAATATCGCGATGTCTGTTATTAATATTCAGCGCCTTAATTGGGAGGCAACTTGAAGGATATCTTGTGTTTTTGTTGTTGTGTGGAATACCTGTAGGACGTTGATTTTCGCGTGATAAAGGTGCCGGAATTGAGACGAGCAGAGAGATTTAATGTTCCTTGGGTATATTTTATTGTCGTTAATAATTGTGACCACACTTTGTATCTTTTAATTTATAACATTGAGCTTTTCGTGACTAATTTGAGATATATTTGGTCAGTGGAAATTTTAAGAAACTTCACTTTTGTAATTAGGAAATAATGTAATAATAATGCAATATTTATTTCGTTATTTTTCAAAGTCACTGAAATATTTGATTCTTCTTGACCTATAAAACCATGTTGAATGTTATTAATTTACATTAACCATGAATCAACCCCGCGAAAAATCACTATTCTGCAATTCTAATTCGCTAAAGAACATTCTAATTTGAACACCTACCAAGTTCCCTTCTTATCACTTACGGTAACAACATTGTCAAACAATCTGTGAATTTCAAACAGAGTGTGAAATACAACAGGTAACTAATATTTATCACAATTTCTATGAAACTACATCAGGCATACAAATAATCTAAAATTAAAGTAAGTTTCACATCGTCAATGCAGATGACAACGTCACATTAATATTCCCATAAGAAGTTCTAAACGCCCGTCGGAAATAGTTCATAAACAGTTGAATCGCCGTGACAAAGCTGACAGTAACATGGCAGAAAACTCATTAAATCCCCATGAGACTATCACTGTCACGAATCCGCGGGCTGATCGTCTAATTTCAACTGACGGACTACATATTTGCGTGATGCCGCTGGCATCTTCACGCTCCGTATGTCGAAAGCATGCCACGGGAATTCACGGACTGAGCGGAAGTGCATGGATTCGTGCGTACACCGAGGAATCGATACCTAACATTCCTGGTTAATAACACCGTAGACGTTTGTCAACTGCATCGTTAACGTCACTCATCATGCCGAACCTTGTGCCGTGAGAATCGAATTCTTTTCTACTCGCACGTCCCAACAGTCAATACGACTTTTTGCACGAAGAATATTTATCCTGATTCTTGTGGATTTCATGGCGCCAAACACCAATGTCAAATACCTCTCTCTCCATTGGACGTTATTTTTGAGAAAATCAATTTTGAAAAAGAAGAAATGGAATATAAGAAAAAAAAATTGAAGTTTTCAACATGTACTAACAGTACCGAGACTTTATGGATTCTTATTCTTACCACAGCAGATCTTGTGATCAGTTATAAAATAACAATATCTTTCTGAAAGAAATGCGGAAGATTGTCAACTTAACCCCTTAGCCTACAACAACTACTTTCGCGGAAATGAAATAGGGTATTTTCAAGTTTCGTGAAACCTATAAAATTGAAGATATCAATGAGACGCGACACGATAAAATTGTTTTTATAATGTTAATATTATGCTAAATTATATGATATGTCAAGAACGACTGATCAATTTTTATTTTACCAATTTAATTCTGAATCATTGCGGACGTAGTCGCAAAAGAAATCGAAGAAGTCTTAGGATAGAAGTCGTAGGCAAGCATCGAAATGACTTATTGTTACGGACACCTGTAGGTTACCGTCGCCGAGATCCGCCGCGTATGTTTTGACAACACGCAGCGGTCGCCGTACCCGTCGCTCAGTGAAGTGGAAATAATTGTTCCCCTACCTCGTATAACTCTTGAAATCTGAAATTGTGAAAATCTGAAAAATCTTGAAATTGTGAACGCAATAGAACAATATTGTTAATAATAAGCAATTTATTAGACATTAAATGTCTTACACCCTGTACAAATTCCTCATTAAGTATCAGTTCATATTTTCTTCACCGTAAATTACCAATCTCTTGGACCGATGTGATTTCCCTGCATTATTCCCATCGTGCACGTTATTACCTGTTATTTTTAATTCATCATCGATGATGAGAATACGCCGCAAGTCAGTTCCACGAGGTAATGCCTTTGCGCTATTTGCAATTTACAGTTATTCACTTCGTGCACCGAGATCTTCCATGAGAAGCAGCACGATGTACCCGCCACTTAACCCTGAACGGTCAAGTATTATGTGAATATTATGGAGGTCAGGTATCTTCCTGGAGAACATTTATAACATATAATTTTGTCGACCGGTGTCAAATTTCACACCAACTATAATGCAACGATGTCCTGCGCGAACTTTGAGTGCAGGGGGTAAATTGTTGCAACATATAATACTGCTCCGGGAGGAGACATCGTTAACCTCGGGAATCTGTAGTTTGCGAATTAACACTTGTTTTGGAAATATTATAGATGTTAATTTACAGATGTATTATTAACATTAGAACTACGGACTTTATATCTATCAAATGTAACTGAATTTTAAATTTTACTGAAATTTAGATATACTGAATAAGTACTTTGGAAAAAGAGAATTCAAGAGGCGAAAAAGATGATTAATTAACTAACTTAGGTTTTATAAGATAGAAGTGGAGTATTTACTTCATGGCTCCCCTATCAATTTAGGGAATTTTTAGAAAAAATTGGGAACCGGTCATTTTGACTGACTTGGTAGTTTTAATTTTAATATTTTACCTTAGGCTTTCGGTCTGAATTATTTTTCTAATTTTTCACCGACCAGGTGAAATTTGTTTATGAATTTAATAGAGTTCGTTATGTATCGATTTTTATTATTAATAGAGCTTTTTATGTAAAATCACTGTCAAATTTTCGAGGACGAGAATGCGTCGATAAGAATATATTTCTCGATGAAATTAAAATACGAGAGATTTCAACGTTATAGGTAACCATCACTGTACCCCGTCGCAGAATAAATTAAAGTAGAAATTACCCCAGCTATTATAACGCAAAGTTATACAATTTGTAATAACATTTACCAACAATTTGAAATTCTAAATCGATCGTGTCTTAAAAGAAACCTGCATCTTGCCGCGTTCCTTGAAAAATCTAAGAACAATTTACCTCGGTTAACACAAATATTTTCGTAATTTCGTGCGGTTAGAGGAATTTCCAGGTGAAAATGAATATTTAGCAGGACGAAATTTTTCCTCGCCGATGTGAAAGTAATTAAGGCGAGGGAAGGAGGACGAATTGAAATGCAAAGGTCTGATAAAAATTCAACGGTGATATTAATAAAAGGAGCACAAGACCCCGTAGACGCGATACGTCAGAAGAATGCCGCATTTAAATTCAACGTTCCGTTTGCAATATCAAAAACGAAATCATGGAACAATAAGTGGCAGCAGATGGTGCGTCCTAATAAGCAGCCACCGACCTTCATCGCAGACCTCCAATCTAATTCGACTTCCGTGCGAAAGAAGCCCCCATGCAGCTTCAATTAACAAATTCTTGCCGGAAATATCCCCGGCTCTAATTAGAGGATACAATTTCGAGAAAACGGAGAAGAAATTCGTAACTACCGGTGAAAGCAACGCGGTAGCAATAATTGCTGCAATTCGTTAGGAATATTCAGATTCATGAAATTCTGCGGCGCGTTAATTGTTCAAATTTCTCAAGGCAAGTATTTAACAGGAAAAGGTCAGAGTTTATTTCTCAGAATACCCCGACTTCGATTCTGTTTTTCTACGTAAAAATTGCAGAATTATTCACCCTCAAAATTAAAAGGGAATTTTTAATAAGTTTCTTATAGAACTTCTGGTATTTCTCTTGTTTCAGTAATTTCATCATAAATTCGCAACACTTAATGTGCCTGCTGGTAGATTAAATTCTTTAACGGTAGCAACAATTTGAAATTAAGAATACTTTAACGACGAAATATTTCCACCCCAAATACTAATTTTAATCCTTTGCACTATGAAGTCACCTCTGGCGTGACAAAACTATTTTTCCCTAAAACTCGGAAGTTCTTCTGGCGTGATTTTTTCTGAACAATCGTTTTGTTAACGTAACATTAAACATTAAATAACTGCAAGCAATTAATCCATACCTAACATGTGATATCAAAGCCACAAAATTTAAATCAGAGCTGGCCGAGGACAAACTAAGAAAACAATTACAGTGCAAAGGGTTAACAATTATTCTTCAAGTAACTATTAAAATTCCCGCTGGAAAATAGCCAACATCTCACCGTTACTTCCACCATCGTACAACTTCCATCCAATAATAGCTGGCACACAAATGAATAACAATTTTCCCCAACACTAATCCATAAAAAACAGACTCCAAGAATCATCAAACCTTGAAGAATAAATGACCTCACGCTTCACTTCACCCCATGCAAAAACAACGAAACAATTTTTGAAAAACGTTACATCAGCAGGTAGCCTAATCTTTCCCCATAAAATCCGTAAAACAGTCGACCAGTTGACGGCCAGGTGACGCGCGGGCAAGCTGCCGGCTGTTAGCGCGTTAAGAAGATTGATGTATTCGAATAACCGAACAAACTGAAATGCAGGTCTCTCCAGATGCGATCGAAATCAGAAAATCAGTCATAACCGATCTCGACGACCTGGCTGTACATCCAGTTCGCACGACCGGCAATTCGAGCACCGTTAAGTCCTGCCAGCCGACTATTTCGCGTGCCCTCACGACGTCTCCGAAGACACCTTCACGAGCTGGCGAATCGCTCATTCGACGTAACATATATCCCCGTGTTTGTGCTCATGGGTTCGATGCCCGTTACTCTCCAGTTCGGTCGTTTCTTCCTCTCCCACTTAATCCTTTCTTCACCTATCTCTCTCTTCCACTACGCTCTCTTATATTACCCCTTTCTCTCTTCAGTTCGACAGTCTTCCATACCTTTCGATCGTTTCACTCTTCCACCACGGTAAGTACATCCTTTTCTATTTTATTTCTCTCATAATTTTCTATCTTCATCCACGGCACTTTTCCTCTTCCTTAAGCTTCTCTCGTTGTTCATCCATCTTCCTTGGTTCTCCAACGTTCGTGTTTCTCCTTCGATCGTCCCATTCTCCTTCCATCCTGTTTCTAAATCCTTGTCTCTTTCTCTCCGTCGTTTCACATGTCGCGAGGACTGTAAGAACGGACCGTGAGATTGAGAGCAAGACTTTTTAACGACTTCTATGTACGGCAGGTTCGTGATAGAGAACAGAAGAGAGCAATGGAGGGGAGGGGAGACACGTAGTTTCGATCCCGACCACCTAGATCCCATCCCGCTTAGACCTCTTTAATGGGATCCTCGATAGAGGTACACCAGGATGAGAAGCACACCATGTCTAAGTGCCTTCTAATCGCATGCCGCTTCTCTCCACTCTGCCAACCCATTTCACGACTTTATAGGGAATTTGGCTTCCATCAGCGGCCTCGTGCAACCATTGACTGCGACCCTTGGGTAAAGACAGTTCCATGGGTTTTCATATTTCCGGTTGGAATTCAACGCCGTGAGGAACCGACATGGTATTTAATCAGACGGGAAAATGGGATTTACGTTTAATGGCATAAATGATCGTAAGTTTGAAACGGTATTTTTTAATCGTCCAGTACACTGCTCCCCAACCTTTTTGTCGCCGCGGACCGGTAAAGGTTTGATAATTTTACCGCGGCTCGTTGAGGGGGTGACGTTGATTGTTTATATTTTACATTGTTTTGAATTAATAATTTTAATTTAATTGTATTTAAGGGCTTTTGATATGTAGCTACTGTATTGTATTTAAGTCACAGAAACTCGAGAGAGTAAATAAAATGGAAATAATTTAATGTTCCTTGGGCGGCCCGCATTGGTTTTCTAGGTTTGTACAAACATAGTGTAGTAGTTTTAATAAGTTTATTATTAATATAGGAATATAGTTTATTTATTATTAAAGTAATATAGATTATAGACTATTGATTATAGATTATAGATAAATATGTACAAAGTTAGACCACAGCGTGATAATGAATAATACGTCTAGAAAAGAAAAAGCGTCTCAGCGTCTCGGCGTCTATAGTGAGGGACCAGAAAGAAGGCACTTGAGGGGTAATTTGCTCTGATTCCCCCGCCTCACATATAAAATATCTACTGACACAACAGAGATATTCGCATCCCACAATAGTATATTTTAAACATACAAAAATCAACTGGTATTTTTACTTCTTGGAATGCTTAAGAGGTTACAGCTCTATAGCTATGCAGTCTGTTTTACGTTAAAACCGAAAAGGGTCCTTAGACCCTCGCTGAATTCTTTGAGACCTCACTCTGCGACTTTCACTCTTAAAGAGAAGACATACCCTCTTCATATATTCATATAATAACGTCTTGGTCTATTCCATTAGTTTGTAAACAAAGTGTTGTTTTTTTTAAAACCCTAAATTCCTAAATTCCAATAGCCTGGTACCATTTGATCCACGGACCGTGTATTGGGGACCACTGGTCTAGTAGACTGAATTTCATTAACTTTGCTGAATAGATAAGAATTTGGAATGGATGTTGATAATCGTGAACGACGATAAACCACGTGTCTAAAGTGAGAAATGAGAAGAATTCACACGATGCCAAGACCCATGGAGGTTGGGACGTCGTGAAAGGTCTAAGTTGAAAAATTCAACGGTTTTGCGGTGACTTAATCGGTGCTTTTATCGCGGAGGGACATTGAATTTCGCGATAGCACGAGATATGGGACGAAAGTGAAACGTCCTATCTGTCACATGGATCTATTTCAATTGCGGGGCAGAGGAATGACGTGTTCTAAATGTAGACCCACGGATACTGCTAGATTGAGTAATGTACGTCGTTGGTGCACGAGCCGTATTGACTGAATGACAGTCTTCACTGAATTGACATTCTTCCGCTTGCGTGTTATCGCGTCATTTGCTGCGCGACATTCGAGGGAGCATAAGAAAACGAATGTTAATCCGTGTTCCACCTAAATGCGATATTTCACGTGGACAATTACTCTTACGATGTTTCCCGGAACATCGTGCCACGTGGATTATTGAATTCCTTGATATCGCGAAATCTTCGTGCAAATGACACCTCGAGTTTCATTGTGTTCAAGTGAAATGGAGAACCGGGAAATATGCACCTATTTTTAACATGATATGAAGCTATTTTTCTGTATTTTTTGAGTTTAATTACTGCGATCATTTTGAACCAGGGGCTGCAGTATTAGTTACGTTCTAAAGTACCGAGGGTAGGACGTATTAAATGATAATTTAGGAGAAATCTCCGAGGGAGGGTGGCAATTTGAACTTGATCCCACTAATTAGCATTCCGAGCTTTCAACCATATGTCAATAAGTTTAAACATCCAATCGAAAATTAAGGTACATATAAGTGGCCTGAAACTGCACTATAAATTATCTATCAAATGTAACTTACATATCGTGGCCTCAATAATTAATTTACAAGCCACCATTTATTCCATCACATCCATTCCAATTTTCCCCACCTTGCAACCGAAGATTCATCGCGTCGAAAGAATTATCCTAATCATTCTTTCTAACATTAATTCGTTCTAATATCAAGGGACTTCATCTGGAAACAAAATAAAATCGCGATTTGTGAATATTTCACCATCATTAGAACATCGCGGTAATTACATTCCGTATGACGAATCCAGCGCAAGACGGAAAGGTCAGTGACCTCGAAGCATCGCAGCGCGCAGCTTCGGTGGTCTCGGAAACTGGTTTCGCAAAAGTCAAGATCTAGATCGCGACCTTCTCGAAGCTGTTCACGATGACCTCGGAACTCGACTTCTCTCGAGGTAACAACCTTCGGTGCGGATAACCCGTGGCAGGGAAATTAAAAGTAAATAAACGGATGATCGAAAGCCACGGCGTATCGAATTTCAATCAGTCCCGTTCGTGAATGCGTAATTTGGATAATGCAATTAACTCCGCCGATGGCCGGACTCCGTGGATGCAACACGCGACGTTTCTTTGGCTTTCCGCTGCCACGTTGCTCGTGATAATTTGCATAAATGTCTCCCCGTGATTTACCGATACGAATTCATCGACACGCTTTATCGCGTGCATGGATCGCTATCATTCGCTGGGTGCATTTGTTATTCCAACGATGTTCAATGCGCGGAAGAACAAATACTTCATCAACGAGAATCCAGATCTAATTGCTGGCTCACGCTTTATTGAACAGAGGTGTGATTTGTAACGGATGAAAATATATAGGGTTTTTCATATTTGCATTGGTGAACGAGGAGGAGTGTTCTCTGTAATTGCAGGTATTTGTTGGTGGTATTTTCGGTGACAATGTTTTCTGATAACTGTCGCATTGCGAGTGCTGTATCTTATCGGGAAGTACGTGGAATAGACGGCTTCTGATTTGCGCAGTGAATCTATCCTGATAACTGTTGTTTAACTATGTGTGTTGCAACGTTTGCCAATTTTAGAACAGGTTTATCGTAGCAAGAAATTCACTTAAATTTGCAAGAACGTAAGAAAACTTGTGGTAACGATTCTCGGTTTTTGACGAATCTTACAATATTTATGAGATTTACCAGAAATTGTAAAATCTCAGCGATCTGATGGTAATAATCGACGACATAAAAACTGAGTATGGTGCAATCTTCATCGGTTTCAAAGTAGATATATTTCATAAAATTGTAGATTTTCGATAACCTGATAGCAGCAATCGAATACAGAAAAACTGGATATGTTGCAACTTCCATCGATTTCACGGTAAGTACATTGATAGCAAGGACTTTATCTAAAATTGTTAAACCTTGCGATCTGACAGAAATAATCGACGATATAGAAACTAAGTATGATGCAACCTTCATCGATTTTAACACTAAACCTACCGACGTTATATTTACTAAAATTTACTTTGGAAAAAGAGAAATCAGGAGGTGAGAAAGATGATTATTTAATTAATTTAGGTTTTATAAGACAGAAGTGGAATATTTACTTCATGTCTCCCCTATCAATTTAGAAACTTTTTTGAAAATTTGGGAACCGGTCCTCTTAACCGGCTCGGTAGGTTTAGTGTTAGAGTAGATGCATTTCATAGCAAGAAGTCTATATAATATTGTAGAATTTTGATAACCTGACAGGCGAAATCGAAGATAGAAAAGCTGAATATGCTGCAACCTTCATCGACTTCAAAGTAGACATATTTCATAGCAAGAAATCTATCTAAAATTGTAGAATTTCAATAACCAGTCAGAAGGAATCGAAGACATAAAAACTGCATATGTTGCATTCTTCGTACCTTTATGGAAGAAATATTTCAAAATATCTCGAGTCTTCGTAAAAAAAACTATAAAACCTCGATGATTCGACGGCAGCAATGCAAGACGGAAAAACCAAAAAATTGGCTCACTTACTGCAACACGATGCACACACGTAAAATGACTTCAAACTTCATCCCTCTTGCGATTATACAACGTTATACGTTGCCTCATCGCGGAACAAGCTTGTTACTTCATACACGGATAATCGTAGAACGGTCGATCATTGCCATTATTTCACTCGATCATTATAGGTATCCAGGTTGCATTTTCAGCGCGGATAACGAGATCATTATTTCTTTGCGCTAATTGTGATTCAGCGATCGACGGGTCGCGTAACTGTCACGTTACAGCACGATCAAACGGTTCACGGAAATTCGCGGGGTTTACAGGACGATTATTGCAGAGAATGTAATAATTGTTCCGAGCGAACTTGATCAATCGAATGCAATTTTGCGAAACACGCAGAGTATCTGTATTCCTCGAAACCGATGGATTCGCGGATGCACCGTAGTACCAGCCCCGCAAATGCATTTCCAGGGAGACGATCGTCAGCATCTGTGTGCTACCCGGGGAACAATTCGCCCGTGGAAATTAATATTCGCTAATTCGCCGGTTTCGTGCATCAACGGAGAATGCTGGCGAAACATGACGAATTACAACGGAATACCGTTTCGCGAGAGAAGTGACATCCGTCGTTCAACGAATAAAAATGGCTTTGAATTCTTTTTCATAGAAAAAAAGTCTTCGTTTTTTCGTAGTTATACAGTCCCTGGTCATCGAATTAGGACCACGTACAAAAATTTCACTTTTATGGTTATAATGTTATATCATATATGGAAAATTGTCTTTGGTCATTCAAATTATTACTAAATACGTTGATAACAAAGTATACATAGCTATAATTTTGTTACTGTTGTGATAATAATAGAATTGTGTGGACAATTCTCCGTACTTGAATGCCATAGAAAATGTTTGGAGCCTACTCAAAAGACTTGTTTACAAATCTCCAAGCACCACATTATCTGAGTTGAAAACAAAAATTACAGATATTTGGGAAAATAACGAAGATACAAAGCATATGATAAAGCAATGTATACAAAGCATACCGGAAAGGATACAAGCTGTCATCAAGGCAAAGGGTGGAAAAACGAGATATTAACATGCGTTCATAGTTTTATGTACAGTAGTAGTGTATTGTGTTATTAGTTAATAAACTGTATCATTACAATTTGAACAGGCCTTTTAATTTTACGGAAAACATGAAAAATGCTGAAAATTTTGAGTGGTCCCAATTCGATGACCAGGGACTGTAGACAATAGTCAAGAAGAAGCAGCGGGATAAACAATAAAGTATAATGGAACGTTGAATATTTCGCTGAAAGTAAAAGGAAAGCTAATGTTACGTTAATTAAAAATGCCATTTGTTACGTTTTACTTAGCTCGCTTATGCATCGGGGGAGAAAAAGTGTACCTTCATGATTCTCATGCCGTGATGTTTCAATTTTTCCCGACCCGATTGTTCTTATTTTATTAAACGCGGGCGCGACGCCCGCACGGCGAATTCCCTTTGTCTCTTGGCTTTTCAATTATAACCGAACATCCGAGAAAATCATGAAAGCGAAATGTTCGCGGCGCCATGAATGCATAACGAAATTTCCATGGAATTACGCACCGTGAAATTCCGCCACGAAAATTGGGGAGTCGCGGTGATATGCGTATCCCCGCGTCGAGTTAATTTCGCATTATCAAGACAACGGTGATACGAGTGAAGCGTAATCGCCGTTTGAAAATTTTCTTCCGCGTTTTTTCATATGTCGCATCCTCCCATATGAGCATCCGTGGTGTGAACTCCCTTGAAATTGAAAAATTTCAAGGTGAAAATTAATTTTATGATTGCACAGTGATCAATCGAATAACGGTATTTTAAATAATTAATAAAATTAGTTTCAGACTGTTTGATAAATTTTTATAATAATTTAAGAGATTAGATTGCTCGTGGAGTTGAAAATTAATTGAATGCCAGTACGGTGATAAACGTTAATAGCTGATTTTTAACACTGGAACTACCACGGCAGTCTAAATGACTGGTTCCTCATTTTTTATAAGAATTCTTCAATTTTACAGGGAAGTCACAGAGCAGATACTCTACGCCCATCTTATAAAACATAAGTTATTGTTTTAACCATCTTTTCCACCTTTTGATTTACTCTACTTCTAAGGTACTTAATTAACATTTTGAAATATAATAGATTTAACGCCGGTAGTTCTTGTGTTAAAAAACTGACAAATTAAATTGCGAGATACACGAAAACCATCCCCTATGCCATCTGGATTATGATGTTGCAGTGCTTATCGTGGTATCCGTTAAGCTTTATTTTACCACCGTCGTAAAAGAACGTAAAAAAAACAAGAAAATATATAATTATCTTTTTTTTTCACAACAACGTTACGACTCTACGATGACGCCGGTGCGCGATAATTCAGTAGAACGAAAACGTGGCAGCACTGAGTAGATAAACTTGAATGCGTACCAGATCGTAAAACTGACATAAAACTGCAACAGCCGACGCACCATTGGATAACTAATAATTCGATATTTTTTTTTATTCGATAATCGAGAAACCAATACAGCAACGATGATACATTTACGAATAAATGACACAACGTTACGCGGATTCTAGACACGAGTCAATTAATTGCCGGCAGTTAACGATACCATTATTTAAAAAAAAATGCGGGCAAGACGAAAAAACAGAAGGGACACCGGCGAGAAGAAAGGTAGAAAAACGCTAGAAACGTAAATGTGGCAGATGGACTGCGAGCTCTGTAATTTACAGCTTCAATCGAGTTTTTAGCTCCGGCGAAGAGAAGAAGAGAGAGAAAAAAAAGGACGAGGGAACGATGAGAAAAATGAGTTGAGCGTGAAGTTTCGAAATTCACGTCTGCTGCACCGATGGAACACGTAGTTAACCGACGGCTCAGTGTAGTTTTCAATCAAATCCTGCGGGCGATAGAAGATTTAAATTCGTTTCGACGCAAATGAGTCCACTTCCCCGTAACCCACCCCCGTTGCCTCGTCGGCGCCCCATACCTATCGGATCGCGACTACCATTTTGCTTTCAGAGAAGATACGCGATCGAGGGAAACGATTGCGTGCAACGTTTCGATTTATTTCCTTTGCCGTCGACTTTAAAGCACCGGCAGGGGGCTGCGAAAACTACGGGGCGGAATCGGAACCGGGGGTTGAAATTGAGACGAAAGTGTCGTGTGAGGATTGGGTGGGAGAAGTGTGTTTATTGAAATAAAGAGGAGGGCTTGCGAGGGGTTGGAAATTGGAAATATGTGGTAGTTTGGGTTTTATTAGGATTTTATGAAGAGCAAGAGTGTCGGAGAGTATTTTTAGGGGGTGGTTGGAGCTTGTGTTCAGAAGAGATTTGACTGAAGGTTTTTATAATTAGGAAATTCAGATTTTTCACTGTGTTATGTGAGGATACGAAAGTTTTGAGACTTCAGAAATTTGTTAAAAAATTATTTCTACGACAATTTGGAATATATACAGTATTTTCGATGTTCCGAGGGAATTAATTTTGAACGGTAATATTCAATCTTTCGGTCAAAATCAAATCACATCTATTTCTTGCATAACAAAGACAGATCAAAATTGTAAGAATTTTTGAGTCATCTCAAATCGAAAATACTCTCAATTATAACTAAATTGAGTAATTATAGTAAAGGAGGTAAATAATACTTCTTCACTGTTTAAAGAATAATCTAAAATCAAGATTGGAAACGTTATAGAATCTTTATGCGGTTTTTACGATCTCAGAATATTTTGAAATTAGACATTCTATCCCAAAAGCACTCGGAATTGATGCATTTATGGTTACTGAATATTCTGAGGAAGTGCATCTTTTTCGGGACACAGCATCCGCGATAAAACATATCCGCAGGCGATTGAAAAGACACGCAAAACGTATGCATACCGCGTGCATCTTAGACTTTCGCAAGTATAGTTGCGAAAAGAGCGACAACTTTTTTTGCCCCGTTGATGCGCGTCAAGTTCCATTGCATATTCTTCCGATCGACGAGTTTCGACGAGATACGAGAATTTCAAAGGTAAATTCTTGAATAATACCGCCGTTATACTCGACAGTATTATTCTCTGCCGAAAAGTTGCAGAAAGTACAAAATAAAAAGGAAATAATCCCTCGTTAAAGATAATCGTACAGTTTCTTTTCGACAAAAGTATGTCCTTTGATTGTGGTACTTTAGAAAAGTAGATATATTAACGAATGGAGAAATTTTCTTGGGTCTATTGGGTCTATTCTAGGAGGTTCTTTCTAAATTATTATCTATTAATTTAGTGAAAAATTTCAAGCCTCGAAGAACTACAGAAAACAAGAGTTCTTTGAGAACAGAAGTTGCAAGGACTCTTGATTGAAAGTCCAGTATTTAAATTTGTTCAGTTAAGATTTGGGAATTTACAAGAATAAAAGCTGAAACTCTCAATTAGTAGGCCTGAGTAAAACTACTTGTCACCCCTAGAAAATAATTCCTAAATTATTACTTAATAATTACGTAAAAAAGTTACAAATTCCGAAAAAATATAAAAGAAGGAACAGGGTTCCCTGAGAATAAAAGTTTCGAGGGCTCTCGATTGAAATTTTTCCAGTATTTAAAATTTTTTAAGTTACGATATAAGAATTTAGAAGAATAAAAGCTGAAACTCTCAATTAGTAGGCCTGAGTAAAAGTACTTGTCACCCCTGGGTGATTATTCCCAAATTATTACTTAATAATTAAGTAAAAAATTGCAAATCCCGAAAAAATATAAAAGAAGGAACAGGGTTCCCTGAGAATAAAAGTTTCGAGGTCTCCCGATGGAAATTTTTCCAGTATTTAAATTTGTTAAGTTAGGATATAAGAATTTAGAAAAATAAAAGCTAAAACTCTCAATTAGTAGGCCTGAGCAAAAATACTTGTCACCCCTGGAAGATAATTCTTAAATTATTACTTAATAATTACGTAAAAAAGTTACAAATCCCAAAATAACATAAAAGAAGGAACAGGATTCCCTGGGAATAAAAGTTGCGAGGACTCTCGATTGAAATTTTTCCAGTATTTAAAATTCGTTAAGGTCCTGACCTCCTCACCGACGACATTCCTGTTCCTCGGTTGCTCGAGACTTCTCGAGGATCTCTTCTTCCCTCGGCAAATCGAAATGGCCGGCAGTTTGCGATCGTTCCCTTTCGAGAATATATTACGCGAGATGAAAGCACTTTTATCTGAATTTCTAGCAGCCGGGAATTGCTGCGGATGGAATATCTCTGATGGTCACGGTCGAGCCTCCTTGCGAATGTTTATTAATAGCCTCCTGCTAGCTGCAATTTCTTAGCCGAACGCCTTCTGTGAAAATGGCTATCGAAGGAATTTCAGTCGAAGTGTCTAAAATTCTCTATACCAGCCACTTTGAATGGGAATAAATAAAAGTGTTCAAAAATAACGACTGAACCTACTGTTTTACTGGGCACGTTATTTGCAGAAACGAATTGTTTTCATCCACTGTCAGTTTCAACCCCAAGCTAAAACAATTTTGGATATTCGGAGTTGTTGCTTCTGAATTGAAAATATCAGATAGAATTTTGCTATAAAAAAGAATTCGATTCTTTTTTTATTAGTCTAGCGGTAGCAAGAATACTTTAGTTTTGTAGCTTCCATTAAAATAGCTGCCTAAGTTTCAGACGAAGTGTCTGCAATTATTTATAGCAGCCACTTGCAACGAGAGTACATGAAACCGTTAAAAAATAACGACGAGCGAAACTTATACCTTTTGGGCCAAGTTATTTGCAGAGAAGAATTGTTTTCAACCCCTGTACGTTTCATCCCCAAGCTAAATCCGTTTATGCATATTCAAAGCTCGCTTCTATTTTTGAATTGAAAAACACCTGCTATAATTGTACAGAGGAAAGAGCACGAATCAATTGTTCTACATTTCGAATATGAAAATGACAAAAGAAATCTACGTCTAACTGATACAAAGCCATTTGTAATACAAATATCTGGAAAAATACCGCCACTTTCATAACCGCATTAGCATTCCAATTCCATTTCTACATTTATTCCGCTGTCTTGTTTAAATAAAACTGCAGTAAACTCGGGAATTTATTAAACAATGGCCGTAATGTATGCATCATGTAAAAATTCCACGATGAACCGATCGAAATGAAATTACAGGCGGACAGAGTCATCGTTACCGTGAAAGCAGAGAGTAATGCGAATTTAACAAACACAATTTTGGTGTAGGATATAATCAGAAGTGCTTTCATCCTCGGTAATATGTTCGTAATCCGAGTGATCGAAAAATCGGCTCGGTCTTTCGGCAAATTAATTCAACCGCTTCCACCGTCGCATTCGGGAAATAATGAATTATGCAGATGCAGACTGGCCAACGGTGAATTTTCAAAATTGGTGGGAACCTGCAGCATCGAATCGCATACGTCAAATGAGAGAATAAAAAAAGACTATCTCGATGAAAGAATACAAGATTTTTAATTGTGAACAGCGCAAAAAGGATTAAAGAAGAATGGATTTTTTATAACAAATTTAACCGTGTAAATTAATGTGTAAAATTTCAATTTGATTAAACGATGTAATAAATGATAATCTATTTTTTTTACAATTTCTCTCATTTAATATCAATAAATTTTTTTGAGTATTTCTGTATAAAAAGTGTGTGACCAATAGAAAATTACGGATAAATTGGATTATTGAATTTTTAATCATCAAAAAGGTTATTATATTTGAAATTTTCTCGTTTGACGCACGAAATACGCCACTTTGATAATCACTGGCACATATGACATGATTAATTATTACTTCTTGTTTATTAAATCACATTTTCTACTAGTAGATAACTTATCAATATTTAATTAGACATATTGACAGTTCAGTCTCTTTAACTAACATAAAATAAATATTTGCCTCTCATCGATGCACAGACTTTAAGCGAAAAGATATTTCTTTATTATGGTGTGCGTTTTAATTTGCTAATTAAAGGATTCATGTTAATTACAGTTTTCTGAAATAAACTCCAATGAGGGAATTTTTAACGAACCCTTGTAAATCGCTGCACCAAAAGCATGTTCGATTGAAACGTGAAATTTCACCAGTTACCGCTCGTCCGTTTCGTTATATCGGGTTAATTTTTAATCTATATTCATCTGGAACACTTTCTATGCGTCTTTACTCCAGGACTTCCGGTGAAAGATGTATAACCGCCGTATTCGAAATGCATATTCATTAACAAACTAAAGTTTAAAATTCCACCAAGACGTTCCAAGTATTTTGATTTCGCAATGCTGCGAAAATTGTGATTAGCTAATTTTTGTTATTGCTTCACGGTATTGATTATCAAATTTTGTTAATGCAAAAGGCGTCATTTGATAAATGGACTTGATTTTGTTCATTAATTTTAAGGTTTACATTAAACAGATATGTAAAATGAATGGCGCCTAGAATTGTCAAATGATGTCTTCTGAAAATAATGACATATTTTCATTTGTTAAAAATGAGCAAGTGAGTGAACTGGGTCGTCTCGCGAGTTGAGTACTAAATATTTCCTATATCTTTAAAAAATTAATGTCTTCAGACCACAAACGAAATGAGGAATTATTAGCTCTTACGTTTCTTATTTTTACTTAATTAGGTACTCTGGTAAATTGGACGCTGTGTATAAACTTTCTTCCAAATAATTCAATGTATCTATAAAATTCAGTAATATTTTAATTACTAAAATATCTAATGGGGAAAACTAAAAGCAGAAATATTTTACAGTAAAACCAAAGGAATTTTTATCTGTCGAACAAGAATTAGGAATGCTAGTTCCTTTGTTATTTGATCTCCGTTAATTAATTAGTCTAATAAGTTTATCTCTGTGAATAAAATTATTTTAATAATAATCTGTATCCTCAAAATTCTATAATATTTTTACTTCTAAAATATCCAATGTGGAAAGCTAAATGCAAAATTGTTTTACAAATCTAATGATGTCTCTGTCTTTTACAAAAATTAGGAATATCAGTTCCTTTCTTACTTGTTCCTCATTCATTAATTAATCTCGCAAATTCCTCTCCGTAGATAAACATCCTTTCAAGTAATTTTCTAAATCCCTAAAATTCCAATTTAATTTCCGGCACATCCTAAGAAAAAAAAAAGAGGAAAAACTATTCCAAAAGAGCACCAAAAGTTCTTCCTGAAAAAGATTCTCTAAATTACTGAACTCCATCCGGGAAAGCCTGGGACACAACGTATAAGTAACGCATTCTCCCAATTCAGCTGGCGGATAATAAGCGAAAATCGATACACGCAAATGCAGAAAACAGAAAAACCGCGAAAACTACGCGAGGGTGAAAATGGCAAACGAGAAAGGAAGCAGAGGTGGAAAAAAGTTGGGCAAAAAGAATGCGAAAATTGCAGGTGACGTATCAGCGAAAACGTGGGCGACGGTGAAACGTGAAATTTCGGACGATCGGACGAATTACCGTTATTAATTCTCGGTTTTCACCGTTTCTCCTATACCTTGCATTATTCAAAGCCCATCTAAATCCATGATGAATCAGTGAGGGAGTTGCTCTCATAATACACAAATTACGTAACTCATTATCCTCTATTCCGCTTGATCCCTCATTTCCAAAGTACTTATTTAATATTAAGGGGACCGGAAAGTAATGTCGTTTCCCCAGATATTTTTCTCAAAAACCAATTGATTTTTATTGATCCGGCGTTGGAAATTTCCACACTAGATGACAAAAGATTGTTAATAACAAGGGTGATTACATCATTCATTAATAATAACAACCTGTTACAAATTTATTTGTCTGAAATTAATGTAAAAAAAGACATTACTTTCCTGTCCTCCTAATATATTTAAGTATAATGGATTTAATGGCCGTACATCTGGTGTTAACAATGTGACAGATTCTTAGGTTTTATTTCGTATCACGATGTTTCAAAATTCAGAAAAGTTGACAGCGAGCTGTTACATTTTTGGCCAGCAAAATGGCCAGTGAAACAAAGTGGGTAATCAGGGTGGAAAAAGTCATGTCACGGAATAGATTTTTAATAATTTTAAGTTAATTTGAAATGTTTCTGCTAAAAGGTCGATTCATTCTACTGTACGCTGTCCAGGCAAGATGACATAAAAGAAAGGAGAAGGAATTAATTCGATGTACTTTGAACATCGAGTTCCTAGATCTTAACAATTTTTTATTAACGTTTCTAAAACTGGAACATAATTTCAATATTCAGCTTTGGTGAAAATAGTTCCGGAAATTGCCAAAATGAAATTTCCACGTTCTACTTAGGGCTAATAAAAATAGATGAAATGTAGTTCTCCCAATTTTAAGTAAATTTAAACCCAATTAAATTTCGTGTTAAATTTTAATGAAATCGCTGTTTTATCCATCATCTAAAACGATATAGAAATTTGTAGGTGACGCAAAAGTTTCCCGGGTATTTTCGGAGTGAAATTTTGGTTAATAAAAATTCGCTCATAATCGTGAACCGGTGATAAATGAAAGGGGAGACAATTGAAAGTAGCTTTTGCAAAATTACACTTCTCACTTTCTGCGCATGGAAATTACAATGGTGGGAAAAAATGGCATATTATGGAAAGATTTGAATCGTCGCTTTGGAATTCCACTTGTATGTCGGAACAATGTGCCGATCCTATCGTGAGAATCGGAAGTGTCGGATCAAGAAGATAAGGTTTTATTCAACCTTTGTGATACAGCAAACGAGGAACAACACAATTGTGAATGGAGCATGATAATTTAACGTTTGAAACGTTAATTCACCTCACACCTGTCACTCGTTTAAAAAAGATATATATTACACCGCCAAATTTTTAAAATTCGTACCAACACTTCGTTAAAATCTCTCAACTATATAAATATGAAAATATATAGAATACACGAATATGAAATCCGATCAAATACAAAATGCCGAAATACAAAACTGCAAATTAATTTTGAAAATGATACTGCAGTCGAAGTGATCGAATAAAGCTGTCAAACGTTTATTCTGCGATTCTATTTATCGTTATGGACATCGATGACCTTTGTTACTTAAACGATTGCGAATTAATTAACTAGTTAACACTCGAAAATGCTACGGACAATGACGACGTTCCGTTATATCTGTGACAATTAAAATGCTTCTGTGAATATGCCGTTTCATTTCGCGCTCGTGTTTCAGCGCAATGAAAACGCCACGAATGCCATTCGCAGAAATGATAATTGTCGGTAGTAAAGGTAACGCTCAATCGTCGAAAGGCGTTCTTACAATTAAACGGACGTATAATTTCGAGAAACAAGAAGATCGCGGAGTGTAATCCGTTTTTCCTGCTTCTTCTCGACGTTCCTACTTTTCCTATTAAATCACTGCAATTGCAGTAATCAGTGTAATATGCTGTGCTGCGAACACTAAACAGAAGGAATGACAATTTGTAATTCTCTAGGATTACAGAAAGAGAAGCTGACTCCGATTAATTTAATATACAAATTGGCTGCATGAAGTGTACTGTGTAAATATTATTTAATAAAATGAGCCCGATAACGGTTAATTCTAGGTGTTTTAAAATAATTAAAATGCTATTACAGATCAAGATATAAACACTCTTTAACTGTGTCGATTATGCTGTTGTTTTAATGGTATAAAATATTATTTATAAAAGTTCCATTGTATCGAAATAAATGGAATATATTTTCAAGCATTTTTCTTTCACTCAGAACACTAAGATTTGAATATTACTTTTTACAAGCATTTTAATTGTGTAGAAGTCCGTATATATAGCTTATCGTGAGTAATAAAATATACACTTCTGAATTAAACATGTAAAACTGTATTTTAAATATATTTGATGAACATAATGAAACAAGAATTATTGATTTACAACAAAAACATGGCGGACAAGGCCTAATACAATATTTCAATGCCTTGCTTCTATTGTCGTTTCGCGCCAGATTCAACTCTCCAAAAACTTGTACTAATTAAAAAGTAATAATAGTTCAATTTACCACAATTTATATTTCCCCCTATAATTATACATATTCTCCCCACAAGAACCAATTCCACCGTCTTCACCGTTATCAAGCTCTCATTACGAGCCAACAATAATTGCGGCGACAATGTTAGCCCGAATTACCAGTAAACCCAGTTAAAGCCGATAAAAATAAACGAGTCAAGGCAGCAGCAACAACAGATTCCTCCTATTTCCACCCGATAATTGCATCCGACCCCGTCCCTCCTCGAAATGAAGACAAAAGTCGCTGGGAACGTTACGCGCTAAGAAACAAACCCACCGGAAGGTGCAAACGATTTCTATTACTCCCCTCTCTGTCATCGAAACTCTCCGAACAATTTCTGATTACGCTTATCCTATCTCACGGAGTTACGCGAAAAAGTCAAACAACGGACAACGATACGGAGATTTGAAAGTTCTCACCCCTCGTGGCCACCAGGCACAAAAAGAAGAAGAAGAAGAAGAAGAAGAAGGGGAAGAAGTGGAAGAAGAAGAAGAAGAGATCGACCGTCGACTTTTGCCGCGTAATCCTACCGTTATTCATAGCCACGGCATTACCCAAGTTCCTAAGTAGGATTACCGGAAGGAGTAGTAACCCCACCCTTTCTTTTCCTTCCCTCGGTGGAATCGCAGAAAAACCTGGAAACTTCTTAACTGCCCTACACCTCGCACGATCTCATCCCTCCGTCGACTTCTCACCCTTAATTTTTCTCGGTGCTCTTACCTTTCTCACCCGCGTGAACGTTGCATGCCACGGGTCATTTTTATTTCACGATGTGTGATCGGCCTTCTATCGTTGCTTCCCGGCGAGGAGCACTTCGAACGGTGAATTTTTCAGGGCCCCGAAGCTCTACTTTGATCTCACGTCGCACGGCTGCCTGTCGGGGATTAGTTTCCGTTTATTTTCAGGGAAAACTTAATTATCCTCTTGGGGAATATCGGGGGAAAATATTTTTTCCATGTGTACCAATAATGATCGATCGGTTTTATGAGCTTTTCGGCTTGGCCCTTTGAGCCGCTTTTTTTTGCTGTTGGAGAATAGCCTGAGTGTATTATGTGTAGAGTGGTAGAAGGGTTTTTCTTGTTTTTATTAAGGGTTGCTCCTTTGAATTATTTCTGGGGATATTAACCCCTTGCTGTGCAATAACGAGTGACACTTGTGTCGCGATAAATGGAATAGGAAGATTTGTAAAAATTATTGAATTTAAAATATCAGAGGGTCACGATACGATAAAATTACTGCTATTATATTAATATTACGTTAATATGTACGCTGTATCAGAAATCAGGGATAGATTGTTATTTCAACGATTAAATCTGAGTTGTTTGCGAATTCAGTCAGAAAAGAAATCGTACGAGAAGGGGTTAATTTGGTAGTTTGATGGTTGATGATTGGTCCTGTATGATTTGATCTTTGAAATTGTGGTTTTCTTCATTTGCAATGAAAATTCTGAGTTAAATGTCGCTTAGAATCTTTTTACAGTGAATTTTAAATAATTTCTATTCGTGATTGAACTGAGGGAATTATATGCAGAGCTGTAGAAGGGTGTTCTTGTTTTTGTTGGGGTTGTTCCTTTTAATTATTTTTGGGGATATTAATTTGGAGCTTTGCTAGTTAATGATTAATCTCTAAATTTGTTGTTATTTTAATTTGAAATGAAAATTCAGGGTCAGAATTCAGGGTTAGAAACTGTTTATAGTGATGTTTAAGTAACATTTGTTAAATTATTTCTATTCGTGAACGAACGATGATCGACATAGCCGAATTAATTTTGATCTTCCTAATAGATAACTATTTCGAACGGTTAATTGAAATATCGCTGTAATTATTTCCATTGACAACTGGAATCAAATGTCCGACAGTAGGATATCAACGTATTAATATCAATTAACTGACGACATATTGGGGAAATAATTTCGACCGCGAAGGATTAACATTTTGAATGGGATTTTCTGTCAAAGGATGTCAAAGTAATGAAATTTCACGACATTAAAACTGAGCAACTATATTACATATAATAGAACAATTACCGTAGTTCTAATCTTTCTAACATTTAATCGAGAATTTTCAGTCGTTAAAAGTTTAACAGAATCACCTTGATCTTTTCTATGGTAAAAACTCCATGAAAAGAAAAATTAAAGTCACCCCATAATTCTCCCCGACACGATAACAGCACGTGCATCGAGTTACGCAGTCTTTATTCATAAAATTTATATCAAATTCACGAACAATGCACGGTCTTTTGAAAAAAAATAAAGCTCATCTCCCGTAAAACATTGTTGCAAAAAATTCTATAACCAGTGCACTTTGAAAAATAAAATCTTATTGTCAAAAGTTTACGCCAAACAGCCTGACAAAGGCCATAAAGCGACAAAAGGTTTTTACATAAAATGTTATAGGACCCTCGTAAAAAATTGGATCTCGTTGAAACGCCGATTCTTCCGGTCGAGTGTTATACGTTGATTAATTAATTGATTGATCAAAATTCTTTTGTATATGCCGTGTGATTAATCGCTTTATTTATCGCAAAGACTTCCATAGAATTTACAATCGGCCGGCTGTCAAAAGCAAGGAATAACAGGACAAAGCCACCAATTATTTCGTAACACAATAACATAAAAATGGAACTGCGAATTGTCCCCGATGCACGTACCACGAATGCGACGGGAAATAATGAATATTTGTTTCACCGTGGAAACCACGAAAAGCCAATAATTGTTATATGTTTGTTCAACAGTTAGCATTCTATCGGTATCCACGCGTCAATATCTGCACAGAGAGATATCACACGAATAACTAATTACTAATTAATTCCATGGACGGACACGAATTTTTAAATTTACTTTCAGACAACACAAATGATTTTCTATCTGCGCGATATTAGCATTATAATTTGGGATACTAAACAAAAATTGCCATTTTAAAACAATGAATGTAATTAGACTGATTAGATCAATAGATATTAACGCGAATAAGAAAATCCACGGGTTTCGTATTTCACGATTGAAATTTCATTCGATGCAAATTCATTAGGAAATTAATTAGCGGTTTTAACGCGATGAATAATTACGGGAACATTGATCTGTAACGTGCAATCGACCGAACAATCACAGTAAATCGTTCGTGACAATGCACAGCAATGATTGGGGGAAAACCAAGCATCCTGCAATCAAATTTCCACTGCGACGCGATAGCTGAGACTTCAGAGAACGCGGGGAGCGCAATTTTTTCAAAATCGCTTTGAGCTTTGAAAATTCATACTCATTTTCGCTTTGGAATTTTTGCTACTTCATGAGTTATTGTTGTTTATATGTTGTGCGCACCATTCGTGAGGCAACGCATGTATGACTTCGGACTTATTGTTATTTTGCATTCACCAGTTTGTTTTTGGAAATTTTTAAATTCACATTTGCGAACAGCAACCCAGGAAACGTCAGAATACTAATTTTGCGCGGAACCAACAATTTTTTTATACACGTGTCCGCCTGGCGTGCAAAATTTCTGCACCTCTGCTCTGAAATAATCGGGAATTAAATTGCAAATCATTTCCTTACATCTCCGATGCAATTCTCGTTATTCGAAAGCTCACAGCTCAATCTCGGAATGCCGAATGACCTTGTTGAAATCAACGAGGATCGGTCTATCATCCAGGAATGCGGACTTTCACGTCACACGTGAGCATTCACCGACGATTATGCATCCACGACGCCCACGCACGCGTCCTTCTGCATCAATGTGCTACTGTGCGCTGATGAAAAGATGCCCAGGCGAAGAAATGCGAAGTATGAATCACTCGATGAGTAGGAGGATGAATCGTTTCTTTTTTCACTATTTTTGGCTTCAACGGCTAATTCTATTTCACCTAGCAGCTACTGTGTTAGGTGAGTTCTTAACCACCGACGAGGCCATGATATATTAAATAATAATTTAGAAACAATTTTCCAGAGGCAACGGGGATTTAAACTTCCAGCCAATGATTGGAACTCAGACCGTTTAACTTCTTAATCACGACAGCCCCGCAATTGCGGCTGTTAAATAATAATTTAGGAAAAATTTCACAGAAGTGGCGGAAGATTATTTGAATTAAAAATCACGGATTGTTAATTGGAGCCTGTACTTCTGAATCCACTGTAGGCACTAAATTAGTGTGGCCATTTTCCCTAGTATCTACTGTTTTAGGTGGCTCCCAAACCACTGAGGCTATGATACAGTAATTAATAATTTAGGAAAATTTTCCCAAAGGTAACGAAGGAGGATTTAAACTACATTTAACTAATTGTGACGCGGAGCCTTTGTTTAGAGGGTTTCCGAAGCACCGAGACTGTGATATAGGAAATTTTCTCTATCACATCGTCTTGCTGGACTTCTTCTCATCTCTGCGCAGTACGAGCCACAACTCGAAGTCTGCCATCGACAGCCTCGACTCCTCTATCTCGACGGGGAGATCACCAAAAATTACCATAGGCATTCCAGATGCTGCCTCCTCGAGAACCGACTAGCGAAAGGCCATCATACTTGTTCTTTCGACGATTTCTTCATAAATTCATGCATTTTTGAACTAAAAATATCCCAAGAATTTTTATTCTTTATTAAAAAGTTCAAAATTTCTAAAATTCTAACTCGTTCTGTCAAACCAAGGAGGCAATTTACAAATAAATAAATTCTAACGCAATTATGCGGATACAAAATTGATCAAATATTCTCAAAGCTGAGGAATTTCTCGTCTACCTCGCCAATTGCTCTCGTTTCCGAGTATTCTGAAGATCAAACGAGAAATATGTAACTATACGAAACGTCTCTTTGTTCACCAGATGGAATATTCTAGGTTAACTTGCTTTTTTCCCAATTCCTTTTTTTTTCGCAATGACGATGAGGCTTTTTCGCAACAATGATAGACCCATTCTAGGTCAGAGGTTTGATCGATCAGCGTGAATTCCGAATGCAGAGAAAACGCGTTGTGCGAAACCCGGAATGCTTTGACGTAGGCGTTATTATCTTAATGCCTCAACGTCTATCTGCAACGCAGAATACGTTGAATTTACAGCGTTATTTCATGATATTAATACAGAAGAAAATCCATCGGAAACTTTGAAATATGCCGTCGATATTATGGACTAAAATCACACTCGTTAATTAAAAATGTTTCTCTTAAAATATTGAATGGAATTCATGGCAGGAGGATGATTAAAAATAAGATTACATTTCAATCTAACTTTGCGATTGATTTTTTCCTGTGCCAGACGACACGGAAGACATTTTGCAAACCGCAGACACGATTATTGCCATCGTGACCTTACTCGAGCCGGTTAACCTATGCTAAGGGTGCTTTTTCAGCGTCGACGAGTCAGCGCGTTTGAAGGACGACTCGAGAGGTAGAATGATACTATTCTTCACATTTAAGAGGATCAGCCTGCTTATGATTGCCGGCATCCATCCCTTATTTCACTCTCTAACGAACGGGATTGTTGGAAATTTCTTTTGCAGGAAAGCAGAACGTTTGCTGCGTTGAAAATAAATCATACGGAATTATTAATTTTTCATAAATTTCGTAATAAAATATTTTTGAATTTCAGTGGATTCATATTCTTCCACCTTGTCTTGTTTCTTATTTAAATTAATAGGAAAATAGATTCTGAGTGTATTTAAGTGTTTCACCCTGTGTAATAAACATTTTTAACATTAAAATTACTAAGGTCGAAAGTGTCCGGTACGCAATTTTTTCTAAAAATTCCTCAAATTGACAGAGGAGCAATGCAGTAAACATTCAACACTTTATAAAATTTAAATCAATTGATTATCTCTTCCACCTCATCATTTTTCTTTCTACAAAGTTAGAAATATACGTATTCAGTATATTTAAATATAATATATATAACACCGATAGCTCTAACGTTAAAACACTAATTCAGAAAGTTCCACCGCCACAATAAAATTATTCCTGATTCCCCACTTCATAAAATACCCCAACATCCCCCAGGATAATATTCCAATAAGAAATCATTCCCCATTAAGCAATTTTGCATAAAATCCCCATTAATAATCATCGCGTCAAACGTCCCCTAATTTCATCACTCAAGCGCCTAACTCGCGAAAGATCAATCTCCACCGTGTTATGCCCGTTAATTTGCAAAAACACATTAACACTCCTGCTGTGAGCAATTTCGCCGGTGTTAAAACGGCGGGAATCACAAGAAAGTAACACGAGGTCTCACGCGTGTTACGGAGTATCCAAAAGTTACGAGTCACTCTTTGGATGAGTCAAAAGCGAAGGTCGCTCGTTCGGGAAAGGGTTGCATCGCGGAAACTGCGAAAAGAGAGCACCGTGTGGCAGTTCTACAACCGGACAGTCATTAAGCGACGTCGTCGCCCCTTAAATGCCAGCGGAGACACTTAAAAAGTAATTTACCGAGCGGCTCGCGGAAGGGAAGCGGAACGTCGACCTGCTGAAAGTCGCTTCCCGCGACGTTAAACGTTAAGTGGAAACGCTGCCGAGGAGAGAGAAACGAAACGGCTCGCCGAGTATCGGAAGAAACGGAGAAAGAGAGAGAGGAAAAAAAATGAATTTGGTTGGGAAAGATCAAAGGTCCGGTTCAGAGAGGAATTTCCCGTCGGCTAGGATAGATATTTGTTTACTACCGATTATTATCGGAGGCGAAGTTTGCTTTCTTTGATCGTTTCGCTGCCCCTGGATTCAACGTAGTCAATATCGAGGGGATGCTTGGCGGGGTAATCTTGATGGATTTACAAGTTGGATTTGAACTTTTCTGCCACTTTAAATAGTTTCTTTTTATTGTGGCGTTTGGATATTCTTCAGTTTCTTCGTCGTTTTTTAGAAAGAGTAAAGTCTTTATGTCTCTATCCACAAAATGGTACTTACAGCTATCAAAGTCTTGGTAGGACACTTCTGTAAAATATTCTGAACACTTTGCGGATGTAAACATTTTTGCATATTGGAAAATAACAATTTGTTTAACGATTGAAAGCTCTCTTTAGTCGGAAATCCAGAAAGTAAAACTACAAAAGCTATAAATTATTTAACTGTGCACATATGCATCGATAAACCATGACAAAATTGCTTCTTCGAGCGCATATATGTGTCGAAAGTACTCAAAGGGTTAGAATAGTTCTACCATGCAGCAACAGTAAAAGAAAATGCCCCGTGTTCCACCCTGATAACCCCAAAACAGAAGTCTATCATTTGCATACATAAATACCTCCCCCTACCGCCCCACAAAATACCCTTAATTTCCCCATAAAATCATCTACACCCACAGACATCTCAATCATCTCGAAGTATCAATCCCAACGAAAAAGAACTCGTCAATTACGGTCAATTCGAAGCACCACTCGGAAACCGAAGCATCATATTCGTAAAATCTTTTTCATTACAAACTCGCGGATCGAGTGCGAAATCCGCTTAAGAAGCCACAAAGCTTATTAAGCTAATTAGAGACAGGCAGCAGAGAAGGAAAACGAGAAAACCATTAAGATCGCTAACGTTAGGTATACACGAAGTTCCGAAGGGAATCTTCCTCGTCGTGCTTCTTGGATTTTCGCTGGTCTAACCGCTAAAACAGAACCCGATTCTCCTTCGCCGCAAAGCCAGGGTTGGCTTTCTTTTCCGAGGGAAAACCCCTTTCCCACCCTGTGATCCTTTGTCTACGGCGTACAAAGGGGTAGGTTAGGCGTGGATATTCGGCCTAACGACGTGCATGATATCGCGTATCTGTGCCGGCATACGTGTACGTGGGAGATATTCTCCTCTGCGGCTCGATGTACGTCGATGTATACTTGGATACACGCGTTTAACCGAGGAGCTATTGTCCGACGACACGCACACCGACGGCGACGTCGAGATTGCAGTTGACAATTAAATCATCGTCATTTACATGCGCGAAAGAACTCCGCGGTTTTAGCTGCTGTGATTCGGCGACGATGGAATTGGTGGAGTAAGTGTAGATATGATTGTTGGGGGTTAATTTATGTAGAGGAATTCTTTATGGTGGGTGATGATTTAGAAGTTGAACTTCATGGGGGTCAGCGGTGACCGGGGCTATTAAATTCAACTTTTAAATTGCAATATTTACGAATTGTCTAATACATCCGATATTTAAATATTGACATTAAAAAAATAAAGTCCTGCTGGCTATATATCTATTTGTATGTTTAACCCTTTGCGGTCCGAATTATTTTGTCAAGTTTGTAGCGAGCTAAATGAAATTAATTGCACAATATATTTTGTGTCGTTGGTTATTCATTTTTTCAAAATCATTATGAATTTGAAAAGTCGATATTAATTCATTAGAAAATAAAATGAAGTAAAAATCTATGTCGAGTATAACTCGACATAGGACTGCAAAGGGTTAAGGTTTTTGCTTTGTAAAGCTTCGATTTTAATGGGAAAAGTTTCATTTCTGGAAAATGATAAGGCTAATTACTTCTTCTAGAATTTCTTTCAGGTCTACCGTGTCACAGTTATGCAGGAAATTATTCAGACTAGAATGTAGGAATTAGTTTGAGGTATATTGGCAATTTTATTGTTAAACACGAGAACGATTCTGTAGCGTGTTGAATTTGAAGGTCAAAGGGTTCAAAAGTTGCTATGTCAATTCCACCTTTGCTAGTTAAATGGGATAGGAAATTTTCAAGTTTTGTAGAACCTATGAAATTGAATATATTAATGAGACGCAACGCAATAGAATTATTTCTATAATTATTACGTTAAATTATGTGATATGACAATAATTACTGATCAATTTTTATTTCAGCAATTTAAAGCTGAATTATTGTAAATGCAGTTACAAAATAAGTCGTAGAACAAGGGATTAAAACCGCATAACAAATAGCCGAAGAAAGCGATCGAACGAAAGCATGGATAAACGGTGCCCACGAGAGCCTGAAAAGGAAGCTGATTTACTTTCTGTTTTATGCGTATAAGTGTTCCATCGAAGCGAAGCATGCTTGCTCAATCAATTGAGCGAGATGAAATGCTATGTTTTTGCGAGAACACTGTCGGTGCAGATTTGGTTGTGCGCATAACTACTCTCCCAAATGCATCAATCCGATCGGATGAACATTGTTGCACGGCACACATACGTTCCATAGGATTGATATTAGTGCACTGGCACACATT
This sequence comes from Cerceris ruficornis, assembly GCA_963989415.1. Lineage (NCBI taxonomy): Eukaryota > Metazoa > Arthropoda > Insecta > Hymenoptera > Crabronidae > Cerceris > Cerceris ruficornis. The sequence continues at coordinate 10,372,464 of OZ022527.1, forward strand.
GTTATACCGTCTATGCTCTATAGACTATAAACCTGTGAAATAGCATTAAGTGGATTAGTTCGTCGTACGAGTATTTCTCGGAAATGCTATGGGAAGGATGCACCATATTGTCGAAAATTTTGTGCGAGGTTAATTTCAACCCGGGAATTCTCAGAAATATTTAATATGTTCTACTATGATGCAGTATGTTAAATTAAACTTGTGTAATACTTCCTGATATTACCCTCTATGTGTTTTAATAGAATATCTATTCTTATTATAAATTAGGTTTGCATAATGCTTCCCAATATTACCACGCATAGAACTCTATTATTGTTAAAAAAGATCTCTGTTCTTATTACAAATTAGGTTTGCATAATGCTTCCCAATATTACCAGCTATATAACTCTATTCTTGTTAAAAAAATCTCTGTTCTTATTATAAATTAAGCTTGCATAATGCTTCCTAATATAATCTTGTACGTATCTCTATTATTATTATGAATAAAGCTTGTACGATGCTACCCAATATTACCATGTATGTAACTCTATTCTTATTCCCCGAATTAATTACTAACGGTGCATGTTATCGAAATTTGAAAATAATAGCATTAAATAAAAATATCTCTTCAGTTTGTATGCAATATTCAGAGTTTAAAAAAGACCGCTTGTAAATGGAAGTGAAGCGAGTACAATTTTAATTGTAATTAATTCACGCGAAATTATAGAAATTTTTGATGCGGTGTGAATAAATATGAAAGAAAATTGAAAGCTAAGAATAATAAAATCATCTATTTTTACGCCTGCGTTCAAATACCTTCGCCTCTCTTCGTAGAATATCGACGTAAAAATTTCCCTCCATCGCGATACCTCGTAAGTATAAATAAATCATCTCCGTTAAACTAAGGAGAATATAATTACAAGAGGTGCATTTGTGCACGACAGCGCATCATCGTGATGTAGACTTATGCAAGCGATGACCTATTACTTTAAGATACGCGCCTCGATGGCGTAGAAATTGCTGGAGTGAAGCTTTGTCAAAGCGTTGTCTGGCATTCTGTCATCATGCAATTTAACAAGCTAATTAGAGAACATCTTAGGTTACATTAGAGCTTCAGTGCTTTTCATCATTTATAAAAAAATTCATTGTTAACAGTTTGGTACGAGCTGTGCATCAAACAGATGGATCTTCTTAAACCTCATTTGATCTACTACCCTCGTTAACTTTTTAAGCGCTGAAAACTTCTGGCTGAAGCGGTTCATACGAATTTAAGGGTTGATATCGCTGCCAATGGAATATCTTTTCGCTAATGAGAGTTAAAATGTTAAATGTATGTCGATTTGAAAATATACTAATAAATATGAACGTTGGAACTCAATGTGTAACTTTTCTGTTTGCGTAATATCCTATTTAACACTGTACCTTAGAATTCTTTTTGTGACTGCGGTCGCAGTAACTTGGAATTTTATTAGAGAAATAAAAATTGACCTTTGAAGTTAAATTAACAATAGAACTAACGGTGTTAAATATATTATATTTAAATATACTGAATAAGCTCTTTGGGAAAAGAAAAATCAAGTGGTGGAAAAGACGATTAATTTATGTAATAAATTATTTAATAATTATGTAATAATTTAGGTAATAAATGATGTAATTTATGTTTAGTAAGACAGAAGTGGAATATTTACTGTACGGGTCTCCTATCAGTTTGGAGAATTCTTAGAAATAATTAGGAACCGGTCATTTGACCGAAAATATTTCGTTGGCAGTTTTAGTGTTAATAACTTTATCGTGGAATTAATTTACCGTGTCCTATCTCGCTGATATTTCAACTCGGCAGTTTGCGGAAAGCTTCCAAACTTTCTATTCCATTTTACGCGCCTAGTGTCACTCGTTATTGCAGAACAAGGCGTTAAATATATTTCCTGTTACCGATCCACAAACAGACATTCATTCCCAGAAACATGTATCACCATAAAAGCCCATGAACACTACGCAAAATCGTGTAACATTTTTTCCCTTTATTCTACACCCTTGATTCGCGTACGCTTGCAAAATATCGGCGATCGCGAAACATAGTTTTGCATCAGGTTCGACACGCTGTAAAATGTGTTATTTATTATTCCACGCTATCGAGGTAAAATCGACGAGTAAAGAAGGCTTTGTACGTTCCATTCTAGAAAACTATGACGACAAAAAAAAATGATATTCCGAAAGAGTGAAACTACCATCGACCGAGAGTCGTGAGAACGTCTTCAGTTCGCAGCTTCGGATCCGCTTAGACGATCGACTTCCGTTCGCTATTCATTGGTTCTAGTTTTCTATAGGAGAAGACAATCTCTCAGAAAGTCGTCCGGGTAGGAGCGAATAACCGTGAAAGTTTTGGGAATCGAGCCGGAAAACTGTGTTACTCGCGGAGATACCTACGCTTCGTCGGCTGTGAGAGCAAAACGGATTGTTCGGTATTCGAAAGGTGGGCGATCGAAATTTTCGTTTATGATGAGATCCAACGTGCTCGTTCTTTCATTGTCATTTGCATCGTCCGAAAGGAAAGATTAGATGGCACATCGTAACAGGGAATTAACACTATAACTACCAGGACAGTCGAAAGGACGGGTCCTCAATTATTTTGAAAGATTCTCCAAATCTGTAGAAAAATTATACGGTATATATTCCAAATCAATCTTATGAAACATAAATTACTAAATTGATCATCTTTTACAAATTAAAATTAAATTGATCATCTTGATGCCTCTTTCGCCGAGGTATCTATTTAATATATTTAAATATAACAGATTTAACGCCGGTAGTTGTAGTGTTAAAAAGTTGATTAATAAATGAAGGAGGATTGTTCATAAAATTAAAATTTCACTATGGTTCGTAAACTAATGTAAACTAAAGATGAATTTAGAGAGCAAATGAAAAAAGAATATTTGTGAAGTTATGGGGAATTAATTCTGCTAGTAGTATTGGCCCTTCCGTGGTCAGCCATGACTGAAAACTAGATCTACCAAAATGGTCAAAGTGACTTGTTTTAAATTCTTTTGTTAATGTTCCTCAGATTTCTAACGCTGTTTCTCTAACAATTTTTTACGGCTGTCATGTAAACTGAAAGCGATTAAATCGATCAAGCCTTTTGCCTCCTTCATTTCCTTTCTCCTGATGTATTTATTTGATATCTTTAAATATACTGGACCCACTTATCGATAGATCTAGGAACTAATAACTATCATTAAAACAAATGTAAAACAGTAATTGAATTTTTAATTTGTTTGGTATTAAACTTGGGCGGATTAAATAGATAAATATTATATTTAATAAATAAATTTCTATTTCTGCGTAGGTTTTTAAATCGTTATAACGCTGAAATATGCAAACGGTAGAAACTTTTCGCTGGAATATAATGAATTACGTGACGAGTTATATGCAAATGACTCGTCCTACCTAGAAAGCGATGATGGATTAAAGAAACTCGATTATGTAAGTGATATTTCTAACGACGAAAGTGAAACTTTTGCCTCCAGAAAAAATCCTCGAGCACCTCGCACACTGTGCAACTCCGACAAATAAACGAATCTCACTTTAAATATTAATCTTGTTAATTTCCACATAACCAGAAGAAATTTATCACATTTCACAAATTGCAAAATACAATCATTGAAATGAACATCGAAAAAAAATCCGATCCCTAAACGAGCAAAAATAATCCTTCAATCGCACGACTTAATTAAAAGCAGCGCGATCAAACGAACGTTTAACAACATCGCTGGAAGGTGCAACCAAAGAAACCCGGGAACGAAAGGGCAGCGAAGAAAAAAAGAAAAACGCGTAGAATAATTGCATGCATTGCAAATGTCCATTTGCAGCAGGTATACGCCAAACCGTTATCGTTAATTTTATAAAACGACCGTCTAGAACGAACGTCACGACTCTGAAACGTTTCGCCGTTTCGCCCGCCGCTCTGATACCTTTTATTCCCCGTGTATATATACTTCGTTGGGGAATACTATCGTCAAAGGAAGAATAAATATGAAGTATGAAAAGCATGATTCGCATGACAGTTTCAAATAACCGTTTCTCCTCGCCCCCGGAAGGAAGGTAATGGTTCGTGTGTGCCCGGTTAGTGGCCACTGCGAGTCCTGACGGAGAAACAAAATGAGAAAAAAGAGCGACAGCAGGGGCGGAAGATAGAAACGGAGAAAGTCGGGGGTGGCTTTTTCAAAGAAAGAAATCCAATGTTCCACATCGAGCCGTTATAAAACAATACCACCACCTGGCAAACGTGATAAAGGAAATGCGGCTGCGAAGCTCAAAGACGAGAGGCAACCAAAAAAAAAGAACAGAGGTGGACAATAATTACGGCTGATGTGGTACCTGGTGTCTGACGAATGTGACAAAGATAATAACGTTGGTGTTGAATGTCAGAGTGAAGCAGAAATTCTATTACGTGGGACTTAATAAATGGAACGTGTTGCAACACTGGTTTTCAGTTTAGCTTGTAGCTTCGGTTGTTTGGAGTTTTTGGAAGTTCTACGAAGAGGTATTTGAATTGGTTGCCATTTGCGCTGTTGTGAGAGGAGAATTATTAGTATTATGTGTAGGAAACTGAAGGAAGAGACGTTGAGTTCTATTGGAGGAGCTTTGAAAGACAGCAAGAAACGAATTCTATTTGCAGGAGGAATTCAAATATTCTTTGTGAATGAAAGAAGTTCATAAATCTCCTGAATAAAGCGGATCATTGATCAGACAAAGTGAGCACAAAAGGAAACAGAGGGAGGAAGAGGAAGAGAAGATGATGAGCTAAAAAATTAAAAAGGAAATCGGTACCAGCATGCGATAATGACGTTATCGACTTGGTAAAGTACAATGGCAATGCGTTCTGTGAGCTACGACAGTATAACGCACAGCTACGTCACAGTTCTACTTTCAGCTCTCGATTATTTAAATCATATTATAATGAATAGATGGAGAATATATTGAAATCGTGTTTCCGTGGAAATACGCTGTATAAAAATCCATTATTTCCCGTCCGCTTCTATTCGCTGCATTTTAATCTACCGTTTTCACGTTCAGTCAGCAATATTAATGGCCGCCTCTTCATTCAATTCTATATTCCTACAAAATATCGGGAAACGTAGCCAACTCATGCAGAAATACTAATTTTAAATGCTATTCTTTTACATTAATTTTAAATATTTCTCTTCTTCATCCAACTGTAAACCTGCACTCCGATATTACAGATTATAGTTTACAATTAAGTATCAGTCACAGTATTCATTTATTATCAATACTTTCATTTCAATTTCGCTTTTAAGGGTTGAATTTCCACCGCACTAATTGAAAATGCGAGATTTTAACTCCATACCCATCACTCATTCCCAATGATATTTTTTTGCGATATCTCAATTTTATAAAATATGCACGAACTTATGGATGGACCCGACATATTGTTAGATAGATTCTGAACCGTTAAACAATTGTAATTAACCCTCCCATACGTTGAGACCAGAAGTAGAAATTTTGCAGATTGTAGATTTTCCAGATTGTAGAAATTTTGCTCCATCACCTCTGGAAAATAATTTCTAAATAATTAATTAAAATACCACACCCTTGATAGTTTTAAATCCACCTAAGACTTGTGTCCCACCGATATTTTCAATTTGACTGTTCCTAGAAACTTTAAAATTTCCTATTTTATCCATCAGGGGTGTCACACGTTATTCCAGGCAAGGGTTTAAAGAACAGATCAAATAAAGAGCCCCCACTAATCAAAATTACCAAGTTCAAATCACCGTCTCCGAGAGATTTCACCAATCTCATTTAATCGACCGTACTTTCAATAATTGAAAACCCACCTAAACTTGAAATCCTAGAGAAAACAACCCTAAAATGTAAATTAACTTTGGACATCGTTTCCTCAGTCGTGCCACTCACTGCCATTTTACTTTCTGTTAATTATATTTGACTATACACTTATATTTTCAAATTTCTTTAACCCTTCCGGTACGGCCGCCGGATATATCCGGCATCCATCTGATGACCGGTATGGGCACAATTTTGTATATAACTCTGTGTAGAATTTTATATAAATATCTTTTAATATTAAAGCTACAAACAATACTTGTCGAAAAAAACATTGTGTTATTAAGCACAGTTCTCAGTTAACGCTTAAGAAAATATTCATACAAAAGGACACTAACCGTGTGCTACGTGCAGCGGGAGTGTCAAGGGAATTTCGGACAGCGCACTCGTGCCGAAAGGGTTAAACAAATACTTGCAATATTCGCAGAACTTGTAAATAAAACGAAATTTCGTCCTTTACTCAATAAAACCTACAATTTACAGACCTTCCTTCGTGAGGGGCACGACTTCAGCAACATCCTGTACAGTAAAAGACAACTAAAAAAGAAACGAAAAAGAAAGAGATGTCATAGGTTTACAGTCTTATTTAATTCTTCGTCCACACAGGAGAAAGATGCAAAGGCATGCTTAGAAGGGAGGAATTCAAAGGACGAAAGCATCAGTCGCAGACGTCGCGACGGTAGAAATGACGGTAACGCGGCAGCTACCATTGACCGTGGAACACACGATAAAATCCCACCGCTTGCGGCTTAATAGCCCCGACGTTTTGTAACGGTAGCCTCAGCAGCCCGGATTCTCCATCCTCGTACGTGCTCACTCGCGAATGGAGCAGAGAAATGTTTTTACACGAAGGTACGCGACGCGGCTTCCAGGTGACTGCACCCGGTTTCTACGGTTTTACCGACGTTAAAGAGAATTCTTGGGATTAATGTAGACCGCAATAAGTACCTGGGAAGAAATTATTTCAGCCTGCGCCGTGATTCTCTCGGTGTGTGATTACGCCTCTTAAGAGACTTTAAATAATTGGGAGGACGATGTCGATTGGTTTTGAATACTCGTTAATTAATCAGTCGCTCGTTAAGATTTTTAGAGGTGTGCAAAATGAGATCGTGGGATTGCGATTAGATTGTAGTGCTAAGGGGATGGAGACTTGGATTTCTAAGAGGAAATGTGGCTTCCGGTGTCACGTAATTTTGGAACTGTGGTATGATGGACTGGATGAAAGGATAGGTATGAAGAGTGGAGAAGAAGTTTGTCGTGTACCTCGTGAAATGTTTGGGAGGAGGGCGAAAAGTGGCTGAAGTACTTAACCTTCATTCGTCCTTGGGGATTTTTGACGTAAATTGAGATTTAATTCGACTCAAATCGAGAAAAATTGTATGTACACAGTGAATACATGTTATTCTCAGCAAAATTGTTAGAAAAAAGTAAGAAAAAATGTTCCTTTAATAGAAAATAGACTGCGAGTCAGAAAAGAGCTTAAGGACTTTAGTGTGATATTTTTTAAGGATAGGATTATATTGTAGTTGCCACTCAAACGTAAAAATAACACCAAAGTTAAACTTAAACTGTTTAACAATAAACTACCAAGGCGGCAAAAACGACCAGCACCCCCAATTTTCTAAAAATTCTCCAGATTGGTAGTGGACGCATAAAATAAATCTAAACTACTTGATCTTCATTTCTCTGTTTTCAAAGTGCTTATCCAATAAATTTAAATACAAAAGATACAACCACCGGTAGTTCTAATGTTAAACCATTAAGCATTTTTATCAACAATAACTTCAACCGTTAAATCAATCCATCCATGATTGTAAAAACCTAAGTAAAATGAAGATAATAAAATAACTATTACTCCTAAGTGTTCTGGTTTGGGATAGTTCGAAGAAATCGGCAGTCTCCGAACAGAAAGAGATCCAGACAGGCGAACGAACGTCACGAAGCTATGCAGGAAAGCCAGTGCATTCATCTTAAGCGTGATTAATTCGGTCCAAGAGAGACAGAGGGAAAGAGTGAGAGAGAAGGAGCCATCCATCAACAGGAACGAGCAACGTCAAGCTGGCTTCGTCAAATATTAACACAATGGCAACATGGGACGCCCGTTGCCAACACGCTCGGAGCTTTCGAGCTTGTGAACCGGAAAGACGAAGGACAAGCCAGGAAGGAAGTTGACTTCGAGTGGAATAGATACTACCGCCAAGTTAGTTTCATCTAAGCGAGAGCAACCTCAGACGGTGCTTGCATTACCATTAAATTAATGCCACGTCGAAACCGAAACTACTGGTCTTTCTCATATTTTGTTATTGCTTCCTGGATCACGCCGCTAACGAAGCAATTACTCTGAATTTGCGGTATAACGACGGAGAGATACGAGCGAGAAATTAAAGGTAATAGTGGTTTTAGTAAATTCTTTGAAATCTTTTACTGCCGGAAAGCTTAACCCCTTGCCCTACGATTTCTTTTGCGACTGTAAGTGCAATAATTCAGAATTAAAGTGCTAAAGTGAAAATTTATCAGTGATTCCTGATATATCTTACAATTTAACGCAATATTAATAACATAGAAATAATTTTATTGTGTTGTGTTCCACTGATATTTTCAATTTCATCATTTTTGGGAAGCTTGAAAATTTCTTATTCCATCTACCGTATAATGACTGTCACTCGTTATTACAGGTCAAGGGGTCAACAGTAGATTTGCCAAAGCAGTTAAAACGACTGGTTCTTAATTTCATTGAAAAATTCTTAAAGTTCTTGAAGCTCCAACTTTTTCATGTTTCTATGCCTATTGGGTTAAATCTAAGAAATTCTGCCGGTCGATAATTTCTACCCCAGTGTTCCTTTCCTTTTAATATTTTTGTTAATTGTCTCTAAGTATATTATATTAATCATCGGTAATTCTAGTGATGAGTTAGAAGAATGAAAAACATAAATTGAATTATTCTTATAGAGAAGGTAGAGAAATTATTTTTCTGCGTAGCAATTAATTTTTGAAATGATTTTAATCGTAAATCTAAGCATTTTTCTAGTAGCATTGGAAAAATTAAATAAGTGGAAGAATTATTTCAGAAGAATAGCAATATTTTTTCCAACCATTTTCTCCTAAATTATTCTTCAGCTTTTGTCACTAGTCCCAAAAAACCACTGCAAACTTTCCTCGCAAACTATGAGACATCCCAAAGCAACAAGTGAATTAAATTTCATGAAAAACCCTTCTACAAAATTCAATCCGACCTTAATGAACTCCATCCACGACCCAGAAGTACAACATCGGACGATTATTTAATTTTTTGTTACCGTTACATTAAAAAATGCCAAGAAATACGCAAGACCAATTAAGATCATCAGATGTTTTCTCTCCGAATTGCTCTCCGTTAAAAATCCTTTAGAACGTTTTCGTATAATGGAAACCGCTTCTAATTAATTGGAGCCGTTGTTACGGAAGCGGAACGCAGAAGGTAGCAGTGTTACCGTGCGATTTAAATCGTACTTTTAAGTATCACGCTGAAATTTCAGCTACCCGTTGCTTTCGAACCGTAGAGGGAAGTTCGACAGCTGCAATGAAAGTACTTTAACTCGAGAGATTCCTGTTTGCTCGTAAGCTTCAGCAAGATCGTTTGCGGCGAACCGCAACAGGAACGACGGGAGATCTAGGAGCACTAAAGCTGCAGTAAAAAGTGGAATCACCGGAATGGTTTTCTTTCGGAATTACAGCTAAGCCCTCGTCGATGGGTGAAATGTCTTCATAATAATTCCCATCGTCTGCGGAAGATGCGTCGATGTCACAAATACTTGTGGAGATAAAATTATGAGAAGTATTTCCTACGCGCGCCCCTATTTTTATAATTTTTTAACACTAGAACTACCGGCGTTAAATCTATCATATTTAAAAATATTAAATAAGTATTTTGAAAAAAGGGAAATTAAGAGGTGGAAAACTTGATTGATTCGGCAATTTATGTTTTATAAGATGGACGTAGAATATCTATTCTGTGACTCTCATATAAATTTGAACAATTTTTGGAAAAAATTGTGTACCAGTCATTTTGACTGGTATGGTAAATCTAGTGTTAATTGTCTGATATCCGTTTCTCTTAGCTAGCATATTAAATATAGATTTTACCCTACCATATTCAGTTACTATTATTATTATACTTCCCTTGTATATTTGCCTGCAAATATAATTACTAATATTTCTGTCTGCACGTACAATATAAATCTGCTCTGACCGCAGAAATTATTAGGGGAACCGGAAAGTAATGTCGTTTCTCTAGATATTTTGCTCAAAAACCAATTGATTTTTATCGATCCTGCATTGTTAATTTGCACACCAGATGACAGAAGGTTCTTGATAACGAGGGTGATTACATCATTCATTAAAAATAAAGGCTTGTTACAAATTTATTTGTTTGAGTTTAATGTAAAAAAACGACATTACTTTCCGGCCCCCTAATACTTTCAGTCTTAAAATTACAAATTGGTTACTCCACTTATCCATTTCTTGTAATACGACTCGTGAAATTTCTAAGTATTTTTACAGAAAAATTCTCAATAAAGAGTGCAACTAAATATTCTAAACCTCTTCTATGCAGTTTCAGTGGCGGAGCTGTAATTAGCGCAATTCCCCCGCCGAGGTAACCACCCCTCGCCCCAATTCAGGCTCCACTCCTGCCCCCATGAGTTCAACCCCAATGACTGGGTCAGAACGAAGAAATTTTCCTGGGGCTTAGCCATTAAAAAAATGCTGGGGTCTCCGTGGTCCCAATTTTGCCATTGGTGCATTCGTAACTCGGATAAACCAATGCTAGGACAATGTGCTTTCGTCGGCACGCAGACTCGGGGGCCCCGGGTGCGTCAGACCCGTACCTGTTCGCCCCATGCGAACAGGCCCCTGGGGGATACTCATGAATGAATAATGACTCAGGAGGAAAATTTCTTCTTTATATTGTATTTTTTGCTTATGCCTGCTATGCTCGTTTCACCGAGGACGTAATACGAGTGAGGCAGGTCCATGATGTGTTAAATAATAATTTAAGAAATATCTCCCGAGAGAGACGGCTACTAATTGGAAATCCGATCTTTTAACCGTATATCCATTGCAGCTGCTGCGAAATTTCTTCACCGTCGCTATAAGGACAAGACAATTTGTTCCCTTCGTCTCTCTTAAATAACTTTTCCAAAGAAGTAAATTAATTGTATCTGATATTTATAAAAATTCTGTATAACCTTGCCACAGCCGTTGGAAAAATGACAGATCAAACCAGAGATCCATTTACCCAGCCGTGACAAAAACATCCCCTAAACGATCCCTTCCCAAAAGCCTCCATCTCGCCACGTGCCGTACGATCCCACACTCGGCATACGATCAAATCGACCACCGGTGGCAGGCGAAGGAGAAAAAAAAAAACAAAGAAAGACCCCCGAAGAAAAACGAGCCGAACTCGCAGATATCCAAGGTCCTCGTTGCCAGGATTAAGGATGTTCGGACGTTTCTCAGCTACAAAGGAGCCGTTTCGACGTTGAGTAAACGCGCCGGGTCAAAACTAACGAATGAAGTCCGCTCGGTCTTCCTTTTTCATCGCGCTGCCTTCTATCCGCCGCTATCTCGACCGTGACAATGTAAATTCGGCATTGTGTCCCTTGAAAAATGCCGGCCTGCCCGCGTCTCTTTCACCGTGCTTTCCGCTCTATTTTCCACCTCGATCTGCGAGCCGAAGTCCCTTTTTCCTTCGCGCGCTACCATCCCTTTCCGGGTCATCGTTTTGCCACGTTCTCCATTCGATCCCGCGAATGAAACTCGACAGGGTCCAGCCCGGAAAGTCCGCTTTTGTCCACGCGTTACCGGTTACACATTCAGCCAAATCCATCGATTAGGTTGGGTGGAGCCGTCGACAGGTAACGCCGTTTTTCATGGCGCTCCCTTATTCCAAGGGCGAGCGATTCTTTCGACGTCCTGAATGCCGGCCACCGGGTCCTTCTTTCCTTCGGTTCGATCGATACGAGCGTGCCGTGCCTCGATCTCAACCTTAGTCGGATATTCCGGAGGAAATCCCGAAAGCAAATGGGATATAAAAGTCGGGGAATTTATTATGGATGGATCTCGCGTGAACTACGGAGGGTCGTTAAAGGGTGCGAAACGAAGAAGCAGGGATACCGGCGGTGCGAGTTATTAAAGGAATCGAATAAATCTGATGGAAGTCGATGCGAAATCGGTGAAACGCGTGCCCGATACTTTCGCGGGGGATTTAACGCAGCTTTTCGACGGACTTTTTATAGAGAAGCGATGTCGTTGAGGATATTTGATGGGTTGGAATTGATGGAAGTTTTCTTCTCGTGATTTTATGTTAAACGATGGAACGGTCGGGTTGTTTGGAATGATTTATCGGCGAATGATGCTCGAAGACGGAGTTTTTGAGATTTGGAGCGGGGTTTGTGTTGAAGGAATAATGAAATCGGCAGAATTTCGAGGTTCGCTTCGTTAAATGCTGGAATATTGGGGTGGCTGGTACAACTAATTGTCCATTGATACTTTAGAGTTATTATATGAGTGGAATAAATTAGCATTTTGACCTAATTATATTTTTCATATATGAGTTGCTCCGAAGTCAATGCGGTTAGCCCATTTTTTTTTATATTTTCTGATTTCTGTAAATTTTAATAGAATAAACTTCATTCTATTATAACTTACAAAAATCAGAAAATATAAAAAAATTGACTTAATCGCATTGGCTTCTGAGCGACTCATATATGAACATTGTAATTAGGTCAAAATGATAATTCATTCATTTCAACTAACAAGTGATAACTCGGCAACGGTACATTTTTATTTTCTACCCGCGCCTTGTCAGCATTTGTTTGTTTCTTCTCTCCAGCACCGATTCTCGCACCCTTTTCAATTCCACCCAACCATCTCCCACTTACGCAAGACACAGATCCTAAAACCTCTTTCTTATCCAAACATTCGCAGCACGTGTCTCCATTCTACGTTGAAGCTACAATTACGAAGCTGTAAGGCAACACGGCACGGCGTTGGTGGAAAGAAAAGCGGCCGGAAAAGGTCGAGGAGAGGACTACAAAACGGTAGTGAGAATTTTCCGGCTAGAAGGTGCAACAATGGAGATGCACCTCTGTCCCGAAGAATGACCTTTCGTTTGCCTCTTTATATTTTATCCCCGTTATTTCACTAACAATTACGATCCCTTTTGTAGTCACTTGCTTGTTTAATCATCTGCCAGTTAAACGAACAAAGGAAGCCCGAAACTTCGTTTCCTTAGTCGCCTTGGTGACGGTACACCAGGGTATTACAATATCCTCTTCTTCCTCCACCTTTTCTTCCCTCGTTTCTTTCTCCTTCCTCCATCCCTTTATTACTCCTATCTCGACTTTATTTTCCATTATTATCCACCCAATCTCATCGCGCCTCTAAACGCTCATCTTTAGAAAAAAAAAACTTTCCGCTACCAAAAGAAACTTCTTCCTCAACCCTCAAATATTCCAGGCACGCGTCCATCCCGGATCCCGAAGCCACAATTACAACATCGTAAACCAACCCCGTCCGACAACACTCGTGGAAAAGAAAGCAACAGAGGCGGGAAAAGGGTCGAGAAGAGGATCCACAAACGGCAGTGAGAATTTTCCGGCATAGAGGTGCAACAATGGCGGTGGGGCCTGCCCCGGGGAACGACGTCCCGTTTCCTGGCCTTTCGTTTTGTCCCTTTCTTTCCATAGTGAATCCTCTTCCTCTTTCCTCTCCACGGCATCCAACCTCTTTTTTAAACACACCGAGCTCTCTGCTCGCGCCCCAGTAATTCGGACGATGTAAACCAACCCTCTCCCTCTCTCTCTCTCTTCCTATCATCTCTCTTGGCAAACCAGACGAAATTAACCTTCCACCGACTACACTCGAGATACGATGGCATGTGCCTCGAGAATTTCGACGGGGAATCCCGAGATCCAAATTACGAATGTTATGGGGGAGCAACTGCCTGGCGAGCCGTCGTAAACCGAGATAACGATGGATTTCCCGATTAAATGACTACGGTAATCGGGAGGGTTACGCGTGTTGCGTTTTAATTACTGATTACCGGAGATCAAATGGCCAGAGACACTTGCTAGGGCTTTTGTCAAGCTTTTGCGAAATTTTAGAGGGGTTTTGGGAAAATTTTGGGGTGTCTGTTTGGGGGTGACTGCTAAATGATATTTGGTCTAGAGCAGAGAATATTTAATGGTGGGTTTTTATTGAGAGACACATTTTGGTTCTATGAATGTAAAGTAATGGTAAAATTAAAGAAAGAATATATTTGTGAGGAATAAATGAGATAGATATTTTTGAATAATAGATGCACTGGTTTTATAATTTTGCTATTAGTAATTTAAATAGGATGCTGCCGTTGCTGTTGAGAAAGAAATATTTTGGTTAAGTGAAAGTAAAGTAGTGGTAAAATCTAGAGAAAAATCTGTGTGGTAGAAATGAAATAGAAATTTTTGGAATAATAAATGCACTGGTTTTAAAATTTTGCTATCAGTAATTTAAATAGGATGTTGGCGTTGCTATTGGGAAAGAATTATTTTAGTTAATTGAAAGTAAAGTAGTGATAAAATCTAGAGAAAAATCTGTGTGGTAGAAATGAAATAGAAATTTTTAGAGTAATTGACGTACTGATTTTGAAATGTTGCTATCAGTAATTTAAATAGGATGCTGCCGTTGCTGTTGAGAAAGAAATATTTTAGTTAAGTGAAAATAAAGTAGTGGTAAAATTTAGAGAAAAATCTGTCTGGTAGAAATGAAATAGAAAGTTTTAGAATAACAGGCGTACGGATTTTAAAATTCTGCAGTCAGCTATTTAAATAGGGTGTTGGTATTTTTAACCCTAGGTCTACCGGAATTATATATTTATATTGTAATTTGTCGAGTAAGTACTTTGGAAAAAGAAAATTCAATCGGGGCAAAGAATGATCAATTAACTAATTTAAGCTTTATAAGATAGATATGAAATTTTCACTGCCTGACTATTCTATCAATTTTGAGAATTTTTAGATCAAATTAGGAACCAGTCGCTTTGACCGGTTTAGTTATTTACTCTCAGGTTTAATTATTCAGCGCACAGTGTTGAACGCAAAGTACCTCAAACTCAAAGTGAGATATTATTAATTAACGTTCACTATTATCAATTTCCGAGCTCGCAGGAACAGCTGACTTAAATAATTATTGCAATAGAGTTTTTGAAACGACGTGTTTTCACAATTAAACTTCAGGAAAGAATATTACTTTTTTCCCGTGACAGGTATTTTTATCGCGCGCTGAAAGAAAGGAAACTGCTCTTCTTTTTATACGGACCAATCGGCCATTAGAAAATCAACAGAGGAAGATTACGGGATTCTTGTACAAATCTATATTTTTATCCAAAGATATAGCTGGAGCCGTGATTAACAGCGAAACAACAAATTCAGGTTAAGCTCAGTACAGATTAAACCCATAACTTCTAACGCGTCTCGAGCAGCTGGTTCTTTCCAACGAAATATATCCTAGGCTCTCGCCTCCTTTCTGCGTTCGTCTATATTTTCGACTCGGAGCTAAACTACCGATTTTAATAAAATCTACCCTCCTTAAAACGCGTCTCGTTGCTCTCAAAGAATTCTCCTATAATCATCCGTTAATAATGAAATTTCAACGAAAGTAATAAATACTCTACATTACTCAGACATGAAATTAAAAATTTTAACTTCAAGCACACTAATGGTTATTCGATAGAGCAAGGTGTACCGGAGAAATATTTTCATTTTACGTTTGTATTATGGAGAATTTCAGAAATTGTCTCGCCGTAAATTCCGGTCATTTTTCTACCAACTTAATCAAATTCCGTAATTCCAGATATTAAATTATATTTCACTGATAATAACTGTATTCACATTTATTGCACCGAGTATTCTAAAATCAAGGTAGCTTTGAAAATATCAAGAAACTGTAAACATCTCATAAACTAATGAATTTTCTAATATATTTTATATTAAAATACCAGCGTAAAATTAGTAAAATGCTGCTAAAGATATAATTACCTTCCCTTCAACATTCCTGCTCTAAAAAAATATCATTCCAACAGGAAACAAAATAAAATATTACAAATCCAAACACCTTTTTCCGCCAGACACATCTGCAGAAAAAATTCTAAAAAATGTCCACGTCATCCGCTGTGTTCATAACGAAACATTCCTTAATTACCTACAAACTCCAACCGCAGCAGTTTCGCTGAAATAACCACAGAAACAAATAACCATCCAAATTCCAACATTCCCTCCCGAAAATTCCAAACGCCTCGGAACTCCTGACAAAGAAATCAACCGGCCTGAAAGTCGCGATCGATGCAAATTTGCCTAGAATGAGATTCAAGGGAGGGTTGCAGAACACAGAAACGAGGCGGAGGGTGGCGTAAAGAACTCGAGAGCACCATCGGCAGAAAGGGTGAGTCAGGAGTCCGAGGACTGGGAATGGAAAGGTCTCTCCTCCTCTTCCACGGCTCGGATTGTCGTACGACGACGAGCTTTCTCATAACGAAGTTTCCTCCTTGGTTTGGCACGCGATGCACGTGCGATTCCTCGATCCTTTCCTCCCTTCTTCTCTATTCCTCCTCCTTTTCTTCTTCTTATGCTTCGACTTCTTCCTTCATCCTCTTGCTCCATCTCCTCCCTTCATCTTCCGCCTTCGCGATCTTCCTTCGTCTTCCGCCTTCGCCATCTTCCTTCATCTTCTTCCTTCGACTTTCTCGACCTCTGCAGCCGGCGGTTAATGGATTTAACGGCTGAGCCGAAAGCTGGACGAATCTCTGTTTGCTAGAAGGTCCTCTGCCAGTCGGGGGAAAGCGGCCGTGAAAGATGCCCCGTGTATAAGAGGGATTTATGAGGCCGAGGGAATGCCAGAGGGAGAGGGATGAAAGGCAAAGCCTCCCAGGAAGTTCCGGTGAAGCGAGTTAATTAAGACTCAGCCGTTCTCTCTACCTTCCTGCACGAGCTACCGACACCACTTTTTTACCCCCTGACGGTCGAGCTCCGCGCTGTTTTTCAACTGCCAGCCGACCCCCTGCATTCGTTGCAACGCTTGCGGAAAAGCGAGCGGGAAATTAATTTCGATTGCACGTTTAATAATTGCAAAGGGCCAGGCGCCAACGGACTCGCCACTTGAGAGACAGCGAGTGCTGCTCTCTGCTCTGTGAGAATGGGGATGGTGTGTATGAAGTGGCTTCCAGAGAGATGGTGTTCTTATGGGACGGAATTGTAAAGCGAGGCGAGGATAGTTTAGAAGGGAGGAAACTTTGAGGGTTCGAGGTAAAGTGGAAGATGTGTGTCAATTATTTTTTATGTTGTATGTCGTTGATGATGTTTCGTTTTTCAGCTTTGGCAACTGAGATCAGTTGGGTTAAGAGATCAAAGTTTTAGGTGGGTTCTGAGCGACCGAATCGTTTTTTTTATTTGATAGGAAGAAGTGTAACTGGCGCTGTTTCGAATATTTACATTTTTGATAGGTTGTTTAATTATGTGAGTTGTGTTTGTAGCAAGTTTCAGCTTATTGTGACTTGGAAGATTTCTTTAACACTAGAACTACCGGCGTTAAATCTGTTATATTTAAATATATTAAATAAGTCCTTTGAAGAAAGGAAAATTCAGTGGTGGAAAAGATGGTCGATTCGGTAATTTATGTTTTATAGGATGGACGTAGAATATCTACTCTCTGGCTCTCCTATAATCTTGGAGAATTTTTGGAAAAAATTGTGTACCAGTCATTTTCACTGGTTTGGTAGTTATAGTGTTAAATAGGTATGTGGAAAGGGGGTTAGCGTGTCAGTGACCTCGTCGATGCACTTTTATCACGAGAAGACGAGCTGGAATTAGTGATGTTCGAGTGTGATTAATTTATTCTCATTAATATGAGAGAAGACGTCATATTTCTTCATGCTTCATTTATGATGTTATTCATCTATGAAGCTTAGAATGGGAACTTCCGGGGAAATCATCTTTTTCCAGAATGACTTATATAATTTAAGAAATTATATTGACATTTTAAAAATATTTTTTTCATGCGTCTTTACTTCGTAGCAGTTATCGAATATTCTCTCTCCGTGTAACTCGTTTAATTACATCGATTTGCGACTCTCGCAAGTCGTTCTAGCATTAAGCACTGAGACAATTAACGAGGAAAACTTTCTTACTGAATTTAACATAAATTTTCGGTCCACCTTTTTCCGGAACATTCCGTACAATTAAACGAATTATACTGCATTTTCGACTCGTTTTCCACAGTAATTTCCACTTGCCATTTTCTCCCCAATCGTTCCACCATTTAACGAGGCAACAATTAAAATGAAGTTTCTTATTGAATTTAACATAAATTTCCCCTTTCATCGGCTTATCGTTAACAGCGCTACAATAAAACAAACAATTTCACATCTTCCCGCGTATATTTCCATGGCTGTTTTCACTTAAACGACAAAACCACGGAAAAACTTTCGTCACGGGGTTCGACGTAAATTTTCCGTGCACGCCTTTCGAATGCAAAATTTTTGCGACAATTAACCGGCAAAAATAAACCTGCTAAGTACACCTGGGACAATTAAAGCTTTTGTTGTGCGAAGAAGAGAAATGAGGAGATCTCGTGCATCCGCAAACTACCCCCGCCGCGAAGGGTAGTTGAGATGCATGCATTGAATTTCGACGTGGCTGCGTACAACGCTATGTACTTTGTTCCCGGTGCCTTGTTTTCTCGTCTTCCGAGCCCTTTATTCTCCGTATAAGAGTAGCGCAATAATGGTTCGAAAATTCAAAAGCTTCTAAGTCAATACAGTATATATCCATCGTAATAATAATATTCAAGGAACTACCACCAGCGGTCTCTCCATTGTGAACTAATTTCACCGCCACCTATCTCGGGTCGCGCAAATTGAAACTTGAAAAAGAATCTCGCTTTCACTTTCTACATGTTACTCCTACAATTAGCAATTCAATTTCCCAAGCTTTCCAATTTATTCTAGACATAGAGACGATCGAATTACTTTCTTTCAACTTTGCACTTTCTTGTTCGTCACTCTAAGTGATGGAATATTGTTGCAGGGAGTTATGGAGGGGTTGGAATCAAAGGGTGGATTGTCCGAGCAGTGGGGCTGAGTTCTGATTCCCTTTCATCACTGGCAATTTTTTTTATAATTATTCATTAATTTTTTATGTATATAGGAATTTAATTTAAAATATGAGAAATCAATAAGACCATAATTGATGTGGAGTTAAAGTCTTGGACAACCAATTAGAGAAAATTCTCGAAGCTTCGACCCCTCTGGAAGATTTATCTTAAATTATCATAAAGCACCTCGTGCCTCCGTGGTTCTGAATCCACAAAAAATTTTAGGTTCTAGCCGAAATGACCATAGTATTTAAATTTGAAAGGACTCAAAATAAAGTACAGCCACGGCGGAGATTTGACCTCTTGACCTACAATAATGCGCGGCAGTCGTAATGCGGCAGATGGAATAGGAACTTTGCAAGTTTTACAAAACCTATCAAATTAAAAATATCAATGAGACGCGACACGAAAAAATTATTTCTACAATATTAACACTAGAACTACCAAACCAGTCAAAATGACTGGTTTCACAATTTTTTCTAAAAATTCTTCAAATATATAGGAGAGTTATAGCATAGATATTCTCCGTCCATTTCATAAAACATAACTTTCAGAATCGATCATCTTTTCCACTTCTTGATTCCCCTTGTTTCAATACACTTATTTAACGTATTTAAATATAGTAGATTTAATGCCGGTAGTTCTAGTGTTAATATAACGTTAGTTCATACGGTATATCAATTTTTATTTTAGCAATTTAATTCTGAACTATTGCAGACGCAGTGCGAAAAAAAACCGTAAGACAGAGATTTAAATTTCGCAATTTCTTCCAACACGTGAAAACAAGCAAGAAACAAATTGCACCAAAGTGCATAAACGGATCTTTCACCGATAACGTGAAAGAATTTCAACGCGAGGGTAAAACTGAAAGGAACATTATCCACTTGTAAATATGGCACTCGAGGATCCACCCCCGAAAGGGGTACGTAATTCATCGAAGCTTTACAGAAGCGGGAGAGTGGAAAACGTTAAAAAGAAAAAGAAACCTGACGATCCGTACTTTCGCGAGATTTCGTTTAATTTCTACCATTCGTTTACCCTGACTCATAATCGCGCCAGTAATTAGCCACGTCACGTTTAAGGGATGGTTAAAGGGGTGAAGGACCTTCGTGAAGCGGCAACCCCACGGCTGGTGAACACGCGAAATGAAAATCAGGGACGCTCATTCGAGGGTGCATCTCATTCTATGATCTACGTTTCTCCGGTTAATGCCTCACCTTTATGCACGAAACTGCCTCTGTCATTGGACGGAAGCTCTCCGATGAAAAAGAAGGGGCGGTTTCGCCGTCATTGTTCTCCAAAACGTCGCAATAAATTAGCCCCTCTCCGTAACGCTTCGGCTGTGCCAAGAGAGCGTTAAATCGAAGGAAAACAAAAAAACAGCAAAAAATCAGACACACGGGCACAAAAGAAAAAGGAAGAAAGGTAACAAGAAACCTCCGACGACTATTGCACAATTTTCCATTCAACGATGACGATAACAATACGCAATTGTTGCACGACATCGGACCGCAGGCTATGGAGTTGCAGCATCAATTAACGTCGTTGCTCAATTTCTGTCAATAAGCGAATCCATGAAACACGAAAGACGACACGATATTCCGATAAGTGTTTTACGTAATGAGGCAATCGTACGGATCATTGCACCGAGAAGCGAATACCGGAAACGACCGTTTTACGCAATGCTGGGTGACCGTTGCCCCCTGAAAATCTACCGGCACCTCGTTCCATCCGCCGCGAGCGACGCGTTTTCTCGTCAACGGTATCCGGATGGAAAAGGATCGCCATTAAAATGCTAATTTTATGGCTTATGCCTGCGCGGTTTATTTCTCGTTGGAACACCTGCGAAAGAAATTGGCTGCGAGGTGTACGAATGCATCGGGAGAACGGGGTGCAGAGCAACGGGAGAAGGTTATGGTCGAGGGGTGGAAAAGACGTAGGGCGGTGCAACCTAATCTCTTTACTCTTTCTTCTCGTATGAATTATGGCGATATTACGATAGCGGGACGGCGGAAGAAAAGAAAGGGGGTAGCTGCTAGCGAAAACTCGACTTATGCCCGGCGGCCTCTCTTCAACGACCCGAGGGCTCCGGGAAATGTAAAGCGAGACGACCGTCTCGTTTGTCCCGGATTACAAATCTTCTGCTTTTTAGATTTTTATGCCGCATTTTTACCCACCTTATTTCCACTTTATTCTGCCAACGGAAGTTTTGATAATTTGGGAATTTATACTTGCAATTAGTGGGGATGGAGGGTGCGATTTGAATGTTGATCTTGCGATAGTGGAGAGTAATTGGAACCATTCGGTTATTCTGTTAATTATTATTTGTACAAGTGTTTCTTTTGTACAAAAATAAAATTCTGTGTTCTAATGGAAATAACTGTAACGGTTAGCACGTTGCATGTTATGGAGGTCACCGATAACCAGGATTGTTGAATTCATTGTTTTTTATGACGTTTAAATTACAAAACCCACGGTATCGCTAATATATTCAATATTTAAATATTGTCAGAAAAATAAACTGCAGCTCAGTAACTATTTAAATCTTGAACGTTTCTATTCTATAAAGATCTGATTTTAATAGAAAAAGTTTCAGTTTAGGGAAAATGATAAAACTAGCGAAATACGAGTGGCAATCAATGCGTTAAAGTCCAAAAGTGCAAAGAAAGAAGAATAATTCCAATACATCCTAGGCTATTTCATTAAAAATTTCATTTTCCTAATTTCCAAATAATTCATCTTTCCCCAAGAGTAATAATGTCCAAAAAAACATTATCACGGACTGAATAATCGAATGGCATAATTTTAGAATAAAAATGCCTTCACGCCACTGAAATTAACACTAGAACTTCCAAGGCAGTCAAAATGACTGGTTCCTCATTTTTTACAAAAATTCTCTAAGCTTATAGAAAACCCGTGGAGCAGATATTACACATTTATTTCATAGAATATAAATTACCAAATCGGTCATCTCACCAACACTCGATTTCTCCTTTTTCAAAGTACTTATTTAATATATTGAAATATAATACATTTAACGCCGGTAGTTCTAGTGTTAAAAGACACCCAACATCGCAGAAAGAATATTTCAAAGGCTTAATCGAAGTAAAAGTTTCCTAAAATCATAGTTTACTATAAAATCGAAAAGAAAATGTTCAAATGAAGCTCAGCTGCGCGCGCATTTTTCTTTGAACACAGACATCATCGTTGAAACCGCTGAAAAGGCAAAATTACCGTAAGAATCATTCTCGGAAGGGGCAATTTCGTCTGGACGTAACTACCTCGCGATATCATATAAAACCGCGATAATCCACAGATTTATGCGTGTGCGTAAAAGACGACACAGAGCAGAAACTCTAGCCGTCCGGAGACCCACGAAACTTTGCTTTTATCTTCGCGACGAAGTTCCTAACAGAGGAGGATGAAGAACGGAGAGGGAGAAGAAACGATAAATTTCGCCGAAAGAAGCCAGACGCGAACCAAAGAACGTAAAACGCCGGAGATCATCTTATTTCCACGAAGCAACCCTGCAGGATCGGAGATTCCCTCTATTAGGGTGATTTTTCATCCCACCCGGAAAATATCACGACTAGAAAGCCCTGGAATCAAGTGGAATCCCATTACGACATTATTAAATCGAACGCGATGATTTTTCTCACGTGTGAAATTCTCCCATAATAAATTTTCACGTAGAATTTTGATCGTCTCGTCGCATTTTTCTCCGTTTCGTGCAATTTGTTTCGAATAGCGAAGAAACAAGAAGAGAAAAGTGTAAAAGAGAGTTAAAAAAGAGATGGGGTAGAAATATATGAAAGTGATTTGTTTTTTAAAAAAATTTCTAATTATTAAACTTAGATATAGATTTTTATTTTATTGAGCTACGTGCCTTTGTGTCTCCTTTGTATCGATTTCTGCAACATAGAAAGAATAGAATGGAAAAGGGGACGCGGAAAAAGTGTACTATTCCTGTTCGTATTATCGTAAGTATTTCTTTCTTGCAATCAGAGAAAATGAAACATGACGGTTGAGAGATCGCATTACGGGTTTCCTCATCGCAAATTTGTTACGGGTGAGTTGATTGTCGGTTAAAGTTAATTAGGTTCTGGAGACATCGGATCTTTATGAATGTTCTTGCCCGCTTATTGCACCCCGACAATAACCTCGGGATAATAATGGTCTACGTAAAGTAAAATAGCTCTGCCTCTCCTACACGTAATCCATTATTTCTACATAAAAAGTAACGTAATTTTCATGGCTCATGACTTAATCTCCGGAGAAATTTTCGATAGCCATCGAGCACGAGTTCATTTTCTCAAGTACTGCACCCTATAAAAATGTTCTACGGTCCCATTAGTTAGAAGACAATGTTATCTCCGTCATTACTGTTACTACCGTGTCTATCATTACTTACTTCTTTATTTCACGTTAAATCTGAATAAATAATAGGCAAAAATAATAAGTGAAGTGTACGAAAATATAAGAAAATTATAACATCACATTTCTTCCACACACGCATCCTATACAAAAATCTATACCTAAAACAACTTTAGGTAAGTATGGAATAAAATTTAATTAACACGTTGAACGCCATGGTGGCCACCTGAAATTTCGTATGACTTTTAAATTGCAATATTTACGAAATTTCTGATAAATTTAATATTTAAATGTTGGCATTAAAAAGATAAAGTCCTGCTGACTATATAACTACTTGTGTCTTTAAGGTTTCTACTTTGTAAAGATGTGATTTTAATAGTATAAGTTTCACTTCAGAATTTTCTAATACATTTAATATTTAAATGTTGGCATTAAAAAGATAAAGTCCTGCTGACTATATATCTATATGTGTGTTTAAGGTTTCTACTTTGTGAAGATGTGACTTTAATAATATAAGTTTCAGTTCAGAATTTTCTAATACATTTAATGTTTAAATGTTGGCATTAAAAAGATAAAGTCCTGCTGACTATAAATATCTTAATATCTTTAAAGTTTCTGCTTTGTAAAGATGTGATTTTAATACAAAAAATTTCACTTCAGTAGAAATGGAGAAACTAGCAAAATAACGGTGGCATTCGAAGTGTTAAGCGAAGAAAAAGGCAAAGAAAAAATTTGTCCCATTTCGCAAGTTTACAATGGAAAAAATCCCTTTGCCGAGCAATAAAATTCGCAACATCCTCCGTCTCAAAATTCAGGTTAAAAACAAAGTGGCCGAAGTGAAGCACAGCCGCTAAGCACCTTGGCCAAAATTAATAACATCCCCAGTGACAAATACGCGCTCGATCTCAATTTCGCGGAGTATCTACTCGAGTTAATTCAACGTCGGGCATGTTGCGACTCACTCTCGAGACGAGCAATCCGCGAAATTAGTCTAATCGCCGTCGGATTCTCGCAATTCGGCTCGTCCTTTCTCACTTTTGCATCCCGGCGATTAAGCAACGTTTACAACGGCAGCCCGAACTTTCACCCGAGCGATCTTCTCCGTTTAACCGAAGTGACAATCGCGAATAATAATTCCGACCAATCGTCCCCGTAATTTGCAATGATAATTCGGCCCGCGAGAATCGCGGTAATTAGGGCTTTACAGAGAGACTCGAAATAATTCGAATGCCCGTTGAAATTCTCTTTTATCGTGGATATAATCGGCGGCCTAAAACAAGGCAAACACCGATTAACTCTGCACCACGGTCCATTATAATTTCTACGTAAATTATTGTTATTGATTTAGATCGTTTTGGGCGACGCGACGGTAATCTACTGTGAGATAGAAATAATTTCGGGGTATAATTCCGATATTACAGTTTGCGCAATCTACATGTAACGTTGGCATTACCATATAAATATCGTTGCATTAATTACGAGCTCGTATTATTGCAGTTTGTTGTAGAGCGAGGCACACGTACGCGCGTGTATCTTGCGATGCTCATTTCTATCTATAATTTCAATTATGTGCCGCGACATCATTTGCAAGCATATTTGCAAATTTGCAGAATTATATTTGCTGGAAGTAGCTGCAACTTCTACAATGCTCGTTACGTTTCTCCTGAGCTCTGTATTTAATTGTTCTTCATGCAACAAATCTTCAGGATAATAAGTATTTTGTAAAACTAATAAATTAGCAAGTTTACTTGTTATTTATCTCAAAAACGTAACCGCTGACTGTAATTGCCAACGAAGTGTCTCTTCCGCAGTATCTCAATAATCTCAAACTTCCCGCCGCAAAATTAAATCACAAAATCCTCCTCCTACCTTCAAACATCAAAAAACCTCACGATTATACAGGGTGTCCCAAGTTTTAATGCTCATACTTTGTCAGTATATTCCCAGGCACTAAATAAGAGAAAAATGTTATGTAAACATAGGTCACATAGAGGTTTATTAAAAAGTTATAACAAAAATACAAGTGACGATATCAAGTAGTAAATACATTGATCTATTCGAGCTAATGCTTGCAGTAACAGCAAGTCGGCTATAGTGAGGGACCAGAAACAAGGCTATTGAGCGGTAATTTGCTCTGATTCGTCCGACGGATAGGGACATCCCTCTCCCTCACGCGTTTTCGATTTTGACGCACTATGTAAACGTCGAAAGAAGTATTTTATTTTCGGTTGTCATTCGTCGATCTCAAGTTTGCAGGACCGACATGGCGGGGATAGACGGTGCGAGAGCAATCTCCCCTTCCGTCCCAAGTGCCTTGTTTCTGGTCCCTAACTTTACTATTCCTATATTACTTCTATTCTCTATTTTTGTTATACCTTTTTAACAAAGCTCTATGTGACCTATGTTTACACGACATTTTTTTCTTATTTAGTGCCATAGAATATACTGACAAAGTTTGAACATTAACACCCTGTAGAACCATCAACAAATTTTTTTAAAACCTGGAAAATCCAAGATTCACAACTTCTATAATCGTCACGATAAATCATCCATGCTGATCATACCATCGTAATGTACCCATCTCGCAATCTAAAGGTCCAACTAACGCGAAACGGCACTTCTCGCGGAATCGAAGCTCGACTTGATATCGACAATCCTTTATTAATGCCTCGATGTCCCGCGCAGTCGGACAAATCGACGTGGAATATCACGAGCCTACTCGCAGATTCTGGACGATCGCCAAGGTCGATCGCGCTCGAGTGGGTTTGCAGTTGCAGCTGCAGACTGCCTTAATGGACTCTTCCTCTAATCCCAGTCCTGATCCGCGGAAGGAAGGAACAAGAAGAGAGAACGAGGAGAGTGGACGCAGAAGAAGAGAACCGGCCGATTGAGTGTCCAGGTAAAGATACGTGACCGGCTTCCGAGAGTAGATCAGTTCCAGCAGCGTGGATCACGGTAATTGCGAGAGAGACCTTTGCTTCCATTCTCGTCTCTGCATCTTTTCCATCTCACGAATTCCCTTTGTGCAACCGACTCTTTAAAGGATGATTCTCCCCGCGCACCCCCCGCCCGCGAAGACGCTCGATTCGCTCGAACGGAGGGGAAGGAAATGCAAAGGAACCATTTCCAGTTTGGAGTTAATAGTGTACCGGCTATTTTCTTACTTGTAATCGCGAAATGGTAAAGTGGAGAACGCTCAGAAAAGTAGTTCGTTGATGTTGCACCGAGGATGAAGGGAATAAGGAAAGTGATGGGGGTAATGAATTTGCAATGAGCTATGTTGTTTGTACAGTCAACAGTCATATAACGCGGTACTTTTATGGCTCGGTTTCCATGTAAGACGGAGAGAAAATTGCGAAAAGCCGCATGTAACGCGGTACTCTAATAACGCGGGATTAATTAAGGCGAGGTGTATTACGGAGAATCCTCCTACAACGCGGTGCTCTTACAGCGCGGTAGCACAAAGTGATTGCCTCCACTTTTTGAAATTTTAAATTTAAGTCTCAAAGCACTTGACTTCATATTCGTTTTCGGCGCCACAAAATTTATAAGAATCGGCACAAGTGTTCTTCGGGCAAAAAGTTATGTTGACCAGTGTAATTAACACTAGAACTACCAAACCAGTCAAAATGACTGGTACACAGTTTTTTCCAAAATTCTCCAAGTTTGTAGAAGAGTCTTAGAATAAATATCCTACGGCCATCTTAAAAAACATAAATCACCGAATCGATTATCTTTTCCGCCTCTTGATTCCTCCTTTTTCAATGTACGTATTTAATATTTTGAAATATGATAGATTTAACGCCGGTAGTTCTAGTGTTAATTAATGCGAGGTGTATTACGGAGAATCCTCCTACAACGCGGTGCTCTTACAGCGCGGTAGCACAAAGTGATTGCCTCCACTTTTTGAAATTTTAAATTTAAGTCTCAAAGCACTTGACTTCATATTCGTGTTCAGCGCCACAAAATTAATAAGAATCGGCACAAGTGTTCTTCGGGCAAAAAGTTATGTTGACCAGTGTAATTAATGAACTCTTGATCCCCAATCTCTCTCAAAGCAAATAAAGAAGACCAAAGGGCAGTAAAGAAAGGTTCGTCTCATCAGATTAGAATTTCCGTTTGCATCTAGACAAGCGACCTCGTAAAGACACACTGGGACAAAACAAAGAGAGCTCCTCCGATCTCGCTGGAAGAAGAAGGAAGCTTTTGCCTCGGCTCAAGAGCGAGCAAAGGTTGACCTTTCGATGACACACTTTCCCACCGCTGATGGAGACCTCCCGTGCAGAAGGCCCCATGGTGTATCCTCTTCACCGCGTGGCACACATACTTCGAGCCTCGACCTATCGCATCCTACGGTATTCCACGCGGAAACGTCATCTCTATGAAGAAAGTCCAAGGAACGCTCGCACAGTTTCTCTTTCGTTTATTTCGGAATATACTTGTGAAATTAAAGCGAGAGGAAAAATGAGCTTTGCGCTCACTGCGAGACGATACAGCGAAAAGATATCTAATTGTGATTGCATTCGCTGGAAGTAACTGAAAGTCGCGAAAGTCGTCAAACGTGATTAACAAACCTAATAACGATTAATCCAATTCTCGGGATTAGAAGGTAAGGAAACAGGCTAATTTCCTGGGAGTTTTCAAGTGCGAAGGTCGTTCCGGTTGCTTATACATCCAAGGATAAATCATCCTTTCAGCGCCCATCCCACGATTCGTTTCTCTACCTAACGCCACGCGTAAACTCTCCCCAAAGGGGTGAACATAAAAAGCAAATACTCTTTTTCATGGTAAGGGGCTCTTTAAGTAGCTCTAGGACACACCTCTTGCATTCCCAAAAAGGCAAAGGGGACGATGATCGCGCGACTGCACACCCCCATATAAAATTTTCCTCGGTACTTTCGCGATAGTACTGAATTTTTATTAGCCCGGCATTAGCATATTATGAGACCGGCACGTTTTATGAGAACGACTCACAGGCTTTCCTAAATCCAACGATCCGTCCTCCGAGTCCTTCGGCAATGGCGCCCTCCGTATACCTCACGTTCGATGCTCATCGTTTGTCGCTCTCGAGGAAATTGCTTTCGTTAAAAGCGTCCGAACAATCGAGAAACTAATTCGAACGTTCCGTATTCCGACAAACGCTAATTGGACTTATTCCATCACCGGTCTCGAGAGTCCGCTCGCTCTTTGGGTGGCTCGATTTCTTAGGATTCCATTCGCGCAATGACTTTTCCTACGTTTTCTGCTATTTTTCATTGACTTTATATTAGTTGGAGATCTTCAACGTTTTTTTTTCAGTTTGAACGGTATGAAATTAGTTTCAGGTTACTCTGAAAATGAGAGTTGGAAGATTCGTGAAACTTTGGATATTATAAGTGACAAGATTGAAAATTGAATGTGTGCAAGTTAGTCAATACTGAAAATTTTGCGAAGAACTGCCGAATAATTTCAGAGTTGCCTCGATCCACTTTGTCGGCTTACTTGGTGAAAGAGACTGCTGTAATTGCATCTTTGTTTAAATAGAATTTAATCTCGCAATATGACATTGACCACTGACCCGATAAATAAAAGTAATTTTACGCAAAATTACTAATTCATGGACAATTTTAATATTACTTTAATTGTCTTTATCAACAGGCTAACGGAAAACATTAAAATACACTTATTTGCAGTCAAATATAAATTATTATCAGAATATATTTGTCGACGTATTAAAATGTGATAACACGTTGAATGCCACGGGGGTCACCGGTGACCGGCGCTATTGAATTAAATGAAATTTCATATGCCTTTTAAATTGTAATATTTATGAATTTTCTAATACATTAAGAATTTAAATGTTGGCGTTCAAAATTAAAGTCCTGCTATATTAGGGGAGCCGTAAAGTAATGTCGTTTTTTACATTAAATTCAAACAGATAAAATAACAAATTTTCATTTTTAATGAATGATGTAATCACCCTCGTTTTCAACAACCTTTTGTCATCTAGTATGGAAATTTTCAATGCCGGATCGATAAAAATCAATTAGTTTCTGAGCAAAATATCTGGAGAAACGACATTACTTTCCAGTCCCCCTAATATTTATTTGTGTCTTTAAAATTTTTGTAATGGTGCAGTTTTTATAGAAAAATGTTCACTTCAGTAGAAACGATGAAACCAGGAAAATATCATATATAATATTTTATTTTATTTAATTTCATCTTATTATATTCTCTCGATATAGATATATTTATTGATATATGTGTAGTATTTTAATTTTCATTTTTCTTTCTTTACATTCTAGTGTCATGCCTACCGTAATTATTGATGCTTTTCGTCTACTAAAGGGCAATTTGCCCGTTAAAAAGAATAAATAAATAAATAAAATACCGTGGCATTCAACGCGTGAATAAGAATTTCTCTCATCTTACGAAGGCAAGGAACGACAGATTAAATATTTGATGCGTTAAATATTCGAGAAAGAGCACAATGGAACGATCCTTTGGATCACGAAGGATCAATCTCCAACTAAATCACAACTCGGAATCTGACGATCTACCGTAGAACCTGTCCGCTGTCTTCTCTCAGCAAGTTCGCGAAAGTCCAACTGAAACCTTGCAAGGCAAACTCATCAGTCTTCTCGAGAAACTATCGACGAACCGGTGAACGAGGAGAGGTACCATTTCCTGCGTGGATTCAAGCTTCTATTGATATTCTTTCAGACGAAAGGAATCGGTGGGATCGCCGGTGATCTATAAATACTCGTAATTGGACGTCGAACTAATTAATTGTTATTACTTCTCGGGACAGTGGAGATTCTACGGCCGAAACGAACGAGCTCACTCGCTCGACGATTATCGCAATCATTTAGATATGGTCGCATCCGTTGTATTTATTAAAGTGCATTAATCGTATGAGTAATTTCTTTGCAATCTGCGTTCGATATGGTAATCGGTTTACGGTGAATTCGGTTATTGATATGTAATTACGATTCAGTGAATACGGAAAATGAAATTAATATTTGCATACGATTACATTTTAGACTGTAGCTGTTGTTATTGTCCGTTTCGAGTGTAGAAATATTTTTAATGATGCGTATTGAATTCATAGGAAATTCTAACAATTTTACACTGCGGATTATCGTAATTTGCTTATTTAATATTAAAATAAACAGACAATTACAAGCAAAAGAAATTAACTTCAGAGAGAAAGTAACTTCAGTGAATTTTGAAAATAGAAAATGCAAAGGAGGTATTTTCATAGGAAATCCGTACAAACCGGAGCTCTAAAATCGCTCAAACAACCACAATAACGTAAGACTGTCCCTGATATAAAATATTCATAATATCTAATGAAAGATATTGCGATAATTGCAAAACTTCCTCTCAAAGTTTCACCGAATCATTGACCAACCACGAGCAGTCCCAAGGCTCCATTAATCCACCGTGTGAAACGAAACTACGCACGATTTCGCAAAGTTACCAATCGAGGATCGTTGTTCGTGCATCGGCCGTGTTAAAATGTCAAACGGCAGGGAGGACAAATTGCCGCGAAAAGTGCACCGTCGTTGCGAAGAGTCGTTCGTTGAATTTCTACCAATTATCGGGGATTACACGGAGAGTTTCTTCCATCGCGATCCCGGTGTTTATTAACGCCGGAATTTCGCCAGGGAATTTCGAGCTTTCCGCTCGCAGAGCAAGCAATCTTTTTGTTTGACAGACGTGCACCGCCGCGTTTCGCCACGCGATGCAACTGACGATGCAATTAGCGAGACCGCAGCACGGTAATCGTCGGACGACGTTGCCCAATTTAAATAATCTTTTGCCTCCTCTCAAGAACAAACGACGAATCCGTCGGATTTCGAGTGTTTTCACATCGGATCTACGCCCAAGAATCCCTGGGAAATGTTTGGTAATTCAGGATTTCCCTGGGTTAGCAGCCATTGAGGTGGATTTCATGAGATAGCAGACTGCATTTGTTATTGTGGCGTAAAAATTAGATTTGACTAAAATTAACGTGGGAGGAGCAACGCAAAATTTTATTGGATCTTTTGGAGAGACGCAGGAATTTTTGAGTAATAGTGACGAGTCTTCAAATTTTCTGTGACTGAATCACAAAGTTGTAATTAGAGAAGGAAAAATTTGTTGAAACGGTGAAATGTGCTCTGTTTGGTAGAATAACTGTAGAATAAACATTGGATTTTCTAATTGAATCAGAGATATTTTAACGAGGGTCTGAAATACTTGGGCGATAATTACATATTATCAGAGATTTTGGGTCTGAATTGCAAAAATTTAATTTAACGAATTAGATATTTGTACTTCAGCTGAAGTACTGTAAAAGAACAAGTGTAGATTAGTTTATGTAGTCCGTCAGAAAAATGCAACACTGCGAACACAAAACTAATAATTCATCGATCAATCAGCCCAAATGAAAAATCATATACTTCTGCTTTTCACTAACAACCGCAGTTACAACAATTAACAATGCAAACTTAATTAACACCGTATTAACTCTCAAAACACTGCGCATAATTCGACGTTGAAACAACAACTTCAGAGTTTACCATAATTGATCGTAATAATTGATACGCCCACCCCACACTAGAATTACAATGCGAAAACAGTATTTTATTGACACAAACTTTTATTACACGCGATACCAAAATTATACGTTTCACGTTCCTCGATAAACTCTGTATTCCTCTACGCAAATAGTATTATCGTTCCAAGTATAAAAATAACTCGAACAGTAACAACAATATTCCACGTAACAACCAACCTTTCCCCGTCTAGTCCGGCGAATATCTCGAGAACAGAAATATTACGATAGATAATATCGCGAAGCCGGCGATTATCATAAATTAGAAATTGAGATACAGCTAATCGTTACCCAATCGAGAATCATCCTTGAATATAAATCCGCAACGAAGGTAAGAGTGGTCGCAACGAACCGCCAACTATCGAGGGACAGTCCGAAGCGCATCCGACGGTCTATGTGTGTTCCCACATTGTCGGAACAAACAACTGGAACACGAGAGGAGATAGGTATTCTCTCCGTTCGGATATAAATTCGCCCACTCGATGTCACGATCGAAGGGACAAAAAATACAGGAAGCAAAAGAGAACGAGAGCGACACAGAGACGGAGGAAGCGGAAAAAGATAGGGGGACCGAGAGAGAAAGAGGGAAAGGCAACGACAGAGAGGGAGATAAAACAGAGAGAAAAATAGAGATAGAGAAAGAGAGAGAGATTTGGAAAAGGGTAGGCTTTTTGGATATCCGCCAGAAACTCGGCCGGAGGAAAACTCCGCAGTGAAACTCGAACGTTTCAAAGGATTCCGGTCGGCGTGTGCGCGGCGAAAAACTGCGGCTTACGGTCCTCCCTTTCGACGGAAGAGGAAACTGCGGGGGTCAGAGATGACCGAGCTCAAAGAGAAATTCTCCGGGGAACGGGAGAGCACCTCGAATCGAACAGGCGAGGAACATCGGCGTACTTTGGACAGATTAGCAGACGGAGGAATCAGTGAAAGTACGAGAGTCGTTTTATGGTCAAGGCTCCGCGACGAGATTTATAATGCAGGCGTGACATCAAGTATGGAGGAACTTTCGATAAAACGGTCGCTTTGTGTTTCGCGCATCGTGACGGCAGTTTTATGCCCGAAGGAAGGTCGCGGAATTTATGAAGTCCATTATCTCGGTCGGGAGCGAAGATTAACGCCGTTGAACGGTCACGTTGGATTTGCTGATCGCGCGTGGCAATGTGGTAAAATGTCCTTTTCATCGACACGTGTGAATGTAAATTTCATGGTGTAGAAGAAAATGCTGTAGGATGAGATTTTGAAATGTTTTAGTACGATGGCACACTTAGTTGGACAGTCAGTTGCTGTCAAATAACAGCAGACGATATACAGACTGATATAAAATTATCTTCTTATTTTTGGGACCAATTCTTATAATTTTGACTAATTACGATGAGAAAAGACGTTACCGAAGTAATTTCAACTATCCCAGTTGTCTCTACTTTCTGACTTGCTAATTGCTTTCGTCATCAGATAAAAGTAATTTCTTTTCATGCAATTAATTTGGCAGCTTGTTTTGCAAATTTCATTCGACGAATAACCTGATAATGAACCGTATACACAGGAACCGTGTAAACTCGATTATTCTCTATTATCCATTCGCCATGTACGCCGAGACAAAAATTCCCGACGAAGTGCATCTCGAAATGTTCGAATGCAACGCAGGTACCCGCATTGATCGAGTGCACCCGCGTATTAGAGAGTTAAGCTCGAGTCAGAAGCAATTCGAAAGGGAATTGAGATCATAATCCTCGTTTCTATGGCGGTGAATTGATCCCCCTGGCTAGTTACGGGGAGAGCGAACTTCTTCGGAGATGCATTCAGATGCGTATCTTAAAGAGCGCAGTAGGTACGTAATTAGTGCCGTTCGATGGATCTGCCATGATCAGAGGAGACTTTTCTATGAGACAGAGACAGACAGAGAAATACGGAAACGGTGAAAGGAATGGGGAGAGGGCGAGAGGAGAGGCAGAACGACGGAGAAACTGCCAGATAGTGAGATAGTGAGACATTGGTACGTTGAGAAGGCGAGACAGTTTGAAACTGAGATGGTGAGACCCTGAGTCACTGAATCACTGAGGCACTGAGTCACCGAGACACTGGGGAACTAAGGTGGTGAGACACTGAGACACTGAGCCACTGAGACACTGGGGAACTGAGGTGGTGAGACACTTAGATACTGAGAAACTGAGATGGTGAGGCGCTGAGCTACTGAGAAATTGAGATCGTGAGATAGTGAGACACTGAGTCACTGAGACACTGGGGAACTGAGGTGGTGAGACACTGAGATACTGAGAAACTGAGATGGTGAGGCACTGAGCTACTGAGAAACTGAGGTGGTGAGGCACTGTGCTACTGAGAAACTGAGGTGGTGAGGCACTGAGATATTGAGAAACTGAGGTGGCGAGGCACTGAGCTACTGAAACACTGCGATACTAAGAAACTGAGCTGGTGAAACACTGAGCTACTGAGAAACTGAGATGGTGAGGCGCTGAGCTACTGAGAAACTGAGGTCGTGAGACAGTGAGACACTGAGTCACTGAGACACTGGGGAACCGAGGTGGTGAGACACTGAGATACTGAGAAACTGAGGTGGTGAGGCACTGAGATGTTGAGAAACTGAGCTGGTGAGGCACTGAGATACTGAGAAACTGAGCTGGTGAAACACTGAGCTACTGAGAAACTGAGGTGGTGGGACACTGAGATACTGAGACACTGAGATGGTGCGGCACTGAGCTACTTAGAAACTGAGGTGGTGAGACAGTGAGACACTGAGTCACTGAGACACTGGGGAAGTGAGGTGGTCAGACACTGAGACACTAAGAAACTGAGATGGTGGGCCACCGAGGCACTGAGAAACTGAAGTGGTGAGACGCTAAAATACTCTAAGATAATGGGATAGTGAGATCCTGCGACACTGAGGCGCTAAAACACTGAAATAATAAGTTACTGAGATACCGAGGAATTAAGACACTGGAATACCGAAACACTGAGAGGCCGATATACTAACAAACTGAGACAATAAGACCACCGAGACGGTCAGTTACTCGGATACTGAGGAGGCAAACTCCTAGAATATTGTAGCACTAAAGAATGACGACACAAAGGCCCTGACACTGACAATGAGATATTGAAGTCCTAAACCACTGAGACTCGGACACATAACGAGCAAGAAAAAGGCAAAATTTCAACTAGAACAATCTCTCGACATATTTCTGCTGCTTAATGCTACGATCAACATCCTCGTAAGATCGAAAACGCGAGCTAATCCGCCAAAGTTCCCTCGATGACGTTCACATTCTGCAGGTACGGTAGCAAGATCGTCCTCGTTAAATCCAAAAGATAAAGTCCCTTATCGTGCATCATCAAGTAGACTGCTTTACATCTGAATCCTTATCGCAGATTCGCAAGCGGAAATGGGTCGAAAGTTCCCTGATGCAGGTTGCATAATCGCAAAAGTGAATTTCTCAGACGGCCGATCTTTCCGCGCCAAATTAACTCCGAGGGAAAATTCGCGCACGTAGACGAATCAGTTGGACCGACAATCGATTCGATAGCATTCCGTGAATATTAATCCGGTAATTATGTCACGATATTACCATAAATTACGATGACTCTAAGATTAAACAGCGACACTTAGCACAACCCTTCGAAGATCGATGTTCAAAGAAATTCAAACTTTGTGTGATTTCTTCTAATTGAATATTAATTTTGTCTACTACCTCGTATATTAACAGGAGTATTTAGTGAAGTCTAACGTTACAGTAAGGAAGCCTCTGTCGACTATCAATTTCGAGGCTGAAACTTCCAATTAGTCAGATCAGTTCAAATCTCCATCACCCCTAAGACAATGTTCCTAAATTATTATTCAATATACCATAATCTGAGGGATCCGAAAGTCTAAAATTACAAATCCTACGTGAAATAATAATACGAATTAAGTCCAAAATGCCAAATTAATTCTCCAATTCAAACTGAAAAATCCAAATTAATTCTAAAATTACAGATTCTACGTGAAATAATAATACGAATTAATTCCAAAATGCAGCAGACCAATAACACCAATGTTGCATTAACTCAGACCATTTGTAACGATAAGGTGAAGGACGACGTTGAAGAGGGTGCAAGTATCGGGAACCAAATTTTCTCCCTCTATCTTGACGTATTAAACATAATGGGACGACGATAAACTCTACCTGCTTCGTGTAGCTTTGTCGTATGCGGCGATAATGCCATAAGATTATACATACCATAATAATAACATCACGACTGTAAATGACATCAGGACTTCATTGTTAAGGTACCCCCATAAATTCGTAACGGCTCGTACGTATGCGCATTAACGTCCGCGATTTTAGTGGCAGACTAGATGAGAGAATGCTCGAGCTTTTCGAAATTCACCCTGGCGCCGGTCTTATCGTTCTATGAGCCAGAATCGAGCTTTCTGGGAGTGAGAATGAATGTGCGATATTCATGAATACCGTACTACCATCGGCGACCTCCACGTAGCTGATACGATAAACAGAAAATCGAATGATAAATGGTGAACAAGTTAGCGTCGATTATGTTTCAAGATTCTCGGTGTTCGAAAAGAGTAAGAGAGATATTTCTGCACGAGCAGAGTAGAAAGAAAGATATGAATTTGACAGTGAATGGATATTTCTGGGTTTTGAGGTTTTGTGAATTTGAAATCTGAGTATGTAGATATTCTGGGGGTTTCGTATAAATTGAAAATTGGTGCAAGTCTAATTTTTCGGCGTTTAAGAGGATTCTTAATCTTGCAGAATTAATAAAATAATAATGTTATAGTTATCACACCTCTTAGCAAATTAGGATTTCGAAAATTCAAGATTTAGCTAACAAATTAGATTTTCCAATCAGTAGATAAATTTACCTGCTAATTAAGTTTGTATGCCGCAAATTAACGCTAAAACGTCCGAGCCAAGTGAATATTTCACTTCAATCTTAAAGAAATTAAATTATTATACATAATTCATTATCTTCTTAAACTTCGTCATTTCTCTTCTTCCAAACTATTTATTCGGTAGATTAAATATAACAGATATAACGCCGGTACTTGTAATGTAAAAAATGAAATTAATTCAGCCAATGACAAAATAACCTGTTAATTGTATAACAATTATTAAGTATTGCATATTGCTACGTGAATAAAAAATATGGCCCAAATTAGGATTCCATCGAAGCAACTAACCTTCCCGTAGTTCCTTTGAAATGTGACGATAACCATTTCTCACGGTGACACTTTAATATGAATTTAGCTGTAAAAGTTTTCCCTCACATAGACTTCGAGTTCTACGTTCATTTTCCCATGAACCTATGGTTTTAGGAAGATACCCAACTACTGAGACCAGGATACAAATATCGCACGAGGGAAATTCCCTGGCGGCTAGAGGTCGCAGAGCGAGCTCGCTATTTACAAGACAGAAACCCTATCCCCGTTGCTGGTATAACTTCGTATTATAAGCATAATTAAGTAATTAAAAATAATTGAAGTCGTAAAGAAACATTACTGTTATTCAATGAAGATTTATGAAAAGTAGAACGGAATCTGTAAGATAAAAGATATAAGTAGTATCTATCAATTAAATTAAGTAATTAAAAATAATTGAAGACATAAGGAAAGATTATTGTTATTCAACGAAGATTTATAGAAAGATAATTTAAATCGGTAAAATAAGACACGCAGAGTATTAAAAGATTCGAAAATGATATAACTGATAAGATAAAATTAGAGATTTGTGGAATCTATGAAATAAACTTAACACCGTCATTTAAGTAAAAGGAATCTAATAAAGTAAAGTTCGCGGTGAATTTGATATTGCAAAAAATGCAGAAGAAATTCGACGGTCGATTTACATCGTTTTACCGAGATCTTAATATTAAGAGATCGTTTCGAGAGTCGGAAAACTCTCGTGTCTTATTAGTACTACTTTCCAATAATTCCAGGAGAGAACCACTCGAAGGCATTAACCTCGAGGAAAGTCCGATAATGATAAAGTTTTAAAACCGATTGATTCTTCGAGGAGATTTCGATTTCGGTTTCGATGTCGCGCTTTAAACCGTCAAACTTTCCGTCTTATAAAGTGAGCGAGAGAATATTCGCTTCGTTCTGTAAGACGTTGATCTAATTTTCCGACGTTATAAATCCGCGAACTAAACTTTTTATCGGTCAGCAGTAAATATTTTTATATTTCCTCGTATCCCTTCCATTTCATCGCGAACATATTTCCACACAGAAACGCAAAGTTAAAAGTCTGAATTGCATCGGTGGAAATAAAACGGTAATTTAATCGTAATTCAAAATAAAGCGGAGAACAATTCAACGTGCTAAGAGTATGGCAAAAAAAGAAGCAATGGAATGAATGAAGTAAATTTTTAACAAACATTATAATTTTTATTATCCCTTCTTTTTTCTCTGTCGATCGAATAGTTTGAAGCGAGAAAAATCAAAGATCTAAAACGGAAAGTACGGTTTCTCATAAAATGCTAACGAAATTAACTGTTGAGTCGGAATATAAATTTCACGGCTGCTCGTAACCCTACGGCTGCATTGTAAAAAATGCGTTTCATGAATATTTCACGGTTTATTACGAAATTATAGCGCCCGACCCGCGAAGAAACGTGTTAAGCTACTTTGAAAATGTCCACCAAAATTACGTACTCCTTTTGTAGTACCCTCCAGAGTTACGACGTCGACGGTGAAAATTTTGGGTGAAATATATCAGGTGGATGCGTAAGTTGGATTTAAAGAGAGTTCTAAAACATTACGAGCACGTAAAACAGCGAGCGCGATATTAATTGAACGGATTCCAATCAACGATGCAATCGAATCGTCATGGAGGAATCGATGGAAAGCAATTTTCCTAAAAAAAAAGAGAGCGAGAAAGTGTGAGAGAGTACGAATTTCTCGATTGAGAAATCAAAAATATCGAAACGGTGTATTTCGTTTAATTCAATCAGCGAGCGATTTAGAAAAAAAAATAGAAAATAGTAGTCGCACTACCTTGCCGCTTGTTAAATAAATACCGACAGCCGTTTTAACGGGGTTATACGGGGTTTGCTGTGTTCTAGCTTGCAACTGCGTTTTTAATTACTGATCGACTTTCGTTGATAAAAGCTACAAATGACTTTAAAGATCGTGGCCAAAGAAGTAGGCTATAATTACGAACATTGTAACGCCACAAAATTAATTGTCTAGCTTCACAATATTTAATGGCAGCATCAAACTGTAGCATGGTATTTTTAATATGACCGTAATATAATAAAAAGTGTAAAATACTGCGAGATAGCAATAACCTAAATCTACAATATTTTCACAGCAATAGTTTAACACTAAAACTACCAAGGTGGTCAAAATGGCCTTTTCCCATTTTTCTAAAAATTCCCAAACTTGATGCTAAGCATTAAATATTCGACTTCCATATTACAGAACTCAAATTGCATAATTGTTCATCTTTTTCGCCACTCGATTCCTCTTTTACCAAAGTACTTATTCGGTACACTTTAAATTAGAAAAAACTGGCGAAAGGAATTTTTAAAACAGGCCAAACTAATTCTCCAATTTCAAACTATCTTTATCACAATCAGTTTATCAGTTTCAACCGCGGTATTCAGAAGATGATAAAGCCAAAATAATTCTTCCTTAATATCGCTCGAGGAACATCGTTCCGTGGAAAGTCTGGCAAGATCATTAGAGTCCGGATTCTGTATCCAGTGTATATCCGGCGTACTCTCGTCTTCCTCCGGCGACACGACGACCTCTTCGTCGTCGTTTCATCGGCGGCCTTATCAACTGCAATCTCCTCCCTGCGAATACACATTTCCGCAGCGTATACCTCCGCAAGAGACGCTCTCGTCTCCTGGATTAGATTACGACATAAGCGGCTTATTTATCGCTGCGGCGACGTGGATTCGCAATAGCAGCGCAATCAGCACCGCGAAACACTCGACGAAACGTTTCGCCCTCGTGCTAATCCTACAACTTCCTCTTCGAGATGCGAAGGAATCGTTCAACGATTTGCTCGACTTTTTCTCAAGTATCTGAGTGCCGTGAACTGGGTTAAACTTGTTGACGACAGTGGACTTGGAATTAATCTTGTGAAATTAAGTCCTCGATTAGAAATCTATATTTTAGAGGAGGAAAGTTTGAAAATGCTGATTTTATAATGAAACTAGTATATCGAGGGCTATGA
The DNA here is from genome assembly GCA_963989415.1 of Cerceris ruficornis. Taxonomy (NCBI): domain Eukaryota; kingdom Metazoa; phylum Arthropoda; class Insecta; order Hymenoptera; family Crabronidae; genus Cerceris; species Cerceris ruficornis. Next base: position 10,412,616 of record OZ022527.1, read on the forward strand.
TGGGTGTGGAGATGAAGAGTGTAAGAAGCAATTAGTGGGTATCTGTTTAATTTCTCTACGTCATCTGTGAATTTTTTTTTAAATTATTATTTGATATATTATAGCTTAAGTGGGGTGAAATTCATCTAAAACAGTAGAACCCAGGCTAAATTCCAATAGTAGTGAAAGGGTCTATGATGTGTAAAGGTGTACTCTGGGAATTAGTGGGCCCGCGTTCAAATCTTCCCTCGTGACCTTTGTAAAATTTTTCCAAATTTAATATTCAGCATATCATAGCCTCCTTTATTAAGAACCTATCTAAGACAGTACATCTTGAAGTGTGGTTGAAATAACCACATCAGTCGAAATTGAAAAAAATATAAAACTAACCAACATATCGTTGCTCGACCAAGAATATTAAGACATCCCTAGCTTCAAAAAATGTCTAAAATTCGTCCAATAATATAAATCTCCAATAACCTACCTCAATATTATCCCACTGTAGCCACTGTTTCTCTTTTCCCGATTCCTCTAATTCCTACCATTTGACAGAACAATCCCGCAAAGCCGCCATATACGCCCGCAAAAAGTAAAGCGAGCACCTCTCAACATTTTTCCCGCTGAATTAAATATCTTCTCCGAGCCACCGGAGACGTCCAAAATGTCTCGGTAATTCCACCATCCGTAAAAGGTACGATTTAACGTGCTATCACGAGACACCATGGAACGTTGCACACACGAGGGTGAAGCCCGTTTCCCCGGCTCACTTGTCGAATAATTGAGGCGGATGGACCGTTTATGGCCGATAGAGCCACTGAACGCCCCTGAAACGGCAGGAAAACGCGGAGAAATGACGAGCACGAGTCTCCTCCTGGCTACGTCTGACGTTCTATCGTAGCGGATAATCTACGGTTGTCATTAAAGTTCGCTTCTTTCATCTCCCACTGACTTTTCCATCCCGTTTTGTATCGTGGCCACGTGCGCGAAGAAAAGTTATCGCCGGCACGTAAGTCGAAACTCCGTTGGCTGCTGCTTACTCGAGCTGTTTCTTTAATCGTGTCTCCATCCTTTACGACTTCCCGGCGTATCTTTTTCCCTTCCTCTTTTAGCGACAGATGCAACAATGAGAAATCGATTTCACGGTGTCGATTCGGCAATTATTTTAATTGCGCTGCACACGACAGGTCGTGTTAAAAATAACGGGCAATAATAAAAATTGATGGGAGTGCGACTCTTACATTATTAACTTTGAGAAATGATGTCGAGGGAAAGATATATCACGTGTTGTTTCGTCGATTAAGATCGTACGTTGAGAATTCTGCAGTCTCGTGTTTATTTGGAACATCGGCGTAAATAGAAAAATTACGTGGTACGAATCGCGGAAAAATCAATCAAATATCCGTCTATTCGGGCAAATGCTTTGCTCGATTTTGAATGCTATCAAAGTTTCATTAACACTAGATCTACGGTCGCTAAATCAGGTATATTTAAATTTATTAAATACGTACTTTGAAAAAAGATAGATCAGGCGGTAAAAAATACGACCAATTAAGTAATTTGTGTATTATAAGATACACGTGAAATATTTATTGTACTGCTTCTCTATCAATTTAAGAAATTTTTTTAAAAAAGTAGGTACCCGTCAATTTGACGGTGGCCGTAGATCTAGTGTTAAAGCGAATAGATTTCTATGGAATTCTAAGTGAAGAACAACTTCGCCATTTATATTAGAATTCATTTAAGTTTCTGCCTCTCGTATGAACTAACTGGCCGAAGAGTTCCAAGTTATCACGAGATTAGAATTCAAAGGTCGTTCCAATCTGGGCAGATTAGGACACAGCTATATCTATCAATCGAAACAGGGCACGTTCTATCGCCAGCTAAAAACCGCTTCACGATCAATCGACAAGGTCGATTCAAAATGGAACCAGTAACGTTATCTAGATGCTCAAAAAAGCCACTCAACTTTATCGGCAAAAGAAGTTCCTACGCCGGAAAGTCCGGCAATCTAATCGACACTCACCGTTTTCATTCCCAGGTGAACGACTCTCGGTAAATTCCAAAATCGACTTCCCTCCTGCGATATTTATGCTTCTCTCACAATCACAAATTCCGATTCACCAGAATCAACAGTCACACCGCATTCCACGATGTCCGTTAACGTGAAGAAATCGAAAGGGGACTGGAACCACCAACGAATCGCGAGTCCACGAAGAAACCGGTGAACCTGGCGACGACCAGGTACCAACTGAAAGCGTATGGCAGTCGAAGAACGTAGACTGTTCCCCGTTACACCTGTGTGCAGAGGCTCAGGTAAGAGCAGCAAGGTGGTAGGAGAAGGTGAAGCAAGTAGGAGAAGCTGCCTGGCAGAAGGAGAAGAGCTACACTCCCGATGACCTTTAGAACGGAGATATATATACAGGGTGTCCCCTTGATCACGGCGAAAGCAGCCGAAGAGAGATTTTACTTATGAAACTAAAGAATAACGTGTCCTGTTTGAGACTTGCTTTTTGAGAAAAATGATTCCTGTAAGTTTCTACAATTAGAACAGGTTGTCCAGGTGATCGTGATATGGAGATTGGTTCTGCAGAAGTTACTTTGTGGATATTAAAAAAAAGGACAAATTGATTGAACCTCGAGCGAGTAAAATTTCGAACTTCTGTTCTCCAGGTCACGTAGCATTTACCGTTTATGGTGGTGAATGTACAGGGTGTCCTCTGGATCACGGTAGAAGCGACTGGAGAAAGATTCTGCATGCCGGAATAATTATATTATTATTCATTATTTTTACAGAAATGCGAGGAACTTGGTTTTTTAGGAAGATGAATAAGAATTCATTCGTAACGGTGAAGGCAAAGTATTTCTGCGATCGCGGTACATTTTTCGGGGGAGTGATTCGAAATATAAAAACAAGTCGAAAACGGAGAATAATATTTTCTTAGCAATTATGTTAATTGTACACGCTTTTCTCAGAAATGAAACCTTGACTGCGAAAATATTGTTCATTCTCTTCTACCGGTTTATATGAAATCAATCACCGACACTTTCGCCACGATTATGGGTCACCCTGTATATGTGCCACCTTAAACGGTAAATGCTACATAACTCGAAGCAGAGAGATCCGAAATATAATTTGGTTATAGCTTGATTGATTTTTATCAATTGTGTAATTATCTATTATATAATGTAATATGGAATTCTCTATTTTAATGAACAATCATTTTATCCTTGCTGTACGGTTTTAATTACAGTCCGCGGGTTCCTCTCTTTCGTTTCTATGTCGTCGAAGTTCCCGTTGATGTTTCTGTTAACTCTGTTTTAGTTTTAATTGCCTTTTGGCGCAATTTCCTGTTGACTATGGTCCAAAGATTTTCTATTGGATTACTGCCAGGGTTGTTCCATGGCCCGGGCAATAATCTTTGTTTCTTTGGAAAATTAGATGGGTTGCGATACCAGGTGCTGTTGGTATTGGGAGTTTCTCCTGTTGTCTCGGATAATCGGGTTTTTAAAGCTCCTAATTGAAGAGAATTCAATTCCGTTTAATTTTGTTTGGCAGATGAAACTGCACTTTTGCTAACCGTCCTTTTAAACATATTAGAAAATTTCTACCGAAGGCAAGTCAAATTAACCCATTGACTGCGAATTACGAGATATCTCGTAGCTGCACTATAAGTTTGAATTAATAAGTTAATAATAATGGCCGAGCGTGTACAGAAATTTTGGAACAAAAATGTTCTTTGCATCATTTAAAATGTCAAAATTATATTTTTGATTAATGAAACCAATGTTATAAAGACTTCCTGTCATCTTCTCAAATTTTAACAAGCAAAGGTAATATTTGCTTAATTTTCCTGGCAGTGAATGGGTTAAAGCATTTAATCTTATTTAATTTTTCCAACTATATTCCTGACGATCATCATTTTTCAAATATTTCCGTCCTATCAACAATCTCCCCGCTGTAATTAATGATTTTCTATCATTGTAAAACTCTATTACGAATTAAAACTGCAGCGTAATTTGCATACTTTATAATTCCTCTCTAAACAATGTACCAATGTTATCTAAAGCCTACAATTTCCAATGATTTCCCAATCGTAAATACCAATTCAATTAGCAGCCATTAATGCATAAAGAGGTACAGTGATAGTTTCCTTTCATTCTTTCATCCTTCCGCATTCAAACATCAAACGAATGCGCTTCAATCTCTTTTAAAACGATTATCAAGAAAGAACTGAAATACATCATCTTACTCCACACAAATACCGATCGACATCAGAAGAGATTTCATCGATAATTGCCGATAATGTAGCTATTACTTTAACGTCTAAAATTTTAGGTCAATGGCTAAAGAAAGGTTGCTCAAGAAACGCGGCTGGCGGAATGCGAAGAAAATATATGGCGCTGTTTGTACGAGAGAAGCGACACCGTCGATGGCCTTTGCGCGAAAGTCGAACCTTCTCGCTCGACGATTGCTCAACCAACGATCTTTGGAACAAGAGAGAGGAGATCTTCTCGCATTCTCTACACTTTCTGGAATTAAACCGTAAACCGCCTTCGTTCCACCTGTTGAGGGGAGGCAGAGAGTCCGCAGGTAATTTATCTCGGCATGAAAGACTCTCGGAACAACAAACTTCGGTGTTATAACAAACTTCGTAACAAGAATGGAGATAATTGTGCAAAAAGTTTAACGAACGTCGCGACAACTTCGAATAAATAATATCCACTGCAAACTCAAAGTCTGAGTAGACGCACTCGAGGGTATCTTTTTCTTGTAGTTTCTGCGTGTTTTCCAAATTGGGGAGATTGTTTGAAAAAATTGTGGATTAAAGTAAAGAAGCTACGATAGAAATTTAAATTTGATAAGGTTGAAATTCTGTGGGGATTGGGGACTTTTAGATTTTTTGGTATCGTTGGAATGAGTGGAAGAAAGAGTTGGGATAAAAGTGTGATTTAACCATCTAGAATTCTAATTTGTTGCCGTAACTGAAGATCCGTTGTACGATTGCATATTGTAAAATGATAAAAATATAATTTTTACACGTTGAACGCCACCGGTATTTCTAGTTTCATCATTTCTACTCAAGTGAAACTTTTTCTATTAAAATCACATTTTTATAAAGCAGAAACTTCAAAGACACAAATGGATATATATTCAGCAAAACTTTGCCTTTGGACGCCAATGTTTAAATATTGAATGTATTAGAAAATCCGTAAACATTACAATTTTAAAGCCACATGAAATTTCATTGAATTCAACAGCGCTCAACGTGTTAAATAATGGATGTACCTTGATTTTTAAACGTTGAATTGTGAAAACTAGGTGACTTTTAAGAATCAAATTATAATAATTGATAAAATTAAACAATATACTGTTGAGAATGAAAATTTACATGTATCTTATATTACTTTAAAGTTACAAGAGCTCATAGAGGGTTAAGCACATAAATAAGAAATGTCATTTTATACATAGATGCTAAATTAAACAATTACACGACTCCTTAACATCCTGAATTTTCCATGAATCCACCATAACTCCTTCGACAAAAATGAAATAACTAAAACTCACCTTACAAAATCTACCTGGCAATTTTACTACTCCTAAAAAAGCATCTTAATATCTCTTTCCCAATTTCATAATGCAAAACAAAAAAAAACGTCTTTCATTCAACATAATCCAATTACTCAAACCACCGCCAATCATTCGAAATCGTCAGTGAACTTCTTAACGAACTCTCATTCGATCGAGCACCTGCTCACTGAAATTACACTAACACTCCATTTCAATGCCACCTTCTCCATCGAGCCGTTTAATCGATCCAAAACAATTTTGCAGCACGATAAATCACCCGGTATTTCAATTAACCGAATAATAACGAAGAATCGAAGAAACGTCGGGGAACTTTGACCGGATGAAACGATACGTGACATAAAGGGCCACCGAGGCAGAGCAAATTGTAGTCATTGAGAGAATGCAATTAGCTGGCAATGATGTCAGGCTTCCATCGGTCGTGAGCTTAAACGGCGTAAGTTTCCGAGAGGGAAAATGCCGATCTCGTGATAGGACATTCGAGAAGACCGAAACGAACTGCCGGTTATGCGGATTGTAAATGCTAGACGGTACAGAACGATTTCTGTTTCATTACCGCGATCGCAGTATTGTATCGGGGAACAAATTACTTCCTTCCATACGGTTTTCGAATTACGGATACCATAAATATCGTTGCCCCGGCTATGGGAGAATTTGTTGGCCGGAATGGCGGCCGAGTACGGCTAGGAGCCGTAAGTTATCAGAATCGTGGAAACAAAATTCAATCGAAGCGAAATAAAATGCCGAGTGAAACGAGCATTTCCGATATTCTCCTCGTTCCGTGCTCGCAACGTCCAACACGTGTGTCGCCGGTTTTTCTTTCAGGGTAAAAAGGACTCCTAGTGTCGACGGCTTTGGAAATTTTGCAGAATTTTCAGAGAATTTAGCTGTACAGCTTCCTGTCGTAATTCATTTTCTACCGACTCAAGGCTCATCGAAGAATTTAACAGCAATTTTGATAAAAACCTTTCAGTAAATGGTATATAATATGATGGAATTAATTTCAAGTAGAAAATGGCAAATTTGGATTTAATAATTATAACGGCAAGGGATAAAATATTAATAAATGAAAATTAAAATATTAGAAAATGGATTTTTGGATTTGTTTCAAAGATTCCTACTAATTAAAGATTAATATCGGTTATAGATCGAAGACAGAAGATTATAATTAAGATTAATATTAACAGATTAATACTAATTGACGATAAACCATGATTTTCTCCCAACTTTCATGCGTTTTCTGGAAAGAAAAGTTGGACAGGATAACACGGGAGTTGGGAAAAAGAAAAATTATAGTTCGCGCGAGAGATAATATCGATTAGATAGGATTTAAACTCCAACAGGACCAACTCGTTCGAGAAGTCCTTTCCGAGATTAAACTCACTCGAATCCGGCAAATGAGACGAAGATCATCGACCACTTCGGCTATCGATGGCCCGCAAGTACATCCTTAATTCTGATTAAACGTAATCTTCCGAAGAAGAAGAGTTCGACTGCCATCCTCGATTTCCTTCGTCCTCCGTGGCAACGAAGAAAAGTTTTGGGATTCGTTCGATGGAGAAACTCGTGAAATCGAACGTGGCTCGGGACAACCGTGGAGTTCGAATCGATTGAACACGAAAACCGGAGCGAAACTCTCCCGTTTGCCGATTTCAAAGACGCTTTCGGCGGTAATTGTGGACGGCGATTCGTATTTTCGTCCAATAAGTTTGGGGAAAGTGAAAAAAAATTACTCGATTACTTTTCCAATTTTTTTTCAGGTGATTTTGTCAACTTGGAAGATATTTGAAATTTGCTTAGTTCCTAATTACTTTTTTAATATTTTGTAAAATGATTAAACGTCTTCGATATTATTTAATTCATAAATTGTATAGGTTTCTGTTAATCAATTGAAAGTGTCTTAATTTTATTTGCAACACGCAACAACAACTTTGAGGTAATTTTCTTTTGAGTGTTGCAATAGCATCAACTATCGAGGAAGAATTATTTTACCGCGATATTATACCGTGAATTTTAATTTACGAATATTTATTCGTAATTATTAGTTCGTTCACGTATATGTCAGTATTCCCGAGAAGATTAAACCTTTCCATCGGCGAATGCCAGGAAACATCTCATCTGCATTTACAGCTTCTATATCTTTTAATTGCTACATCTATCTGCAAACGTTTGCAACATCAAATATAAACACAAGAGTTTACAATTTAATTTAATCTGCCTTCGCAAACCGCTGTTATTTTCTAATTGCAAAAAGAATATTGAAAATACCTATATCACAATTTTTCTACAGTTTCACATTATTCCAAACCGCTTCGACATTTTTCTCATTGTGTCAGAACTTCCAAGAACTGTTAAGTGAGCCCATTTTTTTATACTTTCTGATTTTTGTAAATTTTAATAGAATAAACTTCATTCATTTGAGTCGCTCAGAAGCCAATGCAGTTCAGTCCCTTTATTTTTGATATTTTTCAATTTTTGTAAATTTTTATAGAATAAACTTCATTCTATGAAAATTTATAAAAATCAGAAAATATCAAAAAAATGGCCTTGACCCCATTGGCTTCTGAGCAAATCAAATGAATGAAGTTTATTCTATTAAAATTTACAAAAATCAGAAAATATTAAAAAAAAATAGACTTCACCCCATTGGCTTCTGAGCGACTCCAGTCATGGTGAAATAACCATAGCAATCGAACCCACCAAAAAATGCAAAATACAGAGATATTCTCCGTCAATTAGTTATTGCATAAGTACTAAAACTCTACGTAAAAGAATACAGAGAAGCAGCGAAATCCAAGAATCCTCATCACCTTTATTATTAGAAGCATAAGGAAATTCTAATTACGCAACAGCCCCCGTGTATGCAACTCTCACTTATTTCTTACCGCGAAAAGGAAGTGCTGCATATCAGAGCTGCAACGATATCGACATACGATTCGAAGATCTTTTCGCGGAAAGCAAAAAGCTCGAGGCCGATATCTCGTTTCCTGGTTAAGCGGACGAAATTTATAATTAATCTCGTCTTACGTCCGGACTTCAATTTCCTGGCGTCTTCCGCGGAAGCAATTAATAAATCATTAAAGGGGCACGAATGCCGAGGTTCCTTTGTAGACGGCACTGCTCGAAAGGAGCAACCCTTTAAAAAGCTCTGCTACCCCACCCCCATCTCGTGCCCGTTACAAGACGTTTATTTAATCACCATTTCGGATTTCCTTCCTCTTTCTATGGCCTCCGTTTCCTCCCTTCTCCATCACCCCTGAACTTCGTACAATTACCTTGTAACTTCTCCGCCTCTTTCGCTACTTTCAAAAGAATGCCTCTGTTTAGTTTTCGAAAATTCACGATACGAGAACAATGGGAGATTGAGCTCCGAGGAGAAGACTGTAATGCTGCACGGTTGGATTGAAATTTTAATATGACGTTTTAAGTCCGTTAAACGGGCTTGAACTATTAACTTTTTCTGCGCGTGGATAATGGGAGTTAATAATTATTAGAATTCTGAATAGAATTTTTTAAAGTTTCTGCGGTGCTGTAACTACTCGACGTAATTGAAATGGGAAGTATTAACGGTATTTGTGGGAACGGAGTCAAAACACGGGTTAATAAACTTTTTTAATTATTTTCTAACAATTAGTAACCATTTCTTTCTTCATTCACTTGGGAATTTATAGATTAGTGTTTTTATAAGTTAGTATTTATGTTTAAGAACTTTTATTCTCATTTTTGTTGTTATTATTATTTTTATTTTGTTTTACGCTCTTGTTGCTCATGATTTCTGTGGCATCAAAGGGTGATTCCCGTATAATGAATAAATAAATAAATTTGAAAGATTACTATGGTTCTTTGCAATTATTCTGAGATTTGTATTAAATGTGGAAAAAAGTTGTATGACGCTTCTCGGTAAAAATAGAAATGTATTAATTAAAAATACATCTTGACGTGCAGATACCGCTCAATAAATATGAACTAATGAAAAGTAAGTTGATTAACACGACCTTCTCCGATTATCATAAGATACACCGCACCACGCGGTACTAATTAAATTTATAAAATAATTACAACTTACAACGTTGCAGAAACAGGTTGTAATAATCGATGAAATATTATTACCACTCCTGTATATCCTGGTAGAACGAATTGCCGTACGTTCTCGCCAATTCCCCGCGAATTAAACGGCACCAGAGGAAAGATGTAATTACATTTTTACCGTAAGTGTATTACATAAAAGCTGAACACGAGCACATAATCGATACCTTTTCCCATACATATTTCATATTAGACGTCAGAGGGAATAGATATCGAATCACGATTCGCGAAAATTGTTTAAATAAATGATCACGTCGGACGACCCTGGCCACAAAATCCGATTCGCCATGGCAACCCACGTGAATATACAATGATTCCGTTCTGTATCGACAAGGGCTCTCTCTCTCTTTTCTCGATCCCTGTTCGACCTATGAATATCGCAAAGTCGATACACGGCAGTATAAAAATATCGAAATATCGTCGGCAGTCTACGGTGGATGTCAGCGGGTAAAATTGCTGGAAAGCCACCATCGTAGTCTTACAAGATTTATTGTCCGAGATGCAACGGCGATCGATGGTTTTGTTTGTTCTAACTTTACATCTAACAGAGACTCTTAAATCACCGAGGTAGTTGTTGGGGTGGAGGAGAACAAAAGAAAGGGGTGAATAAGAATGCTCGATTATTAAGCAGAAGATTTCACATGGAGTGTATAACAATATTGGTTGTTTATGGAAGTGATAGCAGTCTGAATAAAGAATTGAACGTATCAGCGATATCTACTACAATATGGTGTAATCAATTTGAAAAATGAAAAAAACTAAGCCGTTTTTATAAGTCTTCGGCGATCTGAATTATATTTCCAATTTTTTTGTCAATTAGTTATGAAAGGGATGAAAGTTGGAAATTTAAAGAACTGAAATGATCAGCGATGTGTATTACGACACGATGGTATTGCTTTGAAAAATAATAAAAGATTAAGCCGTTCCTATAACAATTTCTGACAATCTGAGTTATATTCCTAATTATTTTATCAGCAAGGAGAAATTAATTATCCAATCGTGCTTGCAGAAAGTAACAAAGTCAGCCATGCGACGAACATCTGTTCGCAAACATTACAAAGTGAAATTTCCCAGGTCGTATTATCTTTCCCCAATCAACAAGGCAACATCTGCACGAAATCAAACAACTTCGGCCCCCTCGTACAAAAATGTAACGAGATATTACGTAAAACTCCGATAAAAAAGGTCTCGTTGTATCACCACCATGGCATGTTGTGCAACTAAAACCAGAACGAATTAAAAGGGCGAACGTAAACGGGAGAAATTTCACCCCCGAATTGACTCGCGATCCGCACGAGCGCATCGACATCATAATTCAACGGAGGGAATACAAACTCTGCCGAATATATCACACTTCGGAATTTGTCGAGGCAAGTTATTGTAGTCAGTTCCCTTTCCGTGCACATAAGATCTCTTACTGTATCTCCGACTATAAGCTTCAGCTCGCAGTTTTCCCACGGCTCTTTTTCTCCCTCTTTCCTCCTCCTCTCTTCCTCCCTCTCGCGAAGCACTCTACAATTCCAGTTATTCGGCACGTACGGCAAAAGGAAGGCGGAGAAAAGGCACTTTCCGTTCGAGAGAATTACGACGTTTCCAGGGTATGTGACAAGTGCAACGATCATAGTCATCGATTCGCATCAGTTGCTACTGGCAACTAAATTTCTCGAATGGCAGCCAGACCATTCGGGAGCACATTTTTTTCCTCCTTCTTCATCTTAAGAACCTCTGATCGAACGACCGTCTTGGATGGCTACGTTAGGGAAAGAGACAAAGGCTCGGACTCGCAATCAGTGGGTCGGAGTTCAAATCCCGCGTCAGGTCTGATAAATTTTTCCTATGTGATACGTATGTATGTTATAACCTTGGTGTTTTGGAATCCACCTAAAAAAGGCAGGTCCCCTTGGATGGGATAAACCATAAGTTTCCAGGCTAGACACCATAGTAATTAAACGGACTATGGTGTTACTTACTACAAGGAGATTATAAACCTCTGGGTTTCAAATTAGAGGGTGGGATTCAAGCTCCCCCACCCCGTCGCCTCTGGGAAATTTTTCCGCAATTATTATTAAATATAACGTAGCCTCGGTGGTTTGGAAGTCATCTAGAACAATAGTTCATAGCCTAAACTACAGATTCTAGGTTAGACGAAGTAGTTAAAGGGACTATGCCGTGTAAGGAGAAAAATATTCGTACTCACAATCAGTTAACTGTGATTCAAATCACCCGTCAGCTGTGGGATAATTTTTCTAAATTATTAATTAATGTATTACAGCCTCGATGGTTCAGAAATCAGATAAACCACTGCATCCTAGACGAAATAGCCGAATCAGTTAAAGCTAAGAAACGCAAAACAAAAAACAATTGTCTTACGTTACGTTTGCACCGAGCAAACCATCTAACGAACGGTGCATTATTTAGAATGCAATTCGACGAGATCTGCACCGCTGGTGGAACAAGTGCAAGGGTGAAATGGGCCGAGAACGGCGTATAAAAATGTCCTTACACCTCCGATCGAACGATCCGGAAATTTAATCTCATCCTGGAATCGCGTTCCTTTACATTCCCGACTGCGAGAATTGAAATTGCGAGATAAAAAAGTCACGAGGTTGCAAGGAAATTCGACAATGGCTTGGCGATAGATCGTTGGCAGCAGCGAGTGATTGCAATTTATGTTATTTTATTTGAGAAACTTTATATTGGGTGAACCATCAATGGTTCTTAGATATTGCACTTTTATTTAGATTGAAGTACAACTAAAATTGAAAGATATTAATAAAACGGAAGTTACTCAGTTACAAAAATTGACAAGGACTTTGCAACAGTTTGTTGACAGAGTGATCGATTAAATCAATACTGTTTGCTGCTGTAGTTTTGTAACTGTTATAACTGTAAATAGAGGATACGAAAAAAGCAGAAGTTATTCAGTTACAAGGATTGAATACATTATAAAACAGATTATTTTTGTTCCTGTCACGAAAAAGATATTGCGATATTTTCAGAAGCACCTTTTAAATTCTGCATACCCAAGACTTTTCAATCCACCAGCTAAAATACCTAACTAATCTCGTATTCAGCGCTTTCCAGTATCACTAACAATTTTTTCCACCTTTCCATCCTTTATAATATTACATAAAAAATAATCAATCCCCTTAAAACCACCCAAACATGTAGAACCATTAAGAAGTGCTTTCAATCTTCTACAAAATGTTTCCCCATACGTTTCTAAGACATTACAGTGAATCCATTGACACAGGATACCCTTTACATCGATAGCGAACTACAGCAATTACAACAATATGTTGTTTGAATAGCGAACTCTCGATATCCGATATACGGGCAGAACGTGACGATTGTTGGAAGACTCGATGGATCGTCGAGGAACGAGCTCGCGAAGGTGTCAATCAAACCGGTGCGACGAAATATTGAAAATATCATTCATGATTTTTCCCACGTCTAAAAAGTAACAAACCAGCCGGCTTTTTAATCCACATGTCAGTCGCACGCTCCGTGCCAGTCCTGAGAGGGCGTATGAATTTCACGCGCGAGGGAAGTGCATTATTTAGATGCAATTTTTTCCGTATCGCGACGACACGCGAGGGAGGAAATGCAAGAGAGAACGAAGGTAGCGGAGAAAAAGAGAAAGAGAGGGAGATGAACGTGAGAAGATTAATGTTTCGATCCGACGGCATGAAGTTTCAATCTGCGTTGGTATCATCTTCGCAGGGCTTTCCTTCCCGTATTCGTATGTTTTACATCATAAATAATGCGAGCAACGCGAACGGACCGACACTGTAAAACATCGCCGGCTCTCATTGTCTCGCTTCCGTTTCAACTTTATAAAATTCAGGGATTGTGTTTTCCTGCAATCTAAAACCTCGCTTTGGAAACGAATGCAGAACGGTCCATGTAGCAGGGATTTTTAATTTCCCTGATAGTCGGAGAAAACAGGCGGAAGTATCGTTAGAAGCATGGTTTGAGAACTTACGTTGAAGCTTGGAATGAGAAACTTGACGGGACTTTGAAAATTTTAGTACACTGAGCGAACTTTCACGCCTATATTTCGTAATATGTTAATATACAATATGCAACATTCTGCGAATAGTGTTAAATATGCTGCAATAAATGAACTAGAATTGGCGACGTTCCCTTTGACTTCAGTAGAGACCAAAATAAAACCGGAGAAGGGAAAAATCCATAAAGAAAATATAATATTATGTATTTCATAATGTTTCTCCCATCACGAATTAAAATTGTGATTCGCAAAGTGGAATAATAAATTTGAAATTTTCTAATAAAGATCAGTAGCCTACGACACCACAGAATTATAAAATTATTTTCAGTACCGTAAGCACAAGACGCTGATACTTTTTCATTCCAACAATTCCATATTTAACTATGACTTAGCCAACTTACAAAAGAAATCGAAGGATCAATTGATATTTAATTAGAAATCTACTAAATACTGTAACAATATTCAATACTAAAAAAATCGTCATGTATTCCAAAGGCTTTTAACCCTAGAACTGCCGCCTCTAATATTATATTTAATATTCATATTATTTCTATTATATTTAAATATACTAAATAAGTTCTTTGGAAAAAGAAGAATCAAGAAGTGAAAAAGATGGTCAATTAAATAATTTTTTTTATAAGACAGGCGTGCAATATTTACTGTATGGCTTCCCAATCAATTAGGGAAGTTTTTAGAAAAAAAATTACCCTTAAAATAACTGAAAAAATCTTATCAAGTTGTCAGTTATCCACACGTCAACAACTTTCGACTACAAACGCTTAAAAAATCTATGAGAAATTCCTGCAACTCCATCATCTAAACCGCAACATGAACATCTTCACGACGAACAAAATTCCTTGGAATCCACGTCAACGGAGAAGTCTAACGTCAAAGACGCACAATTTCACCGTTAAATGACAAACCGAAAAATGACAGGATGTCACGTACACCGATTAACCTTGCCGTCAAAATGCACGTACTGCGACTAAAGTGCATCTCGAAAGAGCCAAGTAGGCACGCTGCTCATTCAGGCTTAATTACGTCTCCCACGTTACTTCGGATTTCTTTATGCTCGTTGCGTACACGGCCTTTTGGATTAAACGTTCCACCCCATAGCCATTAATGTCCGTGGGTTAATTAAGCGAGAGAATAAATTACAATTGGACCATTCGGAACCGATGAACCTACTTCAGTCGAGATCTTTCGACGAAGTCTTTTCACATGCAGGCTTCGACGGGTAGCTGATAACTGTGCAGTTATTGTTAACATGTTAGCAACCGTTGACGAGAATATACGTCATTTAAAATTCTATTTTTAGTTGGCAGTGTCGTAAATGTATTTTCTTTCTTCATTTTATGTCGTTAAGATATCTAAAATGTATGTTTATGTAAATGAAATAATGGCGAATAGTTTATTATCTTGATAGAAAGCAAGTATGCAAAAATATATCTGCAAAATCCTGGAATATAATGACTTTGAAAATATTTCTATTCTGTGCTCTTCTTTGTACTTTGTGAAAAGTAAAAGATATTTTAAAAGTTTCTACTTGGATTCCTGTTTGAATGGCAGTGGTTAGCAGAAACCAAATTTCAGAATTTCTTTGCTTCCACCAGTTCTCATTATTAGGAAACTGTGCAAGTTTTCAAATATGTTAAAGAATTAATAAAATGGGCCTCTTTGATTGAAAGGATGAATAGCAACGAGCCCGTTTTTACATGTTGACAATAAATGAAGTATAGAACAGATATATCGACAATTTCGTTGGTTCTTGTCGGCAGATTTTGCAGAGCCGGCTGCGTAATGAGATAAAGAGATAAAGCACGATAGAATTAATGGCGCATAATTACATCGCATCGATACGCGAATAAGTTGAATGCTATTAATTATCTCCACGTATTAAATTCGCGGTAAGCTATTTCCCATATGGACCATCGTAATATTCGCTTTCTGAAACGACGGAAATTCACTGTTCGAAAACTCATAGCCGTTGGAAGATTTATTAGTTATTTTGTTGCCGTCGAACATGAAGAATGGAAATTAATTCTGCGAACAATGGCCATCGTGGTATTACAAAGTAACGAGACCTGACGTTCTCTACCGAGTTTCATTAGCTCTTTGTTCGCGAGTCGGACGTTTTTAAATATCGTCGGTGAAGTTACGTCGACGAAAACACGAAGCTGAGGGTT
This sequence comes from Cerceris ruficornis, assembly GCA_963989415.1. Classification (NCBI taxonomy): domain Eukaryota; kingdom Metazoa; phylum Arthropoda; class Insecta; order Hymenoptera; family Crabronidae; genus Cerceris; species Cerceris ruficornis. The sequence goes on from OZ022527.1 coordinate 10,428,466, forward strand.
GAATTTTGAAATGCGCCGGAAATTTTGTCGAACGAAGGATGCAATCTGTTGCATAGCGCAGGAAAAGCGATGTTTAGTTGCAGAACGAAGAAAAGAAGGGGGACAGATGCTTCTCTTTGTTTTCAGTGTTCTTTATTGTAATTAAAAACTGGTATCACGTGGACCACCTTTCCGCCCATGTTAATTATATGTTTGCGTATGGAAATTAAGTTTTGCACGTTTCGTGTGCCTGAAAAACAAAGATGCGAAAGTTGCAAACTGCAAATTAATTATTACGTCAAAGCAGAGGCTCGCTTTGATTGCTGAAATGTACAGAATTGCGATGGGAAAAATGTTAGAGTTACAAAATGTTGTAAGTGCTCTGATTTACGAATTAATTAATCGTAGAATGACTAAATTCAGTAAAATTGAAATTCTAGGTCTCAAACATATCAACACTTTGTGGCTCAAAATTATCACTTTAATTTAATTTTGCCAGCTGAGTGAAATTAATTAATCGTAGAATGACTAAATTCAGTAAAATTGAAATTCTAGGTCTCAAACATATCAACACTTTATGGCTCAAATTATCACTTTAATTTAATTTTGCCAGCTGAGTGAAATTAATTTTCAAACATTCTCTACCGCAGATTATTCACTTTATCAAACATTATACCTATAGGTCCTCAACAACATTTCTGCAAAGTACAAGATCCTTTCAAAATTCATATTAAGTGAATAAAAAATTAACTACCTGCATAACTAGCACAAGTTAACAACATCCAAGTTGAACCACAAAGTAACAAATAAAAAATTCGAAACTCCAATATAATCATTCATCCCTTCACAAATAAGCAAAAGCTAGAGGACCAACAAACTCTCAAAAATTACTGTAACGATCCACCCTGAGCGTAATCCCCTTCTTCAGAATTCATCCCATCGACTTTCCGCCACTAACGAAATTCAACATCCCCCGAGAATTACGAACAACCATCCCCATAAAGGGAAACAGACTCATCGTCCACATCGCCTCGACTTTATGGCGATCGAGGGGAGCGGCTCTCCCATCTCCTGTTCTTAATGCCACCTAATATTTCAATGCCGAGTTCCGAAGGTGATGGAAGTCGTCTGAGGAAGAAAATTGCGAATACCGTCGACGGCCATCGCTAGGAAGACCATCGATGAATCGCTCGTGATTAAACATCGATCCGGATATCGCGAAATCGAACGACCATCGTGCAAAAAAGCGGCCTGCTAACGTGCTGCAGGTTTCGCGTATGTATTTTATAATTCAGTTATATGGCGCGCAACGTCACCCGATGAAACTCCGACACTTCGTTTTTGCGAACGTCGCACCACATGGTGCATCAAAAAATGCACGCGTATCGTGACTGCTCACTTTTGCGTCGGTGATTTAACGTTGGATTAAATTATCGCGCGCATTTTAGGGTGCATTAAAGGGAGAACATCGGGATGCATTATTCCGCATATTCTAACTGGGAGGGAAATTAAAGGACGGTTGGATATATGGAAAAAAATGGTGATGCATATTGGTAGGGGTGAAAGGTTTGGTAAAAGAGACATTTAATGTGCTTTGTGAACTTGGGATGGACGATGCTGATAACATTTTGGGAAATTTATTCTCATCTGAAACGAAAATGTAAAAGGAGAAATTTTGGAAAGATTCTGTATTTCGAGATTTTCAATAAGCTTTGATAAGAAGTTAGAATCCTCGATTTTTAACACATTGCACGCCGGTCCCGCGATAATGCGGGATTTCAGATATATGATTGCAGATTTTATCAATCAATATCGGTCATATTATTCTGTCTCGAGGAAAATGGTAAAGTGGAAAAGAAGGCAGTATCATTTCGTTTAAATTGTGTATTATTTAATACATTTAAATTTCATATTAATTAAAATGGCAACATCGTCAAATATAGCAAATTTCGCGGCTGAAAAGCCGGCGTGCAATGTGTTAACAAACAAAAACTGACGATTTTGATAAAATTTCGTTTGACCTTAAAATTGAAGCAAAAATAGACGATTCTGACAAAATTTTGAGCCCGCTAAATAATCCAAAGCAGCAGAAACTAGAAAAATACCGGAAAAACTCGAAGAAGGGAACTAGTTTTGCAAAGCCCGGACAAAGAAATTGAAAAGAATGATATCCTTCCATCTTTTCCATACGTTTTGAATACAAATTGGAAATCTGGATCTTTATCAACCAGAAATAAGAGAGACACGTAGGAAACTGTCGGCGATAACTGATAGCCGCAATCGAGTAAAGGTAACGACGCTTAATCGCCTACGCTTCGGGCGTACAAATCATCAATTTCTTACAGCACACCATGGCTAGGCCGATGTGTCTTCTATAACGACAAATAATGTTCTACGATCGATCACGTCGGAAGGGCTTTACAACCCTTTCAGCCATACACGCCTCATGGCGAGGCGATATGAGGAGTCTAATGAACTCGACGACGCGGGCCTCTATCATTCTTTCTCTCTTCCTCTCCACGTTGCTCGCCAAAGTTCGTGTCATAATGCAGATTTATGCCCGCAAAATGTACCTTTCTTCTTTCAGGAAAAACTGCACGTGATCGTTACCAGCTACGAGAACGTTATTAAATGGGCAATCGGTTTTCCTGTCGCTCTTTAACATAAAGTAACGACGAAGCCTTTAACCCTTTGAGCACTACGGACGCATATGTGCGGTATGAGAAAAATTCTGGTTATACTTTATCGATGCAGGTATACGCGGTTAAAGTTTAAAAATTTTAATATAACCGCTGCAATATGATTATGCAAATAGTAATTCATAAAGTCTATACATTAATATTATGACTTTCCGATAAAAAGGTGGTTTCTGATCGTCAAAGAAGTGCTTATTGCTCAATATTCAGAAAAGTCTCGGTACGCAAAGGGTTAAAGCGGCTCCTTTATACTGGGGACATGTTTTTGCTATCAGCAGCGGTGATATTCCGCGGTTTCGAATGATTTTGCACATTTTTCCTACTTTTTTTTTCAAATGTGAGAGTATCGAAGTCTCTGGGACGGTTAAAAAATGCAATGCTGATACTGTTTTTCGAGAAGGTCGCGATGCAAATAAGTGCAAACTGGAAGGCAATAGACAATGTCGATCTTCAATGGTTACGTTCCGGTGCTTTCATTAATATTCATAACCGGCATCCATAATATTGCGACATTTACACGCTGCATTGTTCTTTCACGACTTTTCGATAAATGAAACACGCTGGAAGTATTCCAAGAGTGCTCGATTATTTTAATACGAAGTGGCAATTCTTGTTGTACGACGTTTGTTATTTCTGTGAATTATTCTTTCGGTGTGTTGAGAATGTCTCATTTAACGAAAGAATTATCAATTTTACCGGGTGATGGTTGCTTCGAATGTGATATAAACCCTGTGAAAATGCGGTTGAGTTTTTGTTGTTGTTGTGTTTTGATAATTTGGTCAATCATCGGCTTGATAATTTGGTAATTTTCTACGATTAACCAAAAGATTCTACTTCTTTTTGCAACTGCACACGAATTATACATTTATTTATAACTAAACCAATTAAATAGGTTAAAGAAACTATCGACCTAAGGAGTACCAAAAGGGTGAGACAGTTTTAACTCTCCAAGTTCCAAAACGGTTAACAATCTGCCCGATAAAGCGAGCCAATTTGAAAATTAAACAAATTGCTTAACCCGCCTAGCAATATTCACCGTTCTGTAAATGAAACAAATTGCCTGGCAACGCTCATCGTTCTGTAAATTAAACTACCCGTCCCATTATTCCCCAAATTAATCAAACTGCCCAATAACGCGTAATAATCTGCAAAAATAAACCGCACTATCAAACAAAATCCGTAGAAAAAATACAAAAATTAATTTCAGTTAACAAACAAATCAAAAATCAATTTCGATCGAGAATAAATCTGTACAGCTTTCCATTCGTTAACAGTACTAGACAAATTACTGTCCGCCGCAGATTTTAAAATAATAACATAATTTTTAATTCCACGCTTTCAAAAAATTCATTTAAAGGGCTGTTCCCTTTTCACATATGCAACATTTTCATAAAAGTCAAAGTTCCTTTCGTTTTCGCTTCTAAAATCGTTCCTCCATTGTTTACAGCAAACAGAGAAACAATAATTCCCCATTCAAATTCCACTGACCTCGAGCAATTGCAAATTGCATCCCAAGACGAACGGTGTCATCGAGAGTGTGCATGGCTTTCCTCGCAATGTGCAACTTCCAAGTATAGCGCAACTTGCATCGGAACTCCCCTCAAGATCGCAAAGGTGTTGGGGTTGTCGGCCTGGCCGACGACAAAGGGGAATCCGCAAGCGACATAGAGAATTTGAGATTGCTTCTTCCCTGGTGAGTGCAACCACGGTCGTTTGACTCTGCGCGAAGTTCCGAAATCACAAACTTCTGGTAATCGTTTTAAGGGCCTGAATCGCCAAGCACATCTTGATTCGGCCGGGACAGAACTATGCATCAGGAAGACAGATCGAAACTTGGTCCGAATTTGCAAGTTTCGAGATCATGCCCACGTTTGTCGAGCCATATGGCATTGAACAATTGTTTGGTTTGCATTCGTAATGAGATAATCCACAACACTGGAACTACTGGGGTTATGTGTATTATATTTAAATATATGAAATAGATACTTTGGAGAAGGAGAGATCAAGAGGTGAAACAGACGATCAATTGGGTCATTTAGGTTCTGGAAGATAAGGGTGGAATATTTTTTACATGGTTCGCCCATTAATTTGGGGAATTAAAGTAAAATGGGAACCGGCTATTTTGACCATCTTGAAGTTGAAGCATCGAGATGAACTTAAGAATCACTTGGCCATCACTTTAAACTGAATAATAATTACAAAAATTAACGTATATATAAAATTAAATGAATTATATTTGGCTTTATCATTTGGCATGACATGAGTGCTATAGCATTGTCCTACGCCATATTTATTTGACAATAGCCCCTGGGTGATTCTTATAGGGATCGTCGTCCAGAACACGAATCCACCGACGAAATGTCTCTATCACATCAGTTTCTGTACAAACGGTGTTTGTAAAACATAAAAAAGCTATTGGAAAACGGAAGAAAGTTTTAAATTTGTTGGGCAGTGTAATCGATCGAATTGATTATTAAAGTTAAATGAATTTTTTGAACAGCGGGGCCCAATTGAACGGATTCATCGGGCACTTTTTGCCACGTAGCTTTGATTGAAACATCTCGAAAGCTCGGAAAAGGCGATACTGGACGAAAGCACGAGTGTTTTAAAGCGTGCTAAACGTTAAACGATAAAGCACTCCCCGCGCCATTAAATTTCCCTAGCCAAGTAATTCTCCATTTTCCCAGGCGGACCTCTTGATTCCGTGGTGGCGAACTAAAGCGTCTATTTATTATGCGGCATGAAGGAAAAAAGGCGAGACGAAGAGAGGAGAGAAAGGCCGAGAGATACTCATACGCTGATATTTTTTTCAGGAACATTATTTAGTGGGAAGTACTTATTCACGGGTGCAGTAAACCAGCCATTATAACTCTCCGGAGGCAAATAACCGCAGAGCTTACCTCCCATATCTCCCAGTTTCATAAATCGAGGAACGAGATCTCTCCTCTCTGGACAAAGGAACGACGAATGTTACCAGGTAGAAGTAAAATGGCCACGGAGGGGACTTGATAATGAGCCTAAGAAGATACGAACCCATCGCGGAATAAATCCCTCGCCCGGAATGGATGATAAAGGGCGCAGAGAAATTCTGGCCAAAGAACGGCAAATCCGTCTTATCACTGCTTGCGCCCTGTACAGGATATTTCAAAAATTGTTCACACGGATTCCAGGGGTTGTTTTACATCTTAGGACCGGTGGAGTTTTGTAAGAAAACCGCGGAATTAACCTTTAGCCCTTGGAGCCATCTCGAACGTTACCTATCAACTCGGCGGTAGAGAAATTCTGGCCAAAGAACGACAAATCCGTCTTATCAATGGTTGCGCTATGTATAGAGTATTTAAAAAATAATGATACGGATTCCAGAGATTATCTACACCTCTGGACTGGTAAAGTTTTGTAAGAAAAACTCGCAAAATTAACCCTTTGCATTTGAAGCCATCCCAGACGTTATCTACAAGCAACTCGGTGCCAGATAAAGGGGGTAGAGAAATTCTGGCCCAAAAATGACAAATCTGTCTTATCACTGCTTGCGCTGTGTGCAGGGTGTTTCAAAAATAGTTAACACGGATTCCAGGGGTTGTTTTACATCTTAGGATCGGTGGAGTTTTGTAAGAAAACCGCGGAATTAACCTTTTGCCCTTGGAGCCATCTTGGGCGTTATCTACCAGCAACTCGGTGCCAGATAAAGAGGGTAGAGAAATTTTGGCCAAAGAACGACAAATCTGTCTTATCACTGCTTGCGCTCTGTACAGGGTGTTTCAAAAATAGTTGACGCGGCTTGCAGGGGTAATTCTACATCTTTCGCTCGGTGGAGTTTGGTAAGAAAAAATCTGCAAAATTAATCCTTTGCACTCGGAGTCACCCCGGATGATAACTTCCAACAATTTGGCGCCACTTTGACACGAAAAAGTGGACCTAGAAATCCTGTTACATTATATAGTGTAGCTTTGACACCAATTAATGAATTTTAATATTTCATTTAAATGAATTTATATGAATGTGTACATCCCGTAAGAGGGGTGAAACGAGTGCGAAGGATTAACCCCCGCAAAATTGGATCAGCTGGCACAGAACCTGTGACCGGCTTTTATAAGAGAAACTTGGTTGCGGACGATTCACCCTATGCTTTGGCTACTGTAAGAGAGACCTCGATGTGAATGCAGCCATAGTTCTCTCTATAAGAGAAATCGTTGAGCACCGGAAATTAAAGCTTTAATCGCAGATTCAGGCGTAGTTGTTAAAAAACTTTTAGACCGACTGCTTTCACAGTATTTTTCACCTAAGTCGAAGCAACCGGACATCTTACGATTAAAATATTAAAAAATGTGTAAACGAAAATTGTTTGACAGGAATAAGTATTTCAAATATTTAGTTACTCACAGTGCCCCAATATTTCCAACGTAACTGATGACTCCACCATTCAGAATCTGCAACAAAAAAGACATAATTGATTAGCTTTATGGATCAAGTATTGCGATTATTTTATGCAAATTATCTTTCGTTCATCGGAAGCTTTTTTCCGTTCGTAGGAAATTGAAACTGTAGAGAGGAAGAATTGAAAAAGAAATGGAATTCGGTTAGGATGCTGCGTCGTCGACGAAAAAGCACCCCTGACCTTCGAGTACTCCAGAGAGACGTCGTTCCCTCGCCCTTTCCCCATGCCCGTGATATCCCTTGCCTTTCCCTCTCGACAAGAAGTTTCATTCGTCTCCCGTACTCTCAGCCTTTTCCCTTCCAAAAAAGGGAAGACAAAGAAACGTATATCGGGTAGTGTAATAAGCTCGACGGAACCGTTGGAAATTCGTCCCTTCGAGGAGACCGTCTTCGGTTTGCTCTGCCTTATCGATCCTGGAGATCGTCGTACTTGTTACAAAGCTTTGCGAAAGAATAAAGTCAATACTGCCACGATGTAATCCCTTAAATGACTGCCATTCGTCAGAATAAAGCTTACTAATTGGCAAGCATCCCCCGCACTTATTCAGGCTCGGTTAATTAGCGAAAGCCAAACATCTTAAAGAAACGGCGCTTTTGCCTTATAAATCACCGAGATTTACGTTTCTTAAAACTGTTCTATCGCGGGAATTTACCGCGTGCAATTTGCCACGGTGAAAAAAAAACTTTGTTTTCGATTAAATCTCTGCGCAAAGGGCAAGCGACGGTGTTGAGAAAAATAAGGAAGCGCGGTCTGATAGCCGGATGTGCTTGATGCGTTTATCGGACTATTAAAACTTTCTGCAATTCGTTTAACGTAATATCACTGGAAAACGGATACGTCATTTAACGAGAAACGTATCGAGCTGTTTACTTTCAGATAATAGACTCGGAACGTTATATAAAACTACGGTTGAATAACAACTGCGGTAATTAATAACTACCGTTGACTTTTGCGGAATAATTGTCACCATTCACCAATTTGTTCCGTCCACGGATATATAAACCATTTGATCATACATCACTAATCTTAAATTATTGTTACTCTGTCACTAAACATTCGACTCAGAGACTATGAATTAAAGTTACATATGTTTTTATATTTTCTTGATTTACTTCAAACAAATTAACATAACTTAAGACAGATATTAACACTAGATCCACGACCGCCGTTAAATTGACGGCTTCCGACTTTTTTTAAAAATTTTCTGAAATTGATACAGAAGCAGTACGTTAAATATTTCACGTGTATCTTGTAATACACAAATTACTTAACTGGTCGTATTTTTACCGCTTGATTCATCCTTTTTCAAAGTAATTATTTAATATATTTAAATATATCAGATTTAGCGCCCGTAGAGCTAGTGTCAACACGTTCGGCACGGTGTGGTATAGCGCTGATGCCCCACTGGCTGTCTTACTTAAATATGGTGAGATATAAACATGATATCTCATAATTTAACTATCTAAAAATTGAAAAAACTGGATTTAAATGTTTGAAACTATGTAAAATATTTGTTATAAATTTTTTGCAGATGAAACACTACCAAAAAGTTCGCAGTCCTTAGTGAAGAAATACTCTGCTCTACACCCGTGCTTAACGTGTTAATATCTCTGAATTAGATAATAGAAAAATGGCAAAAATTATTATTTACAATAATGGCAAGTGTAATTCGTGAAACTGGTAACGGTCGTTGGTCTATTAGATGAATGTACAGTGATCTAGAGTGAAGTAAATTTGAATTGTTGTTTAAACGTCACAAATCATGGTTATTGTAACATAGAAAGAGGATGTAATCCTGAAATTGATGGGGGAAATTTCGTGGGCATATATCAAGTGCAAATATCGTTGAAAAAGAGATGTGGGAAAGACGGGCAGGGACCAGGACGAGACTCAACATAACGAGAATCAACGACTATCGACAGCTGTCGGGGATATCTAGATTCCAGAAGCCAGAACCCCATGAGATGGTCGATCGTATATTACGCCAGGAGACATCAAGAGGTTCATAAAGTGACCCATTTTTCCCCCGGAAAAATTGCATTTTTGTTTTCCACCCAGAAAACGTATGCCTCGCTACGCAGATAAGATAAGAGGACTGTCGTCACCAACTTATCAGCAAGGTGAGCCAACAACGTTTCCCAATTACGTCACGGAAATATTAAGATTTAATCGTACAAAAGAAAATCCTTTTGTGTAAATAAACAAGCATTCCTTGTAAACGTGTAGACGAGAGATTAATGAGCAAGCAAGGAATGAGAATCGTGCACTCTTTTTCGTACCTTTCCTTCGAGGTTGTCTGAACATTTTTTTCCCCACGCTCGGGACGAAAATAAATGACGCTTTTTGTCGGCGAACGACGAATATTCATACTTCACGGCGCTATGACAAATCCTGCGTCGGATGAAATACGTGCCCGCTGTTTGGATCATTTCGTTGATCACGAATAGGCCGGGCATTTTAGAATTCTACGAAATAAATCTTTCCCGCGACAAAGGGCCGTTTTCTTCGCACTGTCACGTCCCATTTCACTCGTCTTCCGCTTCGTCATTCGCGCGGAAGTATTTCCTCGGGTACCGTTCGATATTAATCCATTGTGCTCTTCTCGATTTGAAAAAAAATGTTTCAGCTTTTTGGAAGTAATTTTACAGCATTTTATACGTTTCAGTGGTCGATTTTATATTGTCAAATGGGAAATAATTTGGTGGAATGACATAAATAGCTGGCAAAATGAAATGTTGCAAAAGTAATTTACCCTTGCGGTTAACCCTTTGCCCTACAACAACGAGTGACACTCGTGATGCGATTAATAGAACAGGAAATTTTGCAGCTTCTCAAAAATTATGAAATTAGAAATATCAGCGGAACAAAACACGATAATATTATTTCTATGTTATTAATATTGCGTTAAATTCTAAAATATATCAGGAACCACTGACAAATTTTTATTTTAGCAATTTATTTTTCAATTATTGCGGAACAGTCTCAAAAGAAATCGTAGGGCAAGGGGTTAATGGTAATTAGAGGAATTAGCATTGGCCATTTTTGCATTGTTTTGGTCTCAAACGATTGCTCTATGGTATCTCATCCCCCCTAGGAACTTCCCATGAAGAACCTGCCATCGATACACTCCTGTCACTAATAATTAACTCCGATTTTAATTTAATCTTCTTTTTATACCAAAATGATCAAAATTAATGTGGTGCCACCCTCCACAATTAAATTTTAGCTTCCTTAAAATACTTTCATTAAATACAAAAAAAAAGCATTATCACACTCAGCACAACAGTTGAGCCGATCCAAAATAAAATTAACAAAAAGCCGATGCATTCGTTCGAAACACTTCAAATTATCGCCATCAACCAATTTCATTCTGCAAATTCATCCTTCCCCTTGCAGTCTGCTTATCGTTTGCCAGTAGCTAGGAAGTGGTTCGTTAATTTGTCCCGATAAAAATTAATCGCTCCTGTATCCTCGAAAGGATAATTATTATCCGGTTGTAGCGGTTGCTGCGGTAATACATAGATCGGGTTACAGAACACCATAGCGTTATCGTTTGCACGCAATCGCATAGAATTCCCTCGTCGTGTTTGACGTTTCCTATAACGTATGGCGATCGACTGGTTTTTTGTCAAATATGCTTTTTAATTAAAACGAGATTCGCCGGCGCAATAACGAATTCCGCCGTCGCAGAGAGCATAGCCAGGTAATGGCCACGAGAGCAAATGGGTCTATTGCAGGTGTAATTAACGTTACGTTACAATTAATATCGAGTCAACGAAGCGTCGCTATCGCGTTGTTCCCGCGGATTCCCGTTTAATCGAGGAACATGACTGAAATGCCGAAAGATGGCTAATTGCGAGATACCTGGGTAGACTGCTGCTATATGAATCGAGACGATGTTTTTTCGTGGTACTCGTATGTGGAAAATTAATGGAATATAAACAGTGAAAATTGAATTTTTTAATTGTACTTTGTGCATGGATTCACGGAGTAAATTGCAGGTGTAATTGGCTGTGTGCACAACGATGGAATGTTAGGGTGTTGCCAAATAAATTAATCTTTTTCCATGCTCATCGTCTGTGGAAAATTAATGGAATATGCACAGTGAAAATTAAACGGTTCAGTCTTTTGATAAATGTAGTAACTGCACCGATTCCTTGTTAACTTGTTCATTTTATTCTACGCGAGAATTCATGGAGTAAATAGTAAGTGTAATTGATTGTACGCAAAACGACGGAGTGTTAGAGTGGTGCCGTATAAATTAATCTTTTTTCTTGCTCATCGTACGTGAAAAATTAATGGAATATACATCATATTAATTGAACGACCCTTGTTTTTAATTATTTGGCCAAATATATTGTAACTTAGTCAAATAAATATAATATAAATATATTACAATTTAGCCAAATGCTCATCTTAATTACAATTTCTACTCTAGTAAATATCGAGCCTATATTCATGGGCAAAAGATTATTTAAATGCAGAACAATGTAATGTTAGACTATCACCGTGTAAATCGAGACGATATTTTTTCATGGCCATCGCACATGGAAAATTAATTGCATAAACGTGGTGTAAATTGAACGGTCCACTTTTCTGATAAATAAATACGATCAGCCAAATGATCACTTCGATTTGCTGTACAATAATATTGAATATTATATACTGTTTTGTAGGTGCGCTCATGGGCAAGTTATAAATTATAATTATAATGGACCGTAACCAGAAAGTTATAATATTACATGATAAATGGAATTGTTTTCGATTAATCCGAACGAGTGAATCTGTCAGGTGTGTCGGACCTTAAATCCCGTCGAATTGAAATCGTACCTTGCAAAGCGAAATTTTGACGCGTTTTTTCGACCGTGTTAAACCGAAATGCGTGAAAATCGTAGGTTGGATGTACTTTTGTGCCTATTGTCAACGCGTTTTTCTACACCTATGGTTACAACCAGGATTTACTATGATAAGCTCCAGCGAATGCGTGTTCCACTTTCGACGTTCTACCGTAAAAAAATTCTACTAGTTTTTATTGCGCCAGTGATGGAAAATTTTTCTCTCTTCGTAACTTTGCCATTCGACAACAATTGTAATTCTCGGGAGAGTAAGATAAAAATGTGATTAGAGTTGCAACATCGTTGAAACCTAACACGGATCTAATCCAAAGGGAATTGTACTCTAGGGATTATACTATGAAGATAAATATTTTTTCATTTTAGTTACTCAACATTTTTTAAAGCCGAATGGAAATTTAGTCGTTTAATAGAAGCGTTTGGATTAATTTTCAAATTCAATTTTATCGTGAGTGGAAAATAGTTGACAGGTGGGCCTAAGTTCAAAACTTCCCCCCATCACTTGTGCCAAATTCTTCCTAAATAATTAATTAATGTATCAGAAGAGCAGAATTTCTTTCTAAAATATTATTTAATAAATCACAGCCTCGGAGTTCCGGAATCCAATCACGATTTTCATTCAATGAAAATTGAATGAAAGATCGCCTACATTCACGACAGTCTTCTTTATTTTTAAAAGATCAGAGTTGAACTTTGAAATGTCACCCCATATTTTCATTGCATATGCGTCAATTTTGCTGGCCGTTCATTCTACGTTCTTCGCGCTTCATGTATCTTCTATTAAATTTTTCTTTGAAGTTAACATAAACTTATATTTTTATATATTCTTCGTAGAAACATGAATACAGCTGCAGAGCACGACATGGTGAATTTTTCCATGTCTACGCGAATTTCATACTTTGTCACGGAACTGTCTCCCTTCTTTGTACATCCTCTATTACATTTCACCGGGAAGTTTCTTTATACCATTCGCAGCCCTCTCTCTTCTCGCTTTGACTCGCATCTATGAGCACTTTTTTCCTCGCATTTCAGGCTGGCATTTTCTTACTCCTGCATATTCCGGTAACATTTTGCCACGGAAGTTTCCTGCGTTTTCATGGGTGGCCCCTCGCGGACTTTATAAATTACATGTAAATGGACCAGGTAAGCGTGCTTGTCAAAGAGATTCGTGCGAGTGTTCTGTATGGATGATTATTAAGGAGGCTATTAAATTCGCATGTGACATTATAGTTTGCAAATGAAGAGGGAGAAAGGAAACAACGAGAGGAATGGCAGAGATACAAGAAAGAAACAGAGTGACTGATAAGTGTTGTGAGAGAGAAAAATGAGGGCGAAAGTGAGGAAGATGATGGATGAGAGAAGCAGAAGAAACAAATAGGTGGGCAGAGAGGCTGAGAGAGGGAAATAGTCGAACAGATTGAGGGCGTTAGACTGAGAGTTAGTGAAACGAGAGAGAGCAAAAATGAGATACTGCGAAGGTGAAATTGATAAAGATGTGAGATAGGAGAAAGAGGGGGCTGAGAGGCTGAGAGAGGCAAATAATCGAACAGACTGAGAGTTGGTGAAACGAGAGAGAGTAAAAATGAGATACTGGGAGGGTGAAAGCGAGAAAGATGTGAGATAGGAGAAAGAGGAAGGCTGAGAAGCTGAGAGCGCAAAGAGTGGAACAGACTGAGAGCGAAAGACTGAGAGTTGGTGATTCAAAAGAGAGCAAAAATGAGATACTGAGAGGGCGAAAGTGAGAAAGATGTGAGATGAGAGAAAGAGGAAGGCAGATGCTGAGAGCGCAAAGAGTGGAACATGCTGAGAGCGATAGGCCGAGAATTGTCGAAACAAGAGATAGAGAGAGGGTGAAAGTGAGAAAGACACGGAATTGGGGAAGAGGAAAAGGGAGAAGAGAGAAAGAGAGAATGAATATGAGACAGAGAGAGCGTGCAAGTGAGAAAGACAAAACAGGGTTGAAGAGAGAAAGGGCAAAGGAGAGAGAAAGAAGAAAAGTGAAGCTGAGAGAGGGAACCAAAGTGAGAGAGGAGAGTGAAGGTACTCTTGGTGAACTGTCGAGGAGCGTAAATCAATACCAACTTGTTCGTGTCAGAGTACCGTGTGTTCTCGACTTGACGAAGCCTCGTGTTTCGCATCCGTGGCAGAAGTTTTAATATATTCTAATCTTATGACCCCGACAATCAAAGTACATCTTGTGCTCCTGAATATCAATGCAATCATCAAGTTACATCAAAATATCCTACGCCTTCCACCTATAAGAACCAAGCCACCGAAGAATACAAATTATCTCCAGCCACCCCTCAAACAAGTATCCAAAAACATCAACAATTTTACATAATCCAACGAACAAACTACAACTTTCCTCCAGAAAATCCCGCTGATCGATGATTCCATAACTAAAACGTAAAATAAAAAAAAAAGGAAGAGAAACTTCCAACAATATCGTTAATTGAATACTTCATCGGCGTCCCTGCCATTTTGTACGCTTCGCCCCGATAAAAATCTCCGCCCGTGAAAACGAAATACCGCGTATACGCGTGAATAATTGAGTAGACCTTTCGAGAGTGCTTAATTGCGTACAATTATCCGTTACGTCGAAATTCCCCTAAAGCCGGCCATGTAGAATCGGCGAATCGATCGAAACGGGGCTAACCAAGGGACTATGAAAAGGTTTTATTTGCACGGTCCTCTTCTTTTACCCGGATGGACTTCGCAGGGCGAATTCATTGGGCGGCCGTTCTTTTATGATGCATGAGATTTCCCCGATCCTCGGATAATGGAATGGGAAATAAAGTGCGAACAATTCCGTCACTCCCAGTTCACTTCGAGTTGGAGCATCCGCGGGGAGAAAATGTGTGCGACGCGCTCCCACACGATGGAACACATTGTTTGTGTGGCAAATGCAGATTTCAGAAGCAGTCAAATGTAAATTTGTCCCTGAAGCTGGAGGACGGTCGATTTAAAATTAGACGAGATACTCCCTGACATTAAAGGGGCAATATTCTCATGTTATTGGCGAATTTTAATCTTATTCCTATGAGATTCTACTTCCGAGTACTTAACACTTTATCTACCGCTCATTCATCTGAACATTGTGCACGAGTGTATGTACCTACTTGCAAAGCTCTGTAATATTAAAATTAAAATGTGAAGAAATGCTCATTCTGTCGTTTTAATTTCAGTCGTTCCAGCGTAACTTTATTTCATTATCATCTGGAATAACAGATTAATAGACTGTCGGCCAATGAGTATTGATAAACAGAACGACTATTAACCCCTTGCCGTTCGACTTCTTTTGTGACGGCCTCCGCAATGATTCAGAATTAAATTGCTAAAATAAAAATTGGCCAGTCATTCTTCATATATCATGTAATTTAACGTAATAGTCATATTATAGAAATAATTTTATCGTGCCGTGCCTCAGTGATATTTTCAATTTTATGGGACTTTAGGAAATTGGAAAATTTTCTATCCGTGTTGTAGGCTAAGGGGTTAACAGGCTTCCGGTAAATGAAGTGTTAATGGCTATTGGTTAGGGGATTTATTTTCTAGCTTCTTTCACCGTCGAGTGTAAGTGATTTACTTATATTATATTTAATATTGTTACGAATTATTATGAGTAACGAAATTGTCCCCCTCTATGTACTATCGATTGCTAGAGCGATAGCAACGAGATGTCAATGTTTATAATAACATGTGAGAGATAAATGTGTGTTTATAATAACTGTGAGATTGGCCGGGCTTGTTCAAATAGAATCGTAATTTTTATAATCTATTAGTTGTTTTATTATTTTGCGCCGCAACACTAGTGTCAGAAGTAGGATTCCGAAATCGAATGGAATAACGAATTTATTCTGATTAGTGGGTTTTTGCAAATTAAGATGGGCAAGAGTGTTTTTCACGACGATATTAAAAAATTAGTAGCGGTAATGAGAAGACGGTAAAGTTAGCGTTTCAGATAAAGAGGAGCAAGGAACTTGCAAAGGATTTTTTCAAAACAAAATGTGCCGCAAGAAATTAATTATTACTTCATACAATATGATGCAAATTTTAACCCTTTGCACTCGAACTTTCTCAAGCTGCAAATGCAATGTCATACTTTGTCAGTGCATAGAAAGAGTACTTCGAGTGCAAAGGGTTAATAGAAGTTCAAAGTTAAAGACGAAATGTTAAGAATTCGATGTCTTGCCATCACACTTCCCTGGACATTTTTAATTTGCTCTTCCAGCACATTTCGCAGTTGTTAAGCTTAAAATCGTTAACTTCCCCAATGCACTTTCGCCGCGAAGTAAATGTAGAAAGATACAGATCGGTAATACCGTAGAAAACCCACAACTTTGATACCATCTAACAAACACTGTAAATTATTAATACCGCAGATATCGCTTATAGCAGACCCGCAGCATTTAATCATGTCTTCAAACAAACACTGCCTCAGCCCTCACCAAATGCCAGTTAAAAAAGAAACGATCTACGTCTTCATAAATATTCTCCATTTACACGTATCCATCACGCCCCATCGCTCATATGACATAACCGTACATGGTAAACCATTATTGTTTCTACAAAAAAAAACACAACCCATTCCGGCAATGTTAACTGTCTCTATGCAAAAATGTAACACGAGCCGTGGAATTTTCGCCGTCATACGGTTTCTAGGTGCGGTTGCAATCTGTATCAGCATGCCTGTCAATTTTATATTTCAACCGGATTTTTGCACATCAGGAACGACCCATTAAACTCCCGCTGTGATTTCGTTTTATATTGCACGTTGCTGACAACGCTTCGTCAGCAATTTCGAAGGGTCGATGAACCGACGACTTCGAAAGGGGTACTGCTTCCACGATACGATATACTGACCCATTAAAATATAATCTTAACAGCGGATGAACGATCGGTGGAAGTAAATAGGAATTATGACACTCAATGTAAACCTAATTCTGTTTTTACACGGTAGATACGTTCGAGACAAAACCGGGTAAAAAAGACATGAAGTACAAAAAAGGAGATTAGTTCCATATCCTTCAACCCTGTAAAAAATAATCAAAGTAAATTTATTAAAAAATTTATTTTAGCAATATTTTAGATTTTTTAATCGTGCTAAATCGAATGCAATTGTGTAAAAACTGAATCAATTATTTTTCTAGACCGTGTTAAATCAAAACCGTGTAAAAACAGAATTGGGTGTGTTGTCTCAAAGCATCCCTTCAACTGTGCTCGATGACTGACAAGAATTATTACATCTCGCGGAAAAGTTAAATCCACGGAGTCTAATTTACAGCAAGCTGATTCTATTTTAATTTAAATTTCACAGAGAGCCGAGCACAAAAAGCGCGTGAAACGAGCGCAAAATTTGTATCCATTAACATTCAGAGTACCAAATTCATGACCGAGTGTTTCACCTATGAATGAAATATTCCAATAATGCGACATACGTCGTTCCGAATGGGAAATCAATTAGCTCATAATGCAACGGCCCGGTATCTCGCGGCACTTAAAATAAATTTGGTTATTGCCATCGAACGAAATCTAAAGACCACTACCCGATAATAATAGGATCGTGAAACACGATTGGAAATCGCATCGTAAACTGGATCGCACGGATGCCGTGGCCGAGCGTGGAAATTAATATACATCCTTTCTCCGCCAAGTTAGGCGGACGTTTGGCATAATGCATCAGAAATCGCATTATCCTCCATTAGGCGCGAGACAAAAAGTCTGGGTCATAAATCAGCTTTCAATATGCACTTTCAGCGTGCTCCGTAAATCAATTAAGATAAGCAAGTGAAAGACGAAGGCGAAGAAGTAACGCAAGGCGAAGGATAGAGATACGTATCACGAGAGAAGGACAGAGATGGCGTAGTACGTTGCATGAAAAGGTACAAAGGGAATTCGGATAGGAAGTTGCCTGTTACATCAGCCTCAGATGCGTGAAAAAGCAAATTGGAGGATCAGCCGAGCGAGCATAATACGCATAACGTGTATAATGCATGCGTATCGGTAATAAGGAGCTCCGGCAATTAGAGCTGAATAATTAAAGGGTCGTTAGTCCCGTCAGACGCTGAAATAACTCGCTTAGCCGAGAAACGGAAATGAAGTCCAGAATTCTCAAAGCCGGCCGACGTGGCTGAATTACAGAAACGTATCGATCGTACAGGTACGTCTTAGTTCTTCCTCGCATCTCTACGCGGAATGCAATAATCGTACGTTAAGCGTGACACAACTACCGTATAATTAATGCCGCATGCCAAGGCCCGACTGTCGCGTTCTCTGTGCATTTATAATGCCGACGAAACACGTAATTACTGTGAGTTTGTTTTCTCCATGACAGTGCGCGCTAATAAAGACGTAACAGGAATGACTTTTTTCCATAGGCCTTGCGAGTGTCGTGCATTCGCAACACTTAAATTTTATCTAAAATGAAGTGTGTGCTGGTGTTTTTTTTTAATAGGTTTAATTATTTTTTTGTAATATTTCATCGGGTAGTAAAGGTGATTTTGTAAAATGCTGTTGGTTATTCGTTATTATTATGTGATAGAAATAGTTATTGGGGTTGAAGGATATTTAGGGAATAGAAATGAATTGCTGAATGTAGAAATTGATGTTGAGTTCATAGAAAATTAATTGGAATGGAAAACCATGTCGAGTACAGCTTTATATGGGGGACCATGGTGGAAAAGGAGGGAAAGGCATGGACATGCAATCAATGGGATCGAGTTCAAATCCTCTTCCGTCGACCCAATGACATTTTTTCTATGTGATCTGTATATTATATCCTCGGTGGTTCAAAATTAACATAAACCAAAGAATTTTAACGAAAATAAATCTCTTTGAATTAAATATATTCATTTAAATAATTCTTCGAATGAAATTGTTTAAAGTAAGTTGCCCTGTTTTTCGCAACCGCCCTATGCGAAAATAGTTGGTTTGAAATACTCAAAATGGCCCACCCTTTACGTGGATGCGTACACGTACGTGCAATGTATGTACACGAAACTTCTAATTCTTTAAGCGAACCCACGGTACTGCTTAAACAATTAGTATAACGATCCTTGCAGCGTCATGCATTTTTCATATGCCCAGCGAGTGGTAACGAGTCAGCTTTTTATCTGTAAAACGAAGCTCGCAAGCATGTACAATGGTAAGAGAATTTGGAGAAATACAAATATCCGTCGCGCTTTTTTTTTGTATTACGCAAATCACGACAGGGATTTGTGTCTGATAAATATTCAAATTCGCGCGGCTTTCCTCCGCCATATTGAGATAAAAATGGTTGCTCATGGGCAACGGGAAGCAGCTAATCGAATCTGTGAATTTAACACTTTGGTTTCGTTTATTTAGTCGTTTATTTGTAGACTGATAGAAAATATAAATTTAAAATTAAAAGAATAGATCATTAACACGGTGAATTCAGTGAAAATTACTTTTAAATGATAATAGCCAAAGGTTTTCCAGCATATTTAACACTTCAATATCGGAGTTAACGAATTAAAGTACTTCTGAACATATAACTGTTTTTAAGTTTAACATTCTTGCTCCATAAAATCATTCTTTGAATAAAAAAACAGTGTTCCTTGAAAGGAATTGATGAAACCCTAATTAACACGTTAACAAGAAATCTTTCAATCTTAATATCTCACGGACAGTAAATTTCAATGACAAAACAACCACAGCTGGAATTCATCCACGATAAAATTCTAATTACCATTTCAATAAATATAATTTTCTCCCTGTAATTATTCAATTACATTTAAATATCCTCTCAGCGACAATACAACTTAAATGACCATAAACTCGTGTACCGTTACACCCATTTTCCATTTCAAATAAGACACACCTCTCCACCGCACAAGACCGTCTGCCTTTCTAAATAAACCTTCCATTTAAAACCGCCTTTCTCTTAATTCCTCTAAGCTCACACCCATTTCCACGGTCCAGCATTCCCCTCTTTTTCCTCTTAAAGCCAAGAAAGAAATTGCAGTACAAACATCGAATGGAAGACCGAAGTCAAAGTACCTACGAATGGACCATGTGCACATTGTTACATCACTCGGAAAATCCGCGCGAATCAGACAATCCGAGCGTCCTTTCTATAATAGGCGTTTGCAGAACGCTCTTGAATCTACTGCTTCCGTTCTCCAGGGAACCAAAGGACTCCGGATCTCAGAAATGTCCCGCGGGATTCATTCGACACCGTGAGGCTGTCGGACCATGGTCCTTGGATGCGTGAAATAGCATGGAATGGCCATTTTCGTGTTTATCGAAGATATTAGACGAAGACTGCTTGAATATTCGTGATGAAGTTTGCGAAAGTGGAGGTGGAGGGAAGGCGGGAGATTTGAATGCGGATTAAAATTGAGAGGAAGATGGAGGATCGATACTTATGTATGAAGCTTCATTAATTGGAGTTGTGGGAAAATCTTGAATTAATGTATTAAGGACGGCGAGCAGAAATGGAGATGGAAGAATGACGTGTTTAATTAGAAAATTCATCTTGCTCTAATTGGAAGATTGGAAGAGAAGTGTGTGGGGTTTGAATGATTAAAGAAAAAAAAAAATTCTATGTATTTTTAAAGCTTTTCTATGATGACGAATGTAGACTATCGTTATTATCTAAATGGAAATTAAAAAACAATCAAACTAATCAGAACACCATGATTTTTTAATACTCTTCGCTCATTTTCCGGCCAAGTCGATTAAATATTCTGATCCTATATTAACACTGTGCCTTCCGCGTGATAAATTAGGATTCTTTCGTTTGGCGACGGTAGAATTCGTGTAGATGTCTTCGCTTGTCGCCGGCGCTTTTCGAATTTGTCGAGAAATCATAAAACGTCACGTTTTACTAATCACAAGTTATAATTTCGTCCCGCAATTTTCACGAAACTTCGAGGATATGTAGCGTATTGCAGTCTGTATATAATACAAGCGATACTTTGCAACAATTTGTGATTGTGAGATAGCCGCGTCGCCTTTGCGATATAATAGGCAACCGTCTTCAAATTATAGCGTGGCACCAACGTAGCGTCACCGGAGGTCATAGCGTTAAAAATACTACATATAGTGAGGGACCAGAAACAAGGCACTTGGGACGGAAGGGGAGATTGCTCTCGCCCCGCCTATCCCCGCCATGTCGGTCCTGGAAACCTGAGATCGACGAATGACAACCGAAAAAAAAACACTCCATTCGTTATTCACATGCGACGCAACGAATGTGCGGGTCTCTCGGCCAATAGAGCGTCAAAATCGAAAATGCGTGAGGGAGAGGGATGTCCCTATCCGTCGGGCGAATCAGAAAAAATTGCCCCTCAAGTGCCTTGTTTCTGGTCCCTCACTATACAAATATAACATTCTTCCGAAAGATTCATTCTAACTAAAATGTAACTTATCTCTCTGTAACTTAACTTAACTCAAACTTCCCATAAATAATTCCTCCAAAGCCAAAGCTATCAACTATTCGCAAGACTTGTAAACCTACTTAAAAATTCCACCAAGTTTCGCGGGCCCACGTCGAAATTTTCCCAGCAATCACAGCACGGAATATAAAAGCAACGTGAACGACGAGAATACGTGAGAGACCGTCGAGAATATTCGCGCAGTCATCGTTATTGTCGTCGGTATTTCTCTTCATCGAAACGAGATCTCAAACTCCCCATAGAGAGAGTGAGCGAACGAGGAAGAAAAAGAGTGGGAAAGATAGCTAGGCAACTGGATAGATGGCGATGGTGCAAGAGAGAAAGAGATCCTCGCATAAACGTGTTTGGAATTTTCGTTTGGAAAAAGTCGCATAAGTTGGCGAATGGCACTCCCCGATCCTCCAGACGTCCGGGATTAAATTTCGTCGAGATACTTTCCGTAATGCGCCGGGAAATGTGCAACAACTGCATTATGCGTGTAATTGGATGCTTTTGACACTGCACGCCGTTTGCTGTTGAAAAATTAATGGCGTTCCACTTGTCGGCAATGGCAATGGAGATAACGAATAGTAACGCATGTTTGTCACAGCGCTCGCGTATAGTTACAACGCGGGAACGTTTGCATTAATTAAAACTTCCCTGGGATTTTGAGTTCGGCGCATTACGCGAATCGGTGTGCAAAAGAGACGGTAGTGATGCGAGGAAATATCAAAAACGAGCGCGGCGTATCCAAAAGAGGATTAAACTTTTGAAATTTATTTTAACACTGAACGGTTGAGCAACGTAGATGTACGTTTTTACTTGAATTTTTATTACACTGCGTGATGTCTTTTGTTTTTACGGACAGTGAATATTTTTCTTGTCATCATTAGTAGGAGTACTCTATCTGATGAATCTACTTTGCAGTTTTGCTTTTTAAGCATTTTTTTTAGTAATTTCGTAACCGCAAAAATTGCAAGCACGAAAGAGTTTTCTGTGGAAGATGAGTTCCACTTCAGAAGGATTAATGTTTTACAAAATCTCGTGCTCGTAAGAGATACTAGACATGTAAATAATTACTTTGTAAAATTTTATCAAAAACAGTGTTGATTTAATAAAACAGCGACAATTTAATTCCCTTAAAAAGTGCCCGGAAACCGAGGAAGACAAAGAAATAAAAAACCATCCGTTAAGTATTAAATAATGTATTGGTAGCGATACAAATAAGTTTAGGGTTTGTTTTATTTTTTAAGTAAATGCGGATTGATTTTCTGATGAGAATTTTGCACAAATAAAATGTAGATGAAAGATAAAAAAATGTGAATATACTTCATTCCTACCTATGCAAATGCAGGATCGATATTTCACTCGCAAAAATAAACGTAAAAATTCGTCTATACGGGCTGCAATAATAAAATACTGGGGTTCTGGGATTCGCAGTAACGCAGAGAATCGAAACGAATTGCCGGACAAGAAAACGCTTTTTCCGTGTGCTTGGCAAAAGAAACGCGGAAAATATGCGAAGGATGTGAAAACTTTCCGACGAAAAAGGGGAGGAAGAGGAAGGGGCAAAAAAGAGCAAGGTTTTTGATCTTTTTTTTTGCAAGTACCGAGAGGAAACCGACGTTCCCCAGACAAAGTGGTAACGCTGCTTCGTCCGCCGGTTGGAAAATATCATCGGCGAACAAATCGAGAATGAAATAGCAAGGGAAACACGGGATACTTAATTTTCGGATGATTTTCAAAGTATCTCATTACATAATATATTCATCCCTCGATATTTCACATTAATCCTGACCATTGCGAATGAAGAAATACTGGGGATACAAAAAAAATATTTAATTATCCGTAAAATGACTTTATGAATATTTCAATGCTTTTTATGGGGTTTAAGAGGATTAAATGCGCTGGCGAGCGGATGAACGTGCAATATTTCAAATGCGTACCGATAGAAGCGGAAAATTTCGTTCTTGAGTTAATGATTCTGCGCTCTAACCCGATGGAACAGGCTGTAACGTTAACAATATCTGGTCCCCGTTGCAGATAATTCCGTCGTTATCGACATCGGCCATTGTATGCACTCACATCGTGGATCGCTTTATTTCCAGAAATTCGAATATTAATGTGGACAAACGGCTACCAGATTCGTGCAGAGCGTAAATTCAACCTCCGTTCTAATTCCAAAGCTTAATCCAATCTGCATGCAATTGTCAACGAGGGCGCAGTACTGTGGGGCCGCTTGATTTTAATTAAATCCAATGCAGATTAAATCTACGCTGTAAACGTGCCGCGGTCGGGACAGATTAGAAACTCGCCTTGTTCGCATAAATTAATAACGATCGCTTGACGTCCGTTCGACCGAGCCGACGCGAATGATTAGCTTCCCAAACGATCCGAGTCAGTTTCGAAATTAGCGGCTGCTTCTCTTTCGCTATTTCAATTTAGAAACGTTCCGAACTAATTAGAACCTTTTGCGGAAAGTGTCCCTCGAGTGTCTGCGTTACGTTGCGCTAGGTGCTTTCTCGTATAGGGATCCTGATGAAGTGGATGTTCAAGTTATTTCATGATTGCGATATGTTTCGAGAAAATTTCTAATAATTATGCAGTTGTGAACAAAACTTTCCTAACGATTTAGTCGATGGTCCTTTGTTATCAATAATAGTTTCGCATCTTACAGTTGCATAAAAAGTACTGTCAAATTTGGTGGGGGCAGTATAATGGTTGGGGCTTGTTGAAGTGGACGTTGAAATTATTTCATGATTGCGATATGTTTCGAGAAAATTTCTAATAATTATACAGTTGTGAACAAAAGTTTCCTAACGATTTAGTCCATGGTCGTTTATTATCAGTAACAGTTTAGCATCTTGCGGTAGCATAACAGAAAAAGTACTGTGAAATTTGGTGAGGGTAGTATAATAGTTTGAGATTGTTTTTCGCAGCTTGATGTTAGTCCTCTACACCGTATTAATGCCAAGATGGATCAAATACAACACCGTGAAATATTGTAGGACACAATATTGCCGTAAGCTGTTTACAACATGCCACATTTTTGGTCGTTTCAACACGGCAACGAACACAAACACACAGTGAAACCACTTAAAACGTGGCTTCAGCATAAAACAGTTGGTGTTGTGCATTGGCTTGCACGATCTCAACTTAACCCCATATCTTAACCCCATAGAACATCTAAGGAGCAAGGTAGAACAATTGATGAAGGGCAGAAGGTTTTCAAATTCTGATAATTAATGTGCAAAAGTATGCCAGATTTGTAATTCTTTATCATAATCGCACCTGCAAATACTAATTGAAAGTATGCCAAGAAGATGTCAAACTATTATTGATAATAAAGGAAAATCAACTAAATATTAACACGTTGAATGCTATGGGGGTCACTGGTGACCGGCGCTATTGAATTCAATGAAATTTCATATGACTTTTAACTTGTAATATTTACGAATTTGTTAATTTAGTCAATATTTACGCGTTGGTCTCGAAAAGGTAAAGTCTTGCTGTCTGTGTCTCTTTTTGTCTTTAACGTTTCTGCTCTGTGAAGATGTGATTTTAATAGAAAAAGTTTCAGCTCAGTAGAAATGAAGGAACTAGCGAAATACCGGTGGCATCAAAATGTAAAATTCAAATATAAGAAAATAAGCATATTTTGTATAAAGATGTTTTCGGTGAATTTTTATAGATCATTAAATTTTCGATCGATGCGCGTAACTAGATTTTTTTATAATTACAAATACAATACGTGAAATAGGTTGAAATACGAAAATTGATATCGTTCGGAAACTTTTGTCCGCAACTGTATATATTATGATATTATAATAATACAAGAGTAGAATGAAATGGTTTCTGCGAACATTATCCGTTTTTCTACTGATTCATTTTAGTTCGTGTAACACTTCTGCAAGGTAGTTGGATAAGTGACAAGTGCGCGGATTGTAAAAAGTTGATGGAATTAACAAGGCGAGACAAGTAGAATGTAGCTTTAAGAAATTAACGTTGAACACAGTAATTCTTCTTTTTACATTGTCAGATTTACTTTTTACAGGAACTTTCCTGAGAAGCTACAGGTTTTACGGACTTCAAGCTACATCAGCAGCGGCAAAGGACAATGTTATCAAATAGAAACTACAAAAATTATATTTACAACCTTGCGAAACAATAGCTTCTCTACAAATACGAAAATATAGTCAGAGTATCCTAAGTAATCGATGAAAAAATATAAATCTACAAAGTCTACCCTACAAATTTCACGCAAAAGGAATTTCCCAAAGGTAAGAAGGCGGCACTATGTAAATTCAAGCTCGCTATTTAAATAACCACGACTCCATCAGCAAACCCACCGTAACATCTTCAATTATTCCAAGGACAAATTTAAATTTGCAATTGATTCCAAGGTGTTTTACGATTCTCCCTAACCGCGTTAACCTAAAGGACCTTAAACAACAATTAATTCATAAGTCGCCCGATAGTTTCAACTCGAAGAGTCCCCCTTAAGGTTTCACGCGGCAATCGCGACCCATGGATTAAGCGATTTCCAGCAGCCAAATGATTCAAGTTCCAGCAAGATATTTCGACCGTGTGGCATCCGGCTCCCAACAGTAACGGAACTTCGAACAATCCGAGTATTTCCAAGAGTCACTCGAAACTGGACACGTTCCAATGGACTGACTGCACCGGCAAACTTGCGTATCGCCTCCGACCGATACGTGACTCTACTTCGTGAATGAAATCGCCGGCAATAGATTAAACGAACGAGGAGGGCCACGAATTAGGAACGTTAATTGACAACCGAACTCAATCATTTATACGCGCACGTACATGGCTCTACGACTGATCGATCGATGGCAAACTTTATTTGGAAAAGGTCTCCGCTGTCGTCGGTGCTGAGAGAAGTAAATTATGGAGAAGTAATTGGAACGTACGAGTTTGAAGATGTTTTAATGAGAAGGTCGAACATACGGGCGAAGATATGGGGATAGGTGTTGTCTTTATGGGAGATTTTGTAACGATGCGGAATATAATTGATGGTGTATTGGTGTGATGAATGTGTTGAATTTTGGGTATGTTTTTTTACATATACGTTTAGCTCGTTGGTTGAATTGAAGTGGGACTCTTTTTATTAAAATTTTTAAATTGGATTGAAAAGTTCAGGTTTGCAATTGGAGGTAAAAATAATTGTGTTATGTGGCGGAATATTTTGTTATTTCTCATCAGATGAGAGTGTAACATAATTACTTTTACCGTCAATTGAAGTTGTTACTCTAATTTAAAAATTTTAATAATAAAAATCTCGCATCAGCTGAATTATTTTAAATAAAATGAAAAAGTCATTTGGAATGATAATTCTGGACGAAGAATACCTCAGATAAAAGTGTTACAATGAAAACATTCCTTATCGTTACTGGCGAGGTATTTTTCTAATTATTGGAAAAACATATCCTAGAAATTTAAATTGATAAAATTTCGAGGAATTCATTAATAACCTTAGAACCTTCACAGGCACTTGTAAAAATTATGGAAATGTCCACGTACAATTGGCGCTCACTTTCCTCCCAACAATTCTCAATTCCGTTCCCACTTGGAATGTTGAAAATTACAATTAAAAAGGCACGACTCCAATGTACAAAACGAAGCCAAGTCACGTGCGCGAAAAAGAGAATAACCAAGTGATATTATCGCAAGGCACAACCCCAGCATGTCTACCAACCAAATTTAAGTTCCAAACGAGCCCATATCGTCAAACGAATGATAATTAAACACTTCGAAATGATATCCCGTCCCTTGGGGTGTACTCGCAACTTTGCCAGATTAAAATTTCCGCGCAGGAAATTACCCTAATTCCGCTTCGAACAACATAATCAAGGAGATGTTCATCTGGATGTACGAAGCGGCGAGTTCTTCCGCAACAACCGCCAATTTCCCGTATAGTTCGATCGGCAAGAATGAGAAGTTCGCTTCGGAAGATTGCAGAGCGGCGAGCAGAAGAAAAAAGCTCGCCAATTTTCGCTCGTCCGTGACTAAGGTGTCTCTAGTCTCTGCTTAGTTTCTACGTAGCCTTATCGTCCCGGCGAAGCCGGCTTCTAATTGCTAGGACTATAAGGAGCTAATAGTATTAGCACGATAGAGTCTCCCGGCTCTGGGAAACAATTAACCTGAAAGGAACGTTGAGTCTTTCAGCGAGATGAGTAGATTACCTTGTTAGTCCGGCAGCTATGTTATACCCTAACGCTGCCTACTTGAAATTTTCGAAGACGGAGTACGGAGAATACCTTACGGCTTCTGTGCATTGTTGCGAAGAAGATGCTACGGAGTTTCGGAAGAATAGAGGCGGAAGGTAGAGGTTGATTGGTACTTCTGTATTTTTCGAATTCAACTATTAACCCTTTGCCCTACGAGTGACACTCGTGATGCGGTTGCAGGAACAGGAAATTTTGAAGCTTCTCGAAAATGATAAAATTGAGAGTTTTGGGTGAAACACGACACGATAATAATATTTCTATGTTATTAACTATTTAGCCTACAATAACGTGTGAGACTCGTGGTGCGGAAAATGGAATAGAAAATTTTCAAATTTCGTAAAGCCTATAAATTTGAAAATATCAGTGAGACGAGACACGGTAAAGTTATTTCTGTAATGTTAATCTCATGTTAAAATATATGATATATCAAGAATCACTGACTATATTTTTATTTTAGCAATTTAATTTTCAATTCTTTAGGAGGCAGTTGCAAAAGAAGTCGTAGGCCAACGGGTTGATATTGCTTTAAATTCTAACTGTAAGATATATCAGGAATCACTGAGCTATTTTTATTTTTGCAATTTAATTCTGAATCCTTGCGGAGGCAGTCACAAAAATGTCGTAGGCCAACGAGTTAATATTGCTGTAAATTCTAACTGTAAGATATATCAGGAATCACTGAGCTATTTTTATTTTAACAATTTAATTTTCAATTCTTGAGGAGGCAGTCACAAAAGAAGCCTCAGGCCAACGGGTTAATATTGCTTTAAATTCTAAGACGTAGCAGGAATCAGTGACATATTTTTATTTCAGCAATTTAATTTTCAATTATTGAGGAGGCAGACACAAAATAAATCGTAGGAGGGGTTACACTTTGGATATTTAGCATGAAACTTGTAATATTAAATGGGCTCTGAACCATTGAGGCTATGATATTTTATATGTTAAGCTTTCGCACTAGAAACTGATGTATAGGTGCGGGAGTTCAAGCCGTTAAGAAGTACGGATTTTTAAAGATGAAGTAGATATCGCTTCCTAATTGCTCTAGTTCTCGATCGCAGTTGAAGTATTGAGGACGATTATAAGCGAGAGAGAAGATATATGACGTGGGAGAAATTTTCCAGAGCCGATGGTGAAGGGATTGGAAGCTGGACTACGTTATTTATTATTTTACCGTAGGAGGTGTTCAATGCGCCTTTCACCTATGTTTATTCGCGCTTGTCGACGCACTTCATTGAATTTTGCATGCGACAACAGTTCTTTGTAACAATATAACGAATAATATTGTTATTTATATAATAATTCTCAATTTTGTTCTGTATATGAAAGTGTTTTGACAAAAAAGTTTGAAAAATTGAATGTTTACTTTCATTAGTTATTTTATGTAGCTACTTTGTGGAAATGATGAAAAAGTGAACTGTTTTAATGGACTTGGTAATTACCTTATTGCAATGAAAAGTGCACCATAAAACAAAATTCTAGATATATCGACTACTGTTGTAATTACCAGCGAATGTATGAGTGTAATTAATAAAAATTAAACAAATTGCAAAACCGACCTCCAGAAGATCCCGTATAATGAGAGAAACCAGAAACGCGTGCTACGCCATTAAAATTAATATCATTTTCACCGAAAGCTCTCAGAGTTCAATTTTATTTCTGCAAAATAATCAAGCAAATTCTATAAATTTCAGACATTGCTGCAGGAAATAAGATAGCTGCTTTTGATCAATTATTAACATAAATTTCATCGATAACCTTTAGCAAAATGACTTGCATGCGAATGAAATCGTGCCTTGAGCTTTCAGAAATATCATCGAGTATTCCTGAATACCGGACGGCCTTGAGAACGAAAATAAAAAATAATACCGCAGAGTCTTGACGTCACCTTAGAGCAGATAGCATAACGATGCATTCGTGAAAGAAAAGTTGAAAGTCGACCTCCGAATAATGATAACGACTGCCGGAAGAGGAAGTTCCTGCTCAGACAGTAATGACCAGCGTCTCCTTTTTTCCCGCGGCAACACAATCGCCCGTTCGTGCCGGCTCTTTAAAGATTTATCATTATCAGAGACGAGGAATTGTTCGCGTTGCCAGTGTCAATTAGAAAACAAGAAAGCACCGACTTTCCTGCGGTGGAAGCGTCGAAGAATTTTCACGTTCTCATTGCAGATACAACGAAAATTTGGACTCTTTGAAAGTGAAACAAACTCTGCGAATATTCTCGACGGGCTGCGGGAATTTTGAGCACGGAATTTTTCAAAATTTCTACATTTTCCGGGTCCTTTTATCGACGCGGAGGAAAATGAATATCGTAGTAAACGCAAGAACTGAAAAGTTCAACGAGAAACGAAATACGAAATTTCCATATAATTAGAGTGTGTCTAAAGAAATTGTTTATCCAAAATACAATTTTTCATCGCAGCAAAAATATCCCAAATTAATAAATATCTGAAACACAATACTTTAATTTCTAAAAACTCAGAAAATTTGCAGCGCAAGGAAGAAAATTCATTCGCTATAATTACACAACTAATTTTAATTAATCGAGAATTATAATTCGTAACGACATACGATGAATGTTTAAGCTCTGTAGCCGAAACATTTAAAAGAAGTAGAAAAAAAGCGGAGGATTTGAGAAAACTTATTAAAACACGTCCTACATGGGATGAAGTAGAAAAAAATGGACATTCAAAGGGCGTTCTAGAAGACAAAACATCTAACTCTATTTTAAGCTAGCAGAAGGTGGGATCGCGGTTGTGCCAATATTTACACCGAGCTAAAATGACATATCGTTGTTGTCGGAGCGCACCATTAAACATTGCACCGGCGACTTTCACGCTGCCCTGCAACGCAATGCTGTATTATTACGCAAATAACGAACGATGCTATCGTAGAAATCATCGTCGAAATAGCCGTTTGTTTCTGGTCACCAAAGGGAATACGATTTATGGTGTACACTATCAACCACAATCGGATAGATGAACAGAATTGTGGCTATTTTAATTCACTCTTTGATTGCATATCGAATGTTATTTCATTCTAATCCTTCGCCTGTTTTGACACTGTGCATTGAAACGTCCTAGATAAATGAATTGGAAGAGTAGAATCAATCAAATAATATAAATCAATCAATATAATATTGTACACTTTGTAAAATAATTGTAGAAAATTGAAGAAACAGCATTCGAAATTTTAGAAACGAAGAAATCTAACATTAGAAACTGCCGAGGCAGTCAAAATGAATGGTTCCTCATTTTTCAAAAATTCTCCCAGTTTATAGAGGAGCCGTAGAGTTGATATTCTAAATCTATCTTATAAAAGATAAATTACTGAGTTAATTATCCTTTCCACCTTTTAATTCCTCGTTTTCAAAGGCACTTATTTAATATATTTAACGTCGGCAGTTCTAGTGTTAAGGAACAACTGTTTTCTTAGTTTTTTATTTCTCCCATTCTGCCAGACATACGTCACAATAATAAACAAATATCCTAAGTAGACATTTAAATCTGTAAAATCTTTTTGCCTATAAAATTTGAAAGATACACTCACAAACGTAAGACAGACACAGTAATCAATATGTGCGTCACGTTAATGGGCCAACGTAAATATCGTTGTTCTCATAACGATTAAATTTTACATTACAATGTTCGAGTTAATGCGCCGGTAAATGGGTTTCGACGGAAATAATGAGGAAATGCAAAGCAGAAATTATCGCGAGAGTGACAGTTCGCACACTGTCTATTGTTTACGGCGAGATAAATTTATGACACGCGATCGGCACAAATTAACGGCAACACGATGACGATAATAATGGCGAGCTTTCGAGGAGCTAACGAATTCAGTTTCTCCGCTACCCTTTCAAGCGGAACCAACGATCATAATGATGCGATTGTTAATGCATCTGGCGTGCCGTGTGCCTCTGCAAGTTATTTGTAAAATTGCAAACGTGAAACGTTACTTTGCACGGTCATCGAATATATTTTTGTCGAATATTTCAACGTGCGTTAATTGTTAATTGATACCTGAGGCAAATAAATGTAATGCAACGGTCATTATCGGGTTCGCGCATTTTCTCGCTTCATTCGTAAAGAATACCTTTCTACGAGGTTGTAACATCAGCAATTATTCGGGGAAATAATGCAACGATGATGAAATTGAATTAATTTCATTTAATGTATCGTTAGCTACGAATTGCATCGTACGATCGGCTGAAATTCTCACGAATCACAGAACACGTTGTGGTTATTATTATCGAAGCGATAAATAAAACAATTAATAATTTTCTGATTTTTCTGCATTCCCTAACAAATACGTTGAGTAAATCATCGTTAATATTTCTGCTACTGAAATATTTTTCTCCAAACTATATTTCAATTTTATAAAGATTACGAATGGCCTTTTATAAATCAGAATTATCAAACTGCGTTAATTATCCACGTTATTTACGATCTCTTTAATGTTTAAATGCACAGTAAGTTCGACGTTTCTTCGGGAAGGATGGCGTTGTAATTAGGAACAAATTTCTTTACTTCTATCGTGCAACACAAAGGAAGAAAAGGAAAAGAGGACAAGAGATAAAATTCCACATCGAGATAGGTTAATCAACCCTTCAATTACAGCCTTATCCATTCCATTGCTCGTCTAATGACTCCGTCTACATGGCAAGGATGGCTCACACGCTATTATTCGTTCCAGCATTATCGATTCATTACCACCAACGCGCGAATTCAAGCCAGCTTTATTGTGGCTCGTTAGAAAACTGCTGGTGCTGAAGTTTTTAATCAAATTCTTCTTCTTTTTCCCTTTAATCCCCCCCGATAGGTCGGAATATTCCTGATAAAATCCAACGACAAAGAAAACGTCTCTCCAACAATTAGGGGCAATTAAGGAAAATACATTTCGATGAGTGAAAACTTCCGATGTGATTCGAACTTCCGAGTTTCGCTTATCAGCGGGTGGTGCAACGGCGGATGATTAATTATCAGAGAAGTCTAAGTGACGAGAGGACGCTAAGAAGAGGAAGAATGAAGAAGAAAAAGGTTGTTTTTGGTTTTAAATCCTACGGTCATTTTGCTTATGACCTGTTTTGGATTTTATTTACAAGTACTCTTTGGCTAGATGGAGAGACAGAGAAGAAGGGCAGCGAACAACGGGGCATCATAGGTCAAAGCGTAGGGGTACAAATGGGCCCAGAGTGGGACCGGGTGCCCAGTGTTCGCCTACGGTAATCAATGATCAATTTTACCCACAATAAGCCCTTCATTCTTACGGTTATTCGCCTAGGGCTATTTTACAACATATTACGTATTTAAATTCAACACAAAAAATACTATGAGAATTACATATTAAAGCTTTTGTGCCAAAAAAAATATTTTATTTCTCTTCTAGTACCTTTCATTAACCCTTTGTGGTCGGGTTTCATTAAAAACAAAATGCGTAATCGCACTTAAGACAAAACTACTACAATCTCAGTAAGAATTATATATACCTCAGAAACGTGTCGATTCTTTGCTGTGGTGGCTGAAACGACGCTCTAAGGGATGAAACCACTGGAAGGATGAATTACCAAGTAGCCCACAAAAATAGAGGTGTACTTGGTGATTCTGAATCTCGTCTCCGAAAGTATTATACACGCACTGATAGGTGAAACGCTTGAACCGTTTACGGAGCACTGATCACCCGTCGGAGGTCGAGGGCAAACTGATAGCGAGGCGAACATCGAAACGACTTGTTATTATTACAGGACGAACGAGACGCGTATCTGAAAGGTGCGATCGCCGAGGACCGCGAGAATGTTTTGACAACACGCGGCGTTCGTCGTACTCGTTGCTCAGCGAAGTGGAAATAATTGCTCTCGCTGCTCGTATTGTTGATATTAACACATTCGCGACCGACAAATTTTTGTCCGTTTCTAATACTGAGTAAAATGAAATTCTGCAGCTGCTTGCCGCAAACTTGTATCGTTAAAGCAAGGATAAAAATTGTAAAATTTGTTTTGAAATATCAATGTTGCAATTATGTGTTGTTTAAAATAAAAAGATTTTAACACTAGAACTACCAAACCAGTCAAAATGACTGGTACACAATTTTTCCCAAAAATTCTCCAAGTTTATAGAAGAGTCTTAGAATAAATATCCTACGACTATCTTAAAAAACATAAATCACTGAATTGATTATCTTTGCCGCCTCTTGATTCCTCCTTTTTCAAAGTACTTATTTAATATTTCGAAATATAACAAATTTAACGCCGGTAGTTCTAGTGTTAATAATTTGTATACTTGCCGGCTTACAGAAAGTGAGTCAACTGAGACATTCTCACTTGTCTCACTGAGATAGCGAATTATTATCGAAAGCGACTAATGTTTAAATTTAATTTTAATTGTAATTAAATTGAAATAGAATTTAAAATGACGCGAATTCACGTCAGCGGCAATCAGGAATAGAACTTGCAAAGACGTGAATTCAAGTAAGCGGTCGCGAAAGTGTTAATATTGTAAATACAATTGGACAATATTGTTTGCTTATATGACCAAATTTTTAAAATATTATACTTTGCTCAACGTAGCGTTATCGTCAGAAAGTAACTCATAAACAATTAATTGTATCTGTTTAAACTCGGACTCACTGATAGCGAGGCAGAGCCTTTCCCACCAGTCTCAGAAAAATGAATATTCCATGGCGATGTCAAGGCTGAAAACGATAATAGTTTCCTTCCTGTGCGTCGTTCGGGTTGAAGGAACGGAGAGACAAAATTGCTGTGATAAGACCTCGCGACGAAGCGCGGATGAAGGGAAAAAATGGAGGACCTGTTGGATAAAGACGAATCGGATGCGGGATTATCCTGTCCGTGTAACAGGTAGAAATACGATTCTACCGAGAGAACATTACGGCACTTTGGTACCGGAAATTGTGATAGTTAAATTGACGATGTGCTATTAACACATATTTTTTTGTAGCAATAAATATAATATTTATTGCTGCCTCAACAGCAGAAATTTTTTTTACCTACTCTCAGTATCAAGAAAATGAAGAAATTTGCCATTTCCCAATATCAACACGTTGACTGCCATGGGGGTCACCGGTGACCGGCGCTATGGAATTCAATGAAACTTCATATGACTTTCAAATTGCAATATTTACGAATTTTTTAATATATTTATTATTTGAATATTGGCGTTAAAAAGATAAAGTTCTGCTGAATATATATCTATCTGTGTCTTTGAAGTTTCTGCTTTGTAAAGATGAGATTTGAATAGAAAAAATTCAAAAAAGTTCAACGTGTTAAAAGCCAAAGTATTACCAAATACAAGCAACGTATAGAGTGCAATAAAAATGACAAGAAATTTTAATGTATCCCACTGCCAGAAATATATAAAATTTAAAAAATCTTTAAAAAGCCCTGTAAAATAACGCAAAACCGTTGAAACTGGCGAACGTGGATTAGCAGAAAATGACTTTAAATTGAACGAAATAGGGTGACGTTAACAGCGAAATTAACAATAGCATTAACCTGCATAAGTTGAGCTAAAGCAAGACGCGGCAAGACGTTAAATGAACTTTATAAAGTTGAACAACGCCGGCCCAAGTTGCATAACACAGGCACTTGGTAATGAAGAGTAAATGAGTCTACCGTATCCTGAGCAAGTTCAATTTGTACCTACACTTGTTATTACTTTTCCTGCTCTCTGCCGTAGCTACGGCGAAACGAAAGAATAAGCATAATAAATGGACCCGGGGAAAAGAGGGGAGCAAGCGAAATAAAAAGAAGCACAGCGAGATACGGTGCAAGACGGATGAAGGTATCCTAACATAAGCATATCTCGAAAATAAATGAGACGAGCAATGAATAAATGGAAACGACCGGCAGGATGCTGCTATTCGCAGAAACGACAGCAAGATATTTGATTACAAATACTCCGTGCTGCAACCTCATTCCTTTTCAGCATTCGCTGACATTTCAATGCAATGTGAATGTACTGTGGCCGAAATTTAACCCACTGTTACTCCGCTCTTTGTTCGATAAAATACGAGGAGTAATGTTAAATTTGAAATTTAAAAATGTAGATGTATTACCTTCGACTCGCAATTACGAATAGAGGGTTAACTTGGATATTTGTATGCTCGATAGAGAAGCATTACAGATAATTCGTAAATATGCACAGGTAAATGTATAATAAATGGTGAAAGACGAAAATTCCAAATATCAGGGGGCCGAAATTGTATAACGATTCTCTGCTGATGGGAATTATTATGAATAACAAAGTAAAGATCCAAACTCTCAATCAACCCCTTGCTCTACGATTTCTTCTGTGACTGCCTCCGCAATATTTGATACATTAAATTGCTAAAACAAAAATATCTTAGTGATTCCTGATATATTTTAGAATTTAACGCAATATTAATACCATAGAAATAATATTATCGTGTCGTGTTCCACTGATATTTTTAATTTGATACTTTTTGAGAAGCTTCAAAATTTCCTATTCCATCTACCGCATAATGACTGCCACTGGTTATTATAGGTCAAGGGGTTAACAGTAGATTTTCCAAGGCAGTTAAAATGACTGGTTCTTAATTTCTTTGAAAAGTTCTTAAAGTTCTTGAAGCTCCAACTTTTTCATGTTTCTATGCCTATTGGGTCAAATGTATAAAATTCTGTCGTTCGATAATTTCTCCCCCGTTGTTCCTTTCATTTTAATATTTTTATTAATTGTCTCTAAGTATAAATTTTATACTTTGAAAATTTTCTGTTCCATCAACCTCATTACAAGTGTCACTCGTTGTTGTAGGGCAAAGGGTTAACAGGCCTGAGTCCAAGTCACCCTTCACCTCTGGGACATTTTTCCAACTGGGAAACTTTTTCTCAATTATTATTTAAATATCATAACCTCAGTGATTCGACATCCACCCAAATCAGTAAGTCATCAGCAAACTAACCGTAGCAATTAAAACCAAAAAGTAAAAAAGACTATTCTCTGCTAAAAATTGCATTGCATCGAACACCCTTCGAAAAGTTCTCCCTTCCAAATGACCACTTTGCTAAAAAAATCTTAAAATTTGGTAAAAAAAACTGCCACCGTTAAAAACACCGAGGTATCTAAGGTTCCCGAAATTTGCCACGGCGGAATTCTAATCTGAATTAGACGAGGCTGCATGTATTCCAAGCAAGTCCAATTTGCACGTATTCCTGTCATCTCTTCTCTCAACGAGGTAATATGTAATCTGCTTGATAGTCGCGGCACGCAGCTCTTGTCGGATACGAAACTCCGTGCCTCGTCATATCGTTACACGAGGCTTTTGGGAAGGGCGGTTGAGCGAAACAAAGGGTGTTATATGCCTCCACTATCTCTCATAAGATAGAAGAGACAGCTGCATGCATTTCAAGCGGAAAATCATTGAACTTGAAATATGCATTTGAATTAAACTGAATTACATTGCATTAAATCAAACCGAGCCGGCGCAATTCCGAAATGAAACCGCTCCATTACACCGTGCTTCGTATTCTCGTTGGGGCTGGTTCAATTTACAAACAAAATATTTCGTAAGCCGCGACCCTCTTACACGTTACTCTTGCAGTCTGATATTTGTACGTCATGAATTTTACATTTTCAAACGCTGGAAAATGCCTCGAGTGTATCTTTGTTCTTACATCGCCGAGTACAGCGCCTATCTTCGCGTCACCGAGGATCTATGATTTTAGATGACTCTTGAAACAAGGCTCAGATTTGCATATCAAGTTGAAAAAACATTTACCACGGATGTCAGAGATGAGCCGCGGAGTTCCGGACTATGGCTAAATGAAATCCAAGATCGTATTCTCGAGGACGGCGTAATCTAAATGTCCAACAGAGCTGATGTAATCCGGATTGAAAATCCATCCTAAAACATTGATGCAGGGAGGAGATTTCACACGGATTGCAGCAGCGTGGCAATCGTTTTACGAAAACACCGGTGAAAATATCTTTGCACTTGGATAGAAATTTCCTAAGAATATTAGATTGTCAATTGATTAGCCAAATTGTGAATATTATCGTTAGAAAATTCCAGGGTATTTTGATGAATTTAACACCACTGGTCACCGGTGATCATGTCTCTCAACGTTTTAAATAATTTCAAAATTCCACAGTGGTTGCATACCCATTTAAAAGTCTATTTTTGACAAAAACTTAGTTAATGATAACAACGAATGCAATCTGCTATGAGCTTTTTATCTATAAACAGTATGCAAAAAAAATTCTTCAAAAGTTTCATCACTTTGTCAATATAAATTTACGTAGCTAATGAAATTGCAAATGTAATTACTTTGAAAGTGGTGCAAGTCCACTTTCCGTCAAAGACGTAATATTTAGTTGAAAAATTATACTACATAATTTCTCTACTTCACTTTTAACTAATACTTTAAAAACAATCACATTGTAAACTTAACACTAGATCTACGACCGCTGAATCTGGTATATTTAAATATATTAAATAAGTACTTTGAAAAAAGATGGATCAAGCGGCAAAAAATACCATCAGTTAAGTAATTTGTGTATTATAAGATACGCGTGAAATATCTACTGTACTGCTCCTCTATAAAAAGAAATATTTTTAAAAAGTAGGAACCCGTCAATTTGACGGCTCCCGTAGATCTAATGTTAAATCAATTTAATATTTAAAAAAAAAATCAAATGAGCGTATTACACATACGAATACTTTCCAAAACCATTTAAATACAAACCCTTAACACTATTTTTACCGAAGGTGTCAAAGGACACCTTGATATATTTAATTTATAACCCTATTTTTGATTGATAATGTTACAATGTAGAATTAACGTTCCGATAAAATAAAAAATATCACACAGAAAATAGTTTTTAACAATTATTCCCAAGATAATTGCATGTAAGTGCAAAGGTATTAAAAAACACCTTTGGTCGAGATAGATATACACAAAACCCGCGATAGAAATAGTGTGAAATATCTCCATATAATATAAAATGGACCTACAAGATTTTCAAAGAAAACGGCTCACACATTGACCACCACAAGTCATTGCCGTTTTTCCACGGGAAAATATCACGATGTAACATCAACCAAACTCCACCCAGCTTCACTGGATTAATGACAACACTCGTTAGCCATGCTCAACGAACGGACGTTAAAATTCCTGCCCGTGGACATGAAATTCCTCAAGTAGGTGGAGCCCTACGAGCACTAATTGGTACATGGTTCGTGTTAACATCTGTTCAACGATGTGACGAGCGAAGGGTGCTGCATTCTCGTTGGTGAAGGCGGATTAACTAATTAGAATAGCGCATATCCGCCATGGCTCGACGATTAAGATGGCAGAGACGGCGGTTCCCGAACTTAAGGAGGATGTAATCGTCTTAGGTCCGTAACGACCATCGAGACGGGGTAGCATTAATCTTCCGTCGTGCCTGGAGGTGCTTGATATGCGACCAAGGATCCTGCAGGACCTTCACGACCACCGGCCACTAAAGCCACTACAAAAGCTTCAGGAATATCCTGCATCCTTCTGCAACGAATTCCCGTGCATTCCGTAGGAGAGAGAGGGAGAGTAAATTACGTGCTTTGCACCACATTCCTCATGAGAAAAGCACAGCGGTGTTTGCTGTTGAACATTATCGACGATCTGTTACGGGGGAGGGAATTTGTTTGGATAGAGGTGAAGTAGTTTGAGGAAGTGTTAAAGAGGGGTTGTGAAATTCTGGAGTGAGAGATTAGAAGTTTAGGTGGGTTAAGGAGGAATAGATTGAAGTTACCTTTGGAAAGTGATAGTGAATGAATATTTGAGGGTTTGATGATGAATTGAAATTTGAAATCTTTCGGATAGAAACTTTAAATGTTCCTTCTTTTCTTTTTTTTTTAGTTTTAACTGCTGTGGGAGTTCAACTGGGACTTACAGTTTTAGGTGGACTCTGAACTATCTAATGAAGTTACTACTGCCTATTTGAAGTTAGAATGCGGCAAATAATATTTTATTCTTCAGTTAAATAGCGTGGAATAAATTATGAAAGCACTTGATCGCAATGTGCAAGTGATTCACATTTTCCGACGTTTCACGGATGAAATTCAGTTTTCCTCTTGACTACTTTGTCTCTTCAATTTTCAGAAGCTTGGATGTGTATGAAGCGCGATTTTATTACGGTAATAGACTGCTAGTTTGAAAACGTTACAACGTTTTTCTTTTCATATCGGAGAGAAATCAATGTAGCACGCAGCACGACGGCGAAGTGTTACGCGGCTCGTAAAACACGAACCCACGGTTTTTCACGCGATATTCCTTATACGTGACGACATCGCGTATCCAATACGATTTCTTACAAATTCCCTGAAAAATGTTCGCGACGTCTATCGAGAGAAAATTCTCCTTCGATTCGACTCAACGCAGACAGACGTTGAATCGTGGAACATTACGAATCACCATTATAATCAGAAACGGAATTCAACGATCGTTCGTATAAAACTTCCCATAAATCTTTCAGTCGCGATAACGAATCACTTCGAATCAGTTCAGAACTTTTATTTCACATTTCGCTTGCCAGGCAGACGAATATCGGGTTATTACCTCGATAATTACATTAGAATTGTTAACTAGGATAGGCAGCAAAACTGATGAAAAATCGATAATACCTTGCAAAAACAATGCTCTTATGATCGATTCGTTACGTATAATATAAACTTGCTCGTAGCGAAGCATAAAAATATTTTACGCCATTGCTGCTTTCTGTATTAAACTTCCAATAACTTCAGATATCGTGCAATAAAAAAGCAGTATTTTATTATTAACAATTTCCCATGCCTAATCGCAGTAGGTCACGAGCACCAGGCAACCAATGGTCAGCCAACGTTCGAAGAAACGGAAACCACAATCGTCACGTGAGACTCACCATCCATAGCAGGTGAACGCGAGAGTTCGACAAACTCGCGCCAATCACGTGACCTTAGACCCCACACTGCACAACCAGGGGACGTACATCAACAAAAACCCATTATCAAAACCTAGAACCTAAAAAACCTTCAAACTGAAACCCTAAAACCCCATCTTCCATCAACTCCACCCTCATCGCAATATGTCCCGAGCACCAGGTACAGTGAGGGACCAGAAAAAATGCACTTGGGACGGAAGGGGAGATTTCTCTCGCACTGCCTATCCCCGCCATGTCGGTCCTGGAAACATTGTCAGGGGGACGTACATTATCAAAAAAACCCATCATTAAAAATAAAAACCCATAATCAAAACCTAAAACCTAAAAAAGCTTCAAAGTGAAACCCTAAAACCCCATCTTCCATCAACTCCACCCTCCTAAACGCAATAGGTAACGAGCACCAGACAACCAACGATCAGCCGACGTTCGAAGAAACGAAAACCACAATCGTCACGTGAGATTCATCATCCATAGAAGGTGAACGCGAGAGTTCGACAAACTCGCGCGAAACACGTGACCTTAGGCCCCATGCCTTGCGGAGTCAGGGGAAGTGCGGCGGAACGTGGCGTGGCTGAAGGCTCGTTTGGTATTCAGACCGTGGGCCGTGAGGTGGGTATGCGTTTCCTTTTTGGTTCCGGCAGGGAATACGGCATCGGAGATGCGATAGGCGGCAAGGAGCCGCTTGCATCGCGGCCGATAAATCTCTAAGCCACCCCTATTAGAAGCAGAAGCGCCTTCGAACGAGCCTCGCGTTTCTCCAGTTGGGCGAAAAGCCTGGCATAGGATATAAAGGAGGAAGAGGGAAGGAAGAGGGAACGGTGGCATTCGAAGATGCCATTACCAGGGTGCGATCTATCTGCCAACTCTTGGAGGATCCGGCCTTTAAGCTCGTTTTCTATCGTTCTCCTCCGACGATTTCCACGGGAACGTCACGTTCTTAGAGAGGATTAACATGTAACGAGGACATATATTTCGATGAGATCGGTGTGTAGTAATCAGGCTGCAGGCTGCAGCCTCCTCTTTGAACGATGCATGGAGAACCGTACATGCAATATTCTACGTGTATGCCGTTTCGGTGACTGGAGGTGTACTCGCTTGAGTGCATGGCAGAAACGGAATTATTCAATGTTAGTGTTAATCAGCTGACTGATAGTTGGTAATGATTTTTAGTCCATGTTAATGACCTAACGCAGACACGGTCTCTTGTTAATTCGCGGTTTCAAGCTTCCATATTGTTGAGTCATCAATATGTTAAGTCGCATTTATGCTTGCACTAGGGACTTCGATCTTTCAGACTCGGTCAAAAATTTCCATCCCCCTCGATATCGTCCCAGTAGCCTTCTTCTTGTAGACTTATACCTCATGCGGGCATAGTTGCATAAACGGAATTATTCAATGTTAATAATTATTAATCAGCAGACTAATAGTTAATGACCTAACACAGACACCGTCTCTTGTTAACACTTTGAGGCACAAGAATTCAGAAAATACTGACCCATGTTGCACAGACAATTTTTTTTAACTGAGTAAAGTTGGTTTATTTATTAACAAAGTTATATAATAATATAAATTTTCGTGGCGGGACAAAAAATGTCCCACCTTGCATCTTCATACATCAAAGAGGTGGGAGACTTTTAATCCCGCTGTGCCTCAAAATAATTCGCGATTTCAAGCTCGAATATTGTTGAGTGATCAGTACGTTAAGTCGCATTTATGTTTGCCCTAGGAATTTCAATCGTTCAGACTCAGTTAAAAATTCCCATCCCCTTCGATATCGTCCCAGTAGCCTTCTTCTTGCAGACGTATACTTTATGCGGGTATAGTTGCAAAGTAAAATCGAAGCCCAGCGAAGTACAGCCCGGCAGAAAGTACGAGAGAAAGTATGCAGAAAATCAGCCCCATTTATCGGCCTACAATACATGCAACAGACGTGGAACTGTGCCACGCTCTGGAATATGTTAATGCAAGCATCCTCGAGGCAGCTACAGCGCGAGGACACTTGCTGAATGTGCAACAAATTCTCCGGCAAAGTTTCACGGAGGGGGTTGGAGGAAATGGAGAGTGGGAGAATGACAGGGCAATAACAGGGTGGCCATGGTACGGCGAAAGGGGGTTGAGGATGAAGAGAAGAAGAGCGAGGGGGCTTCTCGATTTACGTTTTACGAAGTTAATTGAATGGGTCTCTCACTCTCTCCCTCTCACCATAGAATCTCCTCTCTCTCGCTCCAATTCGCCGTAAGATCGCTTATAACGACGCCAATGGAAGGGAGCAGCCTATGGAAGCGCAAAATGGTTATTATCTCCGGCGCCGCAGACATAGCTGGCTGAGCTTCTGATTTACGAGCTGCCCTCTCGACTTAATCCGCACATCGACTACTCGTTTGACCCCCTTCAACCATCCCCCAATCGTTGGAATTGGTCCTCGACTTTCAGCTTCCACGATGGAATTAACGCGACCGAACGCCTGTTTCGAACCGCCGAGATCGGCACCGGCGACTTTAACCGTTCGTGAAAGCGCTTGATTGCGCGATCGAGATTATCCGGCCAGACGGATTAGACGGTAGAACTGTTAAATCGAAGCGCTGTTAAATACGGATGGTTGTCGTTTTTCTGCGGCGGGGATGAAGAATTAAATGAAACGGGGGTGAGATGTATTTGGAGAAGGTTATTTCAGTGGTAGAACGAAGGATTTAATAATTTTTGTAACGAATGAACAATGAGAATGAGAGGAGATGGAGACGTTGAATTGTACAGGGAAATTCTGTCCTCTTTGGGTTATTTTATCAAGATAATTACGTCTTTGCATGTCGATGTCTGATGTAATAAAGTAACTTCGGCTCTTTTATATATGAATCACTCAGAAGCCATTGCGACTTAGTCCATCTCTTGATATTTTCTTAACTTTAC
The DNA here is from genome assembly GCA_963989415.1 of Cerceris ruficornis. Taxonomy (NCBI): domain Eukaryota; kingdom Metazoa; phylum Arthropoda; class Insecta; order Hymenoptera; family Crabronidae; genus Cerceris; species Cerceris ruficornis. Next base: position 10,471,917 of record OZ022527.1, read on the forward strand.
AAATTTTAATGGAATAAACTTCATTTTATTAAAATTTGCAGAAATCAGAAAATATCAAAAAATAGACTTAGCCGCATTGGCTTCTGAGCGACTCAAATCTCGCTCGGCGGCCCGAAGGCCTTGCATTCTTCCTGTCAGAATTATCATATAATAATATGTGTAACTCAAATGTTTAAATCAGAATTAAAATTCTGGGGTAACTATTTAACTCTATCAAAACGTTCAGCATTAAAAAAAATTGGTAATCTCATATACATTCACAAAATTTAAATAAATAAGTTCTTATAAAATCGCGAGCCACGTTTTTCACCCATACTATAAAAATAAGAAACTAATATTCAGCCGTTCATAAAAAATGCACAAGTGAAAATTTACACCCGGCACAATCACGCACACAGGAATTTCCCAGGTGCGATTTGTCTTTCAGTCGCAATGGATATCTGTCAGCACGACAAGACGAAGCGATGAGAAGGAAATGAAGCGGCAGGATTCCATTTTAGGGACGGCATGCAGGCACGCTTTCGTTCTAAGCGTATCGACAGGCAGCAGTGTGCAAAATACAGAGACGTTCGACATAATTTACCATGTTTCCCCGAATCACTTGGATAAACGTCATGCCGTGCCCGTCGGATCTCTTCCCGGCGCGCTTTCTGTCAAGATTGCCTCGTGTCGTATTCTCTACTACGTGTTTGGCTTTGGAAAGTCTCCGGAGCGGCAGAAGGTCATTGCGCGAAGTCGATTAGAAATTAAAAGTAAATTTAACGCGAAGACTGGAAAAATCTGTTAAAAATTCGCAATTTGGAAGTTTAAAATATTGTAAGTTCTTTGTATAGGTGTATGACCTCAAGCCTCCGGCTGAATTCGAACGAATTTAAATGGAGCATTCTGTGTAGTAGCATACTTGGAAATGTAATAATAAATAAAAAGTTCATATTTTTATCCCAATTTTGTTGTTACTGGTATTTTCTATTATTAATTTCGTATTCGGCGTACACTTGGAATGTAAAGTATGTCAGAGTTAGTGGACGACCTCAACAAAGTCAGAGAGCGAAGGATTAAGTACTTGACGTATTTTTTTCGTATTTTATTACGCAAGGTTCAGTGTTTTAATACTGGTTTAGTATGAATTTAATATCGCGGTTTCTCTTTGTAAGTGGGAAATAGTGTACTTGGTGAAACGTTCTGAAAATGTGCCACTATGTCAATTCTAATCAATGCAACATTTTACCCTGTCTCAAGGAAGACTAATTAAAATTTCTCTTAAGATACTCAACAACCAGTTTCCTTGCCTGCATAAGATCAAACATCCTTTGTTCACGAAAGCCAGTTCCGCTATATCTTTCTTAATCGTCGCATGGTGTAATTAGTAGACTGCGGATTTTTATGCAATTATGACAAATTTAACACTGCTAAAGCGCACAAAAAGCTCTCAATAAAAAAATACGCAAGATGCGGTATTCATTATTAACAGACTTTGTCAAACTTGAAATTTACATAAACATCAGCAGTGTAGTACAACTTTAGACCTTTGTAGTACAACAGACACAACTTTACCACTAGATTTACGGAAGCCGTCAAATTGACGGATTCCTACTTTTTTATAAACGGTTTCCAAATTTATAGAGATGTGATACAGTCAATATTTCACTTGCATCTTATAATATACAAATTACTTAACCGATCTTCGTCTTTACCCGTTGATCCCTCTTTTTTCAAAGCACTTATTTAATATATTTAAGTGTGACCGATTTAACGCCCGTGAATCTAGTGTTAAATAATCCAAGACCAGCTTGAAATAAATATTCTACAGACAACCCTAACGACAATGACCGTAAGACCTTCAGTTCCCACAAACTCGTACATCCAAATACCAAATATTTGTCCCACCTCATCGACACATCTCAACGTCCAAGATTCCCCATGGTATCCATCATTCACAAAACAAGAAATGCTTTTTCGTTGGAATCCGCGCAAACGACTTCTCCGATCGTAGAAATCCCACGATAACTTTGGTATCTTCAAAGTTGCACGTGTAATCAGGAAATTCTCAAGCAAGGACTTACGAGCTGTCTAAGGAAATTTCTCCCCGTTCTTGACAAATGGCAAGCATCAGGATCTCGTACCTAAGGCCCCATGACTCTTCCGGCTTTTCCCACAGCGAGTCGTCCGTACGAAACAAACCGCTCAATTTGTGGTCCGGCAGCCGAACGAATGACCCCCTGCCGAGTTTCAGCGAGTTTACGTATCGGCTCGAGACTTATCCCCCAAGCTGCTCCGGGCTCAGCTCGTAAATGGCATCGTTTTTCACGATTCGATCGAATAGCTCGATACACGGTAAGACGAGTCGTTAACACGGACGATACCTGCATACATTTAACCGTCGCTGATCCGACATCCTGCTGTGGATTTTTATTCTGTGAGCTGAGAACGAAAACTGATGGGGTTGTGAAATACTCATGTAGTTTGAGCAACAATTGCAATTTTAGATTTTTTTTCCGATGAAAGAATGAGGTGGATTTCTAGAGGGTTTATTGGATTTTATAATTGAATTGGACTTTGTTTATACGGTTTTTTACTTTTGCGGCTTTGGCTGCTGTGGGCATTCTGCCGAGGACCTACTGTTTAAGGTGGGCTCCGAACCACCGAGGCTATTATTAATTGGCTATCACATACAGCAAATTTCCCAAAGGTTATTGGGATTTTAACCCTTTATGCACTATAATTGGGGGCCTATAATCGGCCAACTCTGATTTAATTTTTGTGGTTTTGATATCACATATCAGGTATGAAGTAATTGCTTGCAGTTATTTAAAGTTTAATGTTATATTAACAAAACGCCAGAGGTGACTTTAGAGTTATAGGGAAAAATAGTTTCTCACGCCAGAGGTGACATCATAGTGCAAAGGGTTAACTGTGACTCACTGATTGCAAGTCTGAGCCTTTATCTTCTGGTCCACTATAGACCCGAAAAGATTTTGTTTCTTTTTTGTTTTATACTCTTCGGCTTTGACTGCTAAGGTCACTGTACTGTTTAACACTAGATCTACGGGCGCTAAATCTGGTATACTTAAATATATTAAATAAGTACTTTGAAAAAGGATGGATCAAGCGGTAAAACATACGATCAGTTAAGTAATTTGTGCATTACAAGATACACGTGAAATATTTACTGTACTGCTTCTCTATCAATTTGAGAATTTTTTTTAAAAAAGTCGGAACCCGTCAATTTGACGGCGGCCGTAGATCTAGTGTTAACACTATTCCTACCGACACTTCACGTATACCTTTTCCTACCGCAACCGGTGAATTTGTCAAATGATAATTTTTTCTCAGAAAATGAACAGTAAAAAAAGAAGTGAATATTGAAAAATGTATTATAATGTGAATGTATTATACGTATATTTGAGGAAAAGTCGTGAAGTTTAAAGGCGATTCAATTACGGTGTATATAGGAAATTCTAATCGAAATTTTAAAAACGGTCATTTGACCGGTCGTGATAGGAATAGTGTTAAGGTGGTGCAGCTATCACACATTGTAAATTTGAACTGAGAACCATTTGCTTGCCATAGCACCGCAATGACTTTGTTTCATACCTTTCGGCTTTGACTGCTAAGGTCATTCTGCCGAGGACCTACTGTTTAAGGTGGGCTCCGAACCACCGAGGCTATGGTGTAGCTATCACATAGGGCGAATTTCCCAGAGGTGATAGGGGTCAACTGATTGCGAGCCCGAGCCTTCATTTTCTTGAAAACAGGACTCTTTTACACTAACAGATAGGCATCGATGTCAGAAATGGCTACAGCTAAACAGAATTCCTGACACCGTGTATTATAATTAAATACCTAACATATCACGAATCTCTTACCATAGATATGACTAATGTTATTGCATACCGAAATATCGTATCATACGGGATGTCATCAGATACTATATTGTACGCAACGAAACTATTTCCAGCAACTCAATCTTTATAAATTATAGAAACGATCGCCACTCGGACAACGTCAATCCACGTTTAATGACACAATATCTCCGCTCCAGTGATCAGTGCATATTATCTGGTCCGGCAAAAAGAGTCCGGTATTTCAGGGATTAACAAGACGAATCCGTGAATGGAATCGACAACGGAAATAATAGAAGTGAGAACAATATGAGTGATTTGTCCGTCACAGCAGTCAGTTCCGATCGTTGCCGATGAATTCGAGCGCAATGGCTTCGGCCATTCGCGCCGGAAGCGTATTCCCATGGCTTAATCGCGTTATATCGTGATAAGCCAAAATCCGATTTCACCAAATGCAATTTTACGAATCCTTTCATCGAGTTGCATCGAGATTTCGTCCACGCTAATAAATACCCACGGGCACGTTTCGATTCCCCGTACGAGGCTAATCTTTCATACCGAAAGGACAGGACTCGACACTCCCATCCATCATCCTCCGATTCATTATTACCAGCGAAACTTTCCTCCCTCCCGGTGAAACCCTTTTTCACGTTCTCCCGTGAAATTGTCCCCGGCCCTCTTTATTTCAATTTCAACTTTCAAACTTCGTGATTCCTCCTCATAACTGTTGAAAACGCTTTAAAGTCTCGTGGAACTTACCAATAAAATAAACATTTCTCCGGGACTTTTCGTGTAAAACTTTTCACTTTTACACCCTGACCGAGCTAGACGCGGATCTACGCGTGCACGTATACATTTATGTATATATGTACGCGTACATATATACATGTTAGCGCGGAAACCTTGCGAGATATATCCGCGCTTAACTCCCAGAAAAATGAAGTTTTGCTCGCGTGTACGTCGTCCCGGGGAAGTTTTACGAGGAGCGCGATCCCGGTATTGCGCAGGGAAATTTTACTGCCGCGATAACATCCTGTCCCAATATTCGCGATATCCGGAATTCAATATTTATAAAACAAGCGAGCAACAAGAAGACCGTCGAGCCGATGTAATACGTTCGAGTGCGCTCGAGTATTCGACCTGCGAGGAATATAAAGCAGTTTTTCAAAGAAATACTGCATATAAGGGCTGCCGCCCTTACACACCACGCACGTTCGTTTTTATGGGAAATATATTTAGATGAGATCGTTCTAATATTATACATGTACTTGGATCGCGTCAACGAGACGTCGTTTACCTTTTCTTATACTTAACGCCCGATGGGTCTTTGCATATTTGAATATCGTGCTTCATGGGGTTGTTCCTTGCTTTCTCATAGAATATAATGGAAAAATATGCTTGGAACTATGTGTTCGTACAATTTGCAAGTTTTAGGGAGGATACTTGGGATTCGAAATTTCCATTTATAGCCCGCGGGAAATGCATTTAACGATAGCATTTCGACGACATTCTCGGATAACTCGGTGTTTATATCTGGCGCGCGGTACGATCGCAATTTTCTACCGAAATACCAATGTAAATTCCTAGACCTACGTTTTCTGATGTCTGTCAGTTCTCTTGGATTCTATTTCAATTTAAATCACCAAAAGAAGAGCTTCAATTTCGCGGGGTATTTTTAGCAAGTCGAAATCTACTAGCTGCGGTGATGCAAAGTTAACATCCGAACCGCTGATGATCAATTTGGCATCTTTAAACGTGCCAGACGGTTGTGCTGATCCAAAAATCCATCTTCTCCATTTTTCAAAAGGCAGAAAATTAAAAAAAGAAATAAGCAGACACAAATTTTAATAATTCTTGTTAGAAACTGTGAAACCAGTCATTTTGACAACTTTCATATATCTCCTGTTAAAGAATTGGACTCAGAAATTTTATCTAATTAATTATTTAACACTTGATTTACCATACCAGTCAAAATGACTGGTACACAATGTTTTCCAAAAATTCTCCAAATTTATATGAGAGTCATAGAATAGATATTCTACGTCCATCTTATAAAACATAAATTGCCGAATCGATCAAGTTTTCCACCTCTTAATTCCCCTATTTTCAAAATACTTATTTAATATTTTTAAATATGATAGATTTAACGCCGGTAGTTCTAGTGTTAATAAACCTTAGCATTCATGATTCAGGGCCCACCTAAAATGTAAACCCCATGAAAAGCAACCGTAGCAGTTACAATAAAAAATACACACCCCATAAATCTACTCCAGCAAAATATAAAAAAACCTCGAAATTCAATAACACAATTCGTAAATTCCCCGTTCGAAAATACGAAGCAAACGTCACAACGATACAACGCTCCACGAATCCCATATTCCACTTTTCCCTCGAAATAAAGAAAATCTCCATAAAGAACGACGCTAAGTCCACCTCTAACACGGAAGCATTCCGTCGATCGAAATTGGTTCAGAGTCGAAATCGGGGTTGGACAGAGGCTTCTATCTGGGCCACGGAGAGCAATAACAGTTTTTCCAGGGAACACTTTACATCGAGTGTATACGTTCAAGGCACGGGGCGGGGTCTGATACGGGAAAAGGAATTCAGGGCTGAAGAGAAAGAGAGCGAGAGAGAAAGACCGGTATTCCCTCTCTTCCCCCAGAATCCGTGTATCGGATTTTCACAAACGAAACGAGCAATCTCGCGGCTCAGGAATCCCGACTTGGAGAGCAACCGGTCGGCCCCTGTCTGCTGCAGCTTTAAAGCTTTACCCCCGAAGGAATGCCCTTGAGTGTTGCTGCGGATACCACTCTCCTAGAAGTCACTTCGATCTCGATGGATCGATCCCCGTCATCTCCCTTTTTTCTCTCATTCTATCAAAGAGAGCACAAGCCCTTTGGGTCGCCTATTTTCTTGAAACTTTACATACTCTTAGAGTAAGTCCTCCTAATTGTGAATATACCCCATTGTAGAGGCAGAGGGTCAAGAGTCTTTCAGTATTACGCATGGAACACCCAGTAGAACTAATGTTACTGGGTTACGGGATACATTGATTGTTATAAATATTAGAAACGATATTCTACGGTTGGACGCCCTCGGTATGATGGAATGACCGGTAAAAGTTTCGTTAATACCGATTGTGAACCTGCCACGGCGGTCAAAATGACCGGGTGCCAATTTTACCTAAAAATTTCCCTTTATTTTTTTTTTTTATTTAATTTTATAGGTGAGCCATGTAGCAAATATTCCACTCTTACCTTATAAAAGATAAATTACTTAATTGATCGTCTTAATCGCCTCTTCATATCTATTTTTTCAATGCACTTATTCAGTATATCTAAATATAATGGACATAACGCAGGTAGTTTTAATGTTAACCCTCTGTATTAATTTGGATACTGTGACATTCATTCAGATATAATTTTAACATTATTTTTTACAAATATACTACAGGACATTAGGGAACATTTATAACGTGGTTAATTGAAAAAATAATAGCAGCCTAACACAACTTTTTTTATACACAGGCAAGTTTTTCCGACATTTGTTATGGATGCATTATCGCAAAAATATGATTCTTCTTTCAGTTAAAAACAAAAATCCCTGTCGAGGGGTATAATAATATTTGTAATTAAAGTCTCATTGTTGCACTGAAACAGAACTGTATAACGTAATATAAAGATTCCTAACTCTTTCTCCTGCTCTCTCTCTCTCCGAACTCTCTCTTTCTTCCCCTTTCTCCCTCTATCTTCTGGCGCCACTAAAACCACGACCGCGGAATGTAATCCAATCGAGCAGCAAAACGCGGCATAGTTCTTTCACGTTGGTTCGATGGTAAATAATACGAGTGCAGAACGGGGGTGGGGGATGTACAAAATGTTATCAGTTACTCGGAGAAATACTGCTGAAACGAAAGAGGAGGGTGGTTTTCTTTTTTAACGAGGTTGTAAAGTCGGACGGGCATACGAAGGGAGTTAAATCTCTGCTTAATTCTTCTTGGGATATAGCCGCGTCGTTGGGTCTTCATTTATTCGGATTTATTCGAGAGTATAGCGGGCAAAGCTGTACGCTATTCCGTCCGGTAATTATGGTAGTGAGGTTGTAAGTGGTTGTAAAAACTGTACGACACGAGGCTCTGGGAAGAGTAAAAGAGGGATGACTGCTTGGGAGTTTTTAAGTACTCGAAATTGACGAGGAAAGTCGGAGTGTTTTGTTGAGTCTTAACTCGGACGTAATGGTAAGGTTAGGATTCTCTGGATTATAAAAGATTTTGTGCAGACATTAATGTTGATACGAGTTCTAGTAGCTTCATTTTGGAAAAATAGATCTTTGGAGAATCTACTACGACATTCTTTTGTACAGTTTAACGAGAAATTTCATCAATTTACTTCGGGCAAAGTCCTACAGAAATATCCTTCGAATTGCAAATCATATTTTGAGAATGGCCTTTGGAAAAGTGATTCCCACGTCCTTTCTTCTTTAGCTATTTAGCTTAATATTTAAACAAATACTACTGAAATAACACATAACAATATTCATATATAGATCTTTTAACAAAATGTAATTTTAAGTCCAAAAAAAACATCTGAATTTTTTCTCACTTTGCAACCCCTCGAAGGCCAACCCCCAAAAGCGAGATTTCAGGAGATCCATGAATAAAGAATCTTCGATTTTAGTGACCTCGAACAAACGCCGTAATTTTCCATCAGCTTCAAGCCTACCATTACAAAACCTCCTCCAACGTCCACTTTAAATTCACCCCTTGTTTTACAAACCGCTGCCTCGCATACGTTCCTTCAAAGGTCACAGAACGCCCCAAGGTAACTCAAACCGAGGTCATTCAGGACTAAGAGAAGGGGTGACTTGCGAATTACTTCGATTCAGCTCCTCGAGAGGATCTCCGCCGATCGTGAAACTAAAATCTCCGATTCCAGAGAACTCGAACGACAACATCGTAAGTTTCCAGCGACCCGATGAAACCTCCAACGATCTCGAAGCCCTTTTCAACGTTGGTTTCAAGATAGCCACTTATTTTTCGTGGCATTGCCTCGCATACATTGTTTCAAAGGTCAGCGACTACCTCGAGGACACTACCACGAAGCTTGTCCAGAACGAAGAAGGGGTGAGTTACGTAGTACTTCGATTCGGCTCCACGAAAACGTGTCGAGAGCGTGTACTTACCGATGCAATATATATCCAGTTCAATTTCGAACGCTCGTATTTCTTCTCGGCGTTGCTTACATCTACGCTCCGCTTCTACGCGCGGATAACTGTACACGTAGAGGGTAGTTTTGTCGTGGTAGTTTGGAATCTGTCACATTTGTACGGGAGAGTCGTAATGTCCGGGATTTAATAACGAGCACGAAGCGATATCGATTCTTGCGAGACCCGTCGGAATCGGAGATGAATGTAAATGTATTAAACGTTAACTCGCTTTTGATGCGACGATACGACGTGTTTGATAAGAGTTCGTTCTGGAAGCGTTTTTTGGGGTAACCACTCCTGAATTGAAGCGAGGGGAGGATTTGTACTTTCTTTTAATTGGACGTCGAACGAGGGATGAATACGGAGAACAAGTTAAAACAGGGGATGAGATAGGATCATCTTTCTTTCTTTTCTTTTGAATTTCTTCGGTTTCAGTGGATATTATCATTTTGAATAGGATCTACTGTTTTAGGTGAGTTGCAGATCGCAGAGGCAATGCTGGAAGAATCGGATAAGAAATTCTGTTTTGAATTTATTCGGCTTCAACTGCAATGGGCAATTTATCTAGGACCTGTTTTTTTAGATGGATTCCGAACTACCGAGGCTATGATATAGTAATTAGTAATTTAGGAAAAATTAAGAGGTGGCGGGAGATTTGAATTTGTGCTAACTGATTGCTAGTCCTAGACGTGACTTTCTTAACACTAGAGCTACCAAACCAGTCAAAGAGACTGGTACACAATTTTATAAAAAAATTATCAAAGTTTATAAGAGAGGCATAGGAGAAATATATTACGCCCAACTCAAAAAACATAAATGACCGAATTGATTATCTTTTCTGCCTCTTGATTCCTCTTTTCTTAAAGTACTTTTTTAATATATTTAAATATAATAGATTTAACGCCGGTAGTTCTAGTGTTAATCGCCACAACGCTTGAATTATTTTAATAAAATGTACTACTTTCCTTAGATACAGAAAGACAAAAGAAATAAAACATTAAATTATATAGGAATAATAGTTGTTGCTTCAAATCTTCTAATATAACAATTTTAATATAATGAAAAGAGGAGTAGTTTCACTGGCTCGATGAAAAACCGGAAAAAATGTAAAATACGACACGAAGACCTTCTTTGAAAAAGATTTCGGAAAGGGACAATTAACCTGTTGCAATTTACGAGTGAATTTCATTTAAAAATACGAACGTACGATCTCTTTACAGCTTTATAGAAAATTAAAGTATTTTATGGCTTCAAGTATATTGCCGGAGATGCAATCTTTTGTTAGATTTTCGGAGACGTTTATTCGAAAAATAAAGCCAACAGATGCAGCCAACGTAAGAGCAAACTTGACGCAGGTTCCCGTAAAAGTTTTACTGCCAATTGAAAGACGAATCGACGAGGCGTTGATGCTCAGCCAATCCTTCATAAAATCGAAATCGGAGGAAGCGGAAAATCGATTTACAGCTTCCGATACTTCCTGTAGGGATATCGCCGGTAAGAAGATTGACAAGGAAAGCCCACGCCGCGATATTGATCTTGGTTTAAATTGTATCTCCCCAACGGAATAACGAACGCCAGATACGACGATCTTTGGACAATTTTAAACTCCCTATTTTCCGATATATCGCGATACTTAACTTCAATTCCCGAATTTTCTATCGACCATACAATGGTATGACTTCTCAGTAAAATTAATTCCATGTAAAATAAATTATACACCAGCACATTAATCAATATCATAATAAATAAATATCAATTCTTCAATTTTATCATTAACCCTTTGCGGTCCGAATTATTTTGTCAAGTTTGAAGCGAACTAAGTGAAATTAATTGCACAACATTTTCTGTCGTTTGCTTATTTATTTTTTTTACGGATATTTACGTGATATTAGAAAATCATTATGAATTTAAAAAGTCGATATTAATTCGTTAGAAAATAAAATAAAGCGAAAAGCTATGCCGAGTGCAGCTGGACTGCAAAGGGTTAAAAGAACTCAGCCTGTTTCCTAAATAAGACCAAAAAAGTTCAAAAACTTGCAAACTTTCTACGCGAAAAAACGCGTAGAAATATCTGATACATCAGAAATCACAAGGAGTTACAGAGGCTTGAACGTAACACCTATCTCACTCGTATAAATCATTCTCCCAAATTGCATTAGTTCGCTTAACTTTCGCAGAAGAATCCCCGCGCCGGAATATCCTCCGTTATCCCGAAAAAGAAAAAAACATAACTCACGATCCGCGGATTGATCACTGTACTATCTTGTGAAATAACGTTCCTAAGAATATGAAATATCGCGTTTCACGGCAGGGAATCGGATCTATTCGTTTCAGTAGACGTTGGTTCGTTAACCGGAAACAAATGGTTTTACCAGTTCCACCAATGATTAATCGTAAACCGCGCCGTACGACGCGGTTAAGCACGGTTAATCATCCACCATGGGACTAGGGGATTCTCTCTGTGGACCATGTGACAGAACGATGGCGAACCACGATTGGTTGACAGATAGCCGCGTCAAAACAACCACCGCGTGGTTCCTGCATCTGCAGTCGCATGTGCAATAGACCAATGACACCTGTCGCGGCTTTCCGAGTCTATGTCTGTTTGACCAACAGTGCCGAATAACAGGAACTAACTAGCCCACATGCATACGCGCGTGCATTAAGAATAAATTAGTATACTGCACAAACTACCACCGGTCGAAATTCGGCACGAGGAGGAATCGTCGACAAATTCATCGGTTCACATTTTGCTGGAGCGCCAGCTAATGATGATTAGGATGAACGAGGTTTATACCTTGGTGTTTGGGTAGTTTGGAATTACTGTTCATATTTTACAATTTTGGCTTGAGTTTAACACTAGAACTACCAAGGCAGTCAAAATGACTGGTTCCTAGTTTTTTTGAAAAATTCTCTAAATTCACAGGAGAGACATACAGTGAATATTCCACAGCTATCTTGTAAAACACAGATTACTTAATCGACCATTTTTTCCCCTCATAATTCCTCTTTCGGCAAAGTCCTTATTCAATATATTTAAATATGGTAGATTTAAGGAGGGTAGTTCTAGTGTTAAATTGATTATGCGACTGTGTTTTGTGGAAATTGGAGGAATAAAGCAAATTTCCAATTATCGGTTAATACGAATTCGTGGAGTTTAATTGGAATATGAAATTTTTCATTTTATCATTTTCTGCTTTTGTTACGGAGGAGGTTGCATTGTATGGAAAATGTTAGTAATTATGTTTGGTATTTTATCGGTGCAGTTTCATGAATTTTGGGAGCAGATGGATATTGTACTGTACCCTAATTTTCGATTTTAGAGATGTATAGCTTCAGGGAGATTTTAATTAAAGTCATAAAGGGCGAGGCTATATCAAATTTTGAATGAAACCAATCATATTGTACGTTTCTTTTTCTTTTTATAGCACCAGAGACCAGTCTTTTGTTAGTGAACAGATATTATCGTGAAATTTCTATATCCCCTTTTTCAATTAATTTGACCTCTGCTCTGCCTTTGAAGATGAATGCATCTGTAAGATGCGATTAACGGATAACATGTGGCAGGCGATGGAAACAACCACGATGTTAGTCGTACCTACGTGTTACATTTGCCCTAGGTTTAACCCCGATTTAAACCAGGCCTAACCTGACCCTGGCGACGACCTAGCCGAGGTCACAAGAAACAACTGACACCTGTCTCCAGCTTTCGAGAACCCACTTGGTTGGAGTAACTAAACAGTAAGAGCATGAGCTCGTATTACCCGTAAGCTCTATTAGATCAGGTTCCTACTGATCGATGAATTTTCGATTAACGTCTGCTGTCAGATGCATTGCTCGACACGGGCTTCATCGACATGCTGGATTAATCGAAACACGTTTTATAGGTGCGTATATGTTGACCTACCAGAAACATTACTCGGAACTCGTAAAAAGAATGGAAGTTCTTCGAGTCACCGATTTTGTTGGAATTTTATAATCATAGATATAATAATCATAGAGTTAGTCATGGTGATTGTGAATGTACTCAATTATCAGGACGAAAAGTTTCGACAAAATCCATGATCCGAAATCCTTGCGTTTTTCTTGTCAAACATAACTTACACCTTGGGCTCAATTTTTATCATTGAAATGTTTTTAAAAAATAACTGTGTAGGCGTGACTTCGTTAGAATATTTACTGATGAGGTGTATTCATTAAAATATATTTTATAGAAGTATTCTATTAGAAAATCAAAAATGTTCTGGTGCTTTTGAAATTATAATTTGGTCAATTTGACATTATTGATTGTTTTTAATTAATTACTTTGAGCTTTCTAACTGAAATACTACATATATGGGTGCCTACCTAATATATTTGCACATTTCATTTGCATTTCTATAATTATTTCACAGTGAATGTCCAGCTTTTTTTACAAATTCCAAATCAACGCTATTATAACATCATATTAAAAAAGAAAAATTCTACTTGTTATTACGACGAATTAAAACTTCCAAATTCTGTCGCCCTAATCAGGACAATCATCAATTAACCGTATAATTCCTTCCCTCCAGAATTCTCCTCCATTATCAAAAAGAACCTTCAACTTCGAAGATCATCTTAATCAAATTCGAAAAAATCCCTCCCATTTATCTCATCGAGTATTTACTTTGCGGACTAACTTTGAATTTCATTCTGCGGAAAATTTCTTTTATTCCCGTCGATTGTGATACAAATACGTTCTACGAAAGGCTTGATCTGAAATACACAAAATCGATATTCGACGTTACGTGAAATTCTAAACTGATCGGTTCCGTGCAGAGGAAAGCAAGTCACATACTCGCCATTTCCGGATGTGACTTAAATCCTGAATAAAGGGCCGGGGATTATTCGGTGCACGGGATCACTTTACTGACTAATGCAAATTCGCGAATAATACCGGCTGTACGAATGTAACCAGACAAGCCGAAGCAACAAAATGGGTCTCTCCAATGTTTGCTCTATGATATGTACCGATCAGAGCACGGGAGATTGTTATACACATTGAATAATTTCAATCGGATCCATCGCATTTCCAAACACGAATCCAAGTATCGGCTTTCAAGATGGATTGCCGCGTTTGATGTACACAGTGCTATATTTATCAAAGAAATCTGACAAACAAGAAAGAATTTCTCCTGGGAAATTGTAATGCCGAGCGATATTGAAAATAAAACTGCACAACAAAATTCGCATGGAAGAACGTCGCTAATTTCAATTTAATTAACACTAAACCTACCGACGTTACATTTACTAAAGATATACTGAACAAGTACTTTGGAAAATGAGAAATCAAGAGGTGAAAAAGATGAGTAATTAATTAATTTCGGTTTTATAAAATAGGAGTGGAATATTTACTTCATGTCTCCCCTATCAATTTAGATAATTTTTAGAAAATTACTTTGTCAATATAAATTTACGTAGTTGATGAAATTACAAATGTAATTACTTTGAAAGTGGTGTAAGTCAACTTTCCGCAAAGACGTAATATTTCGTTGAAAAATTATACTACAAAATTACGCTACTTCACTTTTAACTAATACTTTAGAAACGGTCACATTATAAGCTTAACACTAGATCTACGGTCGCTAAATCTGGTATTATTAAATATATTAAATAAATACTTTGAAATAAGATGGATTAAGCGGCAAAAATACTGTCAGTTAAGCAATTTGTGTATTATAAGATACGCGTGAAATGTCTACTGTACTGCTCCTCTATAAATTTGAGAAATATTTTTAAAAAAATAGGATCCCGTCAATTTGACGGCTTCCGTCGATCTAGTGTTAAAGCAATGTAACATTTAAAAAACATCAAATGAGCGTATTACATATACCAATATTTTTCAAACCATTTAAATATAAATCCTTAAATATCTTCATATAATATAAAATGGACTTACACCACTTTCAAAGAAAACGGCTCAAGTCTCTATCAATAGATACTGCAATTTTTTTATTAGTGGAAAATGTCAGGGAATATTTATCCTCGTTTAATTTCAAATTTCAATTGTAATATATGAAAGAAGGGCAATGATAACGTTACGTAATAACAGATAATTAGTGTAGATCGTTTATACCACATTTTAATCTCGTTTATCCGTGTAGTGAGAAGATAATTAGTAATTAACATCAATCGTTAAGCGCTGAAAGAGGAATGAGAAGTATTATTTCCGTAAATATAACGATTGAGAGAAATCAGAGGGATATATTCCAAGAATATATTCCATATTAAGTGTAATTGGTCGGATCACTTTCCCTCTCATTAACATTTACTCGGTATCGAGGAGTCCTAATAGTCTTAGGCAGAATCAATCGTGATCCTGAATAACAAGCTGCATTACGTACCACTAAACCCTAAACCTAATACAGATATAGCAATACGTTCATAAGATACACCGCAAATGATCATTAGCAACGGCAGATCCTAACTAATGAGCGAATTCCAATCAAACGGTCAGATAAATTCGAGCGATCGTGCTGCTAATTCCACTCTATGCAACAAGGATATCAGTATCTAATTACACAATAATAGAAACACGTAAGACCAAAGTTTTTTGGGAATTTTAAAATTCATTGATATATCTATATATACATAAATCTATATTTGGTGAATTTGCCATATTTGGAGGGATAAAATTCAATTTTCGAAGCTGTCGCATCAGGTAAATTAGTACTGGCACCTTGTTGTTTTAAATTATTATTTTTAAAAAATTAAATTATTAAAAATTCCCCAAGTTTATAGAAAACTCATAGAATAAATATTCTACGTCCATTTCAAAGAACATAAATCACCGAATCGATCATCTTTTCCGCCTCTCGATTCCTTTTTTTTCAAAGTACTTATTTAACATGATAGACTATAACAGATTTAACGTCAGTAGTTCTAGTGTTAACAATATCTTCAAAATTACAATAAATGTTACCGATGATAACAGCAGAAAGAACCATCGTGCATCATACTCGAATTCAGAACACGAAGGAGAAGCAGGGTTGAAGGAAGATGAAGAAAAAGGAAGCGGATGATAACAGAAAGTCTAACGAAAAGGAAAACAGGTAGAGAATAGTAGGATCGATGTTATCGAAAAGAAAGCGACGAAGGATACAGCACATATGTACGTAGACGTACACTGCGCATAGATATCTGCCTAGCAAGCACCTAATACGAATAGGGACGAAGGGCTCCCAGCAAACTTGGATTTATGCTCGCGTTGCAGCGCATAAAGTTCCCTGTCCTTGCATACTCCGTGCACGCTGGCAAATTTCTCTCCGTTCTAGCAATATTCTCGCTGACACGTTAACGCCAAATATATCTGCGAAGACGGAGGACCAATCTCGTCGAAAAGTTCGATTGAAACAAATACGCCTTGGCGTACATCGGAGGGAGTTAGTTCATTGAGAAGGATGATTCAATTTATCCTGATTATACTTTGAATCATTAATCTATTCATTCTGGAATATTATTAGATATAAGACTATTTTTAACGAAGGTACAAAAGATACTTCCTACCATTTTAACTTGGAATTATTTTCTAAGTTTAAGGAACTTTTCACAATTGACTTTTTTAATTAAGGAATTCTTTGTTTTTCTGAATAGTTATTTCTACGGTTATTTAACCTTCATTAATACCTGGGATCTTCTCGACCAAAATCAAGATTTAATTTGACCCGAATCGAGAAAAATTGTACAGTGTATACATAATAGGTATTTTCAATATAGTTATTATAAAGAAACAGTAACAGAAATTTTGAATTTTAATAAAAAATAGACTACGGGTCAGAGAAACTCAAAGGGCCTTTGCTGTGATTTTTTAAGGGTCGGATGAAGGTGAATAATTTGATTTTGTTAATTTCGCACTCACGATACTCTGATAATCACCTGCACGCAGGTATATACTCGTTTAGGTGCTACTTGCGCAATCTCTTACAACATAGGATACCGTAAAGAAACAATTACGAAACGCGTAACGTTTATCTTTAAACGGCATCGTAATTAAGTGCGATAAAAGGATGATCGAACGGAGGAATGACAATTATCTTTAGTTATCGCAACAAAATGACGCGAAATACCCGATGAGTCAAATATAACCTTCCACAATTGATTCTGTGAAAGGAAGATCCTCGTTGCGCTGCACATTTCCCGATCTCCTTGAGCCTGAAAGCTGGCCTTGATGCACATTTCCATGCAACGGGTCAACATTCACTGCTGAGTATAATAATGCCATTTGCTTATTTTCTGTGAAAGAATCTGGAGATTCGATCGTTTCGGGTAAAGTTGTTTGTCTTCTTTGACAAATGCTTGTTGGATGGAGATTTAGCAAACCGATTCGTGCAAACTTTCGTTGCATAACGTATCCTTTTCCCTGTGAACGTTGTCGCAGGGATTTCTTTCAAGGATGAATAAATTTCAATGGCATGATCGAAAGTATAAGGTAGTTTTATATTCCACGTGGATTGCTCCCCTAGTATTTAATTAGAATTTAATTGAACTCCAGTGTGTATTTGATTAGTAAAAAATTGGATACTGATTGACGGGAATTGATAATGAGAATATAAATTTAAGGGCTCAAAATTCCAATCATCACTAAAAGTACCAAACCAAGATAATCTGTCATTCTATGCGGATTATTCCTCTATTATTTAATTAACACTAAAACTACTAAGGCGGCCAAAATGACCGGTTGTTAATTTTTTCGAAAAATTCCCCAAATTGATGGAAAAGCTACGAAGTAAATATTCCACTTCTATCTGATAAACCTTACATTATTTAAGTCATAATAAATTTTATATCTCAATTTATTTTTTCCCAAGTACTTACGCGGTATATTTAAATATACTAGATATGATGCCGGGACTACTAATATTAATCGCCTCAAATTAAAAATTCCTAAACTCTCTCATATTTTCCTCCAGAATATTTTCCAACCTACGAAGCTCCGCAAAGCAATTATTCCTCGCTAAAATCTCACACACTCCTCTCCATCCAACACTGCAAAAAAAAATCCGACACATCTCGCGATTCATAGCTGACAAAAGATCGAACACCTCTCCAAGCGCCGTATAATTGTGCACTTCGTAAAGCATCACGCCAAGGTATAAAAGTATCGGCGAGCACTCGAAAACCACGCGATAAACCCACCCCCTTGCACGACGAAAAACATAAAAACATCTGACACGTCTATCGACAACAAGAAGAAGCCCTTCCTGTCTGACAAGAATTCCACCATCAAGCCCTGTACACCTACCAACCCCCCATACAGCAACGTACGAGAGCCTCCACCCCATGAAACCTCCCAGGTTTTACGGGCAGCGATTTATCGGGTTGAGTCCTCCCTCATTCCCTCCTCTCCATCTTCCTCTCGCCTTCCTGAAGCAGTCCATAAATTGCAGCGGAAGAAAAGGAATGAAAAGAGGTGAAAGGAAGAAAAGGGCGGGCTGAAGGGGGCGGGAAGGGTGGAAAGTTGCACACATCATGGAGAGGACTAGAACTGAATGGGCCAGTCTCTCCTCCCTCCTGGTATTTCTTAGGCGACGCAGGATACTCGGACGAAAATGCATCGAACGTGCAAGAGCGCATCCCTCTTCTGTCATTCGCACCGTGCAATTCGTGAGCAGCAAACGCGCACGCTTATACGACGTTGCATAAAGGGAGGACTCACGGTAGCCAGCCACCGGGGCGAGTGCATCCGAGCGTGTAAGTGCATCACCAAGTACGAATGCTATGGAAACGTCGGATCGTTCCGTGCTTCCATTTCCGTGAACATCGATAAGGGAGAGAGAGAGAGAGAGAGAGATAAAGAGAATGGGAAAAGGAGAGGAAGAGTTGAATACATTTTACGTTTCGTTTAATTTGTGTCGGTGTTTGCGCTAGGAAGTTATTGTTCCCGGATAAACAATCGTCCGGGATCCCGTTCTCTCGATTTTATTTTTACCTGGAGAATTTCGATCGTAATGTAGGGCAGAGTGAATGCATCCTTTTCCTAATAAAATATGTATATGTCGTTCGTTGTCCAATGACTTATTCATAACGGATAAGCATGGAATCCATTGTTAGGTTACGGGCAAAACGAACCCAGATGAAGTGTGGTGTTCTGGAATTTCGAGAGTTAATTGCACTTCTGGGGAATGTTGAATATGCTGGATGAGAGAAATATGTGTGCTTTGGTTAACACTTTGAATGTCATCTGCATTTCGCTAGATTCGTTATTTCAACTAAACTGAATCATTTTCTATTAAAATTATATCTGTATGCAATAGAAGGATTAAAGGTAAAAATATTTATATACTCAGCGATACTTTACTTTTCTAACAGCAATATTTAAATATTGAGAATATTAACAAATTCGTGAATATTGTAATTAAAAATCATTTTCTTCGAATTCAACAGCGCCGGTCACCTGTGACCTCGTGGCATTCAACGTGTTAACGTATTAAAAGCTTATATTTTAGGAGAAACGAGGACGTCTTAGAAAGGTCGTTAAAAAATGTATATCTTGGTATAAATTACACTCGAAATTACTCGATATGAGGGGAAAAAAATGTCTCACGTGCAGCGAACGTTTCAGTATTATCGTAAGTTAACGTGAACGAATGCAGAAGGGTGGCTTTCGTAGGGCAACGACGATAAAAATGATATCGTCGAAAAAATGATGAAAATTCCCCCGTTTTCGATAACATACGACGCCACTTCCATTATTCACGATACAAACTGACAACGCAACACACCATTGCTCTTTGTAATCACAGAACAACGGCGGTGAAAAAAAAAAATATCGATAAAAGTCTGCCGTTCCATAACAACCTCGCGTGCACCGAGCATTTTAATAAACTTTATACCATTGAAATATGTATCTTCAATATCGTTTACGAAACGTATGTTTTCCCTTGACAAAAGAAATTATCATGGGGAAGAAGAAACGATGAAATCACGAGAAATGAGAGTGTAACGTACGAATCTCACGGAACGAAAGGGAAACGATAGCAACGATTCCATCGGCGGCGCTCAAACCAATCCACGGATAGCATGGCTTCCATCAAACTTACAGTTTGTTAGAAACCATTGAGAGAAAATCACGAAGACACGATAACCTTCACGGCGTAAGATTGCCGCAGATTTTTCTGTACGTGCATCAGTTCAAAAACGAGAAGACGTACCTCAATATCCAGGGGGATATCGGATCTGGAATTCAGGACCGCTTTATCATCGGAATAAGTGCACCAAGCGGGGAAACTCAAGCGGATAATACGAATCTTCGAGAAAATACAACGAGCGAACTGGCAAGTGAACGAGTAACTGCTAGAATAAGAGCGGAGAGACGGCGAAAAGGGAGAGAGAGAGGAGGAAATGCAGCAAAAGTGAAATGAAAGAAGAAAAACAGAGAGAAGGGACGAGAAAGAAACAGAAATACAGCAAGAGAAAAATACAGAAAGAGCACGTCAGAGACAGATGAGGACGGAATGAGAGAAATTCAGGAAAAAGAGAAATACAGGAAGAGAGCGAGAGAGAAAGATGAGGAGAGGAAGAGAGAAATTCAGAAAAAAAGAGAAATGTAGTAAGAGAACGAGAGAGACAGCTGAGGAGAGAATGAGAGAAATTCAGAAAAAAGAGAAATGGAGAAATACAGAAAGAGAATGAGAGAGAAAGTGAGAAATTCAGAAAAAAGAGAAAAAGGGAAATACAGAAAGAGACCGAGAGAGAAACATGAGAAGAGAAAGAGAGAAATTCAGAAAAAAAGAGAAAGAGGGAAATACAGAAAGAGAACGGGAGAGGAAGATGAAGAGAGAAAGAGAAAAATTCAGAAAAAAGAGAAAGAAAGACAGAGCGAGAAAGAGAGAGAGACCGTAAAAGGGATGCCAGTTCCGTTTCTAGAGTCATTCCCTTTTATTTCGTCTCTGTCGACTTTTCCATCCCCATAGAAAGCCGCTGCAACTGGGTCCTAAGCCGTCCGTAGAACGACAAAAGTTGGTTGTAACACTTATCCGGAGATTTATCATCATACACATATATAGATATACCATTCCATCAACCACCATGGCCGCCATAACTGGAGACCAGACAGAGTTCTTCGCCCTCCGGCAAATCGGATTCCTCCGCCGTCGATAATTAATCTGAACACGTTCGCGTAGCATTTTCCCAGGGCAAAGGTTCGACGAAATTAATTAAAACATGTTCTACGTTTTCCATTGTCATTGGTAATGCATGGCGATTGAAAAGGGGTCAATCAATTCTATCGACTTATCGAAATCTGATTTGTAGTTTTTCCCCACCCTAGGCGGTCTCGCTCGAATTTTATAACGAAGGATGGTGAGAGGTCTGAAAACTTTGGAAATGTTTGAAGACGAAGAATAACGAGATCTTCGAAATACAGAATTTGTGGAGAATCGCAACGTATGGAGTCTTTTAATGATTTCTAGCGGCAAGGAATGACTTTTTGGAGATTCGATTTAGTTGCTTTACCGGTCTGTTCTTTAACCCCTTGCCCTACGATTTCTTTTGTGACTGTTTTCGCAATAATTCAGAATTAATGGTTAAAATAAAGATTCCTCATATATTGTACAATTTAACGCAATACTAATAACGTAGAAATAATTTTATCGTATTGGGCTCCACTGATATCTTCAACCCTTTCTAGACCGACGGAACAATATATCCCAAACTAATATTCATTTAAAGTGCTGGAATATAATTTCCCATCTCGAAAGGGTTAGTTTGATAATTTTTGGTGAGCGTCAAAATTTCCTATTCTATCTAACGCATCACGAGAGTCTCTCGTTATTGCAGGACAAGGGGTTAACGAGATAGATGAACACCTGTATTATCGTTTTGAAAGACACGTAAATGAAACAAAGTAACGTATCTACGAGTTCATAAATTTTCAACGAAATTGACGGCCCGAGTGCCTTGAGTTGTCCTTGTTAAACGGAAACAAAGGCAGGGAGGTTAAACGATTCCGCCGTGCTGAATGGATAGATCTCATCGACACAATGCTGGCTTAACGTCGAATTTAACTAGATGCATTAACGCAAACCGATTAAATCGACAATGCCCTGAGTAACCAAACGTTGCATCAGAGATGAACTTGAAATTTACACGCTATCAAATGAGCAATCTTCGCATGCGATTACTATAATCCTAACTATGGCCAATTGCAACGTAACAGCAAATGAAAAACATTGGAGAACATTCGGTCGAACAGATTTCTGAATGAATCGTTGAAATTTGTCGAGATCGTGGGGAAAAATTTTGGCAAAAAAATTCTCTACTTCAGCGTGTACTTACAGCTTAAACGTACTTTCGACGAGGCACCGGTAAAGTGATAAAAACGGCGATCTCCTTCCAAGTACGTAATATTTTCGCAAATTTATTCAGTCGTGAAACTTCGTTAAAATTTACGCATGCAAAGTAAGTTCACTTGTTGCATGTCAATGGCATTTAATGACACCTAAGTCATTGCTTCCAGCACATTAAGTGGTATGTGGCCGTAAATACACCGGCTCGTAAAATACCATTCGCGCCATTAATTCACCTACACTTACAAATTGCTCTGCATTCGCGCATGCACCAAATCACGCAAGGTTGATTAAAGAAACCGTTGAATTCATTTGCCACTGGAAAGAAAAACTATTCGGTAAATTTCTACGTGGTATATTGCGGCAGCCATCGTACACCGTATTGACGGGAGCTGAGTAGATGGCATGCAAGACGGTTAGCATAATTAGCTGAACCGCTGGTAATTAGTCAACTGAATGTGGAGATCTCCCTTTTTGAGCTACGCCTAATTGTTAGTATGACCAAATGGAGAAATCTCCAATCTTGTCAGTAGCAACGCCTTGCATTTCATTTTCCATATTCATCGTTAGTCGTTATTTACTTAGCTTCTAGTTTCAACAGTGCGCAGCTCGTTACGCAGCCAACTATGTTCTTGTAAATCATAATTCTTAGTCAAATAACCGCGCGGTTGGCTAATCGTAAGTATTAACACTTTAACCCATTGACTGCCAACTACGAGATATCTCGTAGCTGCACTATAAGTTTGAATTAATAAGTTAATAATCATGGCCGAGCATGTATAGAAATTTTGGAACAAAAATGTTCTTCGTATCACTACAAATGTCGAGATTATATTTTTGATTAGTGAAATCAATGTTCTAAAAACTTTCTGTCATCTTCTCAAATTTTAACAAGCAAAGGTAATATTTGCTTAGTTTTCCTGGCAGTCAATGGGTTAATGGCCGCTCACACAACATGTATAGTGAGGGACCAGAAACAAGGCACTTGAGACGGAAGAGGAGATTGCTCTCACACTGCTTATCCCCACCATGTCGGTCCTGGAAACCTGAGATCGACGAATGACAACCGAAAATAAAATACTCCTTTCGTCGTTCACATGACGACGCGAAGAATATGCGGGTCTCTCGGCCAATAGCGCGTCAAAATCGAAAATGCGTGAGGGAGAGGGCTGTCCCTCGGGCGAATCAAAGCAAATTACCCCTCAAGTGCCTTGTTTCTGGTCCCTCACTATATATGGTGCTACTGCCGACGGTTATTGGCCGGTATATCAATAATGATAACCAATCAACTCTCTTAGCACGTTGACTCTACCGTTCTAAACTCAAGTATCTA
Organism: Cerceris ruficornis; assembly: GCA_963989415.1. Classification (NCBI taxonomy): domain Eukaryota; kingdom Metazoa; phylum Arthropoda; class Insecta; order Hymenoptera; family Crabronidae; genus Cerceris; species Cerceris ruficornis. The sequence continues at coordinate 10,495,604 of OZ022527.1, forward strand.
CCAATCGCAGCGTAAGAATTTAATTTTCATCTTTCAAGACTAATCGAGAATTTCTTCTTTCATCGCCCCGTTAAAGTTTCACGCCTGGAGACAGGACACCATAGTACATCACGTATATTTATACATCCGTGATGATTTGCCTTCAAAGCCGCCTCCTTTTTCCTCCTCGCTAACCTCTCTCACGGTGAAAATAAGAGAAAGAATGGGAAAGTAAGAGATCCGAGGAGAAGGAAAAAAAGAGCATGCGGCTTCGAGGCAAAGCGCGGAGAATGCGAGATTGAGACACCGGAAACGGAAACCATTAATGGCGGAACGGCGAGTACCGTAAAGTGGATGGAGGTAGATAGATGGAAGGGAGAGAAAGAGGGAGGATAAGAGTGAGAGAGAGAGAGAAGGTGGAAGAAAGAGAAAGGGAAAGATAGGGAGAAAGAGAGACGAGGAAAATGAGAGAACAAGAGAGATTTAAAAGGAGAGAGACAGGTGAAAGGGTGGGTGGAGGGCGACCATGGGGCGAGCCCATGGCCGGAGGGGCGAAAGAGGGGAGGGTTACACAATGCCATTGTGAATTCGTAACCACGCTTTCTGCCCTCCCTTTTCTGCAGTCCTCCTGCATCGCCAAGCCGTCTTCTGCGCGTCTCTTCTCCCCAGTTTTCTGCAGAGTGCCGAGTACCGTTGGAAAACCCCTCGTCGCGTGTCGGGTTGCACGTATTTACCGTTTTTAATCCTTCGAGTAAAGAGCCCTCGCGTTTCTCCTTCTTCTCTCTCGCCTTTGCCCTTCACTGTTCGAGCATCGAAAATTTTGAAGGCCTCTTCTCGCGCCGGTGAAAAAGAGAGTCGAACCGAGGATGAAAGTGTTTCGGTTTGACATTCGCAAGCACATTTATCAATACTTTGTTTGTCAGATGTAGACGATCGACGACGTGTTCTAACATGAAACTATATTTGATCGGTAATTCTTCGCGAAAGTTCGACGGTTATTTTGATTTTTAATATTCCTTGTTACAATTTCTTACTGAACAATTCTTGTAATAACAGGTAATTGATGGAAATTTGTAAAATGTAGAGAAAAATCAATGGTACCCACTTTCTTTAACCCCTTGCCCTACAAAAACGATTGACAGACGTAATGCGATAAATAGAGCAGGAAATTTTGAAGATTTTCGAAAGGAAGATATTGAAAATATTAGAGGAACACGAGCGATCAAATTAATACCATACTATTAATATTATCTAATCGCAAAAAGCACATACAAATTTTTATTTCTTCAATTGTGCTTCAATTTATTTCTTCAATTCAATTAAATTTCTGAATTATTCTGCGTCCAGTCACAAAAGAAATCTTAGGTCAAGAGGTTGACCTTCGTCCGTCCCTGTGACCCAAATCGCGACAAATTGTGCACCCTGAATACAATTACTCTTAATAAAGTTATTATAAAGAAAACGTAAAAAACCTTACACTTTGTAAATAGAAAGTAGACCTCTGATCAGAAAGTACACCAGGGTCATTAGTCTGCTTTTTTTAAAGCAGCGGTTGAAACTAAATAATTATCAAACTGCCGGATAGAGCCATTTGAAGCTCCAATCGTTAAAAATGAAAGATCGTTAATAAAATATGAAAACCAGCAGGTAGATAACTGGGGAGAAATCAACACACCATTGGGTCACTGTAATTCGTTCCACGAACTGTCATTGATCAAACGGTCGAGTAAACTGCATGTACAGGTGATAGCACATGTCTTTCTATATCTATCTAATGTCTAGGATAACATGCCAGCATACTTAGGCAATGACCAGTCGTGCAATTACTTATCCTCGGGGCAGATATACCGCGTGTATTCACATAATGTCCGTCCACAAACGGCGCATTTACGTGTTTGCCATTATACACGCATATTCAAGGAATACGTGGAGGGAAGAATCATTAATCGCGCGGAGTTTGCGATCGTCCGGGCGATTTTATCGTGGTTTCTTCTGTCGGTGGAAAGAGGCAAACGCTGAAGTTCTAGGGCGGCGTTTGAGAATGTCGATTAATAATGGAAGTATGATATTAATGAATTTAAACGATCCTTAATGTTAATCTTTGAAGTTGTGATTAATTGAAGTTGGAAAGGTTCTCTTTATGGTATTTTTATGCAAAATGTTCCCATAGTTAAGACGGTGAAAGTCATGGGGGTCACCGGTGACCGGCACTGTTGAATTTGATGAAATTTCTTATGATTTTGAAATAGCGATATTTAGAAATGTACTAATATATTCAATATTAAAATATTGCTGTTGGAAAAGTGAAGTATTACTGAGTACATAACTATTCTTACTTTTAACATTTCTATTCTATAAAGCTGTGATTTTAATAGAAACAATTTCGGTTCGGTGGAAGTGATGAAACTAACGAAATACGGCTGGTATTCAACGTGTTAATGAATAGGTAAAATGTAGATCAAATTTTAATATTCTTCTTTAGAGATAATGCAGATTCGAATGTCTGATAGATAAATTGTAGGAATGGATGGAGCGAATACTATGTTTTACCGGATTAACACTAGAACTACCGACGTTAAATCTGTTATATTTAAATATATTAAATAAGTACTTTGAAAATAGGGGAATTCAGAGGTGGAAACGATGATCGACTTGGTAATTTATATTTTATGAGATGGATGTAGAATATCTATTCTATGAGTCTCCTATAATCTTGGAGAATTTTTAGAAAAAATTGTGTACCAGTCATTTTGACTGGCTTGGTAGTCTAGTGTTAAATGTGAATATTATACGTACATTTTTACATACTAAGAATAAATGAAAATTAAATTAGTATCTGTATTTATCAATGCCGCTAAAGTAATGAGCAACTAATGAAATACGAAATAAATGATGGTGCAAAAAGTACGAGTCTCGCGTGATCGAGCATTTGCAAGATAATGAAAGAAGAATCCATGAAGCAATCTACGCGACGATATCCTGAAAAGGTCATTAATCGCGAGAAAGTTTTACGAACATTTGAACGATTCTGCCTTCCCCATCTGGCCTTGCGCCAATCCTTCATCAAAGGAGATGGTGTGAAACTCATTTGGACAATGAGAAATGGCAGTCAGTGACATTTCATTCCTTCTCGACGATTCATGTTTATATGTAATCAGCATCGACCCTTCGTCCCAATTAATAGCTGTTACTGTTAAAACAAAACGCCATTAAGATCTGGCGTAATTTATCTCTTCGCTGTCAATAAAACTACCCTACAATTATAATGAATTTGCAATAATGCAACCGCATGATAGAATCTAATTTTGATGTCTTTTTTTATCCAGATCATGAATAATTCAATTATTTTATACAACTATTAAATATTACTTTCTGAATTTATCGTTAGTCCATGCAGAAATATTTGTTATCTGAAATCACAGGTGACTAACGAAGGATTAGAGAAGATCATCGCAAAACTCCAAGCCGAAATGAATTGGATGGAAAATTTGCAATATCGATGACCGATATCGAGTGTAACATTGCCACAGAAGAGGATTAATTGCTCCAACTGACTCAGAGCGTGCAAATAAAACAGGCAAATTGACAATATCAATGTTGATCACGAACACTGATCCACAAAATCCAGCCAAACTAACGATTATTATGTTGTTTATCAAATCATGAGTTTACAAAATCCTCAAACATTTGCACCGCTTTCACCGAGACCTACTTCCACATCTGACAAACTTTTTGCCCCAATTTTCACGCTAAGCTACGAGGAATTCATAAAAAGCTTGTACTTCAGAATATCACACAAAATTCCGCGCTAAATTCGCACGAAATAATCGAGTCCGACGAATCAACTCCTTGACATTTATCCATAAAAGCAGGACTACCTCGTATTCTAATCGTAGGAGGAAAAGTATTTTTTCTTGGGCATGGTTTTCGGACTTCCCAGATTTCTTAAATGGCAGCAACTCGTATCTTTTTACCCCCTTTTTACTCCCTTTACCTCGTACCTCATACCGCGAGACTTCTCTATTTTTGCGAGGTATAGCTCCAACACAATTTACCAATTCCTACTAAATTGACACTAAACAATTACGTAGATGTATGAATCAAATTAAATTATTCAGAGTCACGTGCTAAAAGTATCTCACAGCAATCACCTAATGACATTTCTACGCCGAAATCCTCATAGAAAGTTAATAAAATCATCATCTCCATTTCTCGCCTTCTAAAACGATCCAGTCTCAAATCGCTAAGACACTTTCCCCCTCATCCACCCCATCCCTCCTATTCCCATCATTAAATCCCTATTTTCAGAATGCCGCAAGAGGTTCCCGCTAAATTCACACGAAATAATCGACTTCGACGAATCAACCCTTTGACGGTTCCCCATAAAAACAGGAGTCCCGCTTTAAATCTTTGATACCCCAGCTCGATGGCGCTTCCGCGCCACCGATTCTTCCAGCGATCGTGGCCATTTCGGCGGAGTCGTAAAATTGGATCCGGAATTCACCGGTGCACCTCGCACGAGCGACATAAATTCTTCGCCAGGGGTTTTCGACCGATGGAAGTCGCGCGATCGTTAAGCCATCGGGAATCCCCCTCGATTTATTATCCGTGCTCTCATCGTCGATAACATAAACTCCCCCGGACGTTTCTTTTTTTTCTCCTACCCCCTTCCTCCGTCACCCTCGTGTCCTACGGGCAATCGAGACTAATTCTTCCAGATCGCGGTTTGCCATATCGTACCGCCGGAAACCGGCTGTTGGACGTGACGTTTTCCGGTTATCTGACCGTAACAACGCGCATCGAAACGAAGAGCGCATCGGCAATTGTGCAAAAATGATACGAGACGTGGCCGCGGGTAGAGTTTATCGGCGTGGATCGACCTTTTTTTTTTAAAAAAAGCGTTAATATGCGAGCCGTGTGTGCACGTTGGGGAAAAAAGCTTTAAAGAGCATTAAAATCGACATGGTGAATGGAAAATTTTAACGTATATCCGGGTAAATCCAGCCAAAGTTTATCGAGCTTTTGCGTATTATTTCCGCCAATGGTATTTAATTCGGTAAATATGCGAGCGAATTTTAAATCGAATGCGCTTCGAACGATGATAATTCGCCGGTTTTCCATTTCGCGCCGAAGTGGTCTCGATATGTTTTTCATTCGCGTACAAAAACTTTATGGCGCGTTGATGATGTTAAGGGTGGACGGTGTAATTTTGCATTGATATTGAAAATATTTTGTACGGGATGAATTTCGTGATGGAGGGAATTCGAGCGTTTGGATTTCGTTGTAAGTTAAATGGAGGAAATAATAAAATTACTTGAAATTTTGAACGATATGGCTGCAAGAAATAATTATCTTTGCAATATCTACTCCTTGGAAGTGAATATTTTTTTGTAAACGCTTACTCTTATCATTAAAAATAAAAATACTTGCAATTTTAATATTCTACAAGAAAAAAAGATAAATCTTTCCATTAACATTAGAGAAAGAGAAATGAAGAGCTGAAAAAGATGGTAAATTAAGTAACTTAGATATTTTAAGATAGAAATGCAATATTCACTTCATGGCGCTGCTACCAAATTGAAGAATATTTAGAAAAAATGGAGAATCGACCGTTTTGACCACCTTGGCAATTTGAATATTAAAGCAGGCTAACAAAATACAGAGTATTCCAAAAAAGTATGAGCATTTTAACTAACAACTCACTTAACTTTCACATCTTTCAAGTGTAAACAATCTAAACTGATCGGAGCCAGAATAATCTGCACATGAAGCAAATAAATCAACAAATTGTTTAATGCACTGATTGTATAATCATTTAAGTCGTGCAGTTTTTGGAACGCGCCATAGATAAAATAAAAACTAAACGAAGATTTTATTTCGAAATTACAGAAAAGGTTTGATAACGAGGTCAGGGACACCCGGTGATACGTTTCATTTTCATAACAAAAAGTGACATACACTTTCTCGAGCATTAATAAACGAGCGTATTACGGAAGAGGAGTTTCCGGCCAGTGGTCGATTGAAATCAAAACAGTGTTTCACGATGGAAAAAAAGAGAGACAGTAGCACACATACTTCATCCATAGCACTTCCGTAGAAATTGTGGAATGTACTGCACGAGCAAAGTTCGCAACTTTCTATTAACCGGTGCCTGGTCCCATTTACCTGGCAATTACGCCAAAACTTGTAATTATCCCCGTCAGTTTTACGATAGTCCCGGATTTAAGGGGACGCGCCAGAAAATTAACGATGGCAGACAACGTAAAACTTTATTAGAACAGTGTCGTAAATAATTTTTCCCATGCTACTCCACGAAACCTAAACAACACTTCGTTTTCTTTTATCCCCGATTAAGCTTCTAATTCCAATTACTCTCATCTTCCCTACAAACCTTTTAAACAACACTCTAAGCATTCTATAGCCCACAAATTTTTTAAGAATTTCTAAAAACCCCAAGGAACCTTTAAAAAAAAGAATCATTATCCGACACGGTTCAACATTCCCGCTGGAAGGTTTAGAGAATTTCAAATCTTTCGCAAAAGCAGAAGCAAAGAAAAGAAAAACAAGTCTATAATAACGCGATGAAGGAAAATAAAATTTCCCAAAGATTTCACGTAATACAAGCCACCGGTCGTTAGCGCGTTTTAACACTAGAACTACCAAACCAGTCAAAATGACTGGTACACAATTTTTTCCAAAAATTCTCCAAGTTTATAGAAGAGTCTTAGAATAAATATCCTGCGACCATCTTAAAAAACATAAATTACCGAATCGATTATCATTTCCGCCTCTTGATTCCTCCTTTTTCAAAGTACTTATTTAATATTTTGAAATATGATAGATTTAACGCCGGTAGTTCTAGTGTTAAAAGGCTTAAATATTTAATCGGCTTTCTTTATCGTGCCCTGCCGTAAAAAAGGATCGTAAAGAAACCCGCGCAAATTACGTGATTCAGAAGCGTGTCACGGAAGGATACCGTTTTCCGCTCTAACCTTTCGCCGTGCAATTAGTGCATTAAAGAAAAAGCAATCGAGAAATAATATTCAAGCTAATAACCCTCGGAATCTCCGCCTCTCTCGCCATTAATCGCCGGTGAGTTTAGTTCGGACCCCCCTTTGGATGCATCCTATGGCTGGGATCTGAGAATCCAAGAGTTCCCAGACCACCGAGGGATCCGGCAGGTCTGCAGGATCAGAAGAGATGGTCCCACCAACACACGTGAACCAGAGGAGGCTACACGAGAGGAATTCCAAGGAAGACCTTAAATCTCTCTTCGAACACAAAGCGCGATTCATTCTTAGGAATAAGAAGAACAGAATTCCCCTCGGCAGGGCCGCATCTCGAGGCTAATAATCTTGAAATTAAGCCGGGCTTTATTGAACTTCGATAATCTCTTGGTGGAGTGTTCTGATGAAGGATGTATGCTCGAAATATGGGAGGATGGTGAAGGAGAAATTTTGAAGTTATTTTGAATTTGTAAATTCGAAGTTGTAATTTAATTGTTTGTGGTGCGGAATTATTTGTTGGAATTAAACGGGAAAAATCAAGAAGGTTTATGTTAATTAACAAAGAATGGGATATTAATGTAACACAAGACAAAACAGCACAAATAATATGATTCAATTTGGAAATTCTTGCAATTTACTGTGTGCAGGAATTCAGACACTTTTGCTATTTTATTTTCGTGCTCGGGGGGTTCTCGGTTTATGGAAGACAGGATAAATCTGTGTTCGAAGTTTTCGTTTGATAGCCTACCTCCGCACTCAATCAAAAACCCTTCTGAGAGGAATATCTCCAAACCCTCGGATTCTAACAACAGGAGAGAAAGTATTCTCCTCACGCACCACTCTCATACCATCCATGATTTCCTAAAGGGTCCAGTAAGTGCTATCTTTCTTACTTCGAAGACTTTAATCACCGATCTCCGAGTATTTATCTCCTTCTGATTCTTCTTTATTCCTTCTTATTTACTCCAAGACAATTTAAAAATTCCTGTTAAATTCACAGGGAAAAATCGCGTTGACAAATGGAAGAAATTGATTTATTTAACATTAGATTTACAAGCGTAAAATCTGTCAAATTGCAATATATTAACACGTTGAATGCCATGGGGGTCACCGGTGACCGGCGCTATGAAATACACTGAAATTTCGTATGACGTTTAAATTGTAATATTTGCAAATTTTCCAATGCATTCAATATTTAAAAATTGGCATTAAAAGGGCAAAGTTCTGCTGACTATATAACTACATGTGTCTTTAAGCATCTGCTTTGTAAAGATGTGATTTTAATAAAAAATGTTTCACTTCTGTAAAAATGATGAAACCAGCGAAATATTGGTGGCCTTCAACGTGTTAAATAAGGACTTTGGAAAAAAAAGGATCAAGCGGGAAAGAGGGTAATTCGTAAAGTCATTATTGTATTATAAAATACAAGTAAAATATCTACTGTACAGCGTCTCTATAAATTTGAGAAATATTTATAAGACAAGTAGGAACTCCTCAATTTGACAGCTTTCGTAAATCCAGTGTTAAAGTCAAAGTCAAGAAAATTCCATGCATTTTATTTCTATCGTGCATGACTTCCTGAAACGATTCAGTATTAAATCGTTAAGCTAGTTTCCCCTTCTTCTGCCACGTCCCAATATTTTCACCGTTTGTATTTTCACCTATTTTTCATTTATACTTGAAAAAACGCCAAGAAAAGTTACGTTCGATAAAAGCCGCGATAAATGAATTCGCAAAGGACACGTTGGAAATCATTTTTCGTGCAAGGCTCGAAATTCTACCTCGCAGAAGGAAATCTCCACTTAATTCTCTAAAAGTCGACGAAAGAGGATCAAAATCTAAATCCCAGCTGTGAACGTGACTTTTTCCAAAGGCAACCAGATGATGTTTCTTTCCCCGGCAGCTTCTAAGCTCTGAATATTATAAAATCCAATAAATATTCTCTCAACATCATTCCGAACTTCTGACTAATTAAACATATCAATTTCACAAAAATTCTACTCCTCCAGCTACCTCCACTTTATCGAATACTACCTTCTATCTCATTATCTTAATTTCCAAATCAATTAACAACCCCTCCTCACCCCCAATGCGCGAGCAAATCAACGTTTAACAACACCGCACGCAATCCCGCAAGAAATCATAAGGCAAGGGGGTTAATCGTATTCCCTCCCTCGTCCCTCTCGCACCCCCGCGATCTAAGAAATCGCCACGAGAACAAATCACTCTAAAAACAACCCACCCCATCGTTCTACAATTTCGAAAACTTCAATTGTCGAGGATTAAAAATCTCGCGAAATTGAGAATCTCATTAAAATAAATCACCATTGAGATTTGCAAAAGTCCGAGTAGAAAGGAGAAGAAAAAAAAAGAGGAAAAGGGGATCACAATTCCGTGTTCCGACATCGTGCGTGACTTCATTATAGATGGAACGAGTGTCTGCCTTCATTCATTCCGGAGCTTCTAATCGACGACCCCGGCATCCGATCTTTTATACTCTTTTTCTCCCGTGGAACACTCGCAGGAACTCTGTCAGCTCGTAGATCCGCTTCTCCGTGGAGCGAGTTATACGAGAAAATGCACGGTTTGCCCGAGCACGTAATCGGTTTTGCTCGGCGAGGAATCAAAAGGTAAGTAGACGGCCTTCACAGGCCATCGACCATTCCTCCGTGTATTCGTCGTCGCGTGAACTTACGGGCTCTTTTATCTCTGCATCGGTGCATATGGATGAAGCTGCACTGCTGTACGCGAGAAAGAGTAATTGATACGACCGAAACCGTACATTAATGCCGCGACGAGGGTGCTAATTTGAGACGATGCGAGGAAACGATTAAAATGTAATTATCATCGTTCTTAGCACTTTGACATGCGAGTAATTTTGTTTTATAATTTTCGACATTAATAGCTGTGGTTATATCGCCTGGGATATATTGTTGTAGGTGAATTTCGAAGATTATGATTTATTGATTAACAATTTAGGAAAAAATCTGCGGAAGTGATTTGAACTTTGACCGAGTAATTGAGAGTGTTAGTCTTTAACTCCTGAACTGTCACAGCATCGAGATTGTGGTTTGAATTATTCTTTTTGTTTTTTAGCAGCTAAGAAAAATTAATTTTGTCATTTTCTTGAGATAATTAATCGCTTTTATGCAGTGCTGAAAATGGCTGCGAGATTTTTGGGGGATATTTAAGCGAAGGTTTAAATTATTGTGTAATTTTAACGTCGATGGGAGATTAATTAGTATGGAAATCTGTATCGAGCGTTAGTTCGACATAGGGCGGCAAAGGGTCGATTTACTTTTTTTTTTTATTTAAATTTTTCAGACTAAGTGCTCTTAGATATCGATTATAAAGCTTAGGGATGCTGTTGAAACAAATAAATCATTAATATTAACAATGACAGAGTACTTCAAATGAGAATTAGAAGTTTTTGTCGGAATTTACACTTCAAAATTAGAGTAGCTGTTTTATAAAAGCAGAAAATTATTCTCCTACTCTGTAACCGTGGTCAGTGTATTTTTCATGAATTTATGTTTAAATATAAATGAAAAACACATTTGCATTTGAGCAAATAATAAAAAGTATTCGTTTTATTAAATTCGTTTTATGGTTTATTGTTTCTATTTAAATCTCGAAATAAATTTTTATAACCTCGGTTATAAATTGGAGAATATTTATAGAAAATCATCAAACAATTACTCACCCGCAGTTGCCCGCTAATTTTTAATAATTTTTCTAACCCAACGACGATCTATCTTCGGTGCACGGGCTTCACGTGGTCTGAAACAAAAGAAATAAACATTTTTCTTAATATCAATCCTCACCAAAAATATACAATGTTTTAGCAATAGGAATAATGTAATATTCATAAGAGTAATTTCATACAAATGTGCAATACTTCATTCAGCCGTGGTAGTCTCAATTTTTATAAATGTTAAAATTAACTATCAATCCTTTTTAATAAAACTATATTTCTTCCTGCATCAATCGATGCTTCTTCAAAAGAAGTATTAATAATTTTTACTTTAAAAAATAATTAGCTTAGAACGTATAAATTTCCTCCAAAATTCCCGTTTACTTGTCGCATCGAAAATGGAATTGGCAATCACAATGATTCACCGGCTAATTACCCGTTAATTTACGTGGTATTACGGTCATCGTTGTCGAAGAATCTCTTTGAGCACTCGATAGGGAAAATCGGAGTTGAATGTTGCAACCGAGGCACCGCCTGAACGACTATGGGGAATCTCTTTATGGTGTTTCGGGTTTTATAACAGAGCAAGGGCAACAAGAAGCGATCGGTGAAGCAAAAACCTGCGAATATTCGAATCGAGAGTCGGAGTATCGATTCAGACCCACGCGATGCGAAAACGTGTGCGGTTTCGTGGTAACCTTTTGCCTATTGCATTAAATGTCACTAGTTCATGCTTGCACTGTATTGCAATAATAACTGTCTTTTTTTCACAGTTGGAAAAAATGGAGAACTGGATATTATCTGTATACTGATGATATTTGAAGATATGGCGAAAAAAATGTCATGGATAATTGTTTCGTTGTTTCTCAGTGAACGAACTTCAAGGGAATACGCTTCGTTGGAGATGCTCGTTATAATTCATGTTGAAAATTTTGAAAATATAATCCGAAATTGATGGAAAAACGAGAATTATTCGCGTTAATATTCGGCAGCGATATAAAAATGTAACTTTAAAAATATTCGAGTATTCCGCGAGGCAATTATTAATCTGCCAATGGCAAAGTACGTTGCAGTTGACACTCTACTTACAAATAATCTCGCACAATTATTTCCTCGCAATTAATCAACAAAATAACAATTACAAAAGTCCTTCACAAGTTTCGAAGTTATTTAATAGCAGAGCTACCGGCGTTAAATCTCTAACATTTAAATATTTCAAATAAATACCTTGAAAAAAGAAGAATCTAGAGATGGAAATCGAAAATTTATATTTTACAAAATAAACGTCAAATATCTACTCCATGGTTCTCTTATAAACTCGCAGAATTCTTTAAAAAAATTGAGAACCAGTCATTTTGACTAGCCTGTTACATCTACCCATAATAATTAAAAATTACCAAATTCGAATTTGAATCCCCACAATTAAGAATGTTAAATGTATCACAGAAATAAGTGAAAAGTCGTATCAATAATTTCAAACACATCACAAATTCACAATTCTACCCCAAAAAAATCCCCACATACAATTCTCGCAAGATACATCATTAATGATTTAAACCTCGGTGCAATTAGCGACTTCCATTTATGCAGATCACGTTTGCAATTTAGGAATTACACTACCATTGCCGTGAGCGAGCGAGCAACGGGAGCAATCAGAATGGAGCAAAATCCTGTGATAATGGAGACGGGAATCTCTTTGATATGGCTTAAGTAACATTCGCCATGACTGTGTCCGCGATTCGAAATTCGATCGAACGTTTCGGAACAAAGTGAGCATCTATCATCATTCGCCTTCAATAGGAGAAATAATCATTCGGCGAGGAGGAATACGAGATGGAGGAGACGGAACAAAAGGGAAGAGAGAAGGAAAGAGAATATCAACCTGTAATATAATCCACTTGATCTCCGTTTGACGTTCGTAATACTGAAGCGTACAATACGGTTCGTACAAAGAGACTGACTGAACGTATTCATCGTCCTTGCTCTGACAAAGTGGGATAGACGATCCTAGTTATGTATCATTGTTCAACATTATCATCGACAATTGAGCCGGCTAATCATTCCGACGGAATGGCTCGTCTTTTGTCCAGGAATTCGCAGAATGTTAATGTACACGTCCTTTTGTCTAGTTGATGATTTCGTGTGTGCCCATGGCTGATGAAGTCTTATCGTTTCAGCTATAATTTGTGAGTTTTAATGTTAAAGATACAGCACTAAATTCCTGTGTAATGCAATAGCTTTATGGTCGGTGGTTTATAGAATTATTGTATGGTGGTTTATAGAATTATTGTCGCTGCATCCCCGTATAACACAGTAAACATTAGACTTAGGGCGTGAAATCTGCTAGATTGCAATATATTATACCTCGCAAAAATGGAGAAGTCTCGCGGTATGAGGTACGGGATACGGGAAGATATATCTTTAGGTGATTGCTGTGGGATATTTTTAGCACGTGACTTTGAATAATTTAATTTGATTCACATTTTTACGTAATTGCTTAGCGTAAATTTAGTAGGAATTGGGAAAGTGTCTTAGAGCTATACCTCGCAAAAATAGAGAAGTCTCGCAGTATGAGGTACGGAAAGACTGTCTTTCGCGCCGTCTATCCCCACCATATCGGTCTTCTAAATCTGGAATCGACCAATGACAACCGAAAACAGAACACTCCTTTCGTCGTTCCCATGACGACGCAACGAATGTGCAGCTCTTTCGACCAATAACGTGTTAGAGTCGAAAATGACGCCAGAACGAGGGATGTCTCTATCCGTCAGGCGAATCAGAACAAACCACAGGCCGAAGGACTTCTTTATTTTTGCGAGGTATAAATAAGGACTTTGGAAAAAGAAGGATCGAGCGGGAAAGATGGTAATTCGTTAAGTCATTATTATATTATAAAACACACGTGAAATATCTACTGTGCTGCGTCTCTGTAAATTTGGGAAATTTTCATAAAACAAGTAGGAACCCGTCAATTTGGCGGATTCCGTAAATCTAGTGTTAATCACTCAGACAAATTGAAAAGACAAGTTGCCAGAGTGATTATCTCGAAGGGAAACTTGAAAAATAATTATAAAAATAAAGCTCTCTTTATTAACGAAATCTGCGATAGTATGTGTTTGAAGAATTCCAAAATTTCCATTGAGAATTTACGATAAGAAAACATACTATTATGAATTGTAAACAGCACTTTGATGATTGTATCTTTCATTTTGCACCGTTGCTTCGAGGTTAAACCCATCAACGAATCTATATACAATCATTGAAGCGTTTGAAGAATTCCTACAAGCCTCGTAATCCCTGTGGTCAGTGATCTCCGTGGCATTAAACGTCACAACATTAAATCTACCGTCGTAATGGTAAATAATGACGGTCTTTTCTTCCAGATATACCTGGAACTTCATGAACCACGGAGTGCACTTGGCACACTTCGAAATCGCTCCTTTCCCACAAAGCCTTCCATATCGAAATTACCCGCTGTTTTCCCGAAAATTGCTCCTTTCCGACGATCATACAACGATCAATGATTACATTCTCGAGTGACCTAAAACAATGCTCTCCGCTGAAACGTATCGCGGCCATTAGAGGCGGAAAAAAAGGTAAACGGAACTGTTGATAATAGCGCTACATTATCTCCGAGTGCACAATGGAACATGCGAGCGAACGATGTACAGCACGACGACGATGCAAAATTTAAACTTCCGGCATGAAAAGGAGGGATGGCAAAAGGGAGAGGAAGATAGGAAAAGGGAGGAAGAGAGAGATAGGCGACAGGAGAGCGAAGAGGAGTGAATTCACATTCCATCTCACGTCCCTCGCTTCCTCTCTCTATCTGAACTCAGAAAGTTTTCCCGTTGTAACAGCTGCGACCTGGTAGAGAAGCGGTTTTAATTGGGTCCGCAGCTTTTGCACGTAGAAACGGTGCCTTAAAGTACACGCCTGTAATTTCGGATGAACCCACGAACCCCCCGGACTGGCCGAGAGTGGAATCCACCGCCCAACTATTTTATTTCGTCCCAGTTTGATTTAAAATTGTTCATCTGCTACCTTTTTGCACGCACACGTACAACCATTTACATTGGACTGGATTTCGTGCAGTTGAAATTGGAAGAATTAAAGGTAGCGCCTCTGCTAAACGAATTTTAAATGTTTTTCAAGAATTAGAGTTACGAGAAGTCGAGGGGAAATTAGAATCTCTGTTCGCTGGCATGTACGAGATTAAATAGTAACGTTAATCTTTTTATGTTCCGGCATTTTTTAGGAATCCTTCGGTGCACGTTGGAAATTTAAAATTAACAATTGGTTTATCGAGAACAATCGAAATAACTCGATACTCAGATTTTTTTAAATTATTCGAGATGACGACGGGGTACTTTCATTGATTTTCTATATCCGTCGTGTAAAATATATTCGATATATCGCCCACCGTTTTGTCTTTCTTCGTCTATTTTCTTCCAGGATATTTGCCCAATTTGGCGAAATATACCGGGAACAAAA
The DNA here is from genome assembly GCA_963989415.1 of Cerceris ruficornis. Taxonomy (NCBI): domain Eukaryota; kingdom Metazoa; phylum Arthropoda; class Insecta; order Hymenoptera; family Crabronidae; genus Cerceris; species Cerceris ruficornis. The sequence continues at coordinate 10,510,778 of OZ022527.1, forward strand.
ATTACTAAAATGTCAAGATGTCATAGAAATTATTATTGAAACTGTTGAAAAATACCCATTTCTTTTTATACCATAAAGCATCTATTATTTATTTTCAAATCTTTTATTCAGAATAAAAGAATTTTATTTTATATTAAGAAATTATAAGAAATGATGACAAAAATAATTTTTCTAGTAAACGAACACGGATATATAAAATTCATGGAATCTTTCCAAAACGATTTAAAGCTGACCGAAGTAAATGCAAGTGGTGCCTATATATTTACAAGCCAGAAAGACAAAATGAGGACAATCGATCTTCTACCATTCTACCAATTCTTCCAAGTCGTCTAAATTGAGATGCGTTCGATCCAGTTGCATCGAAGTTCATAAATTATCATAATTTCAATACCAGCATGTTATAATATCATTGCGATGACGGTATTCTTTACGAAACGAAATATAATGATACATTCATTGTAACAATGAGTATTGTGCTTTGAAAAAATACTCGACTCTTTCCTCATGAATGCATGTCGAGAATGCGAGTATTCCATGGTTTCACCGTTATTCGCATTCTCAACGAAACATGTCAAACTTTATTTTATAGCAAAGTGTCGATTGAAACGAACGCATCGACCTGTTTCCGCGTTTACATTTGTCGCTCAATCATTTAAAAGCTTCTGAAGAATGTTAGATGTTAAGTCATTCAATGCAACAGCTTCGTGATTGATGATACAGCGACAGACAGCAAGAACGGTTCGGTGCTTAAAGTGGATGGAAAAATATGAAATATTCCGGAACAGGGATTATCACGATTAAAGAGGTAATTTTAGATGTATCAAGATAGTGAACATAAAAAGTTTCTTTGATTTTTTACTTTTTTTTAGGCAAATTTTAAATGAATAAATTTACAACTTTTCTTCTTCTCTCTGGTCCTCTTTTTCAAGGAGACTAAAACGAAGTTAGTTAAAACTGTAAGCGAAGAAATCGATAAATTTCCTTTCCCTCTTTGTCTGTTTTCTGCTAATAATAAGATATTTAATCGGTGTATCTAAATATGAGCAGATATATTTGAAAATGGTCAGATCTCTTTGTATGAAATCATAACCATGTATCATTCTATTTACTTTGCCATTTGAAATACGAAAAGAAGATATTTATGTTTAGCTAAAAATAAATTAACCACATCTGCTCCAAAATGAACTGACATCACTTTCAAAAATAACGGCTCATATATGAAAGTAAGCTTAAATATTGATAAACTCGACTCTAATTCCCAATTACTGAATCCAAATTCTGGGCTCCATTGCTAAATTATACATAATCTGAAATCCACCCAAAAGAACATGTCCTAAATGAACTTAACACTAGAACTACCAAACCAGTCAAAATGACTGGTACACAATTTTTTCCAAAAATTCTCCAAGATTATAGAAGAGTCATAGAATAGATATTCTATGTCCATCTCATAAAACATAATTTACCGAGTCGATCATCTTTTCCACCTCTGAATTCCCCTTTCTTCAAAGTACTTATTTAATATATTTAAATATAACAGATTTAAGCCGGTAGATCTAGTGTTAAAAAGAAAATTCCCATTGTCAACTCACTTCTAACCGCACCTAAATAAACGAAGTTAAACTGCGCATCTGCTTTAATTGCAACGCTCAAAATTGCATAAGTCCCGCCTAGGACAATCAATTTCGTAGCTTCCCGCCCTGGATTTCGTATTTCACTGATCACCTTAATAGCACACACTTGTACCAGCTGGCGACGTGCACTGGAATTAAGTGCATCTATTAACCTGATTAATTACCATTATCGTATGGTCGCGGATCGCACAGTATCGGTGCGAAAGCAGAAACAAGTAGGTCCGCAAATGGCGAGCGTCGCACCTGGATAGAAATTGCAGGCTGTTGCTTTAGCTTCTTACGAGCTACGAACAAACGATTCACGGAATCCATGATCTTCTCAGGAGATAAATGAGAAGCGACGAAGCCGACGACAGATCGAGGACGATCGGAGAGGAGGGAAGCTCTAGGAAAAAAGTTGATTATCACGTCAGTCATAGTACATGACCTGCAACTTTAACGGCGACTCGTTCCCCCGTCTAATGTCATCGGTTCATAATACTTTGTGACGTGCTTTCATTACACCTGATGGATTCATCGGACAAAGGAGGGGAAAATATAATTACACGTGAGAATCGAGGTAGGTGACGAAATCTATGATTAAATTATACTTTGCGACGAGTGTCGGGTCGTTAAGTTTCTTGACTACTTTGCGGTGAAGTTATCGCTTGGATTATCAATCGACGGCGAATAAGGATAGATCGTTGTTGGCTATAATTGTAGTGACAATAAAGATGCATTGCTGCAAGTGAGTCATCGGATGCTGACAGTTGAAGTGCCATTTTTTAATTTGTTACTGATGTTTGAACTTAACACTACAAATACCAAGCTGGTGAAAATAACTGGTTCCATCTTTTTTATAAAAATTCTCCAAGTTTATAGAGGAGCCGTAGAGTAAATATTATATGGTCATCTTGTAAAATATAAATTACTGAATTAATCATCTTTTGCACCTTTTGATTCCTCTTTTTCCAGAATACTTATTCAACTCTTTTAGTGCCGGCCGGAAAAATGTATTAAATTAATTACAAATCTGTTTCAATATTCGTTGGAAATTGTAGGACTAATATTTATCTGATATTGTTAGGAAAAATGAACAAGTCGGTTAATGACTGTAGACAGTAGTTAGAGATGAAAAGAATCATCATTTTGTCATAGTTTAACTCTTTGAGACACAGCGGGATTAAAAGTGTCCCACCATTTTGACGCGTGAATATGCAGGGTGTTTTTTTTTGCCCCACCTCGAAAATTTGTATTATTCTATAACTTTGTTAATAAAATTAACCAACTTTGTCCAATAAAAAAAAATATGTGTGCAACATGCGTCATTTTATTTTTTAAATTCCCGAGCCTCAAAGAGTTAGTACAGAATAACGTAACATGGAGCATAATTTGTGTATTCTCAATTATTTGCAATAAAATTACTAATGTCATATGAGCAAACTGAATAATAATCTCATAATAATCGGCGTTAGGAGTGTTGCAAACGACGATATATCGGCATCCGGCACTAAAAGTGTTAACATATTTAAATATAATAAATTTAACGCTGAAGGATCTAGTGTTACTATATACAATATAGTAATATTATTTACAATCGATATTTCCGACTTCAATCCTCATAGTCATTCGTAAAAGAAGAGTCTTTGATGCGGAGAAGTCTTTCTCGAGTTTATTTGAAGTTAAAATATTGGAGTTAATCGTGAAATTCGATCGGTTCCGGGATGGTTAACGTTTGTCTCGTAGCAATGACAAAAGTTTAACGGTCTAGAATTGAATCCAGCCGTGAAAGAGCCTTTCAGGGAGAACGATAGGAAGAAAAGGGAGAGAAGTCGAAGGTAGTAAGGCTCGCTGGAGAGAGAAAATTGGATTTCGCGTGTTAAGAGCGAACGTATCAACAGCAACAACAACAACGACGAAGACTCGGAGAAACAAGCGCCCCGTTTTCGGTCGTGCTCTTCCCATTTCCAGAGAATCGCTTTTTCTTGGATTTTATATATGTGGATACACGTTGATCCATCCGCCTGACAATGTGCGCAAACCTGTCGGCATTAGATAGAGATAAACGAGCTTCCACGAACCTGTATTAACTTTTCTAAAAGGAAACTCTTAACAGCAGTTTTACAATAAAAGCAGTTAGAAGGCGACATCTTGAAATCCCTTCATTTTCTTAATTCATCGGAAAACCTGATGAAAGAAGTTTACAGAAGTTACGTCACCCTTTGGCGTTAATTCTATTTTCCCCGTCGAGTGAGCTTGCGATATTTTTCATCGTAAAACCCTGAAATATAGTCGAACCGGTGCTAATTCTATTTTCATAATTAAATAATCCTGCAAGATGTTCCCATTACTGATAAAACTCGGAATAACGTGAAATATATGCTTTTACCCGTTAGCCCTATATTATTAACGTACTCGCAGCCACTGACGTGAATTCACGTTATTTGAAATTCTCTTTCCAGCCGCAGTTGACGAGAATTCACGTCATGCCGTAATCTTCTTTCGGTTCCCGTTGAATCTTCCTATTCTACGGTTTTTTACCGGTCTGATATTTTAATCCTATCGATTCGCTCGAATGAAAGGAAGAACGTTAGAAAAAATGAATATCGACATGAGGGAATACTAAAAATTCCTTCTTCCTTTGGCTGTAAGTATTTTTTTTTTTTAAATTACAAAACCTTTTATTATTTTTCATAGCTATACTAGATACCGGAAATGCTAAAATAAATTTCCTCATTGATGCCTATTTTAACACTAAGCCAACATAACCGGTTCGCCATTTTTTCTAAAAATTCCCAAAATTGATAGAGGAGCCATGAAGTAAATATTCCACTTCTATCTTACAAAACCTAAGTTAGTTAATCAATCATCTTTTTCTCATTTTCCAAAGTACTCATTCAGTATATCTAAAAGTAGATACAACGTCAGTAGTTTTAGCCTGCAGCAATCAGTTTTAGAATCCATTTATTTTAACCAGCTCTCAGTAATAGAAAAGTGAACGAACTATCAACTATAAATATGTCAATACACAAATTCCAAAGTTTCCCCTCAACTATTTCACTATTTCCCTCAAGTACGAAATTTCCCAATTCTGCAACGATATCCCGTGCACTCTAGAGACAAGGGAGCGAAGTACTAAACCCTAAATCAAGGAAGAATGGCCCGCGTCCATTAGGCGCAACGGTATCGAAAAAGTTCCTTTCGTCGAGTGAAAGAGAGTGTCGGTTTCGCCGAATGTACGTTACTACCAACTTCAGATTAATTGCACGTCAATTAGGCATACGGCCGCGGAAAATCGAGGCTCGGTCATTAAGCCGGCTAGCAAGTTCACCGTACAAAGTATGTTGCGGTGCGGTGCAACGAGCCAATTTTCACTACCCACCCCATTCCTTTGCCTTTCTCTCGTCCTTTCGCTCTAATGCACCTCCACTACTTCCTAATTTCGAGTTCCTACGATCTCAAGACTAAGCCGATTTTTCGTCGGACAACTTATTTAACTTTTCGGTACTTTCCTCTATTCGGTCCAGGTGAATGCGTTCGTCCTTTGATTCTTGGCGTTGTAATCTTTTATTTGATATTTTGTTCTGTCCATATTTAATGTTATATCGTAGCCTGGACGGTTTACCAATAACTCCCAAACAAAATTATTGGAGCAGCTATGGTCAAAAATATGAAAGAAATTCTATTTAATTTCATATCATAGCCTCGACGGTTTACCAGTAAGTTCTAGGCGAAATTATCATAGCAGCTACGGTCAGAAATGTGGAAAAATGCTATTTAATTTTATATCGTAGCCTCGGCAGTTTACCAATAACTCCCAAACAGAATTATCATAGCAGCTATGGTCAAAAATTTAAAAGAAATTCTATTTAATTTCATATCGTAGCCGCAACGGTTTACCTGTGAGTTCTAGGCGAAATTATCATAGCAGCTATGGTCAAAAATGTAAAAAAAGTTCTATTTAATTTTATATCATAGTCTCCACGGTTTACCAGTAACTTCTAGGCGAAATTATCATAGCAGATACGGTCAGAAATGTGAAATAATCCTATTTAATTTTATATAATACACTTGATGGCCTGAACACACCTAAAGCAATAGGTCTCAGACAAAATGGCCATACAGTTTCGAAAATATACAAATACTCCGTCGGATCGACATCGATCCTAAGTCATCGATGGGTTAATATTTCTAATGAGCGCTTGTCATGCATAGTATATTTGAATTTTAAGCACGAAACGTCTCAAGGTATCATTTCATATTGCACAAGCCGTGGCCGTGTTTCAATATCAGACATTAAAGCCGCGTATCGAGAAGGACGTTGCACGATGTATTATTAACGTTCTTCTTCTTGTAACGGATGGATTAGACAGGTTGGTCCTTCGTGCTCATCACGTAGCACATTTACGTCTGTCATAGAAGGAATTAATACTACGGCTACCAATAATTAACCCGGTATACCTGGAAATACTAATTAAGCCTTGAAAGAAGAAAATCGAAGGAAGAAGCAAAATTCACCTAATTATATCATAACAAAGAGGAGTAAAGTAAAAAACATCATCATCGGCGCTTCGAAAGCAACCTAAAACAATGCTCTAAACGAAATAACCATAGAATTTAGAACCTAAAGAAGAAAATAAATAAACCTCGTCAATTATTTCACAAAAAATTCACAAAATAAATATAAATATAGAAGTCACAGAGAAAACGCCCTAATAAAATTGAGGAATTGAACAAAAATTAAGAGTCAATGATTTTATTCATCATGGCAACTTCAGTGTCAAGAATCAGTATGAAATTACGGCAATCGTAATTTAATATTCCTATCCTTCGGCTCTGCGATCATCCCGAAGAGTGCGCAATTCCAATTTCCCCATAAAGGGAATATTTAATCGACAAGAGCACGCAGACATAAAACAAGGCCAAACATTCGTATCGTGCGGACGTTAGGACAATTAGAAACGACATTACCAAGCTGAATTATACGCTGCAATTAAAATTGGCTGCTGGTAAACACGTCAATAATAATAATTACAATGCCATTTGATGCTCGTGTAGATAAAGGCATGGAGAACGAGACGGACCGATAACAGGGATACTGGTAACGGGAAGCGGACAATAATCATTAGAGACGAGAGCGGTGGGTGAAGAGGTATCATCACTTCTACGTTACGCTTAACAGTGTCATTGACCTTCGGCGAAATACCATTCATCGAGGTAAAAGCGAAAATTAATACAAGTTTCTATAAACTCGTAACACATTCGCCACTACTAAAGTTTCGCTTCTAAAGATACGACATAAAGTCACACGACTTCTAAAATTGTTCGGCTGAGTATCCATCCACGATTTCTGCATCTCAGAATATAAAAAATATTATTTTCCTATGCGATAAAATTGGTCTCTAAACATCGACACTACAGGACTTGTAAATAAATAATTTACCTAATACACTGACCCACTTGGTACAAAATAACTTTTGTCGCAACCTCGTTTTTGATAACTTCGAACCTTTTAACACTAATCGTACCAGCACTTTATGCTTATTTATTTTTATCGTAGCAGGTATTTCGACCGGTTATGAAATAACGATAATAATTTTCCGAAAGAGTTGCAGGAGACTGTCAACTTAACATAAGAAACAACGCAGAAACTAGCCTTTAATTAATAATGCAAAATCACATATGTTCGCATGCCACGATAACTGTTTAAACATTTGAGTCTCCAGTTAACACTAGAACTACCAAACCAGTAAAAATGACTGGTATACAATTTTTTCCAAAAATTCTCCAAGTTTATAGGAGAGTCATAGAATAGATATTCTGCGTCAATCTTATAAAACATAAATTGCCGAATCGATCATCTTTTCCACCTCTTAATTCCCCTTCTTTCAAAATACTTATTTAATATTTTTAAATATGATAGATTTAACGTCAGTAGTTCTAGTGTTAAACGAAACATACCCAAAGTAACATATAATTGCGTTAATAATATCCGCAAAAAAATTTATTACAACGTAGAACTACATTGCCAGTCTGGAAAGTATTAACGTGGAAAAAATATGACACGTAAGTACTCTCCGCATTTATTAAGACCCTACCGAAGAAGATTTATCACGGAATCGTTATGAACGAGCACCAATTGGAATTATACGAGGCGCATGAAATAACTAATGGCTTTTTAGTTCAGGAAAGCCATAAAAAAGTATTGCACGCTGGATTTCCGTCTGAATCAATTACGGGACATCAAAAGCGAGCGAAATCAGATGGTAGAAGTGCGCTGGAGTTCAAAATCCCTCGGGGGATTCTAATCGGTCCCTAGGTAAAGGTTTCCCAACCTTGTTTGGATCCCTCGAGCGGTCCTACCGCAACCAGTAAATCCTCGTGAATCCCGGTATCTATATATTCCGGTTGGTTGAAGGAAAACTTATATGGATACTTGTACTCGATACGCTTTTACATGGGACGAAATCAGTATGGGGTCGCGAATATAACATTTGCCTTGGCGAACGGTCCTCGTTGGCAAACGGATAAAAAAGATATTTAAATCGCCCAGTATGATTCACAATGGCCCCGGTGTATCGAAGCAATGGTGTATTAATGAAACTGTCGCTGATTTAGCGGGAAACAATGAGTAATCAAAAGTACGTAGTTAGTTTTAATTGCGACACGTGACCACCATGCATATCCGAGCTTAAAATCCGACCGAATGTACACGATTTCATCCGTGTCACGTAGTGCGAGTAAATTTTCGCAAATGAAAGTTACTAGTCGCCTCATAATCCCGATAAAACCTTTTTCACCGGTCGCTAAACTACCGTGTAATTACACGACTCGCAGATTTACATGCATGCGCAAATATTAGCGGCGTTAATAACCTTAGAGTACCATGTTCCATGCGTATTTTCGTACTCTCGGAATTATAATAAAATGCAGTGGTTGCGGCTAATTGTTTTGCTCTTTTAACTGCAGAAGTAACGTCGACGTTTTTCTGATGAGGTTCCACCGGTGGAATGTAGTAATTGCGTAATTAAATGGATAATTTAATGAAAGAATAGAAAAATAGTGGCTTAACGTTAGGTATGTCTAAGTGATTAAAGATTTTACAGAGTATAAACGATTAAATAAATTTCTTCTTCTGTATTTTTTCTGGTTCAACTAAGCACTCTGCCTAAGGATCTATTGTTTTAGGTGGAATGTGAACATTTGATTCAATCTTTTTGCCTTCCTTAGACTCCTTTTCAACTTATTTTTCCTCCCACATATTATCTTTACCTTTATTCTAACATTTTTATCTAACATTCCTAAATATACGGAATTAATCATCGTTAACTCTAATGTTAAACATTTTTCCTCCTTTCAGCTCTCATTGCGCCGCGAAGCTTACACGATCGTTCCTTTGTAAAGAGCGCCAACAAACTACGTCAAGTATATCAAGATTTTTCGTCCCATTGTAATAAGTAAGAAAAATCGAAACTATTCTAGCACGGTTTACATTTAATCCGCATGAATAATACAGTGTAATAAAGGTAAGTTTTACATCGCCAACGGTATCAGAAGTATTATTTTGAAAGGTAGAGCACGTACTTACGCTCGAACAAAGACTGTCAAGCCGGTAACTTTAAGTACGTTGAAAACAGTACCTACACAATCGATACGGTCGATAACCCACTTAAAGAAGCGTAACGCGAAGCAGGGAAATAGATTGAAATCATACCACGCGAAGACTTGATATCACACGTTACTTTACGTTACTACTACAAATACGTAATCCTAATTCATTATCGGGGCTGCAGTATTATAAGAAGTATATTTTTAAACTTCTAAATAACAGAAATATACTCTAATCGCTCTATGAACCTATCTCGACAATTTCTCCCTCGAGTACATGTATCATAACAAGAATAATTAAAAATTTACCAAATCCACAGATTATTCTACGTTACCACTGCAAATTCGTAATCCTAATTCATTATCGGGTCTAAAATATCAAAAGAAACATAGTTTTAAACTTGTAAATAACAGAAATATACTCTAATCGATCTATGAACATACTTCCACAATTTCTCCCTCGAGTACATATATGATAATAACAATAATTAAAAATTTACCTAATCCATATATTATTCTACGTACCACTGCAAATTCGTAATCCTAATTCATTATAGGAGCTACAGTGTCATTAGAAATATAGTTTTAAACTTGTAAATAACAGAAATATACTCTAATCGCTCTATTAACGTATCTCGACAATTTCTCCCTCGAGTAAATACATGATAATAACAATAATTAAAAATTTACCTCATCCACATATTATTCTACGTTACTACTGCAATTCGTAATCCTAATTCATTATCGGGTCTAAAATATCAAAAGAAACATAGTTTTAAACTTGTAAATAACAGAAATATACTCTAATCGATCTATGAACATACTTCCACAATTTCTCCCTCGAGTACATATATGATAATAACAATAATTAAAAATTTACCTAATCCATATATTATTCTACGTACCACTGCAAATTCGTAATCCTAATTCATTATAGGAGCTACAGTGTCATTAGAAATATAGTTTTAAACTTGTAAATAACAGAAATATACTCTAATCGCTCTATTAACGTATCTCGACAATTTCTCCCTCGAGTAAATACATGATAATAACAATAATTAAAAATTTACCTCATCCACATATTATTCTACGTTACAACTGCAAATTCGTAATCCTAATTAATTATCGGGTCTAAAATATCAAAAGAAACATATTGTTAAACTTGTAAGCAATAGAAATAAACTTTGACCCCTCTATGAAGCTATCCAGGCAACTTCTCCCTTCAGCAAACACTCCATAATTTAAAATTCACTTAAATTAATAATCCTACAAGCATACCGATCAAACTGCTCAATAAAAAGACACAAAATCAACGAAAATCTCTATTACTCGCTACTCCTCGACCCTCACGAGAAATATTTATTATACTCTCAGTGCAGAATTCTAAACGAAATTACATACATTCAGAATCAGCCGTTTCCCCGTGCGCTTTATCAAGGGAAAAATATCGCTTAACGAGCACACCGCGTGTACGGGATACAACAATTATTATCGATACGAAAAATCTCAATAATTCATCGGCTGTACACCACCGTATATATTTTATTCGTCGTCCATGGGACAAAATTCATAGGACGATCGAGTCCGTACGCTCTTTGGTAGCACTGGAACGTTCTAGTTACAATTACAAACGGGGTTTCGCGCGTGTAATCATGACATACGTACTTGCAAACACGACTGTTACGCTGCTATGGTACACACCGAGGCGCGGAACGATGCAGTCCCTGCATACGGACAATTTATTTCCTGCTATCTGTACGAAACGTTTACATTAACTAAAGCGAATCCGACGTCAAACGGTAACGATGCAGTGACCGCCGTTATACTGATCATTTTACCGTTTCTCAATTTCCCGTGACACGCCGGGGGTCTACCGTTTCAGGGAGCTTTTTTTTCCTCTCTGCCCATTTGCATTCTCGAAATCAATTCTGCAGTACCGAGACGCCCTATCGCGATCCCATTTCCGAATGAGTTTTAGTATCGTGGCTTTCCTTTTTTTTACGCCGACAAACTATGCCATTTTTTAACGTCCTGATAAATAAAATGAATAGGCAAGTCGGAGAAAGGGTGGAATTACGTTGGGTAATAAAATGAGGAAGGAGATTTTCATTTCTCAATGATTAGGTTGGGATTTATTGATTTCTTTGGAGGATATTTTTATTAATGAGTGTTGCAAGATTATGGTGGTAATTTTGCACGGTAGGAAGGCGAAGTAAGTAAGTGTGAAGGTAAGAAGTATATGGTGGTAGCTGTGAGATTACGTGACTGGTTTTACTTTTGTCGTAGCAGCTTTATTTCCTTCGCGGTCGAGATTGCATTCGTACGTAGTCACAGTTAGTATTTACTCCTTTCCACGCACTCATTTATACGGATGAATTTTAACGCTACATGCAATTATCGATGCATTCGCGTGATGTTTCTACCGAGCACGTGTATTTCCTCTTCCTCTGTGATCCTATTTTTTTTTCCACGTTGCGCAATTAGAATGTCGAAGCCGAATATAATACTGTGGTTATCGCGAATGCAATAAATTACGAGGTAATTGCACGCTACAACGACGATAGACACGTAACGTAGATTTTCAACGAAATTTAGTTACTGTACCGGAATTACAGTGTGAATATTCAGCCATAATTTCATCGCATTTCAGTTCGTTTATCATCCTCGAAGTATATTTAACACTAGAACTACCAAACAGAGTCATAGGAGAAATATTCTACGTCCAACTCAAAAAACATAAATGAACGAATTGATCATCTTTTCTGCCTCTTGATTCCTCTTTTCTCGCAATATTTTTTAATATATTTAAATATAATAGATTTAACGCCGGTAGTACTAGTGTTAACACGTTGAACGACATGGGGGTCACCGGTGACCGGCGCTATTGAGTTCAATGAAATTTCAAACGACTTTTTAATTCTAATATTTATGAATTTTCAAATACTTTAAGTATTTAAGTATCGGCGTTCAAAAGTTAAAGTCCTGCTGACTATATTTCTATTTGTGCCTTTAAAATTTCATCTATATAAAGATGTGATTTTAATAAAAGAACTTTCGCTTCAGTAGAAATGAAACTAGCGAAATAACGTGGCGTTCAGCGTGTTAATAATAACTATTTAATAACTACTATACTTGAGTATACCATAGATGTATCGTTCCTCGACGCTGAAATATAAAGAATAATGCTTCGGAAAAGATTCCTATAAGATATACGAGAAACCATAATACTAGAATGGGAATATTTTATCATCCCTCGAAGAATCTATCTCCAGAAATTGCAGAAAGTTCAAAACGGCCAACGGAGTGCCTTCGATTCCCAACACTTCGATCGACATGCGAACTCGAGGATCTCACAAAAATATTCCCTCGTGATTTCACCACGAAACGACGTCCAACGTCGGTCTTTTCGATTTCACCTTGGTATACAAACATTCCCATAAGCCCTCCAATCCCGCAACCCCCTAACGCGCAGATCACCGCGATGTTTGTCCCCGGAGCGTCCCGATGCCACTTTTCTCGAAATGGTAAATACGCCAACGAAACCGGAGTCTGTAAGGGCTGAGAGGCGTATATGGGCAATGTCGATACGTTTGTCGGCTTATAGGGTGTGTCAAAATAATGGGACCAGATTTTATGGGGGTATGGTGGCCCTAAACTGATCTTGTTATTTAAAAATTCAACGGCTCTTTGTGCTGCCATAAACTCTAGGATTTGCAAGCGGACTTTTATGCGAAAGCATTGGAAAAAAGATTGACAATAAATCTATCGAGATGGTTAAAACGATTTTTTAGTTATCTATAAAATTTCTGATGCTAATACTTTTTTAATGTTAAAACAATGAAAATGAAAAAAATAATGTTAAAACAGTCAGACTAAGGGGTTTCTACTTTGTTATAAAAACCAACGGCTCTTTGTGTTACTGCTTACGAACTTCAGGATTCGCTAGGTTGTATTTGTGAATTTTTATGTGAAACCATTGGAAAGAAGATTAATGGCAAATCTACCAAGAGGGTTAAAATGATTTGTTCTTCAATTTTTTAGATATTTCTACAATTTCCGATACTAGCTCTTTAACGCTGCAACTACGAAAACTCTAAAAGTAGATTTTATCCGATCACCTTGTTTGCTCTTTGATTCCTCCTCTCTCAAAGTACTTATTTAATGCCTTTAAACATAACAAATTTGCCCACTCTAGTGTTAATTATCTATAATCATCTTACAGAGTGTAACGTATTAAATAAATTATTATTCCCATCTTTTCCGTACTCCTTTCCTTCTAATACATTTATCGAGTCTACCTCCACATATTAAAGTAATCACTGGCAGTTTTAACACGTTGAATGTCATTGGGGTCACATATGAATTTAAACTGTAATATTTGCGAATTTTCTAATGCATTCAATATTTAAATATTGGCATTAAATGGGTAAACTCTTGTTGACTAAATAACTACTTGTGCCTAATAGAAGAAGTTTCACCTCTGCAAAAATAATGAAACTAGCGAAAAATGTCGGTGGCGTTCAACGTGTTAATAATCACATTTTTCTAAGTCCATAAAATTCTCTAAAAAGCGATAATTGCACAGAATTGAACATTAAACATTGCGTTTGTTCCAATTAATACAATCTGGGCTTAAAGTATTACCCCATCCTTATTGTTAGACTCTGATGAAACTTATTACACTGCAAGCGGAACACAGGTCCAATTCAAACCCTGCAGGCGCCTTCTCCTGCAAGTCTTAGACTATTGTTGTACAGTCAAAGTTTGACCGCAACATTTTTGCCCACCCTGTATACATGCCATGCACAAGGTGCACTGTTGCACCGTGGAATACATGCACCGGCACGATACTACCTAGAGGATTCTGCCAAGATATACACGATAGATCGTAGACAGAGAAGAGAAGAAGCAGATAGAGGCCAGAGAATCAAACAGAATGGAGAAACAAAGGTAGAGAGACGAAAGATAGAAGACAGAAGAAGGAGAGAGAAGAAATGCAAACCGAAAGGAGACGAAAGACAAGGCGACTGCAGAGAAGAACGGAGAAAGGGCCAGTCCGATGGAGAACCAAACCGACCTGTCTGAGTCAACCGGTCTAACCACATGTTTGCCCGCGAGTCGCTATGCAACCGGATGGGGTTCGCTCAGAACCGTAAGCAACCTCCGTTAAGCCGCATTTACACCGAAGAACAAATCGATCGGCACGACACCCTTCCTCGGTCTAGGGCCAACGTTAATCCCCCGTTGCCGATCGAAACCGCAGACAAAGAGACCTCCGCTATCTATCGAGCCGGTCACATTTGGGTTAATTAGTAGGTCAACTGTATGGTAGAGCGCGTGGGCGCGAACCAACGGAATGCATCGTAGATGGAATCATGACGAGGAATGTTTTTTTTTGCCCATAGAAACACGGACGTTTTATGGGAACTCGCACAGGGCGCGTAGATGGAGCGTCACGATACCGGTAATTAGGAAGTTATCCGATCGGCGAATCCAACGGGTAATTTGAATACAATGCGAGAAGATAACCATCTAAATTGCTACGGTTAATTCAATTTCACATCGACTCCCGTACAAATAGCTCGCGGATAAATCCAAGTCGGTGTCCCTTTCTCCCTTACGGGGTGGCGGCGGTATGATTCCACACGTGTGCTCGATATTACTTTCCGCGACAGGGAGAAATTCTTTGTATTTCTTTCTGAACGGATATCGAGGGAGGGCTGGAGAGGGGGTAGAGAAAAAACGGCCACCAAGGTAAATCGAGCCATCGTACAAGCAATCATTCGTCCAGGGGACTTCTAATAATCCATGGGCAATATATCCGAGGGTACAACGAAACTGCATGAGATATCAGCTCGGGCAAATATCTACCCATTCTGGACTCGATCGAACGATAAAAAGGATGGCTCGATCAAGGGGCGTAGGGAAACAGCGAATTACAGCTATACGAGCAGAGCCGAACGACAGAACCGTGTGCGTGCACGTATTCGACGGTATGCCGAGTGGCTATTTAAAATTTAAATGCTTTGCCCAACGTGCTGAATATACGTTAGCTATGGGCTTTTTCAGTCGACCCGGCTAGTATTTTACGCATCTGTCGAAATCACTTTTTCTTGAGTGGAGATTAATATTTTTATAACGAGCTTAACAACGGTTGCTGACGTAAGGGACATGGATGTAAGAAATGGATTCCTTTGTCAATCTACTCTTACGATATCTTTTGTTTCAGTGAGCGTAAAGTGAGAAAAGATAAGGATTGTTAACTCGGTGAGTCTAATTTTATCTATCAAAGTCGCAATTATCCATGAAAAACGAACCATCGCATAGAAAATTATTTCGGGTATATCTTGACATATAAATACAAAGGGTTAATTCTATTGAGGGTTACATCTATTCATGGACTATTAGACACTAATTAACACGTTGCCGAACAATAACGAGAGACACTCGTGATGCGGTAAATTGCACACGAAATTTTCAAGTTTTGTAAAAGCTATGAAATTGGAAATATCAGTGAAACGCGATAACATTATTTCTACTATATTAATATTGATATATCAAGAATCACTGATCAATTTTTATCTCCCCAATTTAATTCTGAATTGAGTCGCTCAGAAGCCAATGCGGTTAAATCCATGTTTTTGATATTTTCTGATTTTTGTAAATTGTAATGGAATGAAGATTATTCTATTAAAATTTACAAAAAATACAAGAATCAGAATTCTTGATATTTTCTGATTTTGGTAAATTTCAATAGAATAGGTTAAGTCAATTTTTTTTATATTTTCTGATTTGCGTAAATTTTATTGTATGAAGTTTATCCTATTAAAATTTACAAAAATCAGAAAATATCAAAAAAATTGACTTAACCGCAGTGGCTTCTGGGCGACTCAATTACTGCGGAGGCAATCACAAAAGAAATGGTACGACAAGGGGTTAAAACTGGGGGTTTGGAATCGAATCGAACCAGCATTCCTTCGGCTAGTCTTCTTCTTGTAGATCGATAATACAATTGTAATTTTCATCGGTGTTTGAACATTAATGATCAAATATCAATCGACCATGTTTACAGATAGAATCTAAAGGATTCGCGATTGCTATCATGCCGGTGATTAATGTTGAAGAATCAATTCCGCTTGACGACAGAATGGAAGAGAAATAGAACTAACTCCGTGGAAAGCACGGTTGCAAGGGAGGTCTAACAGTCCAACTTGGCCTGTATCAGGACAAACTGTTACGAGCAGGTGGACACGTATGTAGTTAAGCCACATCGTGGGCGAAAATAGGGTAAAACGAGGTTGTTACAGCTCGTACATGGGAATCCGCTTTGAAATCTCGACCTTCTCTACGACGGGACGTCTCTTAGAATTTGTGGTGACTAACTTTATAGTAGCTGCAGAAAAAAACAACGACCGATGTCGACTTACATTCGGAATGCGTGAAAAAGACCCTGTATTTGTTACGAAAAGGGGAAGAAAGGGAAGAATGGGAGATGCAGAAAGCAATTGAGGGGTTGCTCCATTAATTTGACCGCTTATTTTTAAAGTAACATAAGGCAATTAATAGTAATGAAAATCGGTGAGTTTTTAATGATTATATGAAATTATTTATACTGAGAATTATAACAGAGGGATTAAAGATTTAATTGAGCCGTTTTGTTTGAAAGTGGCATACGTCAATTTATAGTAATGAAAATCGGTGATTTTTTAATGACTATACGAAATTATTTACGCTGAGAAAAATATAAGTATTTAAAATAATAAATAGAAGTGAATTTTCTCGAAAATTGGCATCGGTATTTATAGACATATTAAAATGCAAACTGTAAATATCTCGATACAAAAAGAAACTGACTTATTCCGCTTTCAAAATAAACAGCTCAATTAAGGGAATTGTATTTGTTATAATTGCTTCTTCTATATTCAGAGTTAAAGTGGTACTAGTGCTCCTAAGATACTAAATACAAGCACTGCAGGAAACTAAGATTAAATATTAATAACTGCTACTAAATAATTATGAAATCTTCCAGTCGCAATTAATTTAACAGTAGCATAATTAAAAAGATGCAAATAAAAACAGTTAGACAGGTCTGGATGTAAGACCACAAAGTAATTTAATTTCTACTCGGATTTTTAAAAGCATAACATTACTACCTGAATGAATACAAAATTAAAAAAAAAATATAGTAATTATGAAAGTTTAGCCACACCTTATTGTTCAATCTAAAACCAGCTTGGACAGTTTCTTTATTGCCATTTGCTGACAAATCTACGTCCGCGTTGCCGAAATACGAAAAGAGAGATAAATATGTAAATGGACAAAGATTGTTCAGTGCCGCTTTTTTTTTGTTCTCCCAAATTGGATCTACCTCTGGCCTTCTATTTTTATCTTTATTCTCATAACGAATGTTTATTCTCAGTACGCTCCCAGTGCGTTTTGCCCGGAAATTCGGGGAAAAAACACCACAATAGATATCGCGGCGCGTGTCCGATAAAAGCATCGGCGAATTTAAATTGTATATTTATCGAGAATTTAAATTCCTGTTAATTAAAGCATCTGGTGTTAATAACTCGTCCCGAGGAAAGGTAAACGATGATCAATTCCAGATACCGCTCCGAAAACGCTCGAGCAACTTTCAACTCATATGCATATTGATCGCGAAGCGAATAAAAAAAAGAGGAGCTAAAAAATATCTCAACGATGAAATATCGCTGGCGCTTCTTTCAAAGTCATCGTTTTAACGACTGCTCTTTAGCTACAGAGTGGGGAGAGACAAAGAAGAAAGGCAACGAAGGACGGGGCACCATAGGTCAAAGAGTGGGGATACAACTGGGCCCACAGTGACGCTGAATGCCCACTGTTGGCCTACGGCAATCTGTGATTATTTATTCTTTTCTTTCTTTATTTTAACTGCTTCGATAATTTAGCAATGACCATCTTCTCTCTGATCTGACGTTTTAAGCGCATTGCGAATCATTGATGTTGTAATATCACATAGAAAAGATATCTCATAGGTGACGATTATTTATTTAACTACGATCATTTTGCAGAGGACCAACTGCTTTAAGTGGATTCAAACCGGCGAGATTATATCTTAAATGATAAATTAGACAAAATTTCCCATACCTGACGATTATTTATTTAACCCTTCGCCCTACAATGATGTGTGACACTCGTCACGCGCTGAAGGGAATAGGAAATTTTGAAGTTTTCCAAAAACTATTAAATTGAGAATATTAGTCGATTACGAGACGATGAAATTATTTCTTTACTAGCAATAGTCACACTGATTGCGAGTCCAAGCTTTTATCTCTTAAGCCACCATAATTCCCTCGGTGATCATTTTTCGCTAGCTGTCCGCTGAAGTTCAAGAGTTAAATAAGCTAAGAATTTTAACAGGTTTTTAAATAATTAACTGTAACTTATGGTTCTTTCTTTTCTTTAAAGGATCATGGAGTATAGGCGACGTAAACGTGCTTCGACCTCCATAGGTCAGAAACGTGAGGTTGAGATGGTAGGTGAGATTCGAGCACGTAGGTCGTTAGAATTACCTCACGATCTTCTTCACGATCACCCTCGTAATCCTCGCATTCTTCATGGGACAGGAAAATGAATAAATATCGCCGTTTAGTGCTCTCCTGTACAACCATAAATCTATGCGCACGAATTGCTATAACTGTTTTCCATGTAATTACATTTGGAGATGTAATAAAAAAAGATATTGTAAATCTGTCAGAAATGGTTGCAATAGAAATGACGGAAAATTAAATTAGAAAGAATGATTATTTTTTACCCTCCGTTTTTATCCCTGCTGTTCTCATTTACAACTAATATTCGTGTTCTCTGGGGTCATAGTGATCCGATGAAGAAAGTTTCACATTTAAATTATGCAACCAAGCAGACATAAACAATAAATGCATTGAATATAAAAAACAAATCCTAAAAAACGTTCATTTCGGGTCATATAGACCCAAGGAGAACAGAAGGGTTAATTTTCTGTGCTATTAATTCCTTTCCTAAGTGTAATATTGACTCTTTGATCATGGTAATTTAATATTTAAAAATATTATTGACAGCTGATGTGTTGCTTAGAGGAAATATAGGTTTTTCACCTATTTATTGAGGTGCAAAAAATCCCCAAAATTTCTGTCATATTCTACACGCGCCGATACATTTTTGAGATTTTTTCAGATTTTTCCATTGTAAAACCCAAGTGCCAAAACTGCGGAAACGCAACAAAAACGGGAAAAAGTAGACATCGTACTGAAATCTTCGAGGTACAACTTTTTACTTTTTACAGTAACAATCTGATACCCATGACTGTTATCCTGAATTTTTGCAGGTTTTTCAACCGCCTGCGCCATAGTGAATAAAATCAAAAACGTTAATTCTAGAGACTGTCCACGCGAGGACCTTTACGTTTATCAGCGAATACTTTCATCTGATAAGATGCCCGCACACGGAATATTTACTACTAGCTCAGGCTTTCTAGGAATTCGCGATTCATCGCGAAAGTCCTAACCGCAAATACGGAGGCCGTACTTTTTCATTATTTACACTCGAATAAATCTCCCCGGATAAACCGGCATTCGCAAATACAAAAGAAACGACAATTCTTGAGTACGATCCAACGGGAATTCCAATTTCTGCTATGTTAAAACTACGATTCCTATTATTCGCAATCACGAAAATCCAAAACAATTCCGTACTAACGCCACACCGTGAACCACTGTCACGATAAATTCCACAGATTTAAAGCGTAACAAAAGCGAAATTATTCCTCCTGTTACCGTGCGAATATCCGAATGAATGAATCCTCCCCACGTATACGTAAATTAGTCGAATAAATTCGCCAAAAAGGTATTCCTTGTTCGATCATGATATTCAAACGTAAAGAAACGCGTGGCATTAATGGAACCGTGCCATTTACAGATAAACAAAAACCGACGGCCGGACATTTTACAGATAAATTACCGGACTTTCCGAGGCATTTAGTGAAATATCCGACGAATGTGGGAATCGCGCTACGAAATTTATGGGAACGCGTGACCCACGTCGTACAACATGTTTAACAAAAAAAAAGGGGGAAAAAGCCTAAGATAAATTACCATATAATTACAATGTCGTTGCATGCCCGAGACGAGAAGTACGAGCGGTTAACAGGCAAACTTTCTGTAATCGTAGGGCTAAAAATTCAGGAAGCGATAATATTGATAATCGTATGCGCGCGTGGATATACACTTCGAAACTCAACGCACGTATGCACCAACGTTGTCACCGTGTATGCAATATGCATCGTCGCGAAATACCCGCGTAACGGTGAGATTTTACGTGAGCATAATCATAAGCGATAATGGTAGAAACGGTTCATTGATAATATCATGGTAACAGGATAAAACGTCCGGGAAATCGCACTTTTCGCGTGCGCTCCTTTACAAGGGGAGAAAGAAGAGCAGCGGGTAAGTAAGGTACTTAACATCTTGTCGTTAAGTAAACGAATCTCTCAGAGAGAGTATAATCAATATGCATAAACTCCGCCGAGCGAACCTGTGGAACGATCGAATCGAAAGCACAATTGAACAAACACGGAGAGCAAGGTTCCCAGATATAAAATTCAGCTACTTCTCCGTCGATCACGTCTGCGTCTTCGCGCAAAATGAATTCAAATCGTTCGGCAAATAAAACGCTCCACTCCCACACCTATGGAGGTACGTTTGTATCAATATGGAAGCCTTTCGACGACCAAAAGGCACGTTACGGTACGTGCGATGTAACCTTCTACGGGATTACCTTGGGAACGATGTGTTTTAATCGCTCTCCGCGAAGTCGCATTAGCGAATGAAAGATCTCTGATTAAGTAACGAATCGGGGGGAGTTGTTTTGAGTTGGTTCGTTGGAATTTTGTACGTGGAACGACCCTGGGGAGTTGTTGGCCGATTATTATCGTTGGGACGATTGCTTTTGTATTTGTGAAGGCGATCGCTGTTGTTGCGGTATCGGGGATTTATGAGATTAGGTGGATTTTGAAATTAGCGAGGGTATAGTTTACAGTGGTTGTTGAAAGTTTGTGGATGTTTCTTTGGTTACGGTAATTGTGCGAAAAGAAATATTATCTTATAATTACAGAATTTTCCTACGTTTTAAATATCATTTCGTCCATGTAAACACATGTAAACGCTGCTTTCGACAATTTTGTAAAATGTAGATTAGGAAAAATACGAAAAAATTTGTGTAACTGTAGTTTTTAAGTACCGTCTCAAAGGAGTTAATTTCAAGCTCCTAATTTCAATTCAGTGCCGTTTTTTTTCTCCCAAATTGGATCTACCTCTGGCCTTCGAATATAGTTATAGATGTAGAATATAGTTATAGATTATAGATATAGAAATATAGTTTTTTCTTGTTAGGATAGTGATGGGTAAAGTTTAAGAGCGGGTAAATGTTTTAATTTCTATGGAAAATTTTAATATATAAAATAATAATATGATAATATGATATATATAATGATAATATTACGTTAGATATTAATATTACGGTATATCAAGAATCACTGATCAATTTTTATTGTAGCAATTAAATTCTGAAATATTGAGGAGGCAGTCACAAAAGAAATCGTAGAGCAAGGGGTTAATTAAATTTTCTTGAAACACTGAAATTTAAATCTTCTCTATACTATTATTTCTAAATCTACTGTCTGGTCCACCGTTGTCTTGGAGTACATTTACTTAATAATTAATTATCTTAGGGATGACAGGAAATTTAATTAGTACGGTCCTATCTATAGCTCACGATGGTTCATGATTCTAAATATTTATATTAATCTACTGTAGACAGAAGATGATACGTTGAAGTGATGCAGTTGTCGAAAGCTGAAAAAAGGATTTAGGAAACTGGATAAAATTCTATTTAAAGGGTTTTGATGTTTTAGCCCTGCAATGCTATTCAAACGATTGAAGATATATTATATAGGAATTCAGACTCAAAGGTCAAGCGGGTAAATCGTGGGCCACCTACGCGATGTTGAATCAGGATCGTATATATATTGAGATTTAAGTCCTTCGAATTAAAGCAATGCTTCATTAAACACAGCTAACTATAATTTAACATTTCACGCTCTTCAAACTAGGAATACATTATATATAACAATGTTAGATAGACTGCATAAACTTCTGTTTAAGAGGCTTAAATAATTAAGTCCTCCAATTCAATACTGTTGAAACGTATTAGAGGTATGTTTATTACAGGATTTAACAACAAATATCGATAATGCTGCTACATACATGCCAATACAGATAGTACTTGCACTATCATAAATTAATTTGCAGATTCTCATCTGAAATCCCATAAAAATGGTAAATGTCCACATACTTCTACAAGCAGTGTAATTAACAGGTACGTGAATTTTACAAAGTTAACGACAAGTGCGCCATATTTCGAATTAGGCTATCAAACACATTTTGAATATTTTTCAAGTATCCTTGAAGTGAAAAATAAGTCTTTCTATTTGTCTCTCCATATTTTCCATAACTTTAAAATCATCCTGAGATATTCAACCGTTTCGAGTTAACCCTTTCAGTATGCAAAAACTACAGTGACTAAAATTTCTTTGTTGTTCTACAAATATATTTCATAAATTGAACTTCCTGCCTGAAATATTCCTCCGCTTCAAATTAACTCCTTTGAGACGACATTTAAAAACTACAGAAACTAAAATTTCTTATTTTCCCTGATCTAGACTTCCCAAAAGTGTCGAGGTCAGTAATTTCACGCGATCACTAAATAATTCCAGAGAACAGATACTTGCAGAATAACGGTAATCTAAACTGCAGCTCGTTCACAGATGCATCGAAAGGGTTGAAGCATATATTTCATAACTTGAATCGCCCGCGTGAAATATTCAACCGTTTGGAGTTAAACGAGACATAGCGTATACAGGGAAGAACGATAGAACGTGTAATCACAGTCTTAGCTTACATTCGGACAGGACGCCGTTTGTCACAAGATACGAGGGACATTTGTACCGAAAGCCAGTGGAATTCCCGCGCTATCTTGAAAACGATCGAGCGCAGATACACGCGGCTCCGTGTCCGTGGGTCAGAGATCAAAGCGAAGGCCGTGCATTGATTTTTCGTGGCACGAAAACGCGGACGTGTACGCGTTAAATTCAAAGGAATCCCGGGGCGAATGATGTAGGCGCGCGTAAAGCACCGGGTACACCTGTTTATGTAGGTCGCGCCTGCCGTGCCTTGTCATTCGAGTAGTAACTGGGTTATTCACTCGCCAATGGGAAACATTTCCTATTACGACATTAATCTTTTATCGGTAATCGAATTCTATCGGTTGTCGAACTCTGACGATCAACTCTTCCTGCAACACTAAACCTACCGAGGCGGTCAAAATGACCGGTTGCCAATTTTTTTTGTTCAAAATTCCCTAAACTGATATGGGAGCCATGCAGTAAATATTCCACTTCTATCTTATGACATCTAAATTACTTAATTTATCATCTTTTTTACCTCTTGATTTCTTTTTTTTTAAGGTACTTTTTCGGTATATTGCACTACAATAACGAGTGACACTCGTGATGCAATGAATGAATAGGAAATTTTGAAATTTTGCAAAACCTATGAAATTGAAAATATTAATGAGGCGCAACGCGATAATATTGTTTCCATAATACTAATATTGCGTTAAATTAAATGATATATCAAGAATTAATGGCCAATTTTTATTTTAGCAATTTAAAGCTGAATTATTGCAGATGCAGTTGCGAAATAAGTCGTAGAGCAAGGGGTTAAATATAATAGACACAACGTTGATAGTTTTAGTGTTAAACGAAAACGTAGAGCCGTTTCATTTAACCTTCATCCGTCCCTTAAAAAAACTACGTTTCTTTTCTAATCCGTCAACTTCTATTTAAAAGTTTAGCGAGCACAATATTCAGTGTGTGCAATTTCTCTTGATTTGCGTAAAATGAAATCTCGATTTGGGTCAAAAAGACCCAAGGAGCGGATAATCGTTAATCTTATCTTCCTAAGGAGGGACTTCGAGTGGGACAGATGTGGAGAGGATATCTTTCCGATATTTGTTACTAGTTTGAAATAATTCTAGAACTATCGGTGCGGTTGAAAATGTAAACATCTTGGGGCAGCCTACCTCTTCACGGTTTCAGCAAAATCGATGATTCTGGGTTTACGAGGTTATGCTGTCGGTAAACTTTAACAGGTAAGGCAGAGGCTACGTTGATGGAACACGGTCTCGTTCTTTGTAATGGTATAGGGTTAGAATCCCCTTACTGTTATCTTTGGGAAATTTTCCTACGTAATACCATCGCTGCAACTTCGATGGCTATTTCAAGCTGTTGGTTCTCGGAGCATGGAACTTCGAGTTAAAAATACGGAGGTTGCTACATAAATTTACACCCTTCGCAAACTATGGAGATCAATTCCAACGATACAAGCGTAAGAGTCATCACGGAACGTAGAATCATAATAAACATCGGACGAGCTTCAAATCAGAGTTGGTGGAATAACCTCGAGGTCGTTCGTTCAACGTCAACTATTCTCCAAAAGTCATAATAAATATCGGGCGAGCTTTAAATCCGAGTTCCAGGAACAACCTCGAGGTCGTACATTCAACGTTTACTATTCCCCACGCACTGTTCTACCTTCAGCGACGTCAAGATCGTGCTCGACGTGTAAACAAACCGCGTCGATAGCGACCGTCATTCGCCCGTCAAATTTATGACTCACGAGGTACGTGCTCCAAAATCCCCGCTCCAATTGGCCCCTACACCTCTTTTGCACGATAAATTCACTAATCTCCTAACGCGAGACTCGAGCCGATATAAAATCCAATTAACTGCATCTGCACTATACGCGAGAAACTCGCCGGTAAACAAAGAGTTACTCACAATGTTCACCTTGCGGAAGAACGTTGTCCTTGCTGTGTCCGCCGATCTCCGTATAACACGTTCCCCCTGGCATCCACACACATCGGTACACTTGGCACACGCGTGTAAAAACAGCTCTTACAATCACGCACAAATTGTCTCCTCTTTGATAAGAACACGACCGCGAAATGGAGTCCGAAGACGCGCACAGAGTTTTGCAGGTGTACGACACGGGAATCCACGCCGAGGATGAACTTAATCGGATGACAGAATCACGCGTACGTGGAAAAAACGAAGGAAAACGACGAGACCTCGCGAGATCCGATAGTCGCACGCCGAAAGGCCGGCTTCGACTGTCGAGCTGACTCGGCCTGCTAGCCACCGCTGCTGTCAACGACACGCGGATCCGACACCCTCTCTCGTCCCTCCTTTCGCTTCGTAACGCGGAGCACGACTACGCTATCTTTCCCCTTCGACCGTGATATCGCCCCACTTCGCGGCCCGTTCGCCGAGGCACGGCGAAAATTGGCGAGTATCCGCGAAGTTTTCGCGACGCATGCGGCGGCCGGTGACCGCGCGCTCAAGAATTCTCGCGTGAGAAAAGATTACCGTGGTTCCGGCATTACGTGGGATTTCGAGGCATCGGGAGATTGGTTTTCGTGCAATTAGAGCTTTATGTTTATGGAGAAACGTGGGAAGAGATTTGAGCGATTTGATTTAATAACAGTGTCGGACAAAGTAAAACTTGCTTTGTTTTTTAATAGCCACTGGGTGATTCTTATAGTGTTCGGAGTCCTGAAGAAGGATGCGTCAACGAAATTTCTCTGTCGCTGTCTGTTTTCGAAGAACAGCAGTTTTTGTAAAAATGGTGGATTTTGGCAGAGGAGCTGGTATTATGGGAAAAATAAAAACGGTTGATGGAGTATTCTTGGTATGAAAATAGAGGAGAGTTTCCTGAGTATACAGGTACGAGTAGTCATAATTTTCCGTACTTTTTAATGGTA
Source organism: Cerceris ruficornis (assembly GCA_963989415.1). Classification (NCBI taxonomy): domain Eukaryota; kingdom Metazoa; phylum Arthropoda; class Insecta; order Hymenoptera; family Crabronidae; genus Cerceris; species Cerceris ruficornis. The sequence continues at coordinate 10,536,892 of OZ022527.1, forward strand.
GGAAATAACTGCCAAAGTTTAAAAACGAGCGGATGCGCGAATTTTCTACGCGTTAACTGTGGATTTTCGCATAGAGAACTACTGCTAGCATAAATATTCTACAGATTATTTGATTCTGCGGACATTTCTGAAGAAAAAACTATCGGCGGAAAATGTCATAATTGTTTTCGTTTTGGCACAATTTAAGAAAATATCCGTCAACAGCGTGTGCCGACCGTTTTCCCGCTACGACGCCATAGCTCGCCGAACCGGGCTTGTCAGTGCCGTAGCTACGCGAAATACTTTCACGGGCCCTGAACTTCGATGGCTCCCGTTGAGGTGGCATTCTGAACCCATTTATTAACGTGGTGCCGGCTTCATCATAAAAATCAGCTTTCTAATATCTCCTATTCTTATATCTCTCCAATATAATCTCTCTAAGATATCCTTATCTATATAATTTATCCGCCGAAGTTATGATACACATATCACACAGAAAGAAACTTACGACAGATGAGTGAAATAAGGACAATTAATATTTTAACGGTGGAGATTTAATTATGTAGATGTGCGTGTATATCTAGTTTTATCTCTATTGTAATAGTTTTGAGAGATTGCGAGTAGTATATCGGTCAAGGTCGATTTGGAGGACGATAGAAAATACGATTGTCGAAGTTGTTTGCAATAAAAGCACAGTATTTAATGGGTATCTGTTACTGCATGAGACTTTATGCAACGAATTTGAATGTTACCATTAATTTTTCTTAATTGCAAGTGTCTCGGAAAATCGAAATCGAAACAAGGCGTTATAATTGGTGGTTCCGTACTGTTCTGAATAAATGGGATATGCAATTTGCATCGTTTACATAAAACGAGTAACATTGCACAACTCGTGGCCTCGTTTCCTCAGCTGGAAAATCCCGCATTGTTTTTGCCGCTTTTAATCTTCTCGATAAATCAATTACTTTCGTGAAACCCGAACGAACCATCAACGACTTAACACGTATGCATGTGCAATAGTGTTGCTCTACTGAAAAATCTTCATCCACTGTTCGTACTTTTTAATTACACGGAACTCCAATTTATTAATGCAAATTTATTTATCATATTCACGGATGTAATACCGATTCAGAGGTTAAATGTTTCGACTGTTAGAAAAGCTGGGAACCTTCGGAATTGTGAATTGCACATCTCGTGGGACTATTGTTCAGTGAAATGAATTAGAAATTTGTATTCTTGTACACAGTGTGTTATAGAATCCTTGAAAATGTCAACATTTAATTATTTCTACGATAGTGATGGACAAACTTTTGTAGGATCGGCCTAGAACAAAAAGAAATGTTGGAGTGCTAATATAATTCATTCAATTTTTAAATTTTTACGAGACATTACAACTACTAAGAGGTTCAAAATGACTGATTCCCATTTTTTTCCAAAAATCCCCAAAACTAACCAAAGCAATAAAAATTCTACTTCTACCTCATAAAAGCTAAATTATTTAAGTAATCAACATTTTCACTTCTTCAATTCTCTTTTTCCAAAGTACCTATTTAGTATATTTCAATAAATTAAGTGTTAAGTTGATAATATAATGAACGTAAGTTGACTACCACTGGCTTGGACAGTCAGAAAAGAAAACACAGTGCAAGGTGTTAATAGCTATGATCATTCTCCTCAAAGCTGCCACTTCCACGCCCTTGAAGAGCCCAGGATAAAACGGTTCTCTGTCAAAACACGTCAACGCATCCCTCCTTATCCCCGACACGTCGTGAAATTCCATCCACTTACGAGATCTAAATTTGCAGGACAATTTGACGGTTCGTACGCACGAAGGAAAACTGGCTGGTCTACTGTCCCGGGGCAGTTCTCCGTGCTCGTAGCCGTGACGAAAGAAATCGAGCCATTAGGAGCGAGCCGTTCCGCAGATTTAAATTCTAATTCGAGGTCGGTAATGGTAGGGCTCGGTTAAGTTGGCTAGGCGAGGCGAACTAATGCTTCTGCCGTCGGAGCCCCCGAAGGAATTTGTAAATTCGACGGTGGAAGTTTTAATCGTCCATCAGGGAAGAAACGAGGAGCACGAACTTTTCGCATAATAATTCTTTCCTACCTTTCCCGCCGGTGAATCTGCCCTTCTACCACCCAACCACCCCTCCATCTGTCGATGAGAGGGTGGGAAAATGAGCGAGGACGATTCGCGCACGCAGATGAATATTCCTTGTAACTTCGGTATCCCCGATGAAATTAGATCTGTCAATGATGAAGGATATTCCTCAGCGCGATTCCGATATCTTGTAACGAATGTCTCATTTGGATCTATCCGAGTATCGGAACGATTTTATTCGGGGTGAAAGTTTCTCTGATATCTGTTTTCAAGTTTTACGGATGTTTCGATTAAAGAGTGTAACAGTGTGGCAGCTGATTTTATCCCGTGGCTGCTTGCTCTTGCACTTGTTCTTATGAGAAATAAATTTATTAATGTGAATTGGAAAATTTGTTATACAATGAAATATTCCGTACGTAAAGTAAAAATTCCTAACGTTCCAAATTTTTCAATTTTCTATGCCTATTTTGCTAAATGTTAGAAATTTTTTAGTGCAGTAATTGTACTTGCTCTTATAAGAAATTAATTTAGTAATGTGAAATAGCAAATTCGTTTAAAATAAAATATATATAATGAAGATACAACTACAAATTTCTAATGAATAAGGACTACTTCTATTTAAGATGAATTAAAATTACTAAAATATTATCCAAAAGAAACCTATGCAATTCTGCAAGTTTACTAATAAAAATTTTTTTTCTTATTAATTGCATCGATAATTCTTCAATTAAAATAAAATATCCGGTGATACAGCATCAAGGATTTCAAGTACAAGGCAAAGATTCATCGATTTTCGCGGATCTACGAGCGAGGAAGACTGCAGTCGTAAAAGGCGAGTCAACGATAAGGAGAAACAGGTTACCGCGAAGGAAGTGCAGTGCAACAATATTGTCTGCTTGCGAAAAGTGATGTACATACGTACGTACGTTTCTAGAGATACCTGTAAAGTACTGTGTACCTATATACAGTTCTCGGTACTGTAAACTCACTTGGGAAATCAGGCGTTTCTCGTTGCCCACTTGATAAATGCTGCGCGAGAACGTCAGGTCTGCGGATAATTGTACCGCATCGAGGTGTAATGAAAAATCTCCATTAGGTTCTATTGTGTGATTAAAAGAAGGCTCTCCGTTTAGCGAAGAAAAGAAGAATTGACGAACGATAAAGCGAAAACTGGGCAGTCTTTGCTATTACTCGAAACTTGTGAAGTCCCGGAGAAAGTGTTACAATTCATAGGTGTGCTATTTGAACAACAGATGCGGTGATTTTAAGTATTGTCGGAGTTTTTGAAGTATATCACAATATTTTTTTTATTGGAATTACTTAATAATGGGTAGAATAAGAAGTCCAAGGTGAAGTAATTCTAAAAGAAAGAATAAAGTGGTTAGCGAAAAAATAAACAATAAAATATGGAAAAGCTAACGAGGTCTGTAATTGGCTTGTTTTTCATCTACCAACCATTTTTAATTCATGTCTAGAACGCTAATTCAATTCAAATGAAACTTCTAATTCTACAGCCTAACTAAAATAATGCAATTTTACCTCAAATTATTCCAATTCAATATTCAAATTACTATTCATAATGCGATAGTAGATTCTGTATAATTCTTTGTAAAATTCGTCAAATAAATTTAAGGAAAAATGGCTCTTCACTGAAAAAAAGATTGCCAACCCCTGCCCTAGAATAATAATACAGTTCACTCTCAAATAATTCCACAAGGAAGAACAACACGGCCAACGTGAAAGTCTAGATACCATCAATAATTAAATACAGTAAAGATAACAAGACCAAGCGCGAGAAGTTGAACAGCCAAGGTGTACAATCCTCAACAGTGATTCCATGCAGCCTCGATCCTCGCTCCTTCAGGGTCCAGTTTTTACGATGCGGATGCATCTTCGCGACTTGTATCGCGTCTACGAGAAGTATTCGACTCTCGAGGTCGTGGGTTCACTGGCCGGTTGCAGGGTTCGCTTGCCCAGAACTATTTCTCTCAAGATCGAGTAGCTCAGTTTTTACGAGTAGGGCGGGTGCAGCGCACGATATATACTTGTCCAGGTACTGCTTACATCTTACATCGTCGTATCTCTATCTTGTTCTACTTGTACTTACTTTATGGACATTGCCACGCTACTATTTAATCGAAATGACTTATCACAGTGAGACTACAACACGAAATCCACGGATACACTTCTCATGTCGTTTTCACGAACGTGTATTACGCTATAATTTCCATCGGTTAATCGATATGAACGTTTAGTAGTACATATTTCGATCGTCGATTACATCTTTGATTATCTGAGCGTTTCGTTCGAATTTACCACGTGGGGGGAATGCAAATTAGTTGGTTAATTTGGATGGGATCATCAATCGGACTACGATGTTCATTCAGATAGGAATTAACTTAGTTGACGTCCCGTATGATGATTGGTAAGATGGAAATAATATACTGGGGAATATTTAATAATTATAAAATAAATGAAGAATTTGTTTTGACAGAGAGCGATGTAATTTTGTTGCTCATTTATACAACGACAGAATTTCAGCTGACAGGAAAATTTGAAATTTAGTAGTTGTAGGCATTTCCACGATTCGAACTAAACAAAATTCATCCCTCTACGACCCCCAGAAGCCGGGAAACGAGTATTCGAACTCTGACCTGCACGGCCCCCCCGGCCGCCCTGTCCCATCGCCCAGGGCTCCCAAAAATCGGACACCCTCGACTTTGACATTAAATATCTCGCTGGTTTTTCAACGGATCTCGATGAAACTTTTACCACGTGTTCTGTGGACTCTTGGCTTTCGATCCGCGCCACTGAAATGATCCTGCAACGATTAGTTCTTTCCCCACGGTCCCGAGACGGAAAAATGAACCCTGCGATTAAACGGATGAAGATAGAAACTTGTGAGTGGCGGCATCTTAAAATAGACTCTTCAACGATTAAAACGAAAAAAATTTCAACCCTCTACGACCCCCAGAAGCCGAGAAACGAGTATTCGAACTCTGACCTGCACGGCCCCCCCGGCCGCCCTGACCCCTCGCCCAGGGCTCCCAAAAATCGGACACCCTCGACTTTGACATTAAATATCTCGCTGGTTTTTCAACGGATCTCGATGAAACTTTTACCACGTGTTCTGTGGACTCTTGGCTTTCGATCCGCGCCACTGAAATGATCCTGCAACGATTAGTTCTTTCCCCACGGTCCCGAGACGGAAAAATGAACCCTGCGATTAAACGGATGAAGATAGAAACTTGTGAGTGGCGGCATCTTAAAATAGACTCTTCAACGATTAAAACGAAAAAAATTTCAACCCTCTACGACCCCCAGAAGCCGGGAAACGAGTATTCGAACTCTGACCTGCACGGCCCCCCCGGCCGCCCTGACCCCTCGCCCGGGGCTCCCAAAAATCGGACACCCTCGACTTTGACATTAAATATCTCGCTGGTTTTTCAACGGATCTCGATGAAACTTTTACCACGTGTTCTGTGGACTCTTGGCTTTCGATCCGCGCCACTGAAATGATCCTGCAACGATTAGTTCTTTCCCCACGGTCCCGAGACGGAAAAATGAACCCTGCGATTAAACGGATGAAGATAGAAACTTGTGAGTGGCGGCATCTTAAAATAGACTCTTCAACGATTAAAACGAAAAAAATTTCAACCCTCTATGACCCCCAGAAGCCGAGAAACGAGTATTCGAACTCTGACCTGCACGGCCCCCCCGGCCGCCCTGTCCCCTCGCCCGTGGCTCCCAAAAATCGGACACCCTCGACTTTGACATTAAATATCTCGCTGGTTTTTCAACGGATCTCGATGAAACTTTTACCACGTGTTCTGTGGACTCTTGGCTTTCGATCCGCGCCACTGAAATGATCCTGCAACGATTAGTTCTTTCCCCACGGTCCCGAGACGGAAAAATGAACCCTGCGATTAAACGGATGAAGATAGAAACTTGTGAGTGGCGGCATCTTAAAATAGACTCTTCAACGATTAAAACGAAAAAAATTTCAACCCTCTACGACCCCCAGAAGCCGGGAAACGAGTATTCGAACTCTGACCTGCACGGCCCCCCCGGCCGCCCTGACCCCTCGCCAAGGGCTCCCAAAAATCGGACACCCTCGACTTTGACATTAAATATCTCGCTGGTTTTTCAACGGATCTCGATGAAACTTTTACCACGTGTTCTGTGGACTCTTGGCTTTCGATCCGCGCCACTGAAATGATCCTGCAACGATTAGTTCTTTCCCCACGGTCCCGAGACGGAAAAATGAACCCTGCGATTAAACGGATGAAGATAGAAACTTGTGAGTGGCGGCATCTTAAAATAGACTCTTCAACGATTAAAACGAAAAAAATTTCAACCCTCTACGACCCCCAGAAGCCGGGAAACGAGTATTCGAACTCTGACCTGCACGGCCCCCCCGGCCGCCCTGACCCCTCGCCCGGGGCTCCCAAAAATCGGACACCCTCGACTTTGACATTAAATATCTCGCTGGTTTTTCAACGGATCTCGATGAAACTTTTACCACGTGTTCTGTGGACTCTTGGCTTTCGATCCGCGCCACTGAAATGATCCTGCAACGATTAGTTCTTTCCCCACGGTCCCGAGACGGACAAATGAACTTCATGCTTGAAACCAATGAAGATGGACATCTTTTTAAACGGTAGAGGTGTAACGACCGCGGAGATATCTTTGAAAAATTCAGTATACGTTTAAGATGATCGGTATTCGACCAGCCTCTTGATGGCGAAACTCCTTTTACTGTTATTATCTCTCAATTCGAACACACGAAGATTCCGTAAAAGTCGTAGAAAAAGTGCAATTCGCTTGAAAGCCATTCGGATTAAATCTACAGGAAAATGGCGTTGCAGTATTGCAATGCGCTTTTGAAATCGAATGGAGAACAATAAAAAGAGACTGGATCCATTACAAGAGGAGGTGGCTCGTGATCGCATTATGGAGACGGCAGACAATTACGCACGTTTGCAATTAACACTGATTATTATTCGAGAACCACGTTCCCCCATCGAAATTCGAGCCGTACGACCTCTTAGCGGATGGGTGCCACTTAAAATGCATGGCGTCCACGGCCCGAACGGCGCTGAAAGTGTTTCGAAAATCTGCCTCTGTGTTCCTCGACAAGTGCAGTTCATCCGTAAACCGCTGATAAATAATTTATCAGTTACAAATTACATTCGACACCTTATATAAACAGAAATCGTAAACTTCAATGGACCATATCTGATTATCGAAGTAGAAAATTAAAGCTGATTAACACGTTATCTATCACGTGACTATCGAAGAATTTTTTCTCTCAAAAAAGCAGCATTAAAAAATTAAATTGTGTCAAATGGCAAGTTTTCAAATAGTTCCAAGATTGCTGCAATTCTTATCAACTTCACAATGAACTGGAACATCATTCCTTTTGGTTGTCGACTCCGTGAAACAATCGATTTCCAAATAAACTTCCAATCCTTCCAAGCAACCAATTATACCTGAACCTAAGATCACCATCACCAAACTTCAAATGCATCCGAAATATACTCGGATCTCAAAGTGTTTACTATAAAAGGACAGTTCCATCGATGAAAGTTTCCCATAAAAATGTAACTAATAACCTGCGCAAAGGATGAAAGAATTCCCCGTAAAGATAAACGAATTCTGCAAGAAGCGGCATCATTGTAGTCTCGACTTATCGCAAAACCGCGACAGTGGGCTATCGGTAATGTCTTATTGCCGGCTCAAACCAAACAAAGTGAAGCGAAGACAAGGGGGAAACGGAACATCGCCTTTCGGACGCACGTGCGTTCGCTTCGACGGTGTCAAACGTGATCCTTCCCTTTGAACTTTCTTGCTACCGCCTCAGTCGATGATCAGTACGCGTGCCGAGAACATCGCACGAGATTATAAAGTCTAGCGGTGCCGAGACGTTCGATTGCACATTGTTGTTAATCGCGAAGAAATGAGAGTTTGGAGAGACGTTAAAAAAGTGTAAGAAGTTGCAATGTATCGCACGAAGATCGGTTTAAATGTTGCCTCTGCTGTCGATGATTGTTATTAATTATTGAAGAGTGAACTACATTACACCTATTGAACGGCGCTTCGCAAACGAGTAATATTGGCGAATGGAGGTTGTTCGGTGTTTGACGTCTACAATAGTCAACAGTTACGGGTGTTTGGAGTTAATGATTAATTATTAAGTAGTAGTTAAAGAATTAACTCTTTCACACCTGTTAAACGTAGCTCCGTAAATGTAATGTTGCAAAATGGAAGTTGTTCGGTGTTAGATGTTTGAAGCCAAGTATTATGAATAACTGATGTTAAAGATTAAGGATTGAGTGATGGAAATTTAACTATTTTACGCATGTTGAACGTTGCTGCGCAAATGAGTAATGTTGCCACATGGAAGTTGTGCGGCGTTGAACGTTTGCAGGAGCAAAGTGTTACAGATATGAGGAGTTAAAGATTACTTATTAAGTAGTAGTTCAAGAATTATCTATTTTGCACCTGTTAAACGTTGCTACGTAAATGAGTACTACTGCAAAATGAAAGTTGTTCGGTGTTAGGTGTTAAATCATTACTGTCTACACTAAAAAATCATATGGCAACACTATTCTCGGCCTGCAAACCATTTTAAAATGAGTTTCATCAACCAAAACATAAGCGTACTTCACATCAATTTCGCATCAAATCCAAAATGACCACTAAGGTCTTTAATATTCAATTTCTAAGCCATTCAGCCAGCTGGCAATCATCGAAATCTATGCCACTATCCATAAAATAAACCCTCTAAACATATAAACATCTTGATTCCACGAATCACAGTAAAAAATCCACGTCAAAGTGAAAAGAGCAATCGAAAGTGGTCTTTGACAGCAGATACAAAGCGATAAACCGTGCTCGCTTTTCTTTTTCCAACGTCGTGCCTTAACCCAAATACGTGGGTTTTTGTCACGTTCGCATGATCACGAATAAAGCTATCACGTTCTTCATTTACCGCGACATTTTTCCACGGCTGTGTGTCGTGCACGGACAATAAATAATACGTAATTTCAGAAGAGCGCACGAGAACGTCGTCGCCGTGTCAAAAAAGCGTGGAAAAGTTCGGGCTGTCTACACATGCTCCGGTTGCAAATACGAGAGCAACCGGCAATACAACGTGCTGCGCCACGAAGAGAGAATCCACTGGAAACGAAAGCACCGTGTTTGTTGCGGTAATTACGCATTAATTATAAAAGTACGAGACCGGACGGCCAGACGACGTATCACGTTTTTGTTCTTGTCGGACGTGCAACGCCACCTTTTTTCCATGTTTCCCCGTGCTTCTTAAAATAATTTACGCAAATAATCGTACGAATTCGTTGTCGACGAAATGCAGGGTGTGCGCTGCACTAAATAGCTCGTGTGTGTACGTATTCCTCGGAATTAGTATCTTCGGATGAAAATTAGTTTCTGCGTAAGCAGATTCTTTTCTATCTCTCCGGCATTTGTAAGCAGAACTTTATTTTCATCTCTCTGATGCGCATGCTGAATTTTTAATCTATTCTATGCACGCGAAATTTTTCGCGTTCTTTAAATACGGAATTTTTAATTTGTTATAATGCGAAAGCAGTATATTTTCTGGAATGAAGGACGTATTTTTGATTAATGCTCACATTTGCTGGCTTTCAGTCTGCGGTGATCTTGGCAATTGTGCCGGTGATTCTGAAAATAGCTGAGTTTGAAAGTAAAATCATTTTTAATCGGATTATTGTACATTACAATTCAGTGCAACAGTTTAGTAAAAAAGATAGAAACAAATGGAGCTTACAATAAGATAAAGTTAAAAATTTCTGTTCAGAGCAGTAAATGATTTATAGCACTGTCACAATTAGCTGCACAATTGACAGACGATCGAAATAGGATATCGTGGAGAAACAGAAACAACTCCTCGTCATCTGTCTCCTCGTTCGGAGCGTTCTAATAATAAACCGATAGATGCCCAATATCGGTTCCATCTCCTTCATAAATCTTAATTACTTTTTAACGCTAAATTTACCAAGGTAGCAAAGATGGCTGGTTCTTAACTTCGTTGAAAAATTTCTAAAGTTCTTAAAGCTCCAATTTCTTCATTTTTCTTTGCCTATTCTACTAAATGTAAACAAATCTATCATTCAATATTTCTTGCCCTGCTATGCCTATTCTTTTAACATTTTTATTAATTATCTCTAAATCTAGCGTATTTCTCTCGGTAATTTAGAGTTAATTACTACAAGAAAACCATTATAGTTCAGCTATGTTCAAGTGGAAAGGTTTATCGGACTAATAAAATTTCACGAGTGTGAAGTGAGCCGCAATCAGCATTCAAATTAGTCAATCAAAGAGTGTTGTGAATAATATATTTAATATTGTTGCGGCGAGTGTTGCGGCGCGACATAATAAAACTAAATCGTTTATAAAAAATAGCAATTTTATTTGAACAGATCCGGCCAATCTGACAGCTCACAGACAACTCTCTGACATTATTATAAACATTCACATCTAGTACCTATCGATCCAGCAATTGATAACATATAAAGCGGAGACAGCTCTATTACTCATAATATTGTAATTCCTAACAATATAAAAGGATAGCCATGAAAGAACTATATCCGCTGTTAAACACTCAGACAATATACATAGCTGTTCAATTATTTAACACTAGATCTACGGGCGCTAAATCTGGTATATTTAAACATATTAAATAAGTACTTTGAAAAAAGATGAATCAAGCGGTAAAAAGTTCGATCAGCTAAGTAATTTGTGTGTTATAAGACACACGTGGAATATTTACTGTAGTGCTTCTCTATCAAATTAAGAAAAATTATTAAAAAAGTAGGAACCCGTCAATTTGACGGTGGCCGTAGATCTAGTGTTAATTAAAATATATTTTAATTTTTCACAGATTTCTTAATACAAAAAAATATGTATCTATGTAAAGCCCATAAGGGTCGCAGAAAAGGTACAACTTGGCTGTATGGATAAAACGACACGTTTCCATTGCAGGACAAAATTTCATCAACAAAGGCGATTATTATGTTCACTGCGAGGAAGCTCATCCGCAACGAAGGGCAAATGCGATTACATCGAGAACAAAATACAAAATCACCAGAGAAACTGTCGAATTCGATGGATACAAAGGTGTACGAAGTTCTGCGCGGTTGAAACGAAAAATGACCGCTTACAATGTCCGAGTGAGCGAAAGATTGTCGAAAGGAGTTCGCACGAGGCAAATGAGAAAAATGGAGTCCATATTGAGCATGAACTACTCGGTGACTTACAGAGACATCGACATAGAGGACGTTCCACTTATAAGTTTCTTAAGTGATCGTAGATTGAAAGAATACTTAAAAAAATTATCCACCAAGAAACTGACCATCGAGGATTCCAAGGAAGAGAAAGAAGAGACGAATAAAACGTTGAAAATTGCTATTTCGTCGGAGCAGAACATCGAAAAGGTGGTGTCGGAGAGTAAAACGGAGAACATTTGTACGACAATGGTTTCCGGTTCCGTTGATTCTATCTCGGTCGAATTACCGACGAAGAAGCTGTTCTTGCGCAGATTTATGACGAATATCTTGCACGAAGTTGAAATACCTTTGAGGGAACAGAATAATAATGAATGCAGATCGGTGAATTTCACGGAGAAACAAACGAAAGAGATGGCCCCGGTGTTTCAAAGTCGACCGAAAAATTCCAAGCGTTCCTCCAAGTCGAACAAAGAAAATTTATCGAAGTTTACTCTCAGTTTGGAGCAAAAGTTGGACATCCAGCTTGACAGAGGGATAGCTGTGCCATCGGTGACTCAAGTGCATCGGGATTTCTTGAGTTCTATCGATTTTGATAAATACAAGATATTCTGAACGTGATGAAACAGCGCGCGGTGTAAAATACCAAAGATTAAAGGGTAATTATTATTTTTTATGATAAAAGGACATTATTTATAAATATATAGGGCTATTTTATTATGTAATGTTTCATTTGAAAGTGGATAGAAGACATGAACGTGTTAAAAAGGGGTCAGGAGTTAAAGACTCGGATTTGCAATCAGTCCGGTCGGTTCTTGCAAATTTTTCCTAAATTATTATTTAATATATCATAGCCTCGGTTGTTTGAAACCCATCTAAAACAATTGAATCCTAGCAGTAAAATAACGATAGCAGTTGAGGGCAACAATACAAAGGTAAACAAAAAAGAATACTGGCATGGATTGATCATGATATTTGTCTTTTTTTTATATTTGTCGACGTTAACTGCTATTGTTATTTTACCTAGGACCTATTTGTTTTACGGGAGTTTCAAACTGTAGAGCCCACGATGTATTCGATGATAATTTTGAGATTTGAACGGAATGCTCGTATGCCAATGCTCGTATTTATCCTCTTTCATCTTCAATTGTTGCTATTTTTGTGTTAGAAGAACGCGTAACAAAATCCATATCATCGATTTTACAGATATCAACGTTCGATGTGCCTTGCCAAAGACAAACGGGGGACCATTTTACCAAAGTGTATATTATTATGTCGTACAAGTTAATGTAACATTAAATTATTTAATCGTATTTGAAGAAAAGTCAAACTTTTCTCGTATTTAACGTTTGAAAAACCAAAGCTCGCGTGTATTATATCTTTTTACAATTTTGTAATAAACCGGAGACCTGGCAAGTAGCGAGACATAGCTTCAAGATCGACCTAACCCAAGTGACTTAACTTTGTTCCATGGCTGTTATTTTAATAAAGTGCACTTTAAGACTGAAATTATGCGGCGAAATGCTTGTCTTGCATAAACCCACACCTGCTTCAACCTCATCCTCGAGTCTTCTGCTTCCGGGAGTACATCACTTCCTCGGCGCGTCAGCATTTTGTTTAATACCTTCATTTTAAACTCTTTTTTAGTTCCACGGTGAAACCGAGTTTCGAACTTTCCTCGGACCTTTGGAAAACGCTTCGGCACTGCTGTGATACGTGCTCCAAGTCGAATAGAAAAGTCTACGTTGTTTATTAACCTCGCAATTCTACGTTAAGGTGTATCTAATATGGTTTGTTGTTATGGGGAAGCGGTGTTATGAAATATTTACTCTTCTGTCGACTTAACACTAGATTTACGGAAGCCTACAAATTGACGGGTTCCTACTTGTTTTATAAACATTTCTCAAATTTACAGACGCTGTACAGTAGATATTTCACGTGAATTTTATAATACAATAATAACTTAACGAATTACCATCTTTGCCGCTTAATTCCTCTTTTTTCAAAGTCTTTATTTAATATATTACAGTGTAACTGATTTCACGTCCGTAAATCTAGTGTTCATTTTATTTTGGAATTTAACACTAATGCTGCACTTTCACCTAAGTTTTCCTCAGTAATTATAATTACCGAATTGAGTAGTGGTTCTCGAAATTTTTTAAGGCCTTTTGCATGACGGCCTCTTTATCATTTTTTAGATTTCTCGAGAACCTTTTAAAATTAACTACAATTAGAATATAGGCTATTTTTGCTACAATATTTTTTGTCGAAGGATTATTTATTTAGAAAATTCTATGGGATGAGTGCAATTCATTTTCCTGACCGGCTGAAAATCTCAACAAAGTGACCACTTCGTGGGCCTCAGACCCCAATTTGAGAACCACTGGTTTAGACATACATAACGATGGGAAATTTTACAAAATTAATTTCACTTAACTAACAAAAAGTTGAAAAGATAAATCGAATAGCAAAAAATTAACTATCATTGCAGTTGTCAAAAATTCTCCGATAATTTGTCGGTTGATTGAAATAAATTCGATAAAATTGGATGTTTATATATTCAATGTTATTGATCTGTGAAAACCGTTGAATTTATAGCGACATAAAGAGATATATAATTGAGTGGTTGAATATGGAATTTTAAATTGAAATTGCAAAAGAAAATTAATCGCACAGGAACTCTCGATAGAACGATGAATGAAATGTTTCACTCGTAAAACGTTCTTCCATTCTTTGAGAATATTAGACTGGTATGTTCATTTTAAATAAACTTTATAACGCTTTTACCTTTCATCCTTGATGGCACGTAGTTTAGGAAATATGGCGTACATAAAATGGACTACACCGAACGAAGAGTCGGTTGTGCAATGTGATTCACATGTCGCGAAATTTTCACGAAGTCGAGATAGACTCCGGCACTCGTGCTAAAGTTAGTTTCATAAACAGCGTTTTCCAATTTGCCGATGTTAGTGCCCGAAACAAAACAAACACTCGCGAGTACACGGGGGCAGATTTTCATTAGATTTTCCGCGGGCATTTCGTGGAAAATCGGATTAGCCAATTTTAGTTTCGAAGAGAATGCCAGGGATTTTCATTAGCCTCGGAGAAATATGACGAATTGTGCATGCTCTGGCAATATTGACAAGCTTACAACCCCAATGTTACTCCGAAATTCATGGAATCATCGTTGAAAATTCGTATAAAACTTCATTCATTCTGGTTCACCCTCATACGTGGATGCTAAATCCATTTTGTTGTTGTCCTTGTAGATTTTCAGCCACGTACAAAAAGGGAGAAGAAAAAAATCATACATAGCAGCTAGAAAAATGTTCTTTCGATTTTTGCAATGCAAGTTTACGCTTCAGAGATATCTAAATTTATAGGAAAAATTGTTAAAAATTTATTTGAAGAGAAATAATTGATTTCTTCGGTCATAGAATGAATTTTCCATGTTCGAGAAGGTTCAACGATACTTTTGATTCCGTTTTCATAATTTATTAGTACTTTAAATACCACCTAAAGTGAAGCCTGTTTCATTAACATTAAAACTACCAAGGCGGTCGGAATGATTACTACTCAATTTTTTCTACAAATTCCACAAACTGATAAGGTAACCATACAGTAAATTTTCCACATCTCATAAACTTAAATTACTTAATTAATCATATTTCTCACCTCTTGATTCTTTCCTCGTTCAAAGTACTCGTTTAGTTTATTTTGTTTAAATACTCTTCATTTAAAAAAAAAACTTCATTTTATTTAAATATAATGGACATAAGGCCGGTAGTTTTAGTATTAAGAATACAGCATGAAAGAAAAATAAGTGAGATTTTCTAATTAACATCGACAATGTCAAAGCGTAAAGAATTAATCGAAGAGCTTTCAAGAGATTGTTTCATAGAATTCATCCAAGGACATTACCTCAAAATATTCTACCCTTCCCGCCATTCTTCGGGTGCTTTGTGCCCCCATTGTCATGCGGATATTGCGTAGTTGTCAATACTCTTATTCGCGAGCACAATACCAGTCAAAACCATCTCCGGGAACCGAAGAGATAAGGAAATGTCTGTCTTTTGTGCACGTTCTCGTATAATACGGAGTTCCGAGGTTGAAGGACAAAACTAAATCGTGATAAGACAAAAGAGACGAATGCAGATATGTATAGATATATATGTATATATCTATGTATCGTGTCACGTGTGAATGTAGCCGATATTTCAACGTTGAAATTCTGTCACGGTCGAAAGGTGCGATCCCGAATCCAAAATCCAGGCACATGGGAATTCGAATGCACGTGCTAATTATTTGGTTGTTGAGTATCTAACGAACCGTGACTACTCATTGTCCGGTTCGTTAACACCCCGACCCCATCGAGCTGCCGTCCTCTCCTCGCAACGCCGAATAGGACGAGATAATTACTCGGCCCGATCGTAATTTATGTTACGTTCCGTGAGTTCCATGTTTATAAAATAATTACGTCATTGTAGAAAAAATAATCGCGCGCAGATTACGGTGGAAGAGTGGAAAATTATTTTCTTGTCATGCGACGGAAATTGAAATCTCCCTGATAGAGATTCCTCGGAGGCAAATCCTTCGATTGCCTTTGAGGTCTGTTTATTTTTACATTGTGATATCATTTAAAATTGTTTATTGAATTTTTGAAGTCATTTCTGTGGAAATGCAAAGTAGTCTGCTTCAGTGAAATCTGATGAAAATCAGCAACTGTGGAATATCAATTATGAATTTAAGTTAATAACGGATTAAACAATATAATCCACATTAACTTTTGCAATTGCAGTTTATGTAAGGTATTCTGCAGGTTATAAACCAGAAAGAGAATAAGTAATTAATATCCCATAAAACGTAGCTGATTTATTAAAAATCCTAATTAATGTTGCTATTGGATTGTCTATCCAACTATTTATATTAATATCGCCAAACAATATTCTATCAATTTGACTAAAATTATAATTCCAGTGGTCTCTCTCCCACTAATTACAATTACGTGACAAATTCTCCAAACGTGCGCTATTATTTTAAATCGTTAATAAGACAGAAATCTTATTGTCTGTTAAGACAGAAAGCTTGACAGAAATCGAGAGTAGCCCCGAAGGAAAGTGGCCCGATAAATTTAATGAAGCGAATGATCACGCTGGAAAAATGAGGTGGTATTTCTCCAGAAGCGCAGACCGTTGCGACTTCCCGTGGATATTCGAGGGATATTACGAGTAAAGGAGCAACGACGAGGAACCTAAACGAGTCTAAAGTACCCACTTCTCTCCTACTCAAGCTCGTTTCACAACGTGAGCGTAACCGAGTGTTTTCCTCGATGCTCCTTGACCGAGTTTGTGATGGTTTCGTGTGGACAGAGAGATATGTATACGTAGATCTTCTAAATACGATGTCCTTTCGCTAACAGAACTGTCACCCGTGAAACTACGGCCAGTGAACTTTGGACTTCGGCCTTTCCTCTTGGACGAAATTTACACCACGATCTTCAAGGAGAATTTGCCGAGAAACAAGTCTATGATGCGAGGTATTTTCTTTTTAATTTGCTGTGCGAAATAAATGCTTTTGTATGCAGAAAATTGAAAGAAGGCAACGTTTTAATGTACCTTAGTAAAACTTTGAGGAGAGTTATGGTGGTGGAGGGAATGCGTTGGAATGTGTTTGGTTTATCTCTGTATTTCCTTTTCTGCTGCTTTTATTATTATGGTAATTTTGTTTACGACCTGCTGCTTTATGTTTCTGAATCGCTCAGGCTATGATACGTCCAATATCAAATTAGGAAAAGTCTTCTAGAGGTTAATGTAGAATTTAAACCAGGTTGTACTAATCGTGAGTTTTTACTACCATAAGTCTCTTTAATTAGTCTCGCTATATTTTATTGAAATTTGAAACTAAATCTATATCATTGAACAATTTTACTAATTATTATAATACTACTTGTCACGTGTTTTACAAATTGCTACTTTATTATTTTACAATTTTCAAATCCTAGACAAATCTTCGTACAATAAACTGCACAATTTCTTAGCTACATCAATGACCTCCTCTTTCTACCGCAATCAAAATCAATCCCAACCAAAAATCCGCCAATTTCCTCGATCCAATCGCTTACATAAAAGCGAAAAGAAAAACAGAATCCAATCTGAACATAGTCTTCTCAATCCTTCGAAAGTCCAAGCAATAAATCTCGTTTCTCCAGCACAGAAACGCAAGTACGAATCGTTGAAAATTTCTGCGTGTTACCGTGTCATCCTGTTGCATTACGGTTAAACAGCGAGGGTGCATCCGTTGGTAACGTAATTATTACTAGGCTAAGACTCGCACTGTGATCTTTGGATTAATCAGGTAATGCAGTTTGCCGGATACCAAGGAAGCCGATGTGCCATGGAATATTGCTGACAGCCACCAAATACGTACCAGCATGGGTGATGTATTATTAATTATGCCAACGCGGTGCTATTAGACCAAGACAATGCCTCGTAATCGCCATGTACCGAGGTAATAGGACATTCAGAAGCGCACCATTTGTGCGTTCTTCTATCAGTAATGATACATCACATATGTATAATACATACGTAAACAATGCGTACGGTTCAATAAACATACCGAACACCATAAACTCACGGGAAAATTTACGTAACACTCGTTTGCGGCATTTGTTTCTACGTGAATGGAACTGAACTTTGAAACTGCACCGATGCAATTAACGATTCTTTTGTCGGCTGGGCAGAAATTTGCACGACGTTCGTTTGCACTCGCGATAGGACCATCCCTTGCAAATATACTTGGGAAATTCGCCATACAACGGGTAATTGGTGTGTTAACTTTCTGATGGTGAAATCGATGGCTTTTAACAGTGGAGCTACTGATGATTGATACAGTGTATTTAGAGATAATTGATAAGAATGTTAAGAAGACAGGAATAACGGGGTGAAGTTATCGAATGATGGAGTTGCCTACATTTTAAACCTGTATATTATGAATTAGAGAAATTTTTAGGAAAATTTTGTTAGTTGGAAGTATGGAATAATTTGAATATGGAGAAAATGTGGAAATTAATTTTCGGAAGGAATTCGAGTTTAGAAACAGGTGGCATGTGAATCATCCGATGCATCGATATGTCCGATATGTTCGCCCTTCGAGGGTCTCATAGATATCAGAGCATTCTACGTCTCGAACAATGCTGCCGAGATTTATTGCTGCGCAACATTGTATCTGCGTTGTCCTTTATTACTGCGTCTGTTCGAGAATATCGACGTGTAATCTTTTCCAAGAACCTCTCATAGATTCTCGTGCGAATTTTCAAATTATTTCTGTCGATGGAATAAAAAGAAGGAAATTCAACGTTCGCCTATTATTTGTCAACTTTTCGTATTGCATTTTTTTACGAAGAGAATATTTCAAATAAAATAATTTTATCGTAAATTAAAAGGTTCTGTTTCGAAGCTGAGAGGTAAAAATGCAACGTTGCGCTATACAAAATTATTTCATATTCTGTGTAATCAACTCTCTCTGCAGTAAAGAACGAGGCGCCTCGCTTTGTCAATTCTGAACATCCACTCTCCTTGCAAGTCTATAATTTATTAAATTTACTTTTTTTAATTACTCTGAGCGATCTACCGGAGATGAGCGTCTGCGACTTCAATATTGAAATTAAAAATCTTTAAATATAATTCCGTCGCTGATCTATAATTTATCAAATTTACTTCCTGCTGCTACCAATAGCAAAAATGAACAGTCACGATCCAACTATTAAAATTTCAAACAATCAAATATAATTTCCCACCTACCGTAAAAAATTTACCAAATTTATTTTCCTCGCTGCTGATTAAATTTACTTTTTTTAATTACTCCGGGCGATCTACCGGAGATGAGCGTCTGCGACTTCAACATTGAAATTAAAAATCTTTAAATATAATTCCATCCCTGATCTATAATTTATCAAATTTACTTCTTTCTGCTACCAATAGCAAAAATGAACAGTCACGATCCAACTATTAAAATTTCAAACAATCAAATATAATTTCCCTACCGTAGAAAATTTACCAAATTGATTTTTCTCCCTGTTAGCAGCGAGAAAAATAAGCAAGAACGATCCAAACCTCCAAATCTCAAAATAATTTTCCTTCTGTCCCAGAGCATATTAAAGTTAACATTACTCTTTTACGATTCTAAGTACCTGCACAAAATAAAAGAGAAGCACGATCAAGGAACCAAAAAACTGAAGATGTCTAAAACGCCAGGCAGTTTTATACATTCAAATTCTCCATCCAGGATTCGACGTAAGATGCACCAGAGAGTTAACAAGGCGGGATGATTTCTGACGGATCCACCAGAAGTGGCCCTTAGGTGCAATTTCCAGACGATCGCTGCACTCGGCTGCCGCAGCGCTTTATCTCCGTCTAACGAAGCTGCGGTCCGAGATTGCGGCACGTGGAACATCAGGAACTCGTTAGTGCGTGAAGCATCCAGGTATTCCGGAAACTAACTCCATTTACCAGCGGTACCGCGATGCTCGTCGCTCGATACAGAACATAGCGAGTGGCCGGCCGAATTAGAACGTTCGTCCCTTCGAAACGTAATTTACGTTTCCGTGGTTTCCGGCGGGATACATTGATTTGCCATGTTCTTCCCGGGATACCCCTTAACTTCGTGGCGATTTGTTTCGTCTTGACTGAACGTGTATCTTGGAATTTTTCTTGATAATACGACAAAAGTGCGCGCTGGTACGATTGGAATTAATTTGTGAATTTTATAGTTAATTTTCTAGGCTTCATTTTTTATCGAAGCCTTTGGGGCGTCCGGCAGCATTCAACTTTGCTGCTGTTCGCTTTGTTTTGATTGAGGGTGAATTTTGTAATTTTCATTTATAGTATGGACAAAGTGTGAACTGGTATGATTGGAATTAATTTGTGAATTTTATAATTAATTTTCTAGCCTTCGTTTTTGTGGTGGAGTTTTTGGGGCTTCTTGCAGCCTTCAACTTTGATGCTATTTGTTTTGTTTTGATTGACGGGGAATTTTGTAATTTTCCTTTATAATATGGCAAAAGTGTGAGCTGGTATGATTGGAATTAATTTGTGAATTTTATAATTAATTTTATAGTCTCCGTTTTTGTGGTGGAGTTTTTGGGGCTTTGCTAACCTTAAACTTTGCAGCTGTTTATCTTGCATGGATCGAGTGTGAATTTTGTAATTCTTCATTATAATGTATCAGGTGTGTGCTGAGATATTTGTAATTAACTTTATGAATTTTATAATTAATTTTCTAGCCTTCACTTTTGTGTTCTAGTCATTAGGACTCTGCACTAGCAAATTATACATCTGTGTTTCCATCCTTTTTAGTTTCTTTATTGTATTAAGAGAATATATTAATATATTATAATATTCTCTATTTCAAGTTATTAAATGTTATAATTATTAAGTTAATTATACGCTTAATTAGTAAACGTGACAAAAAATTCGGCGCACACGGTTTGAAACTTGCACTCCGTGCATGGCAATACCGAATTGCAATTGCAGAGTTAATATTGTTCCACGGTATTTAGTTTTTATATGATGTAACAAACAGACAATTTTATTGTTACATTGGCATATTTTTCGCCCAATAAAACTCAATCGATATCAGTATTTAATCGTACGTACATACCATTTTCACAGCAATCCGCCCATACGTAGTCGCATTGCGGATATTCCGTGTACGATCGCAAATAATACGATTTCCGGATTCTATTTAATCGCAACACCGCCAAGTACCATCTTCACGAATTCAAACGCAAATCGCTGTACACCCTGTCGTTTAAAGGAGAAGCACCGTTACTTTTCGCGAACCCGGGAGAACGGCACGGTAAAATGGAATTAAAGGGGGTTGCGCCGTCTCGTTTTTCCTTCGGCAATTTAATCTCGCCGCCCTTGTAGAATCACAGGAATCAGATTCCGTTTTGATAAACATCGTGGCACGGGCAAAAATTATGCGATGGTACGCGTCGGAAGCACACTCGCCGGGATTGTTAGAGAAAGAGGTGGGCAAAGAGCCCCGGTAATTATTATCATTGGAATTTATGGCGACACCGGGATTACCTTCACCCCCTCGCCCACTACCGTAGAACTGCAAGAAACTATTATTACCCCTCACTCGTGTTTCTTGTTTTCCCATCCCTCCTACGTCTCCTCTTCCTCCTCCACCTTCTCTTTCGCTATCCCGAAGGACCTCGTCCTGGGTTAGGTCATAAATCAGCCTCCACCCTGTGCTGCACCACCTACGGTGTCCAAGAAGCATTCTGTCCTGATAAAAAGGGGAATCGAACGATACAAGTGCAGACCGGTAAGAAAATCGAAACCGTTAGGTCCCCGGATATCTCCCGTTCCTTGGACCACAGACGAGGTATAGCATAGACTGGACATTTCATGGATCTTCGCGGCCCGGAAGTTGAAATACCGATACTAAAAAATCATGATCGTAATACGGCCCACTATGCGTAAAATTGACGGTGAAAATGAGAAACTGTTGGAAAGAGATAGAAAGTAGGATGTTGTGACATCTGACTAATTCCTATTTAACTGGCAGAAAGTGGCCGAATTTTGCAAAAACTGGCAGAATATCCTGGCAGGAATTCCCATAGACAAGATTTTCGACGGATTTACCGAGGGGGATGATCAGTTCGGGAGAATCCGAGTCACGATGTCGTAATTACAGTTTAATTATGAACCGATGCAAGAAGAGAAGATATTGCTGTGAATATTCGCTGTATTTGTAAGGATTAAACCGTGTAGTCATTGCTGACAAGATTGATTAACGAGTTTGAGGTTTTGGTAGGAGACGACATTGTATTTGTTCGATTTTTGAACAAAAAGAGGAGGGTCTGTTCTTGGATATTGAATTATATAGGGAACTCCGTAGGGGACGATTTTGTTAATTCTGTAATTGGTTGGCTGGTTTATTGTAGCGTTGGATAAATTATGTAGGGGTGAATTATTATAGTTCATTAGAGATTGGGGTGTAATATAGAACTGTGGAGGGTGATTACGGCAAATTGCGATTAATGTTTGCGTGTATTTCTTGCAGAATATTTTTGTTATTTTGTTTTAGTAGAGAATCGAAAGATTTTTCTTTTTAAAATTGTTATAGGATGCCAGAGTTATGCGATCTAACGGAGAATTATCGTTTGAATCAGAACTATCTCTTGCAACAAAGGTAGATATTATTAGCTCGGATTAACATCAGACCTCTGTGTAGCAGCTGATAAGAGACATTCGTGGATATTCGCTCAACACAAAGGGAATGCGTAATGAACGTTCCCGGCAGGGATTTTTGTTTTTAACTGACAGAAGAATCATATTTTTGAGATAATGCATCCATAACGGATGTCCGAAAAACTTGCCTGTGTATAAAAAAATTTGTTTTGGCCGCTATTATTTTTTTAATTAACCACATCATAAATGTTCCCTAATATCTTGTAATATATTTGTGAAAAATAATATTATAATTATATCTGAATGACTGTCACAGTATCTAAATTAATACAAGTGGCCCGTTAGGTTAATATATACCTCGCAAAAATAGAGAAGTCCTGTGCTTTGTTCTGATTTGCCTGACGGATAGAGACATCCCCCGTTCTGACGTTATTTTCGATTCTAACGCGTTATTGGCCGAAAGAGCAGCACATTCATTACGTCGTCGTGTGAACGACGAATAGAGTTTTTAGTTTTCGGTTGTCATTCGTCGATCTGAGGTTTCCAGGACCTCATACCGCGAGACTTCTCTATTTTTGCGAGGTATAGATTGTGCATACCTGGATACAAATGGCGCTTGATGTGTTAATTGAGTCATTTCATCAACTATAAAAGTCTAATATAAAAAAGAAATATCAAAAATACACATACCGTTTTACCAGCCCAATGAGCCAGATCAAACGATGCAAATTAATGTTAATTGTAATTAAATATTAAACATTCACGCCTCATCTCCCGTTTTCCGACAAGTATTTATCCCAGTAGACCATACTAATTTAATAAACGCGCGTTTATTTATCACGTTACCTCGAACGATACCGAATGGATAACGTTCAAAGTGGAAGAATTATTACGATGCATGATACATGGCTGAGTTCTTGAACTCTTCATGATATATCTCTGCAACAGGATATCCCATGGATCGATACTTCTCTCGCATTATTGCGAAATTTTCTTCCTTACGTGTAAGACAAGAAGCCGGCTGATTTAATGCCGCGAAAGAACTGTCGAGAATGAGAGAGACAGAGAGAGAGATCACTAATTAAAGTCGTCCGGATTGCCGAGTGGGATACCGGTCGAGAGCGTGTGTAATTAATTTTCCGCAATATCTGGTTACCGAGCTACACAGATACCAGACCGATACCGCGTGTTGCAAGGAACGAGCGCGATGAAGTTACGGGCCATTCGTGCGTAACGAGGTGAATTTACACGGGCCTTCATGTACTTTTTTCCCCCTTTTTCAGACCCCATCGCCGTTGGTTACGGGGCCGCGTATTTGAAAGCCGTTGTGTCGCGTAATTCGTTACGCGTAACGGCTCAGGTAGTTTTGCGAAAAAAGGTAGCATTTCTCCGGGAGCAGAGCCGGATCCGCGAGTTTTTGCAGGAGCAATTGGATGTAAACTGATAATCGTCAGGTTTCGTTCGGCCAAGAAACATGGGGATTTACGTTGATAGGGAAATATTGAGCGATAAAAGCAAGCCGAATTACGAACTGATCTATGAGGAAACCATATTGCAATTTTTTTAATGATTATCTTCGGAGTTATAGATTTTAGAAGAATTTAATATTTAAGTATTTTAATTCTGTAAGTACTATTTCTCTAAATAATATTTTTTAACGATGGACGCGAGTTTTGCTGGAGTAATGGTTGTAAACTGATAATCGTCAAGTTTCGTTTGAGTGAAAACATGGAGAGTTACGTTGATAGGTAAATTTTGAACGATAAAAGCAAGCTGAATTACGAGCTGACCTATGAGGAAGCCGTATTGCAATTTTTTTAATGATTATCTTCGGAGTTAAAGATTTTAGAAGAATTTAATATTTAAGTATTTTAATTCTGTAGATACGATTTGACTGAATAATATTTTTTAACGATGGACGCGAGTTTTTGCAGGAGTAATGGTTGTAAACTGATAATCGTCAGGTTTCGTTTGAGTAAAAACATGGAGAGTTACGTTGATAGGTAAATTTTGAACGGGAAATGCAAGCTGAGTTACGTAACGTTGCTTCCTGCGGCGATACGAACTGGTTTGACGGGTTGTTTAATTTGATTATTTATGTTATATCAGGTATCGATGATGATGGGATATATATGTTCTGTAAGTTGTGATTTTATTAACTGTGCTGAGTGAATAATTGCATTAATTTGTCGTTTAAAATAGATGTGCAAAATGGAATTTACGTCGGGTATAAATTATAATAATATCATGAAATAGTTGAATTGAACGATGTAATGTTCGAAAATTTGATTGGTTTGTTGTGTTAGTAAATATTTCATTATTGTTGGTCAATTCTAGGTGGGATTTCGAGACGATTAGTAAGTTCTTTGTTTTTTCAGTGTAGTAATTTACACGCGCGAAATGGGAAGTAACTTTATTTCACGAAATAAACCAAAGCAGCAGGTTTACTTTCTAATTATGTGGCTAAGTTTGTCTAACGTAACATACTTCCGTGTCACTCAGAA
Organism: Cerceris ruficornis; assembly: GCA_963989415.1. Taxonomy (NCBI): domain Eukaryota; kingdom Metazoa; phylum Arthropoda; class Insecta; order Hymenoptera; family Crabronidae; genus Cerceris; species Cerceris ruficornis. The sequence continues at coordinate 10,561,940 of OZ022527.1, forward strand.
AATAGTAGAAAACATATTTTAATATTCTAAAATTAACTGCAGTTAATTGTAAAAATTATTTCAGACACTTTCCATATCGTTTGCCATGTTTAGAGATATCTTCTTATCCTACAACTTACCATTCCAATAATCTACATAGATAAAAAACATCTCCATTTTAACGAAACAAATGAAGGCATGACTTTCTAAGTACATAATTCCAAATAGCTGAAAAACCGCAGAAATTAATTTAGACATTTTCCAGAATGTCCACCACATTCATTTATCCCTCGCAATTATAAATTTCTTATCCTATATACCGCATCCTGACAATTTACACCCATAGAAAAAATCTTTATCTATATTACAATCCATTTTACCAAATTTTCCATTTCTACTATTTCATCTGCCCCAATTTTCAATCTCAATAACCTTCACCCAAAGAAGAAATAACCTTCTCCATTAACACGTTGAATGCCATGGAGGTCACCGGTGACCGGCGCTATTGAATTCAATTTTCATATGACTTTGAAATTGTCATATTTACGAATTTGTTAATTCAGTCAATATTTACCCGTTGCTCTCAAAAAGGCAAAGTCTTGCTGTCCATATATCTCTTTGTGTCTTGAAAGTTCCTGCATTGTAAAGATGTGATTTGAACAGAAAAGTTTCACTTCGGTAGAAATGAAGAAACTAGCGAAATCCCGCTGACATTCAACGTGTTAATGCCAATATTTAAATATTAAATGTATTAGAAAATTCGTAAATATGACAATTTAAAAGTCATATGAAATTCCATTGAATTTAATAGCGCCGGGTCACCGGTGACCCCGATGGCATTCAACACGTTAAACTTACACTTTAGTACTTTGTTTGATATGGCAGACTTGTAGAAATTATTTTCTGTGGAAAGTTACAGAATAAGGAAACTAGTGTCTGACACTGTATATATACGCCTCTGTAATCTTCACTTCAGTAGAAATGAAAAAACTAGCAAAATACCGCTGACATTCAACATATTAAACAACAAATAAACTCTTCCATAAAACAGCAAATAAAAAAGAAATAAACTCCCCGATTAAGCAACAACTAAAAAAAGCGAATAAATCTCTCCGTTCGAACGCAACAAATCAAAGCATCACTTTCTAATTGATCGGTCAAACGCCAAGATAACACCGCGCCTCTGGCAACGGCACGGTGGAAGCGGGGGATGATAAAAGTGGCAGCGATGCGGCAAAATTTGAATATCTCACGTCAATTGTAGTGATCCCCAATTTGGTCGATACGGGCGCCCTTATTACGTGGACTGTCCTTAATTCGGAGTTACGCCACTGCGGCGTCTATCTACCTGCAAGGAAGAGTTTCCAGCCCCCGGTGGGAGTCCTTCGATTATCCGGGCCAGAGGAGGTGAAAGAGCAAAGGTTGTTCTCCAGTACGCGACAGAATGTCGCCGCGATATTGGCGAACCGACTGACGCATGCGTAGCTTCACGAAGGGAAGCCTGCAATTTTGGAATCTTGTCAACAAACATCTCACTACGTCCTTAACCCGTAAACCGGAGAAGATATCCGTGTTATTCGTTGCTCCAAGCTTTTCCACGCTCTCCATCGTGCTATCACGATTTGCCTTTCCATCGTGTAGTTTGAACTTGGAGAAGCCGAAGAGCGCAGATCGTAGAGGAAGATACATCGTGGATAAATTCAAAGAGAATCTCGTGCTCTTTTGAGTTATGTTGTTCCGTGTATTTACAGTGATACGGTAAAAAAAAAGGGGTGTGTTCGTTTGTGTGAAAGCGATATTGAGCGAGTTTACCGGAAGATCTTCTAAAGAGCGCGCGATTCGAGCGATTCGAGTAAATGCGCCGTTTTGTATTTCCTAAGTTACAGCGCACTTTGATGATTACGCGTCAGTGAGAATTTATTGGAGATAATGGAGAACACGGAATCGGAAAGTGACCAGTCAACGCCTGCATCATTCGGTAAAAGGTACTGAGGATAGAATCATCAATGAGATTCTGTTACAATCTTTTTGTATATCCTTCTCTCTTCGATTAGTATTGGCTTCCAACGGGTCGAGATCGCCCTCGATCATCCTCAAAAAGTATATTACAGCAATCAGCAAGTAACAGGGACCGTTCATCTCGAGCTGGATGAACCGATAAGTGCAATCGGTAAGTTATCGAATCAATTCAAATGTATCGTCCAAAGAAAATTCTTTACTTGAAAATTTCAATCTTCAAAAGTGTTCTTCCACTGTAGTTTCATTATTCTATTTATCCGATGGATAAATATAAACAACAGACCCAATTACCGCGAGTATCATTATCAGGGGCACGTTACAATTAATCTGTGCCAACGAATTTAACTGTCGTAGATTTTGTCATGATGCGAGACAACGTGTTTTAAGTTTCGACCTCTCGCAACGCGCATCTCCGTTGTGTCTCGATATATCGAAACCAATGTCACTCGATAGGCGCGGAGAACGCAGGAGAGATATTCGATTGCCTTGTTGTAACGAGGCACGACCAGCTTTATATTTATTCTCGCGATGTTTACTCTCGTTGCCGCTTCGCAATCACAAAAATTTCTCTCCTGTTCGAGTCGAACGCGTGCCAAACGTGCCATCGATCGTGTTGCATAACGGGTGACCTAAAAGATTTTACTGTCCCTATATATATACGTGTACGTGTATATACGTATGTTCCTGTACCGCGCGATTCTGATATTGCAGATACGCGTTCAGAACGAACTGTAACGAGGGTCAGAAATTAATGGGAAAAAATCTCGATGCTTTTTTTCAATCCTCAAATCTTTTCAATTGCAAATAAACGTACTGCGATTTTACATTTTGAAAAAAAAATGGATAGAAATTCAAACTCGTTGCGGTGATATGGGATTGCAGATGTTCGAATGTGTTGGGCGGGATTACACGATTCTTTTGTGAAAGTTGAAAGCTCCGTTTTGATTAATGTCTGAGGTATCTTTTAGTAGAAATTGTAAATTGTACTTTTCATTAATAATATCCGGGGGGAGTTTCAATGTTTGTACTTGAAATATCTTTGAATACGAATTATAAAATTACATTTTGGTTAATAACGTCAGCGCCGAGTTAGGAATTTCTGCGTGTTGTATGTTTCTGTCGAAGATACAAATTATAACAGAAATTTCATCAAAATTATAACGCAATTATGAAATAAAAATGCAAATTGCAATATGATCAAGATTAAAGTTACATCGGATGATTTGTATTTTCCATTCGAACATTGGCAAATTTTTGCTAAGTATCTTTCGATAAATTAAAATTGCAAATTACATTTTTACCAATAATATTAACAAAATCTAAGCAACGTCTACTTGAGATATCTTCCAACAAAAATTATAAATAATATTTGGATCAATAATCTCACCACCAACTTGGAATACCGTATCAACAGCGCGTTCTACTCAAAATGATAATTGACACTTTAATTAGTACCGTCACGGACAAGATCAAGATTAAAATTACATCAGATAATTTATACTCTCCAATTTATCCCCCTAATATTAGCAAGACCCGATCTTCCTACGTGCAGGTATCAGAATCAAGTGCAAGGGTGAGGCCCAGGTGTATTTCACCGATCGATCAGCCGGAATCCGTCGTAAGTTTTCGGCCTTCGAGAGCTATCTTCACGCCGAAACTTACATCCTCGGTGGTAAGTAAATGTACGTGAACATAGGCAAGTTAACGACGACGGATTAACAAGAATCTTATGACGACCAGATGGAAAGGAAAAATCCATGATAACCGGCGGCGTCTATCCATTCACCCTAACGCTTCCGGAGAACTTGCCGTGCAGTTTCGAGGGCCGATATGGACGAGTACGGTACTCGATTAGGGCATTGTTGGACGTAACGACCATTTATCGGTTTTCCACCAATATTATTCCATTCACGGTGGCTCCTATTCTTGACCTTAATCGAGATCCACTAGCTCCCGTGAGTAGGAATCCAACAATGAATACTACCGCTTCTGAAGTGATTAAATTTCTAAGAGCAAAATACTGCAGTCGAGGTCATTGCTTGTCCCTGCACTTTCGCCGCGAACTTAGATCCCCAGAATCGTAGACATTTTTTAAAGGATTTCTTCGTTACGTCGTTTCAGTTGCCCGTTAGCGAGCAGCAGTCGAAACTGTATATGGGTCAGACCGAAACTCTCAATGTGTCTATGTCCATTCCGGTCCGTGGATATGTTCCTGGACAGTCCATACCCATAGCGATCGTCATGAAAAATCCCTCCTCCGTTGTGGTTAAAAAATTACGAATCGTTTTCAAAAAAGTAACATTATTTCTATTAATTCCATTTGCGACGATTCGGTGGTGATGCAAAAAGCTTCGGTCGTGTTGCCTTGCTTTTTAACCCTTTGAACTCCGTTGTCCGGAGAATCCCGTGTGTTTTTATACTTTTTTATATTGTAAAACATAATTTTAAAATGTGTAAGATTCTTTTTTAATGACAATGGAAGATATTAAATTTTCCACAGATGTGCATTCGCACCGTATAAATAATTCTGGAATAGCTGCTAGCTCATAATAAAAATTACTCGGAGTGCAAATGGTTAAGAATTTATGCAAGCATCGATTATAACTAAACTGTGGGTTTTTGTGCATTTATGGCTAATTCAACACTGTAAAATACACAAAAAGTGTAATACAGAAAAGAATATATGAAATATCAAAGATAAAACGCTTGTAACATTCTGCGAGTGAAAGAGTCCTCTTCTTGGATTCTTTTGCATTAGCAGCGTTTATTAAACTTTTGCATAAATATCCGCAGTGTACTGGCAATTGAACGATTGTTAACTAATGATTGTAGATAGTATTAGGTTGCATGTTTACAACTAGTTTAGGCAAAATTCTTTCTAACGGGTATAAAGAAGCTTTTTGCCTTACACGGCTGAAGTCTGGTAACGAATATTCTGATGATTTATTTGAAACAATTTATAATTCCTTAGGTAGTATCCTATCATTCCACGGAAAAGTCACGTAAGCACAAGGAAATCGTAGTAGAAGTAGAGCAACCTGTTAGTAGAGATACCGATTCCTACGACGTCACGTTTGACGTTCCTGCGGTACCACCTACAGGGATGATTCACTGCAACATCATCGACGTTCTGTACACCCTTAAAGTGAGACCTGCTTCAAACAGCAGAACCTTTCTCGATAATAACACAACTTCTGACGCGAATATTTACAAAATTCTTTCGCAATCTAAGCCAGTGGTAGGCAAACACTTTTAGCAGCCGGCCAGAAAGAAAAGAAATGATTCCAGCGGACCAGAAAAAAGAGAAATAATTTCAGCGGCCAGAAAAAAAAAGATTATTTTAACGGGGCAATGTAATTCATTGAATATTTTATTTTTTATGGAATTCTCATCTATTAAATTCTATGGCAAAGGGGCACCTTCTTATACGATTTTCTTTTAACACTAACCGTTCCATAGGCAGTCAAATGGCCGATTATTTGAGAGATTCTTCTGATTAAAATGATACCAAGCACGATATAGTTTGAATTGTATTTACTTAATATTTAATAAATTGATTGACTATTTACATAATTCAAACTATATCGTGTTTGGTATCATTTTAATCAGCAAAATCTCAAAAATACAATCGGAAAAGTTACATTTAGAAAAATGAATAAGTAAACAAGTTCATTGTTGCATTAGCAATACTTCGCCGTTACTTTTGAGCAGCTCACTTTGTTTGCTTGCTCTCTCTGTCTTCTACTATCCGACCTTTTCTAAGTCCGCGCTCGGCTCGACTCCTAATGTAAACACAGCCATTTATCGAGGTTTCACTGAATATTTAGAGTGCCGGTACGGTTAGTGTTAAAAGTTTGAAATTCAAGAATACTATTTTAACACTAGATTTACGGAAACCGTCAAATTGACGGGTTCCTACTTGTCTTATAAACAGTTCTCAAATTTACAGAGACGCTGTACAGTAGATATTTCTCGTTTATTTTATAATACAATAATGACTTAACGAATTACCATCTTTGTCGCTTGATCCCTCTTTTTTCAAAGTCCTTATTGAATATATTGCAATTTAACAGATTTCAGGCCCGTAAATCTAGTGTTAAACACCAGACCGTACTTTGCCTACCACTGATCTAAACAATAACGAAAAAGAAACTCATCATCGCCCAAGGAAGAATTCTCTGCATCATCGAAATGCCACGAACGTCGTCTTTCATCGAACTTAGCACAGTCCAATACGCTAAAACACCTATCCACCTAAATTATTCTTCTCATTAAGGTCGAAGCTTGCGTCGACGTCAGCGAATGGTACTACAGAATGTTTCAGAAGAACTTGAAGCTACGTACAAACATAATAGTTGGTACGGTACCGCTTGAAAATTACGAGGATCCACAAAAAATGGATGACGTGACGGGAGCCATTCCGTTTCATCAACCGAGAACGATGGACACGAAAGACTACTCCGACAACGCGTCGACGTTAAAAAGCAACGAAACTCCGAAGCCGAGTTTGTCTTGTACGTACATGACCACTTGGCGTAATATAACGGCCGTTAGACGTTAATTACGTGTATTTGCGGAAAGTACGCTGACGGTTTACATTATTCTCTCGCTCGGTAATGCAAATATCTCTCCGACGGTTGAGGAATTCTGTCGTTCTCCATCCATTCGTCTCACTTAATAAGGAATTTACCGCGAATGTTCACTACGACTTGACCCGTTAAAAATAATGATACGAGTCTCGTTCCTTGCACTTCAACCCCCCCCCCCCCCCCCCACTTGCATGCTTGCGTAGAAGTCACGTAGGGGTTGGTTAGACGGACGAGGGAAAAATAAACGGGATATTTTTGCCAACAGTGCCACTGTACGAGAAAAGTCAAATATATCGATCCTCCAAGCCGGACAGAGACGATCCCACGGGAGACGAGGGCGACAGCGACGGAGAGGTCAAACCGTATTCCCCTATGTACCGCGTGTACAAGTTTAAATCCTTGCCGGTTTCGTAAAGGGGATGATAAATTTAATATTGATTATAATTAACAACGAGCTTGCTTTATTGGCTGATGGTTAACAGCATTTCCAGCGAGATGGAAGAAATGGGTCATGGAGAGAAGAATGAAAGTGGATGAGAGGAATTTGGAAGCTTTGGTGGGTCAGGAGGTAAAGGATAGGATTGACAATCGGTGTGACCGAGTTCAAGGCCTCCTTTGTCACATTTGGGAAGTTTCTTCTAAAATACTAATTAATGTGTAAACCTCGATGATTCGGAACCTATCTAAAAACAGTAGGTCCCAGAGGAAATGAGTTAAAGCCGGTAAAATACAAAAGGAGAGAAATTTATATGTTTAAACGCGCATCCATAGAAAGCGCATAAATTACGTCCAATTTGGAGTTCAATTGATCAACCAATTGCCTTATATTTTGCCTCCTGTTTCTTACGCCACTTTTTCCTACGCGAAAGCGTTGTTAGAAAGAAGAGCGAGACATTGAAATCCGTTGGGACCAACCCGCGCGGCTAAAATTCCGTAATTCTATGAGGAAAATTCGCAGGCGAATGTTGTGCCATCGTTTTTTCAGCCTGTTAATGTTTTCGATCGTAGGGAAATTCACGGAATACAAAATCTTACGTAATGCTTCGTGTTGTATGAAATAAATATTGTTCTCGACAACCACCGTACATATTTATTCACTTCCGACTGCTATCCACGTTTGCTAGAATATTAGCTGAAAGATCGATCGAAGGAAAAAGTAAGTTTAAACGTTCTACGATTTTCTATGGTGTTCAATGTGGCGGAAGTACACGTGTTTAGAAATTTATGTAATCGACGACTCTGAAATGTTCAATCGTCTAAGTGGAAATCGTAAAAGATTCATATAAATTGCTACTCAAGGAAGAAATAACTTCTTTCGTTAAATATTTCCTGATAGCATCTTCTATCTGGTAGAATTACACTAATGCGTTTCGGTGGTAATTTAAGAATCCAATATCCTGTTCCTGGTGTACCGGAAGAGAATATTAACCCCTTTCTTTACGATCCTGCCCGTGATTGCGTGCGCCATTGACACTGAATTGCTAATGTGCTGAAACAAAGGTAAGTCCGCAAACTAATTTTCATTTCAACCGTACGAATTAGTTTCACAGTCGTCACAAAAATTTCTACCCTCTGCAATAGAATAAAGGGCCACCCTAAACAGTATTTCCAAAACTAAATGGATAATATAGACTCCAAAAAAAATCAGAAAAACTCTCCAGCATCTACCCTATCAACCTTATCCACGCAAAACTAATTGATTCCACAAATCTAAATTTGAAATAACAAAATACCACTTTTCCTAACATATTCTTAACACAAGAACTACCAAACCAGTCAAAATGACTGGTACACAATTTTTCAAAAAATTCTCCAAGTTTATAGAACAGTCTTGGAATAAATATTCTCTGTCCATCTTCAAAAACATAAATCACCGAATCGATTATATTTTCCGCCTCTTGGTCCCTCCTTTTTCAAAGTACTTGTTTAATATTTTGAAATATGATTGATTTAACGCCGGTAGTCCTAGTGTTAAAAAATATTCTCCAAAACTCACCAGCACCTACACCAATCCTCCAGCATCCCGTGATACAACTTATCTCCAGATAAAAGAATTTTAATTACCAATTAATCGTAACGCCATGTTTTCAAGAAGAGGAAGAACAATAAAAGAATCGGAAAGGGTTACAAATGCACAGTCAACGTAGCTGCGCAGTTTACTCCGATCATTAGAGAGCACACTGGGTTGCCGTTTCGTAATCTTCTCGACATATGTACGATCGAACGATCTCGTTCACGTCGTATGCTTGAATTAATGACGTCGTTAATGCGCGATTCAACAATAACGCGCATCGATCGCCGTGGAAACGCAATTACAGGGAGTGCTAGTCGGGACAGGTGCCAAGTAATCGCTTTGCAAGTCCGGATGAATGAAAAACGCAAAGGGGTGGATTATATTCGGATATTGCTTCGTGCTGTACGTGCTATGAGTTAAGCGATCGTAACTTTCGGTACGGAACGGAATAAATACAAAAATTCCTTTCGCGAATCGATGCCGTGAGATACGAGATCCTGTCCGGCTGATAAATGTCGAGCCTTATGACGCATTCTCTGCCCCCTCGACTTTTCGTGTTTTTACGGATTTCTACGTCTACCGTTTCCGGATGTTTATCTCGGAATATCAATCGAGAAATTTATTTTCCGGGATACTTTTTAATAATCCGGAATTTTTACCGATATTTCCGCGCGGCCGAAATTCGACATGGGAACGATGCGTGTAACGCGAGGTAAAAAAATATATTTGTTTTAAAAAATGGTCGAATGTTTTGGGAAGATTGGGAATTGTAGATAAATGAAAAATTTAAGTATGGGCTTCTGCGAATTGTAATGGGAGATGAGTTATGTATGTGGAAAATGTCAGAGGTATAAAGCGGGCGATTTTGCGGCAATTTATATTTCCAATATATGAATATAATATAAATTCGTGTATATGTGAGTAAAAATTGTTGATCATCTGCATGTAATATTTTTTTACTAAACATATGATGTCTAGTTCCTTAAAAAGATGAAATTAGCAGAATATTACATTTTGCTAAATTAACTCTAACGAGACAACTCCAAGATTTCCTACATTTTCAGACTTTTATGAAAAGCATAATCACAGAAAATAACACTCAACTTTAACCAAGCATCCGTAACATTAAACTTTTAACCCCTTGCCCACAATTTCTTTTGTGACTGCCTCCGCAATAATTGAGAATCATATTGCTAAAATAATAATTTGTCAGTGGTTCCTGGTATATCTTAGAATTTAACGTAATATTAATAACATAGAAATAATTTGATAATGATAATTTTTAAGAAGCTTCAAGATTTCCTATTCTGTCAACCGCATCACGAGTGTCACTCGTTGTAGGGCAAAGGGTTAAGCAAAGTCAAATTGACCTTGTCATATTTATCATTCAATTTATTCAATTTAAAAAAAATCTAAATAGATACTCTGGAAAAAGAAGATGTCTGGAAGTTAAGAAAGACGATCACTTCCGTAATTTTCATTTCAAAACAGAAATGCAATATTTACTACATGATTTTCCTATCAGTTGAAGAAACTTTTCAGAAAAATTGGCAACCGATCATTTCAACCACCTTGGTTATTTTCAGCATCAAGAAATCTGAATTCCTCCCGATAGAAGTAACAACCGCCTCCGCAGAAGACAGAAATTTCAAACTACCCCATATTCCCAACAAAAAAAATCGCCGAACCCCGCGAACCCCTGCAATTCATCAAGCACAATATTCCGAATATAACGCACGAAATTTAATATCGTCCACTTTCCCCATATTAAGTCTAGCGAAGTGTGCGACCCTTTCGGGTTCTTGATTCTGAGGTTCGTGGCAGGTGATGGCAGAGCTACCGCGTCAGGAGTAGCTTTAACTTTGAAGGCTTTCGATATCGCTATGGAGGGACTTTGATTATGGGCGTCAACGTCTAGCAAATGCTCTTCTCTTGCTCTACGTTCCTTCCACGGTACATACGTCTTTCTCCTTCCGAACGTGTACTCTCCCTTTGAAAGACCACATCAGAGGTGGCCAGGTCTCGAGGTTCGGCTTAATCACGACCCTGCAGCATGAGGTTATCCTAATTTCGTGGTGATTAAACGCTCCTGGCTGGTATCACAGCGAAGGAATACGAAATTCCGTGGAATCGATGCTACCAGTGATTTGTCGATGGAATATTTTACGTTTTTGCGTCATGGCTGAAGGGAATGTACGAATTGGATACTCTAGGGATGACTTTTTTTTAAACTTTGAATTTTTTTTTAATATTCTGCAACTGGATTTGTTATTTGGGATATTAATGATGATGGAATTTTTGGGATGAAAACATGGTGCAGTGGTTGATGGGACGAGGAATTTGGAACTCATGAAATATAGTTGGTGGAGTGTTTTATATGTTCGACAATATAATATTGCAATATTTCCCAATTACAGTGCCCTTAATGAACTGTATTCATATCAAAATCAGAACAAAAATATTACGACCCTGCATATCCCTGCGACCCTCCTCTATCTGTTTTGAATAGACTGAACAACTTTTTTCATTTAAAATTCTTTTCGTCACTAGAATACAACAGGTATGATGGGTAAGGTGACACTACTTTACATGTTTTAATACTAGAACTACCGGCGGTAAATCTGTTATATTTAAATATATTAAACAAGTACTTTGGAAAAAGGGGAATTCAGAGGTGGAAAAGATGATCGATTCGGTAATTTATGTTTTATGAGATGGACGTAGAATATCTATTTTATGACTCTCCTATAATCTTGGAGAATTTTTGGAAAAAATTGTGCACCAGTCATTTTCACTGGTTTGGTAGTTCTAGTTTTAACGAAGTGTTGCAGCTGATGCAACAAACGAGTTATTTTGAAGATTTAGGAAATCATCGAACCCGATGCTCAAATTTACACATTTTTCTCCTGAAATTTGTCGCAGCTTGAAACTCGTTCCGTTTCAGCACACCGCCGTAGTAATAATAGTTTCTATTCATGTGTATTCAGGAACTTAATTTACACGTAGACCGAAACCAACGGAAACTTAACGGCATAATTCGAAAGAGCCAGTTGACTGAACTATTACAATTAGAGTTCTCCCCCGTGCGAACCGAGAAGACGAAAGCTCGTCGTACACCAGCGAATCGATCTTCCCCGAGGTCAGAGCTTGCCTCGATATATATCCCTACGTTGAAACCACGGCGTCAGAGCGTGCACCTAATTAAAAGTTCGTACTACTTCTCCGAAACCCGATGGCATGGTGTTACCACTATCGACTGTCGCGTAAGAACGAGTTTCCGCGGAAGAACAGAGTCGCCGTCCTCGCACTTGGAGTTTCTCCTCTCATGGAAAAATTCTCTCGCAAAATTCCAACTTTCTGCCTGGTCTCTTCTATTACACTTGGCTTAAAGTCTTCCCTTTTCGTCGAATTCTCCTTACCCCGATGCACAATCGAGGTGACGCGTATTCATGGAGGGTGGAAATTAACCTTTTGTTGCGCCAATAGTTTCTGAACTTATTATTCAATTTGAAATATTTTTTTTAGCTTGGAAATAAAAGAATTGTTTTCAGTTGTACGATGGGGTAGGTCTCGCAAAATTCCAACTTTATGCCTGGTCTCTTCTACTGCAATTCCGTTAACCCTTTGCGGACGGAGACATTTTTGAATATTGAGAGATTACCATTTATTTTGCGATCAAAAACCGCCCATTTATCAGGAAGTTAGGCTGTTAATGTATATACATTATAAATTACTATTTGTTTAATCATATTTCAACGGCTGTATTTCAATTTTTCAACTCTAATTGTGTATACAAGTAGCGATAAACTATAATTAATTTTTTTCTTAGACCACATATATGCGTCGATAGTCCTCAAAGGGTTAAAGTCTTCCCTTTTCGTCGAATTTTCAGTACCTCGATGCATATTTGTGAAGGGTGGAACTTAACATTTTGTTGCTCCAATAGTTTCTGGACTTATCATTCAATTTAAAATGTTTTTTTTAGTTTGAAAAAAAATTTTTTTCTCAGTTATACGATGGGTTTTAGAGGTCGAAAACTTTTTTTAGCAAAGAGGTACTTTGAATTGAATCTATTTGGTGAATGTTACAAAAGACAATAAAGAGAGAATTTTCTTAGAAAATCATGAGCTATCAGTATTCTTCTCGATGTGACTTTTACTTAGAACTGCAAATATTGTATTTTAATTCTCCAACAAGTAGAAAGATGTGGATTCGAAGACCAGTGTCGTGGGAATACGAGGAGAAAGGGTTCTCCCGAGACTTTTATCTCGATTCTATCGGACAAAATGAAACATAAAGAAGGTAACGAAGCAATTGGGCACGAAACACATGATTCGTGTTCCTTTGAAAGATGGAAGGGAAATACTTTATGAGGTAACAACCATTGAATCCCCCCTTTCTGCTTACTCCTTTCTTCGTTCTACTAGACCCTGAAAATCGGGTTTGCAATACAATGAAGGCTTTCAAGGTAGCGTGCAATATTGGCACTTGCCAACCGAACGATAAAGTTTCCTCTGAATTTCCCGCAGTGGCCCTGGCAGGCGACGAGTTTACGTAGATTTGCTCCAATCAGACTTTGTTACTCCCACACACGCCATGTAATTACCAATAAAAACACCAACCGCATGGTTTTTTACAGCACTTTTTATCCTGATGGACGTGAAACTGTTTAAAGTTCCTTGTGATATTATCAATGTTGGGGAAAATTCCCTGAGGAAAGATTCCGAGTTAAACTATAGTCTGCATTTAGATAGAAATTGAATTTGATGATATTTCTTTGCTTGAGATTCTAATTCATATGTGAACCGTTTTCTTTGAAAGTAGTGTAAGTCTATTTTATATTATATGGCGATATTTAACACTAAACCTACCGGCTATATCTGTTATATTGAAATATACGAAATAATTACTTTGGAAAAAAAGATTTGAAGAGATGACAAGGTGATCAGTTAATTAATTTTTGTTTTACACGATAGCCCTAAAATATTTATTAAATGGCTGCCCAATCGATTTGGGGAATTTTTGAAAAAATCAGAAACCGGTCATTTGACCGCCATGGTAGGTTTAGTCTTGAGGGTTTGCATTTGAATGGTTTGGAAAATATTGGTATATATAATTCGCTCATTTTATGTTTTTAATATTAATTTGATTTAAGTTTATAATGCGAGCGTTTTTAAAGTATCAGTTAAAGGTGAAGTAGAGAAATAATGTAGTATAATTTTTGATCTAAATATTCTTGAACTAAATACACTTTCAAATTAATTACATTTGTAATTTTATTAAGTATGTGATTTTATATTGACAAATGGTGAAAATTTTGAAGGATTTCTTTCGGGAACTGTTTATAGGTAAAAACCTCATAGCAGATTGCATTCATTGTTATTAAAAATGGACTTAAACCACTTTAAAAAAAACGGCTCACATATTCTCTTCCTTATATATTCTTATTCTGATTTACTTCATATATATCTGCTACTCATATATTCTGAACGAATGAACACTATTTAGGAAAGCATATAACTTTTCTGCCGCGCTGAGGACATCGAACACACTCGTATCTGAGGACGTTAGACTGTAGAATCTCTTGTTTAAACATTTAAGGCAATTGGCAGTCCTTGTAAATTACAATTAGCAACATTAATCCTACTGGGTGCTTGATGCGTAACAATATGATTATTTGTCCAGCTTAATGTTGAATAATTTTGATATAATTAATAATTTGTCACCGTCTGATGAAAGCTTATTTCAAAATCCTTGCTAGAAATATTCTATATTTATATCTGATATGATTATCAGATTATTATCATTATATCAGTCCTGGTGTATCGAATTAATCTCGATAACGTGCGATAGATTGAACAGCTGCTAGCTTTCCTAAACAACAGCACTGAAGATTGTAAAATGCACCGCGAACAGTAGTTTAGGGAGATTTGCTAGAAGTTGAGGGTATGAATGCGAAAAGTTAAGATTCGCAATCTTCCGTATTCGCAGCACTGACGAATAAACTTTTCGGCTAACAATATGGATCGTTCTCGCGCGAAAATTTGCATTTATATAGCGGCAAATAGAATTTAGCCGGTTCTCGATTCTCGGGCAAAGTTCACGAAGCCTTCTCGCACCCCTCCCCTTCCGGATAAAGCTATTACAAAATTTTCCAACAAATTTTCGGCTCGATTCAAAGACTCGACCTCGAAGGCTCGTCTCTCTTGCTCGCCGATTTCGCTCACAATCGGCCAACTTTTCTCAGATACGGAATTAAATCAGGAATCGGACTGTACAGAAGTAGCTGGAAAGCTTGAGAGGGGGATGAAGAAAGTTGCAAAACCAAAAGAAATAACTGGCAACTACGACCGTGTAGCTTCCTCGCATAATACTGCCCTGCGAAGGATGCGAAAACTCGTACATCCTTGCCCGGAGGCTTTCCTTTGAATTTCAATGCTACCTCCTTCGAGAATCACAAACGCTTTCGCAAGAAGACTAAGTACCACGGCCGACGTTTCATTTCCCTCCCGTGGCACCTGTTTGCTGTTCAATTTGAATCAAACTTTTCGGAATTCTTCGGGAACTAATGCTAATGTCGATTCTTCAGAGATGTTCTGCTTTTTCGTGATGTATATCGTCGTAATTGGAACTTGTGATTTTATTTCGATTTTAGCTGTAAGCTACATGGGGTTGGTCATGAATAATATTTAATAGGATAATTATCGTAACTGTGCAAATTATGTTTTTCAAGATTAACCCTTTGCACTCGGCGCCTTTCGGACGTTAGGTGCCAGCAACTCGACGGCACTATGCCGCGAAAAAGTCCTAGGAGGACTTTTGTCACATTATATATAGTGAGGGACCAGAAACAAGGCACTTGAGGGGCAATTTGCGCTGATTCGCCCGACGGATAGGGACATCACTCTCCCTCACGCATTTTCGATTTTGACGCGCTATTGGCCGAGAAACCCGCACATTCGTTGCGTCGTCATGTGAATGACGAAAGGAGTGTTTTATTTTCGGTTGTCATTCGTCGATCTTAAATTTCCAGGACTGACATGGCGGGGATAGGCGGTGCGAGAGCAATCTCTCAAGAGCAAGGGCCTTGTTTCTGGTCCCTCACTATACTATAACGTTGGAACCAAGTTACACAGGGTGTTCGAAAAAACCATTCAATATTTATATGTTATATAGGATACACTGTACTGAGTAAAAAAGCTTTAGTAAACATAGGTCGAAAGGTGAACCGTTAGATACAAACATTTTTGTTTGCTAGTATCAGGGTTGACTAACTTGCTTCCATCGCATGCGAAGTTTACTTTAGTGTTACACTTTGTCTAGTAAAGAATGTTATTGTTATGTCATCAATTGATTATCGTAAGGTGACAATCGCCGTTCACCGTTCAGCAAGGATAAAGAAGCCGATCGTCTCGTTTGATCCCGGCATTCGTAACCGTTAGAAATTTGCATCTAGTGTATCTCGTGCGTAACGAAGGCTTTATTCGTGGAATTGTTGAGCGTTATCGTGACTACTTCGTTAAAGCCGTCATTGTGTCATGGCCCCCGTAGGTGGCTACATAAATCCGGGTCTTATTGAGCCACGTAGTTAAGTACGGGCGGTTAAAACAATTAGCTGCGCTCGACGCGGCTGCACTAGCCCCGGTGTAAACAGCCCTCAGCAGTAATTCTGTTATCGGCGCTCGGCGAGCATTCATAGGCTTAACAGGGCTTATTTTCCTCTCCCTCTCTCTCTCTCTCCTGCTCTCTCTCTGCGGCTCCCTCTCTCTAATTCTCTCCTCTCTCTCTCTGCAGCTCCCTCTCTCTATTTCTCTCTCTGCATTTCGCCTTCTCTCTCTCTCTCTCTCTCTCTCTCTGTAGCTCGCTCTCTTTATTTCTCTCCCCCTATTTCTCTCTCGCTGCATTTCGCCTCCTCTATTTTTCTTTCTCTGTGCACCTCGCTCTCTTTATTTCTCTCTCTCTCTCTGCATCTCGCTGTCTTTACTTCTCTCTCTGCATGTTGCTCTCTTTCTGCTCTATCTGGCTCTCTCTCTCTCTCTCTCTCTCTCTCTCTCTCTGCATCTCGCTCTATCTGGCTGTCTTCCTCTCTAGCTCTCTCCTCTCCTGTCTCTCTGCTTCACACTCCTGATTCTCTCCCTCTTGGGTGTCCATTTACTCCTCTCTCTCTCTCCCCCCGCCTTCATGTCCATTAGAGATGTCCATTAAGGATCTACACATCGGTACGTGCATCCGTTCATTGAAGAATCGATCGATCGAATTATAGAATTACCAATCTATCGAATTACACAACACTTGAAATTTTGTTCTAAAGATCAAACGAGGGTACAGCGCTATCAAAATATGAAACTATGAATCCATCGAACTATCGGCTTATCGATCTACCGACCTACACAGGTGCCGATCTGTCCATTTCCGTGTCGCTTCGTGCATCGAGTTAGTGGTCGGCTTTATACTACCTAAAGTGCATCAATCTCGTTGCAACCAGCAAGTAAGTTAGATTTCCGAAATTTCATCGATACGAAAATAAAGTCTAGCTAGCTTTACACTCTTTATGGACGTCGAGGGAACTTTGCCTCTGCAAAGTTTAATAAGTGTGTACCTTTTTTTCCAGTGGAGCAAATACACTTTTGATTTGGTATCATAAAAGTGCTCGGTTCTGGTTACTTTTGAGCAAACGTCGAAACAATTTTCACAAATGGACTCACGTGGTTTTCGGTTGAAAGCATTTTAGCAAGTTTATCAAAGTATAAATATACAAAAATGGAAGCAATGGAACGATACTTAACGAGAAATAAACTCCGCGTACACAGAGAATTCTTTGCTATTCAAGAACGTACTCTTCAACTTTAAATAAATAAAAAAATGCTACAAAAATCAAATGGTAATTAGACTACCGATCAATACAAAATTTTCAATTTTTCAATATCTTATCGTATAATTCATTATTCATTCAATGTATCCATATAAGGTTGAACTCAATTCAACCTTCAAAAATATAAATTAATTTTAACAGTACAATCATGATTCACATCACAAAGTCTCAAATAACATTCGATTTCCATATCAAGGACCAAAAGGAATCCCTCCCTCTTCGTCATCAGCGTTGCTGCATCCACGGTGCACTCTCTTATAAATGTTTACATCGTCGCAATTCCCTCTACTCAACTCTCGCCAGCACTCAATTTTCCATCGGGGCTTGCCGCCGGTTGTTTCAACAATGAAAGAAAAATACTCAAGAGAAATGAAAAATACGAGAAAGAGAAAGAGAGAAGCGAAGCCAGTAGAGTATCCTGGCGGTTCGTTGCGCGTTGTTTCTTCAGAATCGTGGGCTATCGCTTGCAATTCCGCCGATCCGGGAAAAAGGGAAGAACGATTATGGATCGTTAGCAACGAACGTGCTGCGGTGGACGGGAGGCGTTTTGCAATTTCGCGCACGATCGTCTGTGTCAATGCATTCACACACGCTCGTACAAACGTGCGTATAGTAACGATTTTCTGGGTGTAGGTTATCTGGTAGATGGACACTTTGGATAACAGCGTGCCAGACCTAAATACGCGGACCGTTTTACGGTGCTGGTCTTTCCAGTTTCTGATCTACTTAGCAGAGGAAAGACTTTCTACAAATTCGCGGTTGTTGGTGAAAATTGATTTAAAAAGTAGCAGGACGCTTTGGATAACAAAGTGGCTAAATATACTAAATATTCTACTGTGCTGGTCTTTCCAGTTTTTGATCTACTTAGCAGAGGAAAGACTTTCTACAAATTCGCGGTTGTTGGTGAAAATTGATTTAAAAAGTAGCTGGACGCTTTGGATAACAAAGTGCCAAAATACACGAAATATTCTACTGTGCTGGCCTTTCCAGTTTCTGATCCACTTAGCAGAGGAAAGACTTTCTACAAATTCACGGCTGTTGGTGAAAATTTTATTTAAAAAGTAGCTGGATACTTTGGATAACAAAGTGGCTAAATATACTAAATATTCTACTGTGCTGGTCTTTCCAGTTTTTGATCTACTTAGCAGAGGAAAGACTTTCTACAAATTCGCGGTTGTTGGTGAAAATTGATTTAAAAAGTGGCTGGACACTTTGGATAACAAAGTCCCTAAATATACTAAATATTCTACTGTGCTGGTCTTTCCAGTTTCTGATCTACTTAGCAGAGGAAAGACTTTCTACGAATTCGCGATTGTTGGTGAAAATTAAATTAAAAGGAAATTAACTTTGCATCTGCAATGAATAGAGGAATTTCAGTTTACGAGCACAGTTTGGTGTTTATTGTAACTTTCGAAAGATTATGTTCATGAATCTGCTGATATATTTAATATTAAAATAACAGATTAAAATACGTTGAGCATTATTAAATATCTAACTATTTTTTTCACTCATTATGCTAAAACCTCGATTTTCTGTGGGAAACATTTCTGGGATTCTATTTCTTATCGCTGTTAATGTAATTCCGTAATTAATTTAACTTTGCAGAAAGTGAAAAAGAACCTTCCAAAGGAAACACAATAAAAAATTCAGCTCTCGGTTCACCGATGGAAGAAAGGTTCAGAAGGTAATCCTCGAATCTGCTAAAGTTCACTTCCATACAATTTTTCTATAATACAAAAATACATGAATAATCACAAGTTGCTAAACAAGACTAAAAGAAATCTCTTCTGAAAGAAAGCTATTTTTGCAAAGAGGCGACTATTCATGAAAGAATGAGCCTGTAATACATTAGCTGATGAAATACATTTTTACTGTAATCACCTCCAGCATGCGACTTTTCATCGGCACAGTTTTAACGAGCGCGCTAATGATGGCACAGGTAAAAACCTTCTTTTCCTACGGTCCAGTTATTAGCATAAAGCACCGTGCAAGATCATTCATACCAAGGACACTTTTTTTCAAGCGAATACACGCCAACAGCTATTCGGTGTGTTTATTTTTATCGGTCTGAGCTGCGCTCGAAATACCGGATACGGAGAAACGTTCTCTTCGACAGAGTCAACACGATGACACGTCGGAAAAAGGATGTGCCGATAACGAAAGATAAAACCCTACTTCCGTGGCAATGTCCACTATGTCCCATCGAATATTAAATAAGCACGGTAACAGTATTATTTTGAATTTAAAGAGGAACACACCGTGCGCCTCGTTAATTAGCAAATTTTTCTCCGAATGAAAACGTTTCTGCGACAACTCCCTGCATAATTTCGGTATGTAGAAAACGGCGGGGAAATAAGCTCTTTAGTTTTTCGGCGAGAAAATCTGAGTATACTTGAAATTCAAGGGAAATGTACGAATACTGACGAGGAATTCTAACTGATTATGGTATTGCAGGATTTTTTATGTAGTTTAATGGTATGTGCCGCAGGTGTTACGATGGATGTTTGTAACTTTGCCAAATATTGCGATTTAGTTCTTAACCTTAGTTCTAAGCTCGTTATTAACTTTAGTTCTTTAATAACGAGCGACACTCGTGATAAGGTAAATGGGACAGGAAATTTTCAAATTTTGCCAAGCCTATCAAATTGGAAATATTAATGAGACGCGGCGCGATAATATTATTCCTGTAATATTAATATTACGTTAAATTATACGATGTATGAAGAATCACTGATCAATTTTTATTTCAGCAATTAAATTCTGAATTATTACGAAGGCATTCACAAAACAAACCGTGGGGCAAGGGGTTAAAATCATGAAATTCTTTGTAATTTAATGCTTCAAAATCACGTTAGATCTATTATTTATAATAGTATTTATATGATTTTCTAATGTGCCATCGTGCAACTGATCTTCAGATGCCACAGAAAATTCGGCCTATAGAGGGTTAACATAATTCTAACATCATGGAAATAATTATATCGTGCCCATTAACACTAGAATTACCAAACCAGTCAAAAAGACTGGTACACAATTTTTTCCAAAAATTCTCCAAGTTTATAGAAGAGTCTTAGAATAAATATCCTACGACCATCTTAAAAATCGTAAATCACCGAATCGATTATCTTTTCCGCCTCTTGATTCCTCCTTTTTCAAAGTACGTATTTAATATTTTGAAATATGATAGATTTAACGCCGGTAGTTCTAGTGTTAATATTACGACTTTCGTAGTATTTGAAAAACTACAAAATTTTCTATTCGATTCTCTACCACCATTCGTTATTACAGAACAAAGAGTTAAAAATGACGTATTGATCAGCCCATCAGAAAAACTCTCGCCAGCTCCATTGTCTTACAGATTCAAATTCACATACATTTACCATAGGCAACGAGTCTAAAAGAGAATCTTGTACGAGAGAACGGATTTCTAATTTAGGTCACGATTATCCTTTCATTTCCGAAACGAGCTACCATGCAACGTGCACACACAACGACAGATCCAACGTCGATGATAACCCTGAGTTTTTGAAAACTCGACGAACCGTGCCATTCAATATTCATAGATCGACAAGGAAACCCCTGACTGCGCGATTCCTCGGAGCTTTCCCGATCTCATGGGTATACCTTCGCCTTGCCCACTTCTCATCTTTCGTGAAAGCGAAATACGTTCACGGATCATCGTCTTGTGCCACGATGTTTTACTGAAACATTTGCCAGGCGATGCGATCCTCATAGGAACTCATCCTCCCCTATTATAAGTCATAGGAAGGAATTTTTCTACCGATTTTTCGCGATTTGTGTTTATTACCGGATCCTACGCTCTCTCTGTCCCTCTTTCTTTCTATCTTTCTCTCTCGATCCGTGGATATACCCAAGGGAATGCATCGAACTCGTTTTCTCTGGGCAAAAAGACGAGCAGGAGATGGAGGAAGAGGAGGATCGTTGATTCCGGTGGAAGATTGGATGCGCCATTCAGATGTAGATCTGTTTAAATTGCACTTCGTGCTGCATTTTTTTGCGGTGATTAAAGCCACGATTGAAGCTACTTTGATTGTATTGCTTGGAATATTGTATTATAGGAATACCCTTGAGCTCGGATAAACTTTCAATATTTCGAGCGATGCAATTTCAGGTTTTAAGCTGTCCTTTTCTTCGGGCTACTGCGTTTTATGTGTGATCTTTTAACACGTTGAACGCCATCGGTATTTCATTAGTTTCATTATTTTTATCGAGGTGAGAGTTTTTCTATTAAAATCATATCGTTACGAAGTAGAAACCTTAAAGACACGAGTAGATAAATGGTCGGTAGGACTTTACATTTTTAATATCAATATTTAAATATCGGATGTGTTGAAAAATTCGTAATACTGCAATTTCAAAGTCGTATGAAACATTGAATTCAATAGCGCCGGTCACCGGTGACCCCTATGCGGTTCAACGTGTTAAGAGAAGCAGACGATACATAAGCCTGTGTAATATTATGCAATTTTTTTCAGCGTTCTGGAAACAATAGGTATTTTGATTTAGTTACTAATATCATACGACATGATTTGTTGCTCTGATACTACATATTTTAATATAATTTTCTATTTCTGTAATAAATTTTGCGTTTTTTTAACGTGTGACGTCAAAGCTAACAATAATTTTGCGGGAAAAAACACAAGTTTTCGAATGAGTTCTGAACCACTGGTGATAGATACATCACATGGAAACAATTCCCTAGGGAAACGCCAGAGAATTGGAATTCTGATCAGCATGTTGGGCTCTCTCCTATCGCAATTGCAGCCCTTATAAACAAATTTTTTTTTGGAATGTTGTAGATATGGAGTTGAAAGACTCCCAATCCCTGGCTAAGTTGAAATTCCTACTGCACGACCTCAGAAACCTTTTTTTAAGTCGCTCTGAAGCCAATGCGGCTAAGTCAATTTTTTTTGATATTTTCTGATTTTTGTAAATTTTAATAGCATAAACTTTATTCTATTAAAATTTACTAAAATCAGAAAATATCAAAAAAATTGACTTAACCGCATTATAGCTGAGATACAAAATCTAATGGTTTCTCAACAATTTCCGCAAAGAGTGACTTTACAACTTTCAGAAAGATTTCTAAAATGGTGAAAAAATAAACAAAACATCGAATATCTTTTTTCAAAGAGCGCCAGCTGAATTATACAGTGAGATATGCACGAAAAGAGCCTTCACCAAGCTGTGGTTTAAAAGTCAACCGTAGCCAAAGACAGAGAACGAGAAGCACGAAGAATACCGAAGGTGAACGCAATTTTAAAGGCATTCGTGCGTTAAAAGACATAGCGCCGTATGTACAATGCGAGAGCACAATACTCGGAGGAATCTAACCGACGATAATACTTTGCTACTCTTTCCTCTTATTCCCTTCGCCCTTCTGTCGACGGTTCTAAGCTGATTCCTTCGAGTCTCGGTATCCAACAGAGCTGGGATTCATCCGTTGAATAACCGTAGAATTTCACGTTGAAACTTTCATGACTCTGCGCGACACTTTAACATTATTTCAGTTAACTTGGAGAAATTCGAAGAGAATCTGAGGTCGGTTAAGTTGAAATAAGGGTTGAATTAGTTTTCTTTAGGACTGCATATTTTCTTTTCTTCATAGGATTATTGTTAAGTTGTTATATTGAATAAGTTTTTAAGACCCTACAAATTCTAGGGCACCTGTAGAAAGGGAATAACTCGTTTTCCTTTTAATTGATACGGTTAAGTTGAAATAAGGGTTGGGTTCGTTTTAAAAGGGAGTTTTAAAAGGGAATAGGTCGCTTCTGGGTTTTAATTACTATGGTTATTTTGCCTAGGGCCTACTGTTTTAGGTGGATTCTGAATCACCGAGGTTATAATATACTAAATGATAATTTAATAAAAATTTGCCAAAACTGACGGGACAGGATTTGAAATCAGACCCACTAATTGCGAGTCTATAACTTTACCTCTTTAATTACAAATTAATATATTGTAGCCTCGACGTTGAAAAAACAGCTAAAATGAAAGGTCGTATGGAAAATGATCATAGCAATCAAAGTCGAAAAATAAAAAAAGAAGATCGCTTTCTATCGATGTCTTTCAATTTCTAAGGTCTTAACAATTTTTCATCTCTGCATGATACTTATATAAAACATATAATAGCCCTATAAAAAATGATAATATGGAAATAAAACGTCTTAATCTCTTTGCACCTAAGCTCTTCAGTTTTTCTAAAGCTTCTATACCAACTGGGTTATTCAATATTATCGACAAGACTGCTTCCGCTGTTTCGAAGAATACTGTAAGTCCGAGCTAAGAAATAATCCTCTTCGATGAAATGAATATCATCACGAATGAGATTTGGTTTAATAAGAAGGAGGGACATTACGATGGCGGAATGGAATCTTGAAAATAACTTTTCCACGCGCACAGCCGGGCAATAAAAATCGAAATGTGAAAAGTAACAGCTCGGGAAACTGCGACTTTCTTATCAATGATATAAATCGTTAGCGACGGAATGAGAATTTTTCTCCGGCCTCGTTATCCTTTTCCTTCCTCTCAAGCCGCCTCTCGATACTTCCAAAGCGGTCGTGATTATTGGACTTTTATAAAATACCATTCAATTTTAATCCATTCGCGCAACCTCCTTCGCCAAAAGTTTATTTAATTAAATGTATAGAAAATACGAGAACGAATTGCTTATTCGCGGTTAATCCAGCATCTTCGACGGTTTGGAAATTACAGTGATATTAAATCTTGCTTTTAAATATTATAAAGTGATAATTTTAAACTTCTGGAATGCGAAATGAAACGTAAAAGTAGCACGGCAAAAATGCCAGCGCAAAAGATTTCGTTAAAGTAACCGAATGGATTTGGAATTTATGAATATTTATGCTCGAAGATATTGTTTTGAATAATTTAGATACCGTAATTATAATTTATTTAAATGCATTTCCAAATTGAGAATTGTCGGCTTGGGAATACTTGGTTGATGAAAACGAAAAGAAAGAAAAACGGTTATTTTAAAGTATTTAGCATTGTTCCTGATTATAAATTAAAATTTATAATACTTTCAATTTAGCATTTCAAATGGAAGAGCAAAAATTCGTAAAAATATTTGTATTATTGATTATAAATATATTAATGTTATATTTAAAAGATTATGTTATGAATATGCATATCTAAATTATCAATATAAATATTGTATAGCATAATATATATTTGTAATATATTATATGAACTATTTAAGATTCATTTAATTTAAATGTTTTTTTACGCCTTATATTCAATTATGATTAAATGTTATTTACACCCTAGTATTCATGAGAATGTTCATTAATTATCGTTCTCCTATTTAATATTCAATTAATTGAATAATAGATAATTGGGAACTGAGAGGTATTTGCGGAACATATTAAATAAAAATACTAATATTTTTAATGTAAATGGCAAATCGTAGCATCAAAAGGCAATAATAATCTTATGTAATAAATATTATTTGATAACCAGATATAATAAGAACGTAAACAAGAAGAATAATTTCATATTCTATACAATATCGATAATGTCGTAAATAAGACGAACTCAGCTCCATTTAGTCACTGATAAAAGTTAATAGAACATAACCATCACATATCCGGGTCAACTTTAATATTAATTAAATTGTACTCATCAACTAATGCATATTAATGGACTATCCTTGGATCGATTATAATTATGAAAATTATTCTTCTTTAATGTCAGACAATATCATCAATTCAATAATGATTAAAATCACTTACCTTAACTGGAAAGTTGATCTCGTAATAGCGGCCGAATATGCAGCAAGTTGGGCGACGTCCTTTTTCGCTGCTAACATCTACTGCTCCGCACTAATTAAGAAAACTTGCATTCAAATATTGTTCCTGGCTTAATTACTACTAAAATGCAACAACTATATTGTATAAACATACCTTTATCACACAGATGTCTTAATTTTATCACAAGAATTCCGCACCACGATTCGTAGTCACTTTCCCGCTCACTCGATGCTAGAGGCACCTGGTGCATAAGAAATGCAGTTAATGCATCAGAGACACCTGGTGCATTTGAAATGCACTTAATAGATCAGAGACATCTGTTGCATCGAAGGTGAAGTCATTGTAAATTTATCGACGTTACATTTAAAATTTTATGGTAACTAACGAAATTTTGTATTGGATAATAATATTAAATATGCATATTTATATTATTAATATAAATATTGTACTTCATAATATATATTTGTAATATATTATATGAACTCTATAAGATTTATTTAATTCAAATGTGCTATGTAAAGTTAGGTAGCTAAATGGTTTTTTACGCCTTATATTCAATTATAATTAAATTGTATTTAATTCTTAATATCCATTAATTATCCTTCTCCAAATTAATGTTCAATTAATTGAGTAATAGATAATTGAAAACCGACAGATATTTGCGGAACGTTTTAAACAAAACAAAATAATATTCTTGGTATAAACGGGAAGTTGTAGCGTCAAAAGGTAGTAATAATCTTATATAATTAATCTCATTTCATCATCTGATATAATAAGAACGTAATTAAGAAGAATAATTTCACATTCGACACATTATCGGTAATGTCGTAAAGAAGATGATCTCAGCTCGATTTCGTCATTGATAGAAGTTAATAGAATAATAAATAGCCATCACATATAGAAGAATTAATGTACAACTCTTGGATCGATAATAATTATAAGAATTATTCTTTTTTAATGCCAGACAGTATCTTCAATTCAATAATTATCAAAATCACATACCACATCTCCAAAGTTTGCTCTCGCAATGGCGGCAGAATGTGCAGCAAATTGTGGGACCTCATTTTTCGCTGAAATCTTCAACTGTTCTGTAACAATTAATAAAACTTTCAGTCAAATCTTATTCCTTGCTTAATTATCTACTAAAATGCAACAAATATATTGTATAAACATACCTTTGTCACACACATAACTTAATTTTATCACAAGAATTCCGCACTACGATTTATAATCACTTTCCCGCCTGCTCTATGCTAGAGGCACCTGGTGCATCAAAAATGCACTTAATGCATCAGAGACATCTGCTGCCTCAAAGATCAATTAATTAATGTAGCTCTTTTGATTGGTTAAATTCAAATCGTCCTCAAAAGCGGTTGTTGTATCCCCAACGTGCAATATCACATTGATTTGTAACGCAGTGATTTTCGACGAAGAGTTCCTTAACGATTTATAATGGAAGTGCGTTGTTATTATCACAGCGTAAAACATTTAATCGTAGCTTTAATGGAATAACATTCGTGACGGTGAAGTTAGTTTGGAAGTCGAAAAATCTACGAGGAATCATCGCGGAACTTCGTGTGATTCTTCGACGTACATGACGGAGTTTCGAGATATCGTTTAAAGAATTCTACGCCAACGCAAAAATGACTACATCGTTGTCGTTATTAGCGAGCCACGACGAGGTGGTGCGATGCAGCGATGTGCTCATAAATGGAGCCTGCGAAGAAGGTTTGAAACTAATGCATTTACCCCCTACAGCGTTCTAGCACTAATAATCCAGCGTTGGAAAAATTTAGCGCCAAAATGCACCTATGAAATCTCGTTGCTTACTGAAGATTTTATTTCTCTGTTGAATAATATATAATGCTTCTTCTCATTTATCTGTATTATTATTTAATACATCTTTGTACTATGTTTAAAAAATAAATTTACTAAAAATTGTGGGCTGAGTTTTATTCTCTGAAGGATTATATGTAATTGTGGTCATTATGATAATGTAATGAACATTGGTATATTTAATGTACAATTTATTATGCACCTCCATACAGAGTTTCTGCAGTTTGCCATAAATCAGGAAGAAATGAGGCAAAAATGGTTGGCGTCTATTCAAGAATGCCAACGGCTTCATTCTGCTTTGGAGAAAGCTCACCAAGAAGCGGCTGATTTAGATAGAAAATTGAACCATGCGAGAAGACTATTGGATGAGGAAAAGAGGAAACGTCGTACTGTTGAGGAGCAAAGAAATTCATTGGTACATAAAACTTAGCGTAGAAGCATGAAAGGACCAATATTATTTGTGTTTGCATTTATGTTCTCCAGGAAAGACAAATTGCCATGGCCAGAGATCTTTTATTTAATGATGGTGGAAGAAATTTAAATGACGAAACACGAGAAAAGTTACAATTTCTGAATAATACTACGTTAAATGGCCGTAATAGCAATATACATATTAAGGATTTGCATCAAAATGATAAGTGAGTTTTCTCTTGGTGAGATCAAATACTCTGTCTATATGAATTCTAACATTAAATATTTGTATTAGACTCAACACGATAGCGGAGCTGGACTCCACAGGCTCTATACTGAGTGATTTGAGTTGCTTCTCAAAGTCTGAAGATGATTTAGATACAAGTGTCATCATACAGCAAAGTCAGAAGAAACGCGAATGGAAAGAGCACAGACCAAGTGCAGAATTTTCTACAAAAAAACGTCGTAGTACCTTACAAAAAGTTGCCGATTTGAATTCATCGGATAGAATAGTGGCTACTACTACCGTAGTAATGCCAAAAGAAGGTGCAATTACTGCATCTTCTGTAATTGAAGCCATACCTGGAGATGAAAATGTAGACCCGCAAGGTCCTCTACATAGCGCGCGCAAAAGACGCAAAAGCGGTGATCGCAGTAAATCGAAGTTGACTACGGTCGACAAAAATGATATACACGGCGATACAGCTGTGAGTTACCATCCCATAATCTAAAATAGCTAACTTCTTTAACAGATATATAATTTTATTAATCCTTTCGCAGCCTTCTGCACCAAAAGCCGATATTTTAACATCAGGCTCAGATTCTGAGGGTGTTTTTAAACCAAGCCCAAATATAGGTGGATATACATTAAATACTAAGTCCTCCAGGGGCCACAGCTTTATTGCAAAAACTGTTATTAAGCCCGAAATTTGCACACCATGTGACAAAAGGTGAAATATTTCAGCAAGAATGCTACCATAATAATTTTTATAGTAAGAATATAAATCATTTATTCTTTAACAGAATCCGTTTCGGAAAAGTAGCTCTAAGATGCAGAGATTGCAGAGCTACAGCACATACAGAGTGTAAAGATTTAGTACCACTTCCATGCGTTCCAACGGGAAATACGCCTACGCTGCGTGGTACTTCCGTGAGTGGCTTTTTCTTATTTTCGATAATATGTAGTTCGATAAAAGAATACGAAAACTATTGTAATATATTGTCCAGGGAACAATAGCAGATTATACACCAATGATTCCGCCGATGGTTCCATCATTAGTTGTTCATTGTATCAATGAAGTGGAATTGAGAGGAATGAGTGAACAAGGATTGTACAGGGTGAACGGTGGTTCAACAGAAGTTAAATGTTTAAAAGAGAAGTTTCTTAAAGGCAAAGGAGCTCCTAATCTTTCTGACGTTGATATAGCCACCATTTGTTCCACCCTTAAAGACTTCTTGAGGTGCGTTTCGATATATATCGAGGCGAAGTATAAAAATATATCTTGAAATATTTTTTTTTACAGATCTTTGCGCGAACCATTGATTACCGTGGGCCTGTGGGCCGATTTTGTTCGTGCTACAACTATTACAGATAAACAAGACGCAGATGCTGCTCTTTACCAAGCAATTTCAGAATTACCTCAACCAAACAGAGATACACTTGCTTTCCTAGTATTGCATTTACAAAGAGTATCGAGTAGCCCTGATTGTAAAATGCCAATAAGCAATCTTGCCAAAGTTTTTGGTCCGACATTGGTTGGTTACAGTTGTCAAGAACCGACTCCAACATCTTTACTTAGCGAAACGAGAAACCAAGTCGCGGTAAGCTGAATTATGTTAACTCGTTAACACCATGCCCTACGATTTCTATTTTAATTATGTACGTGCGCAATAACTTGGAATTAATTCTTGAAATCAGAATTTCGCTCTGTTTTCTGATATTTCGTACGATTAAATGCAACATTAATAACATAGAACTAATTTAAACATCTCCTAATATTATTTATCTCTATTAATATTATAGAAATAATTTGATCGTCTCGTGAACAACTAGTGTTTATGCGGTTAAATTAAATAACTTTCAGTGTAAGAAACTTCACAATTTGTTTCTTACAGATCGTAGAAAATTTATTGAAGATTCCCTCGGATTATTGGGCAAATTTCGTTAATCCGGAAAACTTGAATAACATCGGTATCCATAAAACAGGAGAACTAAGACATACGCCGTCCACGGAGTCTCTACTTAAACGCAGCACCTCCCGTGGCTTCTTCAATACTCCGCTTGCTTCAAGGTTTATTTACCATCCTCGCTGACGCACGATTAAATCGAAAATGTACAATAATTCTTATGTATTTTGTAATTTATGTCACAGAACGTTCCTGAGGAAGAACAAGAAGTACTTCGCGACTCCTCCGTCTAGAGCAGGTTTCTAAGAATAGGTGCATACCTACATCATATTGTCTACTAAACAGGTACAAATTATTTTGAAACAATCAATTTCTTTTAAATGATTAATAATTACACTTTAATGTTTTCAACATACTCGCAAATTTTCCATCGATGTTAAAAATAACTTGGGTAAAGTTTGTAATGTTTTGATGAAAATATATTTTTATACGATGTGTGTGACACAAATAAGTATTTAAGTTATTAATAGATTGAGATTAGACTGTCCGCGATAGGAAAAAGAGATAAGTTCGACGAATATAAATGTTATAGTAATATAATTTCAAAGATTGCTCTTAAACACAAAATATAACAGTGTGAAAATATGTTTAGCAATTTACACCGTGCTTTAAGTCTTTTTTACACGAGGACATTATTTTTATATTACCACTTCGAAGACATTGTTTTGTTAAATACGAACAGAGAAGTTTCTTTTCTACTTTAGTATAACTTTATTTATTTTCGTTATAACTGTATAAACATACACGTTAGTAACAAAAATTATAAATTTTTTATAGTTATCATTAATTATTATCGGCTTCATAAAAACAACATACGCTATATGCAAACAAAGTGAAATCGAACTATATATTACAACCATTGCTTTTCGATAAACATACATGACTCCTTATTTTTTTTTTACGTGTCAGCAAATATAATTTTGATTTGTACATACTTTCTTTACAAGCCTCCTTCAAAATTTAATCGTTATATCACAAGGTGTATCATATGTAAAGTAACTTCTTCAATTGTCAAAGTGAAATACTCATTCAATTACGGCGAGAATAAATTCTATGGATATTTATAATTAAGCTTATAAAACATCTATAGTTCGAGAATTTGACAGTTCATCAACGTGGCCGTGTACACGATTTTTCCTTCAATTCCCAACAAGATTCCCAGAATTGTTTCAGTCTATTGTCCCCATTTGAACAGAAATGCCTAAAGTCTTGTATAAGTTTCTTTTGGAATAATTCATCACCGGCTGACGTAGATAACGATTTCCACTTCCGGCTAACCATGTGATTCCACGACCAAAGAAAACCGATCTAAACAGAGATTTAACATTCAACGTGTCAAATATAATATACTTGTCGCCGGTAGTTCCAACGTTAATGCAAGATAAAATCATGGAAACTTACTCTTCTTTCCATGTTGTAATCGTCACTCTTTGTAACGTTATTTTTCCCACTAACATGCCGTGTGATGTAAGCCTCATGTGGACTAGGTTGATCAGGATGAATTGGGTACCTCTTTTGCCCCGTATTTCGCCTTATGACATTAGTACCAGCACGTGGACGTGGTTTCGTATTTGTCGTCGATGGCACGAGTATAAATGCATTTCCAGTAATGTGAACATACTGGTGATCGTTTTCAGTACTTTCTACTAAACACGGAACAAAGCCGAATCTTTGTACGATGGCTTCCTCAAAGAGGAATAGGCGGTGGGCACAGGTTTCTTCGCGAAATTCTGTAAATAGCATTGAGTTGAAACGTATTCAAATATTTACTCACGAACCCTTTGAGTGCTGAATATTTCTAGCCAGAGGTCAGCGTGGCCGACGCGCAGCTAATGGGATTGCCAACTTGTTAGATCAGTTCTTGACTTCACGCGTACTTCATAATATTTAAATATTATATACCTAAACATTATAACATCGAAATATTTCGATATTTGTATATAATTTAAAGATCTAAATTTCAATTCGAATATTTAAAGGTATTGAAATATCTAAACATCAAGATATAAATATAATATTTCGATATTATAATATCGAAATTTAGAGGTACATCTAAACATTACTCCTAAATATTATAAAATACGCACGAACTGATGGACTGATCAAAGAACGAGGTGTCCACAGCATTCAAAGGGTTATTATCAGTGCGATGGCAAACCTTCAAAAAGAGATCTCTTATTCGTCATAAGGCAGTCTATGTTGAGTGGTATAAAAATAGGTCCTCTAAGTGGATCACTTTTTAATGTGAATGGTAGTGCCAATAAATCACTGGGAATAGGAACCATTTGAATTCCACACACTTGCGCCTTGCGTTGCCATGCAAATATCTTGAAAACAGTATCAGTAGTGGTGTTAAAATTCTGTACAATTTTTGTCCGTCATGAACAATCAATTTGCCCACTTACGAGATCAGCTACTATGCTACCAGAGGATGCTACCCATTGCACGACAAGCTCGTAAGAATGGTCCACCTTGTAAATGGACTGGTACCTTAAATGACCCCATTCAATCCGATCGCTTTTGTTATTTATGTCAATATCGAGATGCGTGTGTTTGTACGGTGAAACTGAATGAAAAGATCAGTGTCGATTAATTGCAATTTTAATTTAATTGCAACGGATAGCAAAGACAAGGAAATGATGTAAAGATGTAAAAAGAAAATGTCAGCACACCGGAAGATACAAATTCGGTATTGTATGACTATGATATAAAGTACAGAAACTACCTGTCCAATCTCGATCGTCGATCGATTCAATCAAGTCTAAATCATCCTTAAGGAACGATGGCACATTTGATTCGTCAACGATATCACAACTGGGTATCGACATTGGCGACGATATTGTTGGCAAAGTAGCCGGTGAAGTAGGCTCACACCATCCTTTAGGTGCTCTCATTTCAACTTCCACCCATTCGTTCTCAAAACTTTGTAAATCACCCAACGGTGGAGAATAATCTGCACCTTTAAAAAGGAATAGAAATGGAAGCAGAGGTGCTAGAAAAAATGAAACATAACGCTATGAAGTGAAAAGAACGTTTCCTTACTTCTTTGATTTTCCTTATCCTGTACTATATGGTACAAATAAAATCCTAGAATAAAGGGTTTGGAGAAATCTCCGGATGCATGGCATATTAATTTATCTTGTATCATTCCCTGTATGAAAATGCATCGTTATAATCCGAAGGAAAGTTTCCGTATATACAGAGAAATTAGTTTTCTTACATTCATAATATTAATGGCACCTTCGACCGTTACACCTCCTTCTATATGATTATTTAACCATTGTACCGCATCGGCACTGACGAATGCTTGACTTGGAAGGGATGGATGTTGCGTGAGAAAACCAACACCCGTTTGTGGATGTTTCATAGCTTCTAAAATTTCGACATTCGACGCGCTGCTCTTTATCTTAGTCAGCTCCATGTTTGTACTGTTGATGATTTATAATAATTATAAAAATAAATGTATCTAGGACGTAATTTACATCGTAAGGGATGCTTTTTTACCTGTCTTCATTCGTATCAAAGTGATCTTGTTGCTGTTGTTCAAGGGAAAGAGGCAATACAGCTTCGCTAGCTGGTGAAATTCGTCCTCTATCCATTACTTTGGAACCTGACCTATTGAAGTCAGAGAAAACGGGATATTACAAATATCTATCGTTAAATTTCCATTGCCAAATGGTGTGTAGCGACTAACAATTTAAGCAATGTGAAAAAGCCACAAAGACTCCGCATATGCATCACATTGTTCATAATTTCACCGAATTATATCATGATAACGTCAAGAGTTGTATCTCTGACAGACATGTATGTACACTGTGAATGTGTGAGCGCCGGAATTACTACTTAGCTGCTAGAATACTATAAATAATTAACGTTAAAGTGATATACTTCAAAGTAGAAACAATAACGCCTCTGTATTTATCAATATCTAATATTATGATTAATTTTCGGCTGTAATAGCACTAATTAATATTCTAAGAATCCAGTTTTAATTGGGTTCCAAGATACTGCAGCTAAATTTTAACGTTCCCACCGTAGTTCCTGTATAATGAAACATATATTATCATAGACCTGTATCCTCAACAAAATGAAAGATGACACCCTAGACTGTAAAAATAAGAAGCTTTCTCCCACTTGGCTTACTTCCATGCTAAATGTCCCATTCTATTGGACACTGTAAGATGCATTGGTAGGAGAACTCTTCTTCACACTTTTCAGTATCTAAAGTTTCACTTAATACTCCTTACTCTATACAAGCTTGTTATTATAAGGGATCTCAAAAGGAAATTAAACTGATCCTTTAATCCTATCACAAGGATATCAGAGTTGTATAGAAGCAAACCTAATTACTTGATACTTAAATGACCAATGTGTACACACATGTCTGCTCGTTGACCTTGAATATATGAAAGTTTGAACATTCAACTTTATAGACGAATTGAAAGAAATAAAAGAGTAGAACCAACCTGTTTGGCACGTGGCGAGGAGTGTCGAGGCACGTGCGGGCAGTCGCAGCGGCATTCACTACATGCCTCTCCTGTACAGAGAACCCCGTCACTCCCTCACTCACTACCAATATTTTCTACTGTACAGAGCATCTGCACAAGTCTACCCTTACAATAATCATAGAACTTTAATTATAGTTCCTTCTTGGTTCTTGTTTATTTCGGCAAGGAGAAAGTAAAAATGTACAGGTGCTCTGTAAGTTATGTTTATCGGATGAAAAAGAAAGATGAAAGAAGCTGAAAGATACTGGCAGTATGTACAGTTTTCCTCGCACATTTATGTAAATGTAATTGATCTATTCGAATTGCGAACCTTCCAAAACGTAAATAGGAAACGAAGGACGTAATGGAGATACCTTCTTTTTATATCTGTCACCAGAGTGAAAGCATGTAATATATCTTGAATGCAATTTTAGAATAGTTATTTGCATGATTAAACGAAGATGCTAAACAACAAAGGTAATAGTTGGATCTGTCACCATCATCATCTCTCGATAAATCATGCAAAGGTTTCTTGATATATAGTAAAATCGCTAAAGGCTATTGTGCAACACATTTATCTTGAAACACACACTCTTGCAGCATACGTTTTCTGTCACCGAAAGCATACAACTGAAAAGAAATCCGTTTAATACAATCAAGTAGTTATGAAGTATATAGAAACATGTTTAGCCATCTGTTGAAGTACTCTGATAGATTTTAATGGGAATCAGAATATGTTTATTATTCTTCTCAACAGTATATTATCTGTTCGTGATCAATGATAAATAATTATTTACTGTAACGTCCTGAACAAACATATCTGATGATTTAATATATTAAAGACCAATTTCAGTATTAATATCAATAATCGTGTAATTATTGGGACTTGTTGATTAGTCTTCTGAAGAAATGATACTAATAAGAGAACAGGTACATTGCTGAAAGAATATATCTTGCTCAGCACAACTCTTCGTCTCTTTTACTCGAATCCAAATCACGTAGAAAGTTCCTTGGACGAGCAATGTGCAAAAAATCGGGGGAAAAGAACGTTAAAAATTGCACACATAAGAAACATAATCGACAATCGATATTCCCATAATTACTATAGAAACCAACATAAATGGTAGAAGTTCGTTAAGCATTAGTCAACGTTAAAGTCGATGCATAAACAGAAAGATACCGCTTAGTAATTGAACATTCACAGCAAAAGCAAACCAAGCGAAAAAACGTGAAACTAGTAAACACCAAACTGCAATGGTCCACTGAAATGAAAAAACGCCTGCAAGCGACAAATCGTTAGGTTCCGCAGGAAGCAACAATGCTGATATCATTAATTTAAGCTTGCTCAAACCTTGGTCTTGGTTTCTCTGGTAGACGATTGCTTCCAAGTCGCTCCCTGAAGGGAGAGCTGCCAACTAGACTGGTCTGAAAAGCATGATGAAGAGTACGGGTAACTGTGAATGTATGATTAAGCTCATGGTCATGAAGATGTATATCTGTTTAACTGTAATGACATATCTCAGTTAATGTCTTAAATAATATATACTCAGAAAAAAAATAGAACATTATTATTATTATTACTACGAGAAAGTATAAGGATAAATTAAACATCAACATTTCACACATTACGAGAAGCTTGCTAAATCGTATGTGCACATTCAAGGCATATATCAAGCATGGTCACAATAATCGTGGTAACACGTCGTCTAAGCTCTCTGACCATTCCAGTAAACACACTTATGTAAAAAAAGAGATTAGATTTAGTTAGGAATTTCTAGCATTACTAAAAAAAATAGTAATCAGAATACATCACATGTATATGTGTATATAGAGATATAAAGATATTACGAAGATAAATAACTATCGAATTTCCAAGCTCGTTCCTGATTGCCCTCTTTTCTTTTACAAACGTTCATCATAGTTCGACATTCGAACGCGATAAGATCATTTTAGAGGTGGTTCAGCATATCGAGGCTACAGGATGCGAGGATGTACCTGGTTAGTGAGGAATATCAGGCTCGTGCTGTGCCTGCGTCTGGTCAAGTGAGAGGCAGGATCTCTCGGAGGGACACCGCCTAGAGCTGGGGGGCTCTGAAACATATCATGCTAAATACCCCTCCCCGTACTAACATTCCACCTACTAATTAATCTATAACGTTAATTTTTACGTGAATGTAATTCTCCTTTGATTTATACCACTGGCGATCCCGTCGCGATATCATTGTTTCTTTACAGAGATATAACTTTTCGCGTATTCGCAGAGTGATGTCATTCCTACGGGGGATTGCAAGTGTTAAAGAGTAATATTAGACAGAAGAGACTATTACTAGTTTGTATGTTAAATAATCGCTGGTAAATTGCTTATGTGCTAAATAAGCTTATTAAAAAGCCGTGCACTTCTTTTAGGACTATTGTCGATAATGCTGTTATTGCTCGTTATGTTCTACGATTGAATATTATTTAGCGAATGTAACAAGATAGAATAGAAGTAATATCACATTGAATCAGTACTAACGACGATATCACGATATACGATGAGAATATTACAAATGCACTGCGTGATGTTATCAACGTGTCACGATATCAAGTGGGGTAAAAAATTAAATGCACTGTATAGGGTAAATAATGAATGCGTAAATTAAAAAGAATAATAAGCATTAAAATAAAACTTGCATCATTCAGGCATAGTACATCGGCATGCGACATCCAATTAGAAGGTGCAACTATACAGCGTAATATGATACAAAGTAAAAAATCGTTAGGCAAAATTAAAATGTAACTCGTTCAACCCCCGGTAAAGGGTGTTATTATGTTATCAAGGCATCCGTTTCTTTTTTTCCCTTGTATTCAATGCAATTTTCGGAATTAATTCATCGTTTTCGATGTCTTTGCATTCTAATTACGAAGTTTCATTTTAGATCGAGTTATTCATTTCAACGGGATAAAGTCAATTCTTAGTTGTATCATAGAATAATAGGCAGAGGAAAAATTACCCAATTTTTGTTGGGATTCGGCCGACGTATTTTATTCAGCCATCCCTCGATAAAGCGCAGAAAGCCATCCATTAGAGAAACTTGCTCGTTAGCTGTAAGTGATGTATATATATCGCATCTCGTTGATCCTTCCAGAATTTTACGGGTTGCTAAATTATGCAACGGTAATAAGAAGACACGAAACCTCCAATATTTTAGAGCCTAAGAGATTCGTGACAGAAAGCAGCACAATTGTTAAGTCGTTCGATGTACTTGCAATACTAATTTTTAGTTATTTAGCTTACCTCTACTAGAGCGAAGTCCGTGTGGCCCCTGGTGCAAATATAATGATCTAAATAATTCCAATTATAATTTTCGAGCTTTTCCGTTGTAAAAGACACCCAAGATACCTCATAGGTATCATGATGGGGTGCATGGAATCGATACCGGTAGTGGATGTTAAACGGCGGATAAGGATGTCTAAAAGTTCACTTCGTTAAAGTATTTGTCACCCGTTTCTTTCAATACATCAATATAATTAATATATTTACCGTGGCCTATATCTTGTAACCGTTATACAATTACCGGATAAAGATATTTTATGAAAAATCCTACCGATACTTAGCAAATATTCTTCCTTGGTTTCCGATTCCGTTTGACGACCGCGCATTACAGAACTTACTGCCGGTACGATATTACTGCCAGGGGTATTGCTTTGGTTTTTATTAATATTTGGTAAGATAATTAATTGGAAGCCCTTAAATATGATGAAATCGTAATTTGATATGTTTACAAGATTTATGTGCAATTATTTATATCGTGTCGTTAGTAATACCTGAGCTAATCGTTGGGAGACAAGTTCCTTGAAGACTTCCGGTGTTGTTAATGGCTTTTTGTATATGGCCCTTTGTTGTGCAAAATCCGCGTTGACGTCGTCGGGTAAAAGATTATAATCCGACACGACGTAGTCATTTTGCAAGCTTCTTTTGTCGGGGAAGTAATCGGTGGTAATCGGCAAACACGCCGGAATCGTTAGGGATTTCCAATCAACGCCTAGAAAGCAAAGTGTTAGGATGTGTAGAAGACTCTGGAATACGTTGGTCTGCATTTTAAACTGATGAAGAAAGTATAATTTGTTCATTATAAATGTTCAATGTTAACTTCGTAGTCGTTGAAACTATTAGGCCTATAGTTTATAGACAGTTAATATGAAAATGAATTTGTGGAATATTATAAACGTGGTATTTCATTCTTCATTTTTACTGCAGCGGCATATTAACAGTCTACAAACTGCGACTAAAGATGATGATATTTGTTGGTGTTTCAAAATAATAGTGCTACTAACACGTGAAATCATAGATGCTTTTGATTAATGGTTCAAACATGCAGTTTAAAATTCATTAGTTTCAATACATTTCAAAGAATTTCATACGTAGCAAAAATATATCATTTTCATGTTACAGTCATAGACCGCGGTCTATTGAATGTAAATTGTCGTAAAAACAATTTCATCTGGTATGTATAAACCTCTATACATACAGATTTGGCGTACTGGCAGAAAGAAGAAAGTACAAGCTTGAAGGAAGAGAATACTGCATATTAGCTATGAATTGCATTGTTCTACGTGTATGAAAGACCAAATATTAATTCTAGTATCTATGTAATAGCATATATGCATATATGTGTATAATTAAACAAGCATAACACATAATGTAAAAGCATAAAAGGTGTAAGAAAAGAAGTCTAAAGGAACAGAGAACTTCGAAATTCCACAATCAGAAATAGCAAATCATTAATGAGATATCGAAATCAGAATAATAAGCTTTAAGGAAGAAATCGTGAAACAGCGATAAACGAAAGTTTATGCAAGTTCCTATTGTCGATCTATATATGATCAAAGTTCTAAAATATTTAATAGATTATAGCTTACTGCTTCCAATTGAAAACTGATCACTGTAGATAACATACATGCATAAAATACGTCAGAGCTAGAGCAATGGTGAAGAACAGAAGAAATGAGAATTCTACTAAAAATTCAATGCCCTAAAAATATATATAAATATGTGTACCATAACCGAATCAACCCCCAATAACGTATGGCGCTAACCTATGATTGCTGTTTAAAGTGACATCATAGTTGTACATCACACACGCATCAATGCGTCCGGCAGTTGCATCCCAATAAGACGTACCATAGCATGGAAATAAATGTAATAATATTATTCCTATAAATGATCGGTGAATTTGAAAAAATAAATATGAATATATCGAAGAATGAAAATACTTTTTATGCGTGATGATTACGTATGATCATGTGTCAAGTCTTCATTCACACGGAGACGTAAGAAAAAAAATTGCGATTCTTTGTTTTAGTATGTACCAACTATTTTCATTCTTTAACAGTTACGGTTAATAACTTATCAATCATCTTTGACGTTGATCGTGGATAAAATGTTCGCTCGATTAATGTGTAAATTTCTAATACTATACCTGCATATTATATGCCTTTTTCTTATAATTCTAACTTTTTTAGATATCTAAGAAGCATTACGTATTGTTGAACACAGATACTATATAACAACAAAAGGTGGGCTTTTACTTTGAAATACTTCTTTTCAGCTGTGAATCTGTTATTAGAATTTCAAATTGTCGATCAAATTCTCCTAACAATTTGCATTTTCAAACCATTAAGAACATTAATATGAACCTACAAATAAAAAACTTAGCTTGATCGTTCGCGAAAGATAATCCTTCCGAAGGATAAGTTAGGTATACGTCATCACGATATATTTGTGAATAACTGTATACACGTTACTCTGGAAATATCGTATAACCGTATCTCGCTAGTAGCTGTATCATTTACTAATATTTCTCAATTCTCTCGTAATGTTCTTATCAGAAGAACATAAGCAAACCTGTTGTAAGTGCTGGTGTCCACTCTTGCTCACCAGTGGCACCCCATAAAAGTGTTAAAGCCTTATTCTCTGTTGAAAAAGCAGGATTTCCACTTTTATCGCCGCTTGGTAATGTAAGGTTCAGTTTCTGTGCCTTGCCTTTCGTATCTAAGTGAGAAATATATGCTTCTAATATCTACCTTTTGACAAAATAATTAATTATACTATTCGTATCATATACTAACGATCTTGAAATCCTATTTGCGATGCCGATCTGAACATATGGTTTGCATTTGTGGTCCCATTATGATCCAATGGAGATCCACTCACGGTGGAGGTCGCATCGGATTGTGGCTCTGAACATGGTTGCGTTGGTACAGCTTGATAATGATGCTGCTGTATAAGTACACCTGTTGGACCTAAGATTTTCGATGTATTTTACTAAAAAGGTCTATGATTCGTATAGAAATATTTACCTTTTGGGAAAATGTGTGTCCATCTGCGTCTATTGCTAGTCAATTTGATGGTAACATGAGATGGATCAAATGGATTTATAAGAGCTCTACTTGGTCGAATGATACTCGTGGGTTGAGTTATCGCATTTGTCGGACTACCAGCACTACCAACGACTGGCCTAAATGGTGGTGATATTTCTGAATCTGTTAAGTCACTTTTTACAGATGTTCTTGACTCTGTAAAATTAATAATTATTCATAAAAGAAAGGTTAAGAAGAAGTTGTTAACTTCGTATACATTATAAAAGTACATGCCATTCACTTCTCCATTGGACTCACTACTGGCAACATCGTCCGTTCTATGTGGTATCGAGATTGCTGCACTTCTCGTTGCAGCTATAGGAGGTGAATGGGATTCGGGTGGTGGATGATGAATATCGGGATCTGACATTTTCCGCTTTAAGAGTTTTAATATATGCGCATTATTATGTGTCTCCATGCTTGCGACACTTGTCTTTTTGGCTCTTGTCGTAACTCTCTGCAAACTGTAAATATGAAATTTTTAATCGCGGCGAATATATGAAATTTGCAGAATTATTTACTGCATTTACCTCGAAGTATGAACCGATGGCAATTGAAATACTTGAGCATCATATGCATCATAATCGAACAAAGTATTGTGCAAGCATTCTCGCGGATCTTCCTGTAGAAGTTTCGTCTTGCACTGTAACTTTCCATTCTCTATTGGTTGTTTTACTCTTTGAGGGAGCTTTATACGAGGTATGAACGTAGAATACGGGATTTTCTTATTCGTCGAATAAAAACTCAGGTTGATCCAATGTGGCATACTGTAATCATCTGGTACATTTATAGATGTATCCTTGTTATGAAACTAAAACGATACAATTTATATAAATTTATTTATTTCCTCTGTATTTTCGGCTTATTGTATGTACCTTTAGGAGAGGAACGGCATGCAATGGTTGTTCTCCGACGCAAACTAAATCACTACCCACTCCATTATCGATAATTCTTTGTTTCGTTACGTTCGTTAATTCTCTATCAACTTCAAAAACACCTACACCAGGTGTAATAACCACAGATAATTGACCAGTTCTATCGAAACTACGGTCTAAGTAATGTTTTTCAAATACTGCAAAGAATCGAATTAAATGAAGGAAGCTGTTGTAAATAGTTCGAAGTTTTGTAGAACTTATTATTACCATTTAAAGACATGTTCAGCACTTCTAAAAAATTTCCCTGAGCAGCTGTCGAATTTACAGCTTTTGGTATAGTGACACCCGGTTTCTGATGATATTCCAAGACAATTTTTTGATAATCTGTAAAAAGCTTTCGTAATTGTACCAGGACATTGCTCCAATCTTCGAATCTTTCATTTTGCACTGCAACCCTATAGAAATCTTCATAAAATCTTCCTCTGTAATCATGTTGTAAACATTCTCTCATGTGGTTCGGAAATTCCTCTAAATTAGTGGCATTATAAAATGTTCTTGAAAACAGGACTATTGTAACTTCATGATTGCTACCATTCTTTTTCCATTTTTGAAATAAATCAGCCATGAAACCATTCACAGCTTTCTCAAAATAAAGATCACCGTGGATATCAAAGTCCCACATTTCTGAGCTCATTTGAATAAACAGATACACCATACTTGTAGAGGAACGAAATACAACCTGAAAAGTAGTGTCTATGTATAGAAAACCTCATTTTACATATTTTTTTTATATAATTTGATTCAGACCTTAGTATCGCTAGTTATAACCCCACAAGCGACACGGTCACCTTGGGACCACATTTCATATACTTGGCATCTTATACTTCCGCCGCAAAATTCAATCTTTTTATTCATATATACGCAAGTATTGACCTAATATAAATATTAATTAGCAAAGATGAAGTATTTGTCTTAAAAATATGAATGTTTATGTTAGTATTTTAGTATTATTGTACCAGGCTGTTTTTCAGGCGCCACATTTCACTACGTCCCATATACTGATCTTTGAAGGTCAATTCAACCGAATCTAATGCAACATCATTTGGATTTACAATGTTCATGTAAACATCCGCAAATGTTCTAAGTTGGAACATCGTTGCTAC
This sequence comes from Cerceris ruficornis, assembly GCA_963989415.1. NCBI lineage: Eukaryota > Metazoa > Arthropoda > Insecta > Hymenoptera > Crabronidae > Cerceris > Cerceris ruficornis. Next base: position 10,604,564 of record OZ022527.1, read on the forward strand.
ATTATTCTCCACGCTAATCGTCTCTCGTCCTTGTAAATCTTCTTTAAAAGATGTGACTTGTAGGAGTAGCCGACTGAACTCAACTTCTGGGTGGTAAATTTCAACAACATCTCCAGTTTTTATACCCGGATAGTCTTTTGGATTTATTATTAAATCTTCTCCGCTAAAGTTTTTCTGATGTACAATCAGCTTAAAGAGCTTCATGTTTAGCCCATCACTTCAACGATGGTTAATGTAACTGCAATGTTTAACATTGAATGATGGTTAATTAAATATATGTTAAACATTTTGTATAAACTATTATTGCTGCGTGCAATAATAAATGATGTAACATAAATCCTGAAATGTCTGAAGCTAAATCGTAAATGTGGTTTGTGAAGAAAAAAAGCAAATGTTTCTTTTGTATATGTGCTTTTACTGTTTATAAATGTTTTACATGCATTAAAATAATATTAAATCAATCAACTTACTACTAAACAATATTCAATTAGCCCAAGTATTAATATATTTAATCGGACAAAGTATAGCCCTGTCTTCAATTACTTTTACTAGTCGATGTTTTCCTCTGTGTAACATTGAATTTATCTATTATGATTTTTTTTAAATTTTTAATGCTCAATCATGCCTGTCACCATGTATATACAAGGGACAAAAATTGCTATCAAACTCAACAAAACCAGGGGGTCTAATCTTAAATGAGGGAAACTTTATCTAAGATTTAAGAAATGTTTCGTATTAATGGTTACAGGAGGCGGTACCATCAGCGACTTCAGAGCCGTCTACACAGAAAAATTTTGAAATATGGACGGTTAATTACTGCTTTCATTTATCTAAACATTATCATTCGTGTTAAATAAAGGAAAGTTTTACAACGACCATTATAATAGTAGAACCAAGTAGAACGTCAAGAATGTCTCCCTATAGTATATACGTATCGTACGAACAATTTCTATCATTTTCTTAGATTTTATTCCCCAAGTAATATTGGAGATTGCTTAAAATTCATCGAAAGTAATTGAAAAGATATTATTTAACAATAAGATAAAAGTATTGCACAAAAAATCAAATATTTATAAGCATTGACAAGTACATCGTCAATTATAAACTCAAGTAACTTCACTCCTATAATTTCTATTCATCATAAAATTTATTAAAATTAAGCAGAAGGACGTTATGAAATAATAACGTAATTTGTAATAAATAATTATTGACGAAAATTGTTGTAATAAACGAAATTTGCAAAGTTATCGATGGAGAAAGGGATCTCAGGAAGGGGAGTGCACTGCGCATGCTCCGCGTTCCGCGAGCCGCCTCAGTGAGGCAGTATAGCTTCAGCCGGCAGACGGGTCACGCGCCTTGACAGGTGTGCACGGTTCGACTTGCCTATCAGTACCTAATCACTTTTGACCCTGGATAACGACGATTAGTGCACGTGTGCTATAATATTAAACTACATAAACAAATTAAAAGTGATTTTAAACAGTTTTAATAATTTAATACAATGTTTTGTGGAAGTGTTTGTGACATCAAGCGACAGTTACCTGCAGTGTTTTTAAATAATTTTAACAATTAAATAGTGTTTTGTGGAAGTGTACGTGACCTCAAGTGACAGTTACCGGCAAGTGTTTTTAAATCATTTCGACAATTAAATACAACGTTTTGTGGATGTGTCAGTGACCTCAAGTGAAAGTTACCTGCAAGTGTTTTTAAACAATTTCGATAATTAAATACAACGTTTTGTGGAACTGCCAGTGACCTCAAGTGACAGTTACCTGCAAGTGTTTTTAAATTATTTCGCTAATTAAATACAATGTTTTGTGGATGTATCAGTGACCTCAAGTGACATTTTTGTGCAAGTGTTTTTAAATCATTTCGACAATTAAATACAACGGTTTGTGGATGTATCAGTGACCTCAAGTGACAGTTTTGTGCAAGTGTTTTTAGATCATTTCGACAATTAAATACAACGTTTTGTGGATGTATCAGTGACCTCAAGTGACAGTTACCGGCAAGTGTTTTTAAATCATTTCGACAATTAAATACAACGTTTTGTGGAACTGTCTGTGACCTGCAGTGATAGTTACCTCCTAATGTTTTTAAATAATTTGAGCAATTTAATACAATATTTTGTGAAAGTGTCAGCAATGTTAAGTGACAATTTTCGTAAAGTGTTTGTAAATAATTGGGAAAAATTAATTAAATATCGTTTGCATTTGCACCGGCGCTTAATACAACAAGACAATTTCAATTAACCGTTAAAATATTGTACATATGTTTTTGGCAATGGGGTTTTGTAGAGATTCTATTAAATTATCAATTAATTTTCTCTTTCCTCGAAACTCCCAAATATCGTAGCATAATGTAGCATTTTTGGGTCCCGTTTCGTGGCAACCTCCTCGCGGTGGGACCTGGGCCGATATCACTTACTATGATTTTTAGTTTTATTAAATGTGCTTTTGGCACGAACTTTGTTCAATAGTAATGATAAATAGTAAGTGCTATCGAGCGAATAGCCACGAAATCCGAATATTCGGTAGCCCTGATTACCGAATACTCGGATTCCTAGTTTTAATTATATCTAAGACTTTGTGTTTAAATCAGCATTATGATTTCGCGATTAAGTAGAAATTAAGCCTCGCATTGAAAAAGTCAATAATAATAAAGTAACTGAATTATGCTATTGTTATGCGAATGTAACTTGGGAACATTATTAATATGGTCTTCATGAGAAAGCCGCAAACTAAAGACAAAGTGAAAGAAGGCAGAGCTTTGGTTATTTTTGAAGTTATGCGATCTACACCCACGGTTTTGGTACCCAAATCATTTTAATTCTATTATTTATTTATATCATCATTGAATACTAATACTACATTATCGCATAAAGATCAACTTCTCGTTATTTAAATGAGTAAAAAAATCGTTTCTCTGCTCCAAACGATATGTCTTCTACATATTACCGCTGCAGATTCTTCTACTTAATAACTATTTTAATAATATTCATGCTCAATTCTCTTATTTCGAGATTCCTTTATAATTATTTGTTTGAAATTCTCAAAATCTCTGGTTTCGGCGCGCTAGAGGATAGGCAGCCGTATTCCGATTGGCCCGCGTTTCCCCCACCGCGCGGCAGCCGAGCCGCCGCGAGCAATCCCCACTCCTACCAGAGCAGTCACCTACCTCTTTCTCTCTCTGGACTTCGTGCCGTTAACACGTATCCGCTGTGAGTACCGTTTCTTTTACATCGTCCTCGTTTACCGACCGCTAAAAAATAGTTCACTCGTTTATCTACTACGTAATAGTCATCTGCTGTACCATATCTATCAATTTTGACAATAATAATTACGAATTTAGTAACAATCGCGAAATAACTACGACGCAATTGGTGACGTCACTGACCTCTCACGACATTTACGCAACACTTTTCTCGTCTACAACATTAGTATTTGTTTTATAGCTTTGAATTTCGATTTTATTGGCGAAGTACGCGATTATTGTTGCTCTGAAACGTGATTATACGGAATCTTTGTACTCTTACGCAGTTATTTAATAGTTTACTCGTGCGTGCTTGCAGGACTCGGAGTATCCTTTGAACGACCTTCCGGGCTGGCACGATCGGACACGTGCACGGCGGAGCAACAAAGAGTAAGATGTTACGACGCCATACGCAAGTAACATTTTCATTTACTTCGGGTCTTCGCGATATTTTGTTTGCATTTATACAATATTCATATTAATTGATATTGAGTCGAACATCCGACGAGTTGAATTTACATTTCTACGGATTAATACGGTTCTACGGAAGCATGCAACGATTAAAATCTTTCGGGATTACTTGAAACCTTTTACAATATACGAGTATTTAGTCAATATTTACAAAACGATAGTCGACTTCCAAGAAAGCTGCTCCTTATTCTGGCAGTGTTTACCAATTCCGGTGTTAAATTTCGACGGCTACAATTTTATGCTACAAATAAATCGCGAATCGTTTTTACTTGATATTTACATGTTACGACTTATCCTTCCGTTTTGAGACGCTGCAATGGATTTACATAGGTTTCAGGGCATGAGTATAGAAATAAATAAAAACCGTATTTGCCGATGTAGGGTATTAAGGTCCTGCGTTAGATTCGTCCGTAATTTCTATAAAGATTTTCGTGAATTTATCGAAGGGGGTTACAGTGTTCATATGTAATAGGGAATAGGCATGACTAATCATATAACTTTAACAGTGGCAGCCCGCAGTATTTACTGTTTATATATTTAGTTAGTAGTATATTGTATTACACAAAGAACATTACGAATCAATGAGTAAGACATCATTTTTAAGCAGTATTTCTTGAAGCAAGCACTTGATTTGATATGAAAAAGAAAAACATGGTTGTTTGATTTTCTTGTGTTCCCCACCCCACCCTTTTATTTTCAGCAAAATTTGTGGCCGAGCGCAATGCGGTCTAGAGTCAGTGCTTGTTTCGTATTATATTAATATTTATATCTGTATATATTTATTACTGAATATTTTTTCAATTTATAAGAAATTCACGCGACATAGAGTCAGTGTTTGCAACTCGCTATTATAATTATTAGTACCTTTTGAATAATTATTAAAAATATTAAGAATTCTTTTCTCCGCGAAAGTAGAGTCAAAATTGTTCGCCGGAAATGATTCTCGGTCGCGGTAGCTTCCTTATTTTATTTAAATTGATCGTACCGGAAGTAGAGACAGTGCATCGAGCAGCAGCTGTGGAAAGGACTTCCATCGGGCAAGGCTTCACGAATTTTAAAAGTAAGTATCAGATGCTCGAGAAATGAAATTTTTTAATTAAAAAATATGTATATAAACTAACCAAAATGTTAATTTGTTTGTTACAGAACAGTCAAATGAGGGAATGGTTGAGCAGCGACAATCATTCCTTGGCGATGGGCAAAGTCTGTGAAGGTAAGTTGAAATTTTATCCCGTACACTCGTCATAACTTTGATATTTGCCAATTCCCTTGCAAACTTAACTTTGTTCTTTCCATCAATTTAATTAACGTAAATAAAGTATCAATTAGCTTTTGAAGTTCTCAGAGAATACTTGCAACATTTTTATGCTAAATAAAGAATTAGCTGAATTTTCAAGTTTTCAGAGAGCAAATATTTTATATTTTGCGTTTTATTTTTGTTACAGACTTTGTCCGAATTCGTGAGGCATCGCTGGAGTGTTTGTTTCGCATTTTATATATACTTTAATAAGTGTTAAATTTCTAGTAATTTTACGCGAAAGTAGAGTCAGTGTTTGCTTCGTATTTCATGTTATACACTTCATTTCTAGTAATTTTACGCGAAAGTAGAGTCAGTGTTTGCTTCGTATTTCATATTATACACTTAAATTTATAACTTTACGCGAAAGTAGAGTCAAATTGTTCGCCGAAAATAATTCTCGGTCGCGAATTGTCTTTTTTTCAATTACACCGAGCCGGAAGTAGAGTCAGTGCAACAGGAGCAGCTGTGGAAAGGATTTCCATCGGGCAAGGCTTCACGAATTTAAAAAGTAAGTATCACATCATCGGGAAATAAAAATTCCCAGTCGAGAAATACAAAGGCGGCATATATTAATGAAAATCTTAATTTTTTTGTTACAGAACAGTCAAATGACGGGATGGTTGAACGGCGACAATCACTCCCCGGCGAAGGGCAAAGCTTTTATAGGTGAGCTGAAATTTTAATTCGCATATACTCTACAATTTTTCCCCAAGTTTCAGTTGATACTTGAAAATTTTCTCAAAAATGTCCTTACAAGTTTTTTCTCAAATTTTCCTACACTTACTTTGTATGTTCTACCAATAAAAAAAAATAAAAATAAAGAATTCCCCAACATATGAAATTCTCAGGGAATAAGTATTTAAGATGTGCGTCTAATTTTTGTTACAGACTTTGCTCGAATTCGTGAGGCATCGCTGTACCCTGCGAAACTGCGACGCACCTTCCGCCTTGAAGGTGAGTAACGTAAACACAGAGATATTTTATTTCTACGTACTTGTCGTAAAGTTTCGATACATAGTTCGATATATAACTTCTCCTGGAATTCTCAATTCTGAAAATCATTCATAAACTAATCAATTCTTACGATCTACTCTTAACGTTTCTTGATATATAATTACGACTTTTTTTTCATCCTCTGTTTTCAAAATTCAATTAGTTTTCTTTGTAAAATCGGAACGGAAGGCAGTTTAACGTTCTACGAACGGTGCCTCTTGCAATGCGAAATGCTTTGTTTTGTTTAGACCTTGGACATTCCTAGAGATGACCTGAGGACAACCTTGATAACAGCGGCGGAGACAACCCTGGCAGAGACAGCAGCGGCAGTGATAGCAGAGATTCTAAGGTAACCAATGGTATTCTGGTGTCTCGACACTGGTGAGTCAAAAACTTTAACTGTCCCTCCGGTCTCCAAACCATGCCGTAGGACGAAAGGTCCGAAGCGGCACTGGAGATTGGTTGTATTGTTCTATAAAGCGAGCATAGTGAACACGAGTAATTGAAAAATTACTCGTGAGTAGAAACTGTTATATATTTTCCTTGTGTACTGTCATATATATCGTAGCTTAGGACAGGGCCTTCTTGTAGCGCGATTTTTGCATTATTTACATGAATGGAATCATGAAATTTACAGTTAGCGTTGCGAATTTATCAATACAAATGAACAGTTTACGAATATTGTGCGCTCTTTATATTCATTGGAAAAATATTCTTATAACAAAATTTGTTATAAGATCGCGGCTAATAGATTTCTTCGAGACGATTTATGTTTTAAAATAGATCGCTCGATTTGTGCTTTTGATGGACGAAATTTCGGAAGTTTGTAAATTTGTTTCGCGTCGTTTCAATGACAATTATTGTATTATCTACAAGAAGGCATTTCGCGACGGGTAGATCTCGAAGTCAGAGTGACAATTAATACATTTCCCTGTTAAAATTCTTCCTCTGATGACGAGATCTCCCGGTTTTCAATATACAATTTCAATTCAAAGTAAATTTTGCATATTTACAAATTCATAAAGTAGAGTATTTTGCCTCTATAAAGTTCACTTTTTCAATTCAAATTTTCTTTGCTTGAACAAATATGATAGTCGAGTCACTTGCTTAAATAAATATAAAAGTCGAGTCATTTGCTTGATTAAATATCAAATTCGAGTCACTTGCTTCAATTTTTCATAAATCAAACCGTTAGAATTCTACTAATCATCCTCTTAGCTAGGATTTTCAGCAAAAATACGCAGTGAGTACAAAGTCCTGCCGTGTTCACTTTAAGCCCGAACTCATTCGAGTGCCCAGGGTGCTCGAATGGGTAAAGGCGGTGGGCACGGCCTTTTTTTAAAAATCGGCGACTGACATTGCGGTGGCGAATCGTGCACGACGTAATTTCCACATGTGTGTGTGATGTGTGTTAGGCTGTGGATCTTGCGTCGCTTGAACTTTTCTCGTATCATAAAACAATTTATACAAACTTGAACAATATATTTTACCTTATTCTCCTTTTCACTCTTACTACAACTCATCGATGTATATGGTATGCAAATGATGAAATTCTCTCTATCTGTGCAACATATGCCATATACATTGCCTCAAATATCAAATGATACAATGACAAATACTTATAATTCTATAAATATTTGAAATCGCGGTAGTAATATAATGAAATAACGCAATGGTCGCCACCCTTGTCAGTCGATTTCAGGAAATTGGTACGTACATTTTAGAGTGTGAAAGTTGTTTGCGAACTCGGGTGTCGGAGGAACCCCGGGGTTCCTCTCTAGTTTAGGCCCATGCACCCGGGTTCCTGATTGAGAACCGTGGAGTGATGTGTGTTTGTGTGATTTGCGTCGCGATTTGCATTTTAAATATAGGTATTAGGTAGGTAGGTAGCATACCGTTCTTGAATGTGAGATAAATATAAGCAGGAAGGGCCAGGAATTCAGGATATCACATTCTCTGTGTAGGTCGGGTAAAAGTGATATGCCTGGACCTGGGATCAAACTACGGTCAAACCGAGTGTCCCCCTCTTTTTGACCGTAGTTTCTAGTATGTAAATTTCTGCGCACGTGGTGAAACTCCCGGCGCGAGGCTCGAATACTTTGCCTTTTTCTATGAAAACTGTGCTACACGAGCAGCGAATACGCTCTGCACGCTCGTGGTGTGGTTTTCACTGTCGAATTTTGATAATAGTAAGAATTATATTGGCGCAAAGTATTCGAGCATTCTCTAGGGGCAGAAGAAGTGGCTAACAAGTGCCGAAGAGGCCCGACAAACTGTCACGAAGAGGGCTGCATCGAATGGCTTTTCATCCTAGAATCTCTTTGGGGTTCTAACATGGAAAGTCATTGTTAGTATTTGTTAATTCACTATGCTCGCTTTCTGTATTTGTCCTCTGACGGATGTAACATTCCCGTCCAACGATCGCATCTTGGCTGCATACGGTTTTTCATCGCGAAATTAGAGTAGCGCTTACATTGCCCGTTAGTGTTGCGAAATTAAGGTAGCCCCGGATGGTACCCACGGATTTGTTCGAATTAATTGGTAGGTTTTAGTGTTGCGATATGAATATAATCGGTTTTTTCTTTATTACAATATTATATTAAATTAGAGATAGAGTTGCGAGAGAGATCGTCAGAAATGGCGAACGGGAGTTTCCTTCAATTAAATCTGTAGACGTAGTGTTGCGAAATGAAGCACGAAAAGTGCCCGGTTTTTCTTTGAACAGGTATTCTTTAAAGTAGCGTTGCGATATAAAGCACTCGAAGTGCCCGGTTTGCCTTTGAATAATTGATTATTAAAGTAGAGTTGCGACATAGCCCTTGAACAAGGAGCACGGGAGTTTGTCTTAGCACTTCATAGAATATTGTTGTGAATTAGTATTTTCTTAATAATTTGTAGAGTATAGCATCGCGATTTAGCACCTGAAATAGGTGCCCGGGAGTTTGCTTTTAGTAAATTCTAAATTAGCGTTGCGAAATATGAGTCTGACGCGGTTTTCTTTGATCAATCGCGAAATTAGCGTTGCGAAATACAAAAGCAGCTGAGAGATGCGCACCTGCTGAGTTGTGACTCAGCAATTGGAGTTGCAAAAATGCAACTCCCCATGGAGTGCCTCAGGAGGCTTGCTCCCAACGATAGCTTGTTTTTTTCCGGATAGGTAGTGTTGCGAATTATGAGAGCCCCCGGAATGGCAGTAGGCGGTTTTTGAAGTAGCGTTGCGAACAATGAAAGCCTCGAAATGGCAGTACGCGATTGTTTATTAAATAATATTACGTATGATAGCCATGAAATGGCAATAGGCGGGTTTTCAAGTAGCGTTGCGAAGAATGAGAGCCATGAAATGGCAATAGGCGGGCTTTGAACTAGCGTTGCGAACAGTAAGAGCCTAAAATGGCACGGGTTTCTCGCGATTTTTATTGAAAGCGCCTCTTGGCTGCTCGATGATTTCGGGATTTTATGCGCCTTTTGGCTGCTTCATGCCATGATTTTTGTATTGTTAATCAAGTGCTTGCAAATAGAAATACTGCTGCAAATGTATCTTTTAATACAAGAAATTTTGAGGATTTATGTAGAATTTTTGTCAAGTTATATTATGTATTGTCTATTGAGACCAATCAGTCAATGAATTTCATCGTGGTCATTGAAACCACTCCGCAAATAAAAGTGCAAAAAGTTATATGCACATTTGATGACACAGATAGAAAAAGAGTGTCAGTTAATTTAATAAAATTCGCGAAATAGGAAACACGCTGCTGGCTGTCATGGTTAAAGTTATTAATTTAATATTGTCAGGATTTTACTTGGATCGCGATGACATTTTTGTGAGAATACCGCGTCGACGTAGAGGTTTCGATGAATTCTCGCAAATTTCTTACAAAAATTACGGACCACGGGTTTTGCATACTTTTTTAATAGAATGAAAATAACAAACTTGCGCCCGAAACATATATATCGAAATTGCAGTGTGATAGACGGATGGCAAATACAGATAAGACGTAAACGCGTCGCTTTTAGATATTTGCTTATTTATTTCACTAAATAGTAGAGTTATATTGTAGCAAAGAGGGAAGTCTGTCTTTATTTAACACTTCTCGCGTCGCGAATTAAAGAGTGATGCATTTATTTTTATGCTCGGATGATGGAAAGGTTTCAAATAATTTCGAATGCAACTGCGTCGAAATTAGCTTTTTTCATTCAAGTAATTTATTTGATAGCAAATGATTGTGACATTGCACAATTTGCTAAATTGTCCATACTATTCAATTCGCGTTTGTCGACTCGATATGTAACTTCAAATTTTATATTTGCTTTTTTAAATTTCTGATCATTCTTTATCGTAAAGTTTACAACATTTGCATTTCCTACAATTTTTAATAAATTATGCTTCATGTGATTTTCGTAAATTTCGATACTCGTCTGTTACAATATTCAAGGGTCGGTGATATTCCGTTTTTTATTCCGCGTTTTGGGCAAAATTAATGAGATTCTGTTGCAGAACATATAGTACAATCATGGATACTTAGGGGAAATGAAGTGGACCATCCACATGGAAAGTAAGAGAGACAGGCGTCTAGAGACGCTGGAGGAATTCACAGTTTAAGGAAATGTTACTAACAAATGAGTTTTTGTTACAGGAATTGCATGAATCGAGCCACATCGAAGGGTATCGATGAATATTTCTCTGTCTCATCTTGTGTTGCAAATTGTGTTGTTGGTTTCCAAATATTTCTTTTGATGTTTTGTTACGATTGTCTGATTACCATTTCTTAATGGTTTCTTCGTTAATGGTTCCGATACGTTTGATTTTTGGATCAAAGTATCGTCTGTATTGTTTTCGAAGTTTCATTCATGAGGTAATTGTCGTTTGTCTTCCTTTATCTTGGAAGTAATACGATGTTTCTCTTCATTCTGCATGAGGCAGAATGCATTTCTTATTTTCTGGCCAAGAGGCTTGCTTTCTGATTTAAAGATAAGCAGTCTGGCAATATTTTGCAAAGAAATCTTTGCTTTTAATTAGACAGGCTCTCGTTCTGTTCGTATTTTTTCATAGATAGGAGATCATACTTGATCATTGTAATTTTCATTTAGGCAAATAATAAGAAGAGTTTCAAGACTACTAGCTGAAGAAAGAAGAATAAGTTAGAATTAAGTTAGTTAAACCGAAAATGGTATGGGACCAGTATTTGCATATACACAATGATTTTCACTGTGTACAAAAACTGCTCCCGTATCTCCCGAAATCTTTAAGTTAAGTTGTCCGTCCGTCGTTTAGATTAAGATTGTTTGCACGATTAATTTAAGTCCGTTGTTTACTAACTCTTAACCGTTTCAGTGCCACGCGTCTTTGCGGTTTCCCCGTCCAAAAGTGCCAAGGAGCGCGTTTTCGCTTGTCGTATTCCCTATCCAAAAATGCCAAGTCTCATTATTTTATTTTGATCTAAAGCAGAATGATGTCGTAAAGTCGCGCATAGACAGGCACTCAAACGGTTAAATCTACAGTTGAGCTTTAGAATATAAGGAATAAATGTCGCGTTAGTCCTTAAGCATCAGATGCTTGACGCATCACGGCCAGAAATCTATCTCTTCCAGTACGATATTAAAAATATTTACAAGTAAAGTAGAGCAAGAATTTCGCCTGAAACATTCTCCCGTTCATTCGGTCGTTTAAACTTCGTTTAGTCGCGGTCGTTTAAATCACGGGAAAATGTTTCACGCGAAAGACAAAATGTGGTGGAGGATGGATGGCCACCTTTTTGGGTCCCTGATCGCAGCAACCTCCACGTGGTGGGACCCGGGTCGTTGTTGCTCGCAATGACTCGAAAACTTTTATTTAATTTTATTTTTCTCGCATTGAAAGCAATAACGGGCTAATTAGCTGCGAATCCCCAAAAATCTGGAAGTTTCCAGATACCTTTCCACCATCCTCCATCTCTAATATTATGTTTAAAACGACCAGAAATCTTTAATTAGATTTAATATTCAACAGGTAGAATTCAAATACAGCTGGCAGAGAGTATTTTACGATCGTTTGAATGTTCCGCCACTGCAGCGCGCTGCTTCGTGGCGCTCTGCCGAAGTAGTGGCGTCACGGTCGTTGTCGACTATTTCGCTTGTTTGGCGGTCAAAACGTGTGCTCCTACGTCTGATTCTTTTTTCGGTGAGAAATTTTCAACAACCGTGCCCGAATTCTAGTTTAAGCAAATTATTGGAGTTTGCGCGTCCAAATAGAATCCTGTATCGTGGATATCTTCTTTTTTTGCGACAATAGGACGAAAAATGTGAATCGAGGTCTTCCTCCCTTGTTGCTCGAGACGCTGCTGCTTTTCACGGACAGATATTTCGGAATACGTGAGTTCTATTTCATACATTGGCTCGTAGTACGAGCAGTTCTTAACATTCCGATTCGAACTATCGCAGATCTGTCATCGTGTCTAACGATACGCAAGTAAAATTAGCGCATAATTAGAAAATTTCATTGTATGGCGGTTCGGATTTCCTTCCCTTGCTCTCAATTCCTATTTTACCCACTGCTGTCATGGCGTCTGCGCAGAAGGCGTCCGCGCACACGGTGCTCCGACGTAGAGGCAGAGCGTCCGACATCTTGGAAAGTTTGCCGCGTTCGTCTGCGAAATCTGGTGCTCCTACATTCGATTAATTTTTCGGTAAGAAATATTCAGAAATTCTGCACGAATTCTATTCCGACTTAGCCATTGGTGTTTGCGCGCCCGAATATGATGCTGAATCGTTGATTCCTTCTGTTTTTAAGACAGTAGGAGGAAAAATGTTGCTCGTGCCGTTTCTCTCCCGCCAATAGGGACGCTGCTATAATATATGTTTCACTATTTCGGACTTCGTGAGTATTATTTCTTCAATTTGTTGTACCTTTACATGCAAAATGTCTTCAACAGAGACGCTTGACTGTTGAGTGACAGGAAAGATGAGAAATTTGTTGTTCTTTTCTCTTTTGGCCTTCTGCCATCCCCCCACCCCCCTTCCCCTCTTCACCACTTTTGTTTTTAGCAACTAGTGGCCGCGCGCAATGCGGTCTTAGAGACAGTGTTTGCTACGTATTATCTGTACCTGTTTTATCTTTACAGAGCACCTGTCTCTGACTTAACCTTAAAGTTTATCATTAAAGATTATTAGAAGGCTCCGTTGCCCCTGAATTTCACCGCGAATGTAAAGTCAGTGTTTGCATCGTAATTAAAGAGATAGGGCATTTATTCCAGAGCGTCGTGGCTCTCGTTGCAACATTTCATCGCGAAGAAAGTAGATTCACTGTTTTCGCCGAATATGAGGGAAACGGCCGCGGTTTTTTTTATTTTATTTTTCGTCACGGTGCTAGAGTCGGTGAAATTCCAGTTGGCAGATGTACCACCACTGGAGCTACGAATTTTATTTCGTAAGTCGAATCTTTTAAAATAATGTTCTCTGAAATATATATTCTCATTGGCTTTGGTAGGTTGATCATTTTTAACGCAAAATGTTCCTCCCTTTTAGAGATAACCTCCTCTAGACGATCAGGGAGCTCTGTGCGGCGCTTAGCTGGCTGGAGAAGGCATCCCGTTAATTGTTTTCTGCGATCGGTGAGTCGCATGCACTTAGATTCCTCCGGGACCCCTATTCATGTCGTAGGACGATTGGTCCGAATCGGCAAGGGCGACTGGTTGTATAATTTCTTTTTGCGAGCACTGTGACCATGGGTTCGATAGATAGTATCCTACTCATGAAGAATTGCATATTTGGAATGTTTATTAGCTCAGGCTAGGTCTTCTTGTGCGTCGCGATTGCGCGAGGAATGATTGTACGAAAACGATACACTCGAGTCGCGAATGAATACCGCGAAATTAACTTTGCGCGTGTAGATTCTGAAGACGGATCACCCATCCGACTTCGTATTTTCTATTATATTTGCTCGTATCGCGCAATGAGAATTGTAATTTACAATTACGTGCTGCTTCCCGACTTTTTTCCGTTTCCGTTGGTCTCGAGAATCGTAGAATTTTGCCATGTAAAATGTGCAAGAAGACACTTCGCGATGGGTAGGTTCTAGAATCGAAGTAACAGCTTGTACAGTCCTTTCAATATCCTTTAATCCATTTACTTCGATGACGGAATCTCCCGAGGACATTGCATGCCCTTAGTCTGCCAATTCAATATAAATATTTTCAGTATAAAGTTCAGTTTAATATTCAATATAAAGTTCACTATGATATTCAATGTAACGTAAAGTATTTGACCTTTGGAGATATTATAAATATTCATAGTAGAGTCTTTGCTTAAATTAACAGTTAACTTTCAATATCGATCAATATTTGATTTTAATGAAGCAATATTTTTGAGAAAGAGTAGTAGATCGTTAGATATCTCTAATTAATCATTTTTCGAGCTCAGGATTTTCAGCACAAACGGTGAGTTGACATTTGCTCGTGCTCGCTTTTCAGCTCGGACGTATCGGCATGCCCAGGTGCTACGCCGATGAGTCCGGGCGGCGAGAAGGGCATTAGCTCGTAGGACTAATCATTTTTAGCGACTAACAACGTCAAAGCGAGTCGTGCACGACGTAATTTCCACGTTTGTGTGTTGTGGCTAGGCCGTGGATCTTGCGTCGCATTTCAAACTCTTAGAAACGAACGACAATTCGCCGTTCGTCCTTGCTCGAATCCGAATCGATTCTGTTGAAAGGAGCCTCCGCGGTTATAATTTATTCTCGGTTTCACCGCATGGTGAATAAGTTGGCGCATATGGTATTTGATATTGAAATCATGTAGAATTTAAAGACACATGGATGAAAAAGACATACCATATACGTTACCGTTTTACTTAAAAATATTTCCATCGTCTCGCACGACCTTCCATAGGTCCAAGATATTACGGTTCCCTTGTACGCGACGTGGACGATAGATTGACTTTACATATTACGCAATGTCCGCTTTGCTTGTTCAGTCGATTTCAGGAAATGGTACGTAACCTTAGAGCGTGAAAGTTGAGTACGGAGTTCGGGTGTCGGAGTCGCCCCGGGGTGGCTCTCTAGTGTAGGCCCCTGCGCCCGGGCTCTTGAATGATGATCGATGAGTGAATATATTGTCATGCTTGAGTCGCGACTTGCCATTTTAAATATAGGTGGTAGGTAGGTAGGTAGCATACCAGCTCGACAGTGTGTTTGAATTTTTCTAAGATAAGCAGGCAGGGCCAGGAGGTGAGGCTATCACAATCGCGCGCGAGTAGGGTGAGACGTCTGCCCCTGGGATTAATCGTGGCCGAACAGATCCGGATCTCGTTCGGTCGCGATTGTTAGCTTTAGTTTTTACTTTCAGCTTGCTCGAATATCATGCTCAAATTGGAGGCATCGCGAGCAATGGCGTATGCACGGGCGGCAATTTCTGAAATCGCTGATCGTCTGCGTTTTGCTCGCGTTGTTTCGCCGCGAAAGCTCCTCGGGGAAGCTAAAAATTGTCGACACTCTGGCGAGATATTCGAGCAACGTTCCTGGGGCAGGAGCCCGAAAAGAGAAGAGGCAACCGCCGAAGAGGCCCCGACAAACTGTCGCAAGAAGGGGTCGCACCGAATGGCTGACCTTTCTCGAATCCTCGGATTCTAGAATGGGGCGCCATTATTTTTTCTTTACATTTTGTCACTGTGCTCGCTTAGTGCATGTAGTTGTTACTTTGTAGTAGTAGTAAGGTATTTGGTGGGTTTGAAATTTCCCCGCCCAACGAGGGATTCGCTGCTGCAGTCGCGATTTTGTTTGTATTAGTACACGCGAAATTAGCGTTGCGAACAGGAATAATCGCGTTGAATTTTTTTATTAGATGCGCCAAAGTAGCTTTGCGAGACCAAGTGCACACTTTGTGCCCGTGATTTTGCTCGGTTTAGGATCTTTAGTAACGTAGAGTTTCGAAACTGCTTACCCTTGAAAAGGGTCATCGGGAGTTGTGTGAATTTAATTATACAGTAGCGTTGCGAAAATAGAAGCAGCATCAGAAATGGATGCACGGGTTTGTCACGCATTAGGTTTGTGAAACGTAGAGTTGCGAGATATATCGCATTCCAAATGGATGCGCGGGAGGTTGTTGCAATAACGAATCGTTAAAGTAGAGTTGCGAAATCAGAAGAAGCACCAAAGACGGGTGCACGGTTTTTGCTCGTATCAGGACATTGTAAAGTAGTTTTGCGAAGTAAAGAGCACCTCAAACTGGTGCGCGGGAGTTTGCTGAAATCAGGGCTTTTCAGGAATCATCTCTTCTTAGCTTTTCGCGATATTAGCGTTGCGAAGAAAATTTAC
The DNA here is from genome assembly GCA_963989415.1 of Cerceris ruficornis. Classification (NCBI taxonomy): domain Eukaryota; kingdom Metazoa; phylum Arthropoda; class Insecta; order Hymenoptera; family Crabronidae; genus Cerceris; species Cerceris ruficornis. Next base: position 10,620,865 of record OZ022527.1, read on the forward strand.
AATCGGGTTTTTCCTTGCTCGGTACTCGGTGAATTAGAGTTGCGAATAACTGAGTAGCATGCGACAAGCTGGTACCAAAGGTGGTACCGGATATGGTGCCCTGGAGGCGCAAACGACGACTCCACCATGAGCGGCTTGAATGTCTGCTCCCTTCTTCCGCGAATTAGTGTTGCGAAAATTCATCCTCGCGATTTGCTCGCGAATTCGATTAATTAGAGTTGCGTGACATAATAGTGCCCAAAGTGGCTGCTCGGAATTTTTCTCGTGGATTTGTCAAAGTAGCGTTGCGATTAAATGGCAGGCGGAAGAGCTGCACGGGATTTTGTTCGCAATAAAACACCGAGTAAATTAATAGATGCTCGGAGTAACTTCTCGGGTTCTTTCTCGCTATATGATTTTTGTATGTACCCCACCCAAGACACCCCCCCCCCATCCCTTGTTTTTTATTATACCCATTGTTATTTCATGAAAATCAAGCGTTTATGAATAGATGCATTGCTGCAAAATATGTTTTTGAATATTGTGGAAACTTTTACAAAAATTATCAGTGTTTTTTTTTATCATTTATCGCGTGCTGAACGGCTGCTTACTATTTTTTTTACATATATTGGATATTGCAACTACATACTGCTGATCATCGTCCTCAATGTTATTAATATTTTTTAATACAACACAGTTTCCCAATGTTTACATTAGCCGATTTTTATTTCGCGTGTCATATTTTTTTTATCTTGCATTCAGAAATATATATATATATATATATATACCTATCAATTTAATTAAGCTTCTTTAAGTCGTCAGTCGCTAAACTTGGTTTGCGCATGCATCTCTTCTTTCTTTTTTTATGTATTTTCCTTTTGTCGGCAAAATTAATAAGAGTCTGTTGCAGATTGCAGAAGTGCATTTATAGATATTTTCGATTTTGATAAATGATATTTTGTACGACTGCCAATGGTCACGGAAATTGACGCCGCCTTTTTATTAAATATAAAGTACAATCTTGGACATTTAACGGTAATGAAGTAAGCCATACACATGGAAATTAAGGGAGACAGACGTCTAGAGACGTTGGAGGAACCCACGGTGTAATTTAATTTTACTGACCAATGGGCTTTTGTTACAGGAAATACATCGATCCAACGAACCCGAAGGCTGATCTAAGAATATTTGTCCCCGGCATCTTGTCTTGTAAATTGTGTACCAGGTTTCCATATATTATTTCTGAGATCTTGTTCGTTATTCCGTTTTCCATTTTCCTTTGTTAATGGGTTCTTTGTGTTTGGTTTTTCGACGAAACTATCACTTGTCCTATGTCTTTTCCTCGAAGTCTGATTCATGGGACAATTGTCCTCTGATTTCCTTCATCCTTCTATTGATACGAAGTTTCTTTCCATTCTGCGTCGAGCAGAATACATTTCACGTGTTCTCGTCAGGAGGTTTGCTTTCTGGTTTACAGATAGGCAGGCAGCATTCTTGAAAGAAATCTTATCTTTTAATTAGGCAGGCTACCACTGGGTATATACCTTCTCTTGAGGAGAAAACGATCGTTAGAATTCTTACTCAGGCAGGGTTTCCGGATGGGGAACATATTTTTATCACAACTGGGTAGGTTTATGGTGAAATAAAGTGATCAATGAAGATTTTCAAGTCTGCTAGCTGAAGAAAGAAGAACAAAAACGAGGAGGGAATATTTAAATATCGACGATCACAAATAATATTTCAGGGTGTTAGACCGAAGACTTTATGGCACCAGTATTTGTACGAGCATACAGATCGCTTTTCTGTGTGCAAAAGTGTACAAAAACTGCTCCCATATCGATGGTCAGACTGAAATGCGGGAGGGGAGGTTCAGATCGTGGTGGGTTATGGGTTAAGATCGCCGTTATTTAGATTATAAATCTAGAATTAAGTATCAGAATGTGTGGAATGAATGTTGTGTGCTAGTCCTTAAGTCTCGGATGCTCGACGCATCACGGTCGGATATCCATCTCTCCCATTGCGAGATGGACAGTGAAAGAAAAGTAGAGCAAGAAATTTCGCCTGGCACATTTTCCCGTTCATTTTGTCGTTCATTTTGTCGTTCATTCCGTCGTTCATTCCGTCGTTCATTCCGTCGTTTAAACCTGTAAAAATGATGGGAAAATGTTTCATGCGAAAGACAAAATGCGATGGCGGATGGATGGCCACATTTTTTGGGTCCTCAGTCGCAGCAACCTCCACGTGGTGGGACCCGGGTCGTTGTTGCTCGCAGTGACTCGAAAACTTTTATTTCATGATTTTTTTTGCCTCACTCATTGAAAGCAATAACGGGCTAATTGGCTGCGAATTCCTAAAGATCTCCAAGTTTCCACATATCTCTCCACCGTCTCCCTTTTTTAATGTTTATGTATGACAGTTGAGACCGTCACAAATCTTCCATTATATGGTTTTACGTGAAATTTAAGTCTTACTGGCTACATTCAACGTGTGTGGCCTGATGCAACGGTGACCTGACCATTTTCTGTCGATTCATTGGAAAGCGAAATTAAATAATATATTTAAGTCGAAAGTCTCAAAATTAAATCGACCGTGGGGGAATTAAGCGGGTCACATTTCAATTTTTTAAATAGAACGCGCTAAATTCTGTGGCCACTATCGCTCTCTAACTCCTCTTACGGAAACTAAATTCTTTGACTCGGTCGATACTATCGTCTCCTTCAAACATTAACAGGAAACATTTCTCGAAACTTTGTTCTGGCTACTCCCATTTAAGCTTGGACGGATTACACGCTCCGGCATAAACGTATAAACCATTAATTCATGACTCTAGCCTAAATTGTACTTTTCTCTCTTGAATCATGCATACATAGTAGGCATAGTAGACGTATGCATGAAACGTTCTTGTAATTTGATGTCGCTAACAGTGTTATGGGTGACAGTATTCAAACAAAATGCGAAAGTTAAGCGCGCCATATATTAAATTTTTATAGAATGCACTATATTCGGTGACATTTCCGCCATCTATTTTCCGCTGTAGACATTAAATTCGATGACACTACCGCCTCCTATAAGTATTAAAACGAAACTTTACTCTTTTTGTTCCCATTTAACCTGGGATATATATGCGCCGGATAGAAACCAATAATTCTTGAGTTTAGCTAAAATTTCCATTTATTCTCTTTAATCATGCACACATACTATAAATAGTAATCGTCCGCATGAAACGTTTTTGTAACTTCGGTGTCGCTATTCCCTGCTATTCCCACTGAAGATTGGCCCCCCTGGTGATTAGAGATACATACGTGTGTTTAACATGGCGTCTCTCATTGACAACTATGAACAACAATACGCCGTTTTGACAGCTGACATTACTGCAAAGATTGGTAGAATAAGAATACAAAGTGGCAGTAAGTACAAGAAGAACCTAATTGTAGAAATTGCTTTATACTGCGCACGACTACTTATTTTAAAGAAGAACTCCGAAGGTCTCGTGTCATTATTAAACGACGATAATCGATACACGTGACGTAATTTACAGGCGAGAAAAGAGCGTTCATTCAAGATGTGGACCGACAAATCGAAGAAGCTCAAGAGCTGGTAAAAGAAACATTTATTTTATCCCCGATTTCACTATGATTACAAGAAATAAATCCGTCGAATCGTTATCTATTATGAGAAGTTTACCCGTCGTCTTCTTGGTTAGATACGTTTCGTAGCAAGTTCGCTTCTTTTTGAAGCTTTTAAAAAGCGCGCAAAGAAGATTGAATTTTTCGTCACGTTAGCACATCGAAAAGGTCTAATTTACGAAGTTAGTTTTGAAGCAATTATGATGCCTATCATTGGAAATTTAATCTCTAGCTGGAACAAATGGAACTGGAGGTTCGTGGGATGAACGGTGCAGCTCGCGACCGATTACGCGGTCGCGTGGAAAGTCACAGAGCAGAACTGAAACGACTGACTCAAGAATTTCAATTGGCTAAAAAACCAAAAGACGATAGCGTCGATATAGGTAGAGAAGATTCTTGGGATAATAATGTTACGGAGGATCAGAGGAAGAGATTACTCGATGCATCTGAAAGGATAGACCGTAGTGGTAGAACACTGCAAAATGGATATCGCATGGTATTAGAAACGGAAGAAATTGGTTCTCAGGTACTGAAAGATCTTCACGAACAAAGAGAAACGATTCAAAGGGGAAGAGGAAGAGTAAGTTGGAGTGTTTATCATCACGAAGATACCCTGTCTTATAGAATGAAATATTAAGACAAACTTTAATTAATTCGTGGAAAAAAATACAAACTTTTTTACTATTAATAATAATCATAATTGTAGGCATACTTTATTGTTTTAGTTACGAGAGACAGATGCAGAATTGGGACGTGGGTCTCGGTTATTATCGGGAATGATCTTCAGAAGCCTTCAACAGAGAATTGTTTTAGCGGCAGTAGCATTAGTGCTTATAATAGTCGCCTGCTTCGTTGTGTATTACAGTTTTAAAAGCTAAAGGATGCATTTAGAATGGTTTTTTGGTCGGAGTATCAGTTTGGAAGCCATATTTATTATCAGTGAGTTCAAATTGTTATCGTTATCGAATGCAACGTTCGTTAGGTCACTATTAAATTACGAATTATAAGGAATGTCGTACCATGTCCTTTTATTCACCTTTTCGTTTGTTTGGAACATTTCGTCACCGAGTAAAAACGCCATACATTCGAACTCTTCTTACGCGAATTGAAACGTCGTTAAAAACTAACGCGTTAATTCAACGTAATTCCGGTGAACAGGAGGAATCGTGACTGCGTCATTAATCACGCAAATATCATCACTCGTACGAATACAGTATATTGTTGCTCACAAAGAATTGGTATTAAAATTTCCAAAAATATCTGGAATCACGTTTAAGTCATCCAAATGTAATCAATTTATTTCGAGTCCGAATATCGATAAAACTCGATTCCATCTCGCGTGCCGATGGCACGGTTGCCTTTCACCAAGAGCATATATCCTATTTTCTATCGAATAGCAATTGAAAACTCGACTGATTATTATTATTATTATCGATGAGAATGTACATCTACCTATGCTATTTCGTTAGATAATAAACAGTGATAATAATCTGTATCAAAATGTTCGATTAAGGGAGAAAAAGAAGAGTAAATATCGTTTTAAAGTATCCAAGGATAGTTATAATCAAGAGGACATCAGGCGCGCCTAATAAGAACTCCTTTTATTAATTGTAATATTATCAATTACCTTAATAGCCTAAACGGTGCGTTCTTTGCGTCGCTATGTATCTGTGAAAAAGGTATAATAAAAGTATCGCGGTATAACGAGCATTCGATGACGGAAGTGATTACAATGAAGGCGACATAAAAATATCATCCGTGTCGTTTTTGCTTCCACTGCTAATGAAAACAAACCAAAGTAGATCTTCAGTCTGGTCAGTCCAAGTGTTGGTAGAGATCTTCTATCTGTGGCTTGAAGTATGCCTTCAATTGAGGCCGCCTTGTTTTCAATGTTGGCGTAAGAAGTCCATTTTGCACGGAGAACGGGTCCGGATGCAAATAAATATCTTTGACCTAATATCAACAAAAAGTTATTCGTCACGTTGCCTTCTTCCTTCGATCGAAGTGCATAGCTTTATCCAAATGTTACTCGTTTTGATATCATGCGTTTTAAATTATCACCAAGATATGTTAGAGGTCCTATTTTCGTTCATAAATTCATCTGTTTTCTACAGAACGAAAGTCAACAAATTAAAGCTAAATTTAAAGATACAATTTTCTCAATTGAATTTTATCGATTGCTCAATCAATTAAGTATCCATTTAAATCACTGGTAAAGCTGAATTTTTTCTTCGTAAGTTTCTAATATTAATTTCCATCGAGTACATTTGTGTTCTGCACTTTTCATGTTAAATTAATTTACCTGCTCGAAAGATTTAAGACCGGCTTCTTTTCCCCACGCAAGCATATCGTCCAAGATCAATTTATGGACCTCGGGATTAGCGCATAAGACGCTCAAAGTACCCGGTATTCCGTTCTCCACTGCCCAACACTTAACGACATCCACATCCGGTACCACTATCCCTACGACGCAAGATTTTAGGGATTCTCCATGGACGAATACTTGATGTACATATTGACTGCGCATATAAATATTTTCAATCTTTTCCGGAACGATGTACTCCCCTTGGGATAGCTTGAAGATATGCTTCTTTCTGTCGATGATTTTGAGCGTCCCATTCTGAAAAGAATCGCATTTATCAATATTTCTGCGCCACTATAAAACAGAAAGCCTCAATTAAAATTCTATATAATATAACAATATAAAAAGGAACGTTAATCGATAGTTTATATAAAATCTAACGTGAAAAATTCTGTCATATATTTAGGGGATCATAGAACAAAAGTATAGAGTTCGAGAACATTCTACATAAATATAATAAATTAGAATGAACGTGAAAAACGGAGTACGAAATAAAAATAGTTTAAAGTATCCCAAGATTAAAAGTAATAGTATGAAAAATAATAAGTGAAAGACAGAATGATAGGTAAACATATCTTGAAGCATCCTTAGATTAAAAGTAATAGTAAAAATTGTGAATTTGAATATAGCTAATGCTTATAAATAAATTCTGTATCTTACAGGCAGCCACATTCCAATGTCTCCTGTGTGATGCCAGCCAAACTCGTCGATGACTTCGGCAGTTTTTTCGGGATCCTTAAAGTATCCTACAAATACGTTAGTACCTTTCACACACACTTCTCCTTGGTTCTTCCTAGCGTAATACTCCATTTCCGGAACGTCTACTAATTTAACGCAGCAGCAAGCGACCGGTGGTCCCACGTGTTCCGGTACATGATCACCCTGTGCATTAAAATAGAATTAAATGTTTCACTCGGGATTACAGGTACCTTCGCTTACAATACTTCGATTTTATTTAATAACGATAAAAAGTTGTTTATGCAATATTTTTCACAATTTTAATCAGCGTGCGCATTAAAGAAATTGTACGACGTTGACCATAGCTGACACGAATATAAAAATTTTCATTTTGAAAAGTTATCCGGCCATACGTCTTCTCAATTTATTTAATGTGTGCAGGTTTGTGATAATTATTTATTATTGATTAGAGGCAATATCGTTTGTCATGCAATATTTTTTGCAGTTTTATTTAACGATACTAAGCACTGGTGTGTGAACGTTGATTATTGATTATAAGATTAGCCCCTGTTATTTTATTCCACGATGCACTGGTTATTTAATTCTGTACGATCACGATGTGCCAATTCAATGGCGTTAATTAGATGTGTACTGTATGAATCACTCATGAAATTTGCAATCATACGTACGATGTCGCTAATTTATAATGTTTAAATATGAATACAAAATAAATTTTCAATTAGTATCTTATAATTCCAGTTTTCGTCGTTGACGTAATAATTTATAAATTAGTTATTTTACGGGAATACTTGATGCAATTATTGTTCTAATTCTACAAATGCACGTTCATATTTTACAATTGGGTTTTATCCAAGCAAAGAAACATTTCTTCGCCATGAGTTCTTAACACGAAGAAGTAGTTTTTAATGAGTGTTTCTTAGTACGATATTTCTGAATGCTTTCGATACTTGTTATTAATTATCTGTAATCTGCAATTACTTGCAATTTGTCTTAAAAGTCGAACACTTTTTAAATAAATGTCATTTACAGCAATATTTTTGCACATCCAGATTTTAAACACGTTCGAGTACCTCGACATTTTTAGCGCGCCTTCAAGCGCTGCCAAATTTCGCGCGCAACTCCAAGATTTTTCGCAAAAGAGACAAAAGTTGCAGAAAACATTACTTTACATGAATTAAGATATTAATTTGCAATGTTCCGTATCTTTAAAATTGTTAAGAGAAATTAAAATTCAATATTCTCGCATAAAGTAATATTTGTGCACACTTAAATCGTCAAATCTGAATACCACGACATTTTTAGCGCGCTTTCAACAGCTGCCAAATTCTCCGCGTAGTCGTGAAAATTTTCATGGAAATTTAGGAAATTTTATCTCGCCATGTTTTAATTGCAAATATTGCACAGAATATTACGACACCGCTGGGACGGAGGAACAACTGAATTTCATAATATTTGCACATGGACAGCGTTAGTTTGCACAGTCGGTTATAGAGTCAGCGACGCGACACGCCACGTGCTTTGGCGCGTGGTTGCAAACTTTTTAATTCGAACAGCCGACATAAATATCCGCGGATTCATATATCTAATGGTCCCGCGTTGTCTAGCTGCAACGATATCTACAAATACGCCAAGAATAGAAAACAGTGTGAGTGTCACTTGATTATTAGTCAACTCTCGATCGGAGTCACCTGATGTCGTGCATAATTTATGTATCAATCAAATTTCCGCCAATTCTCTCCTCTACCTCTTTAATTGATCCTTCTAGGAAATAATTTTCCAATGAGCGCAAGAATAATTTGCAAATTGTATTTAAATGTTCTTTTTGTGTTGTATCAGCTTCTTCTTTTGCACTTTTTGTTTGCAATTATTTCCATGTTTGTCAATTGAGAATATGGTTTAAGAATATTCCGAAGTTATTCGATTGAATATTCGGTTGCGCTCTCGTTGCTTAAAGAAGTTTTAATTGTTTAGCAGTCATTGACTGAGAATTTGAGAGTTACAGGTTTTCATGAAATGAAAATATCTGAGACAAAAGTAAAAGTAAAATTTAGCCATTCATGAATCAGTTGAGAAACTTCTAAACATTAAGCTTTTAAATTTCGGTGTCATAATGACGAAATTTTTTGTTTCTTCAGTTTAGAAAAAAGATGTGAAATGTTCATCACACACTGGCAATTTAATTACCGCCCTTTCAAAAACCGTTATCCAATTTTAGCACCACACGATTAACAAGTAATTTAGGCAGTAATTATAAACTGTAATCATCAATTGATCACCAGCGCTCCAAATGAATATTTATTTTCTATTTTTATTTTACACATGCATTTTAGAACTAATTTTATTTCCATCTCAAATGTTAATTATTTCGTTATGCAGTTGATGAAAGCTTAAAATTCAAATCCACGATTACCGACTGCCATGCAATTAAAACATTTCTACAAAATGGGAAGTGCAACCTGTGAAACATTGCTAAACCGTCAGAATTTTAATTGTCATCCCTTCCGAAAATCAAATCTAATCCCAGTAGCACAGTGAGCAACAATCCAACGAAACAATAGTACAAAAAGTTTATTTTTTCATACGACGTAGTTTGTTTTCTCGGTTCTTTAAAGAGCGTAACCTGCTAGTTAGACTCGACGGGGGCAGAACGGACTTATTTACGGAGCGTTTATTGACCGGCTGTTCGTCGAGACGCGTATTAGCCTCGAGCTGAAGCCTCTAATAACATACGGTGTACTTATTCGCCTCTTTGCATTCCGCTGGTTTAACATTACATGGGCAAGCCACGTTTCGACGCTAGACTGGGCTTCCAGTGAAAGGGTTTCGATATTTTCAACTTACTGTCATTCCCGTTTTGCAATTGTTACTGTCTGCTTCGATTTACGACGTTGAGAGCCATAAGAAAGAAATTTGTTATCTGTCTTTAACTTTATCGAAGAGATTCTTGGGGACTAATTCGGTGATTTTTGAAAATACAGAAGGATTTGCAGATAAATAATGCCTCGTTTTGACTAATGCGAGGCAATTCTTTGGTGGGAAGGAATTCTTTAATTTTTAATAATTTATGGTTGAAGTGTATGACTTGAATTTAGTGGAATTTAAAATTTGTAGTCTGTTGGTTAATGAAACAAGAAGAAGCTTATATAATAATAATTCTAATTGTTACACTGTAATCAAATATTCGTGATAGCATAAAGAAATAGTAGTTTCGGGTATATTAAAACTAACTGCATGGACCTGATTTTTCGCCGTCGGATACATTCTTTAATAAATTGCGATCTTTCAGCTTTTTTCTAATGTTACATCTCTAAATTAGAATGAAATTATTCACAGAAGTACAGGGGAACAATTTGAAACTATATTTCCAACGTTAGGTAATCACGAGCGGTTCTGATGAAAAAGTTTGAAACATTTTCTGACGGATCACGAGGTCGCGAACGGATGTGAAATGAAACTTAAAAAATGGGTCGACAGTGTCACACTCGAGTCTAACATTTACGCCGTGCTAAAATATTAAAACCTTACTAAAATAGCACGGTACACTGCTCCGGAGCTTGCTAAGACCGCGGTTACTATAATAGTTCTTTAAGGTCAGGGTTGGCGAAATAACACCTTTTTTTAACGCCCAACATCAACACGTGAACATCTGCCTTTAAAAATATCCGTTGAAACTCGCGAAAGCGATGTATTCGCACTTCTTCTTTTTTAATCTTTCGCCAATGACGATTTATCTTGTTTAGTATGAGACGATCGAACGATAAATTCGGCTAATAATAAACCGTGGTTATTCGCCTTCAACGACTAGAGCCGATGGATATTATATAAACTCTCTGCGGTTTAAAAACACAGGTTTTCTGGATCTACGGTGATTCACGATAACGAGGATGCTTCTAATGGTTTCACATCTGTATTTTAAACGTTCCGTTATTTACTATCAGGGGTTGGTGTGATAAATAGGATCTTTTTTTTTTCTATGCGCGTAAATTGCGACGGAAGTATTTTAGTGTAGTTTTCAGAGGAATTTTCGAGATTTCTTAACGGGTATATGGGAAAGAAAAAGAAGATCGTTATCGTAAAATATGGGAAAACGGGGATTCAGGAAAGGTTGTGCGAAGAAATTCATTGGGCGGGAAACAAAAATATCAGGGTTTGAGGAAAACATATTGGTCGGGAGGATAAAATGTCGGATTCTAAAGTTTTCCAAATGTTTTCACTCGTGATATTTATATAAAAAGCTGTGCGATTCTCATAGGAATGTTGTGCTTCCAAAAATGGCCAGGGCAATCACAGTTAATTTAAGGGATTGGCATTTAATGTTAATATCAATGTCCCATAAGATGTAGAAAATACTACGTTGTTAGTCAAACAAATGTAAAAAAAATTGAGAAAATAGTGGTAAAAGCATTATTTTCTGCAAACGAATTTGGACAATGAGAATAATTGATCTATCATATTCTATGGAGTTGCTTGCAGCAATGGAATTCAAATATTTCGAAGAAAATAATAAAGAAAAATCGTTTTCCGCATTCAACTTTAAATAGTGACGATATGTATGCAATTTTGAACTTCAGCAATGTCTCTTCGGACTTACAAAGCACCACCTAATCTCCGCAACAATACAACCGAAAAAATGCATAAAACACGAATTCATCGCCCTAAATATACCACCTGAGAGACAATTCACCGATAAACCTGCAGATCTATTCAAAATTACTAGACACCACCTTACCTCTTCGAGCAAACCACCCAAAGAATTCGTAAAAATTACTAAACAAAGATTTATCTAAATCTAAACAAAGACTTCTCTGTATCCGCACCAAGATAATGACAATGATTGGAGCACATCAATCAGTATCATCTACTACACCCGCAAAAAATTAATAAAGCTCGATCTCTCATATACTTCAAGATCAAGAATGACAAAGTCCCGCAGTATATTTTCAAATCTACCGCTCAAGCGATCCATAAAACCATAATTTCCTATATGCACACCTGGACAATGAGAATAATCGATTCACACCAATCATTTCCACGAAGAATACCCACAAAGCCTGCTAAATAAAGCTAATCCTCTCATACACCTCAAGATCTCAGAGTAACAAAGCCCCATCACATATTTTCAAGCATACCACCAAAGAAATCCACAAAAAAATGCGGAATAAACATAATTTTTAATATTCTCACCTGGATAGTGAGAGTAATTGGTGCACAGCATTCAGTTTGTCCGTAACCCTCGACGACGATGCATCCAAGTGCACACCTAGCAAAGGTGAGTACATTTCCAGCGAGTGGTGCCGATCCTACGAGCATCAGTCTCAGTCTTCCGCCTGTCGATTCCTGGATCTTCCTGAAGATGATTTTGTCCCATATACTGTTGTTCCTGACGATGCCCTTCTTCACTTCCGCCTCCTTCGCCCGCATGGCCATGTTGAAGAGCATCTTCTTCAGGAACGAGTGCTGCAGTTCAGCCTGAACCTGCGAACGTTTCATGGAATCGGTTAAATTGCGGCGATTTATATTTAGAATTGGAAGATCTGTCAGTTATGTTTGAAAGCAGCGGAGAACTGTAAATAAATGTCGGTGGTTATTGAACCTATCGATACGTTCAATTTGATTTGCGACGATCGTGAAAAGCACTCGCACGCACGCACATCTGGAGTATCGGTTGAGTGCCAAAGTGATTGGTAGTATACACGATTAGTTTCGTCAGTTTGGAAACTTGAGAAATCTGTTCCTCAGCGTGTTACTTTTCCAGCGTGAGATGTAACAGCTTGCACGGTGGCGGTGGAGAACGGGTTAAGTGTTGTTCTTTGGGTCTTTAAATTCTTAATGGGTTTGGTGAAGTGTGGAGACTTTGTTATATTAGCCCTTTGCGGACGGACACTATTTTGAGTGTTAGGAGATTATCATTTATTTGGCGATGAAAAACTATTTTTTTAACAGAAAGTTCGAGTTTTAATGTATCCGAATTATACATTACTCTTTGCAGAATCATATTTCAACGGTTATATTTCAATTTTTTATTTCGAATCGTGTATACATGCCTCGATAAACTATAATCAAATTTTTTCTCAGACCGCATATATGCGCCAATAGTCCTCAAAGGGTTAGTTGCTGGAAATTTGAAATTTTGAATCTTTAGATGATTTGGGTTGTAAAGTTATTTTTTGAATTCGAGGGTGCACGAATTGTTTGATGATCTTACGGTATTAATTATTGAGAATTTGAAATATTCGCGATATAAAAATTTCTTAGCGATTTCTGTTTAATGAAATTAAACAAATAATAATCGAAGAACGATCTAAAAGAAAAGTCTCTTTCATTCGAATCGCGTGCTTTGTGATATAAATGGTACAAGGCTATTTCTGCAGCGCCGGGAATCGAGTATTATTTACTAACAAAACAACTTCCCGTGTTTTTCTCAAATGCGCCGAAAAAGATCTGATCAGCATTGACACTGAACTTTTCACCTAACTTTTCAAATATCTCCTGCTAAATTTTCATAAAAGTCTCATTGGTTTCTAAGCAAATTGCAAAGCCAGAGGGAAATCAAAGCTAAGTCGAAAGTCGAATGATACTTTAATCTTGGACGATTCTTGCGATCCTCGAATTCCATTCATTTGAAAATTCAAGGTTACGACGAGCTCGAATTCGTCTCCACCTGCTTTGCCATGTTGTCCCTGGCATCGCAGATTTGCGTTTGCCGCTGTTACGCCGCAAGATATTGCGCAGCACTGACCTCATCGAGGTTGACACCTCGTTTGAGCCGTTGCAACGTCCAGAAAACATGACGATATGCATCGAGGGTCTTTTCGTGTGTTCGTAAGACTTAATGGAAGTATTTATAATGCACCATTCAGCCTGGCAAATTTGTGTGTTAATGTAACGTTGCCTTTGACGAGGGAACAGCGTTAAGGATGATCGCCTTTGTGCGATTCGTCTTTGAGAGATTAATTATAGAACGAGTTTATGCTCTATGATATAAATTATTTAAGTATTTGAAAAGGGGATTGTTCTTTTACTTATTTTATATAAGTAAGCTATTAAATTATTAACTGTGTGAGTTTTAAATGTTTTATGATGTTAGTTATATCTATAACTGGGCATGACACTAACACAACATGAATTTGATAAGACAGAATTTTAAAATTTGAAATAAAATCTGCCAATTACTTGAAATTATCAATTATCATTGAAATTTGCAAGGAATATGATAAACAGATGTTTGTATGACTTATTTTATATAAGTAAACTATTAAATTATTAACTGTGTGAGTTTTAAATGTTTTATGATGTTAACTGTATCTATAACTAGACATAACTAACATCATAAAACATTTAAAACTCACACAGTTAATAATTTGATAGTTTACTTATATAAAATAAGTCATATAAACATCTGTTTATCATATTCCTTGCAAATTTCTTTAATAATTGATAATTTCAAGTAATTGGCAGATTTTATTTCAAATTTCAAAATTCTGTCTTATCAAATTCATGTTGTGTTAGAGATTCTTCTAAATATATAGAAATTCCAAATAGCTCGGAGATACTGTTGAGTTTAGCCACCCTCTTTCTAGAGCAATACCAATAATTTAATTTCCAAGATTTCGAAATTCATTTGAAAATTCCATTTATCAAAATTGAGTACTCAAATTTATATACTATCATAAATGAATTATGAAGCTGTAGTATGTGGCCAGAAATAAAATGCAAATATTTAGATAATTCTGTATCAGTTCGAGGTATCGGGGAATTCGTGCTAATTTATAGACTTCTGACGTTACTTTCGACACCTATGCTCTATTAGAATTTGAATATATTTAAACACCTCGAGATCTTTGAGCTATTCGATTCTCCGTTGATCTTTCAGAATAACATACTCGATGCGTTCACAGTGATGAAAATATCCTTCTGCCATTTGTTGCATCCGGAATGAAAATTCGATGCGTATCTCAATTATAGCATATCCGTGCAATCGAGATGTCTACACGTGTTATTCGACGTATTCTGGATATTTTTGAGCACGAAAATATTTTGACACCTTCAAACTTGTCGGAAGCGTGAGACTGATTAGCGCATTAATGCGACAGGAAGTTTCGAGGAGAAGTACAATTTGCCATATGTAATTTGAAGACTAGCCATTATTACGAAAGCGATAAACATCGTGGAATTTTCTTAATAAACATGGAAGTATTTTCGATAGCCTCGTAATATTTCTGTATTAAATCGAAGGCCATACGGGATTTGGACAATGCCGAAGAATCGGGCAGCTTAATTTAGGATGCATCTGAATTGCAAATAACTTTCAAGAGGCTTCGCTATGCGTTCTAAAAGACACTGCACGGGCTTCTATATCATGCGTAGTTGCATAAAGATGCATTCGGATCTTACATTAACGGTAGTCATTTTTAAAAGTTGTAAGGAGTTCAATGGAATTTGTCAGTGCCGATTATCGATATCTTCCATGGCGTTCAACGTATGAACGTTAAAAATGCCGATGATAAATCTAGTATGCTTTGATATATTAGATAAATACGCTAGATGAATTAATGAAAGAAAAGAAAAAGAGCCGAGTTAGCCACTTTTTCGTAAGGTTTAAAAAATCAGAGGAACTCCAGCTAAAACTATTAGAAATATAAAAAAGAAATCTCTGTAGATCTACGATTAACACGTTGAATGTCATGGGGGTCACCGGTGACCGGCACTGTTGAATTCGATGAAATTTTTTATGACTTTTAAATTGCGATATTCACGGATATGCTAATATATTCAATATTAAAATATTGCTACTAGAAAAGTGAAGTATTACTGAGTACATAACTATTCTTACTTTTAACATTTCTATTCTATAAAGATATGATTTTAATAGAAACAGTTTCTGTTCGGTGGAAATAATGAAATTGTTGAAATACAGGTGGCATTTAACGTGTTAAGCTGCTAGAGCTACTCGGAAATCTATAGTATTCCAGAATACCGGAAGTATACTCTACAGAATCATTCAAACAGGAAGTAATCGGAGAGGTTCAACAACATTAACCCCTTGTCCTATCTTATGGTGTCTGCCTCCGCAATAGTTGAAAATTAAATTGCAGAATAAAAATATCTCAGTAATTCTTTAGAATTTAAAGCAATATTAATAACAAAGGGTTGATATTATCGTGCCGTCTTCCACTGATATTTTCAATTTCATAATTTTTGAAAAGCTTCAAAATTTTCCATTCCATCAACCGCATCACGAGCGTCCCTCGTTGTTGTAGGGCAAAAGGGTTAAGAAATGAGAGAATTTGAAAACTGCTCACCTTGTCGTACATCCGATTTAAGAGCCTCGGAACCGCCGGCATTATGGTAGGCCCCAAGGCTTTCATATCTTCGGCTAACCTCTTGATGTCACCGCTGTAAAAACCCACGGCTCCACCCACCATGTAAACCCCATTCTCGCAGCATCGCTCCAACATATGCGCCAGAGGCAAGAAACTGATCATGGTGTCCTTGTTCATGGGTCTGTGGTCCCCCATTTGAAGAAGAACCGCGCAAACGCCAGCCATCACGTTCTGATGCGTCAGCATGACTCCCTTGGGGTTTCCGGTGGTACCGGAAGTGTAGCATATCGTGCACAAGTCGGACACTTTAGGCGGCACTTCCGGATGGTTCTTCTGAGCACCGAGGCGCTCGACGTCCTCGAACCTGAGGAGCTCGATGCCACGGTTCTTTGCTCTTTGATTCGTCGCTTGCCTCGTCTCTTTCATCACCACCAGCTTCCTCAGGCATCTGCGGTTTTATAATTGAAGATTTAGCCTAGTTTTTCACTCTGAGTGATAGGATTTCTAGATAGAGGAGATGAATTTCAATGTTTTCGCCTTTGGGAATTTTTTGCATGTGCGAGAGCCTCGGGTAGTTGGAAATTTGGGTACGAGGAAAGTGAGGGCTGATAGAATATTGGAGATAGAAGTAGGAGGGAGAGATTGGACGTCTTTCGACATGATCTTTGTTAAATTTAATTACGGGAGTGATAAAATTCAGTGGAGTATAGAAAAATATAGTTACCGATGGATGTAATTTCGAGGTAATATTTTGAAATAAATTCAGAACTGGAATTTTATTCTTACGTTACATCAAAGACTTCTTTTTTGAAAATTTTCAACTGTAACTGCTATAGCCATGTCGCTTAGGACCCACTGTTTTTAATAGGTTTCAAACTGCCGTTTGCAACTCTAATTTCAATTCCTCCTTATCAAACAGGACATTACTTCCAATAATAATAGAAGTATGAATTTTCAATTTATCAAATAAAATTTCCTAAACAAATGTACCAGTTTTTGCAAATAGGGGTTGAAAACCGTGTAACGCAGTCTGTCGCTGTTTCAAAGTTAGAAGACGAACGGGAGGTGTGAAAATAGACGGAATATTTTTGTCGCAAAGCGAAGGCTTCTTTATTGGCGATTTTTTACGTCGAAATAAACGTACCACGTCGTACTCGTCATTCGGGGGATGACGAAACAGTGGCTTGTTGTTGCACGCGAAAGTTAAGAACGTTATCACATGGCGAATTAAATAATTATCGTGTACTTTGTTCCCGTTTGTTCACGCGTGTTTTTGCTGGCACACTTCCATCCGCCTTGCCGAAGAGTTTCGGAAGTCTCCATTGTTTATAATGTAGGACATTTTGGGCAATTTATTTTATACTCCAAAGAGTCTACGTTTGAAGTGTTACTTTTTGTAAAATTGACATTTATACTTCTAACTTTGTCGTGTTATAAATATTATTAGCTTCATGTATACGAAAGTACAATTATTATATTTTTTTTTAAATAATAAATTGCACAATTTTAAAAGGAATTATGAATTAAAGAAAATTCAGGATATTGGAAAAAATGTGGTTTGAGCAGCGAATAATTTTGTGAGTTAAATACGTGTATGACTGCGGCAAAGCGTATTTGCATATGGCGTGATGCCATTAATTGTAAGTAATCCAACATGCCGAACATTGCGATTCCGAATACACGGATTAAATGCAAATCCTCTTTCTATTTGAAAAATAAACACGATAATGATTCACTGCTTCGTACTATCGACTGTCTGCACTTATGCTAACATTTGCATTATAATTATTCACTTTGTCCATCATCAGTGATAATACACTTAAACGTTAAATACATACTTCAATATCCGATGATTTGGAGAAATTCTACGCGTTAGAAAAATATCTGAATTTCATTGCTTTAAAGACTACAAGATTAGTTAATTTTGGACTGCTACTAAATTAGGTAGTTACGGGGATAGAGGCTAGAACTTTCCGCGAGTGAATTTAATTTCGAATTCTCATAATTTCTTACAATTTAATCTACGTGATATAATCATCACAGCATTAACAAACTGAAAACCCCCTCAACATCTAAAAACCTTCCTAAACTAGCTACGCTCATCATAAAACCAAAGACTTGGACTTCCAATTACTAGAACCAACTTCAATTCCCCATTACCTCAAGAAAATTTCTCTTAATTTCCCAATTAACATATCATACCCTCGGTAATTCGAAACTCACCTCAACTCTACATCCCACTCGCTATAACTACATCCCTTACAATAAAAAAAATACCCACAATTATCACTAAACCCCAACACACATAAAATCGTAACGGCACCTTACACCAAAAAAAGAAGCCGCCACCAAAACAGCCACCAACATATAAAATCCCTCCGACATACCTTGGCGCCTTGTCAAGAATTAAGTTGCACTTCTTATCGTCTTCGCACACCACCAGGTTGATCTCCGCCTGATTAATGATAAAAGCGCAGGCATCGGGTCCCAATGTGTCGTACAATGGCACCACGACGAGAGAATACGTGTAGCATGCCTGTTCCGTGAGAATCCATTCCGGACAGTTCTGACTGTAGAGTCCAACGACAGTTTGCGGGCCTGGTGTCAAGCCCACGGAGACCAAACCAGAGCCGAAGTTTTTCGCTCGAAGGAGTGCCTCGTTGTAGTGCAACCACTGATACGGTTTGTTGGGTCCATCTCGCCAACCGAGACAGGGCCCGTTGTCTGAAAGGCGAGGTGAAAATGGAGCCAACTGAGATTGCAATTACGAGGAGGAACTCCGCGTTTCGCTTGAACGAACGCGCGAGGCCAGACTCCGCGGGAATCCGGGAGTTTAAATTGTCGGGCTACCTCGCTCGACAAACGCGTCGCCTGCCAAATCGTGTTTTAACATCGTTCGTTTAACGTCGATGTACCGATGTAATGGCAGACGGGAATTAGAGCAGGTTCTGGCGGAACAGGAGATCGGGAGATTTCGAGGATGTTTCTTTGGGGTCTTTTCGAGAGTGGGAGTCGATGCAGAGGTGATTTTTTGAAAGATTTTGTGGGAGAAGTGAAATAGGAGTTTGTGTGGGAATTAGTCGAGGTGATTATGATTTTATGGCGAATTTCTAAGCGGCTGTATATACAGTGGGGGAGGAGAAAAATAATTTGTGACGGATATGACGGTACTGGAAAATATGAGAAGTTCGAAGAGATAGAGGTGATAGATGATTGGGGTGGTTCGGAGAAGGAGTTGAAGTAGAGGTGATTTTTTGGAAGATTTTGTGGGAGAAGTGAAATAGGAGTTTATGTATGTTTTATTAATTGAGATTTTGAGTTTTAATGGCGAATGGGAATTTCTAAGGGGTTGTATGTGCCGCGGGGGAGTTGATAAGTAATTTGTAAGAGATATGAAGGTACTGAAAAACATGAGAAGCCAGAATAGATGTAGGTAATAGATTTTCGGAGCAGCTTCAAAGTAGAATTTTATGTGAGGAAATATTTACAGGAAATATGTTTAACCTGTCAGGAGGATTTCGATGTTGATGATTGGCGAATTGGATATTTTCTGTTACGATATATAAAAAAAGGCGCGAGCAAGTAGATATACGAAAATAATCTGAGGAAAAATATGAAAATTCTCAAAATATGAGTTCCAGAATAAAAAGTTTTACGACGGAATGTTCAGGGTTAAATAATTGCCGCGTAGTTTTATCGATTTGAATTTTCGATTTGAATTTTCGTAGTTACAGTGAACGAGGCTACGTCCTGGAAATAATAATATTACAAAGCTCTTTCCTATTTTTTTCATACAATATTTCAATGATCGTAATTCCCAAAAATTCGAATTCTCTGCAATTTCTAGTCAACTCCCGTTCAGTATATAAAGACAGTCTTGTCAAGCAGCGATTTAGTTCTCATAAGTGCCCAACGAAATATTCCGCGGTGTTTGTTTATCTTTAGTAACAGTGGCCCTAACGAACGTCAGCAACGTCCAACATAATAATTATTTCGCTTTCCTAGGGTTGATTTGTCCTCGCAGACGACAGGTGTCTCGTTTCGAATCATGCGAGCGTGGGTTTCTCGCGGGATAAAAATAAAAATCTGCACCGAAATAAGCGGAGGAATCTCCATTTTCCTCGAAATTTCCTCTACCTGATAAAATCACGGAAAAAAAATTCCTCGAACACCGAATTAGAAAGAATCATCGAGCCATGCAGTCGTTGGCGTTTTTGGAGATTGTTTATCACATTAACGTGACCGAATCGCTTGCCAAGCCGGCCATTATACGCTCTCTCCTTCTCACGCGCGCGCAATAATGCGACTAGGCTTATTTAAATCACATGCGAAATAATTATCTCCCACCCAGCCGTAAATTCTTCCGTGAAGTATCTTCGAGACTTACTGGATTCCTTGGCACCCCTGCGAAAACCGTCGTACAGGGTCCTCGTGTCCTCGTGTATGTAGCTTACGAACTTCCCCTCCTTGCCGTCCTTATAAAACCTCGAGACTCTGATTAGGTCGGTACCCTGCAAAACACGTTAGCACACGTGAAATCCAGTATATTTGTCGTTATGTAACGGAATGCCAAGTGCAAAGTTAATTTTAGCAGGCGTGTGGAACGGTATTGGCGCGTAGGTCAGTCGATTTTTCACAACACCGATCGACCTGGAACCAACTACCACCAAAATCTCCATTCTTCCTGATGCATCATCCAATCGCTACTCTCTACCTCTCCCATCTCAATGCCAATTCATTTCTACAATCTTAAACCATCCACTTCATGCTACAACTTCATCAGCAAGGAATCTACTCTATCAGTAGCATTCCTAACAGAATGAATTCCATATCCATGGAATGATAAATCCCAAGCCGGGTAGAACAGAGAGACATAGAACTTCATCGTGAACGAAGAGGAGCACCGAAAAAATGTATCTCAATGGAAGATCATGATTCTTCCATCACAAAACAGACACTCCACCTTGACTGTGTCGGATTGCTCGCTGAGGTCGATCGGTGGACGAATGGGCTCGTGTGAGAAACAACTCGACGACATATCTCGGACGGTTCACGAACACAGCACCCAGGAAACCCGACGAGCGCTTCCACGCCGACGGCAATCCCCTTGGTTAACGCCAGGAAGATCTTTTCGCGAAGGTATCGGACGTTATTTAGATACGGTGAAACTAGACGGGCTGCTACACCCGCGAGACACCTCGTAAGAATTTGGCTTTGAGCACGGTTGTCAGAATCGGTACTGGTGCTATTGGTGGTACTGCCACTGGTGCTGCTACTGCTTCTGCTGCTGCTGCTGCTGCTCCACCGAGAGGAGCGGCTCCTATCAGCAACTCGTACATAAGACTACCTCGTCGTCCATCCTCTACGACGATCTTCGACTATATTTAAATATAGTGGACCGCTGCCGGTGGAGCGAGCGTCGTCCTCGACAGGCACCGAACTCATTGGATAATCGCCAGCCGAAAGAACCGATCAACACAGGTTTCGATGTCTAACGAGCTGGCTGAACCTTTTATTACTCACCGCCGTGCTGAACATTCGTGAGAAGTAGGAACGCAGCTTCGTGGATTATTCGGTTGTCGATGACCGATCTTTCACCCTCTTGCCGAACGATCTTACGCGTCTGAGCTACGTATCAGGGTATTTTGTTTCAAGGTCGACGGAGATCGGCTTACCTTTTCTCGATTAACCACCCGGAGGAGATCGTAGATAGGGGCAATGTGTTGGCTGAAATTTTGCGAATAAGTGGATTGACTGAAACTGGGCCAACGTCGAAACACGGTGTGGTTCATGCGATAAAATGAATCTTATCTAATCTGGCTTCTGCCGGAATCGTCTCGCTTGTAATATTGTGACTGGTGAGAAGATCCGTGTTACCGTTACCTCGCTTGTTTCGACTCAAAATAACCAGCGCACGTGACGATATTATCGTCTTCACGCGCTTCAAGTACTTCGGAAGTACTTTGGAGGTCACGTTGGACAAGGAGGACGGTTAACGAGGCTTCTTGGAGTAGAAGGTAACAATAACTCACCGGACTTAAGATGGATTGAGCATCTAGTGGCCACAATGGTTTCTGTGGAGTCGGTCTGGAAGCTAAATACGCTGCGACTCCGGTAACTACGAGGGCTCCAGCCGCTCCGCCCAGATACGGCAGGTACTCTTCGATTTGGGACTGTAACACTTCGTTCAACATCATTTAAAACGTTCCACCGGACAATACCGCCATTGTAATGTAACGTTCTACCCTCCACGTTACCTGCATAACGGCCTAATGAAAATTAAAGAGGTGCTTTTCCTCCCTTTCGCTCTGTGAAAGAAGCGAATGAAACGTGAACGTTGAAGACGAACGATAGACCGGTACTGATTCAAATTTCACTGGCCGACCGGTCGATACGTGGATAAATCGATAAAAGAACGAATCGACAGGGGGACTCGAATGTCACGAAAGCTCAAAAGCAAACTTTGTGTCAGCATAACGTACGAATCCTTGGACCGACCGACCTGTCTATCATCGCGAACTCTGACCCTGTTTATCGTACCGCTTCGTGAAGAGTCGTCGCGAATTTACTCCGGGGTATCTTAATGCGCTTTTATGCGGTAAACGCCGATACGGGTTTGCCGTATGGCAGAGGGGGAGAGAAATGCGTCTAATGTTACTGGCACGAGAGTGCGAGACACATAAATTGGATGAACGCGACGCCCGTGTTTTTTTACGAGGCTGAGAATTATTCCACCGGCGTTCATGCAACTGCGGAGTTGCAGGATAAGAATTTAGCTGTTGTAGCAGAATTGTAGTAGAGGTCTGTGCGTTATGGTAATCTGTGTCGTGGGATTCGATGAGAAGTTGTGTGGTTTTTTGAATTTTAAGTTTGGGAGTCGACCGTTTTATTTGAAAGTAGGTGGAAAATTGTTTGATTTAGGTTTTGTTGCTTGAAAGTCAAGCTTGAGAGTTCACTGTTTTTGTTTACAATTGATAGAAAATTGGCAGTGGAGATAAAAGCTTGGGAAAATAAATATACTTAAAGTTATCTCTATAATTGTGTTCTTTTAATTACTTGAAACAAAAGTAAATACAAATATTTAGATGCGATGCTTAACATTAGAAATTTTAATTAAATTAAATGAGAAATTTCGATGAGTTCGACATATCTTGACGTTCTAAATAAATATGTGGTGAAAATGAGATAAGGAAGAAAGGAAGGGGAATTAATCGATTAAATCTTTTAGGTTTTGCAAGATAGATATAGGAATTGAATAAAATCACGGCCTTGGTAATATTAAGAACTTAAAACCAATGAAAAATCAATAATTTTTTACCAACTTGACAGATCTATAGTGAAAAGCAATGATATTCCGTCGCTTCTGACAATTCCATTAATAATAATACCGACTTTTCCATATTAGACATTCATGAATGAATCCTTCGACCTTCAAATCTTTCCACTTCGATACTCCTCTCAAAGAAAAAACAATCTCCAATATGACCTTATATTCATCACACAATTACCACTTCTTCTTTTAATGTCATCCACTAAAATATCCCGTTCGATACATCCATTACCATTTTACGTCTCCCCTCAAAAAAAGTTTACACCGAACACATGGTGTCGCAACCAAGCTTCCCATGGTTTCCTCCACACAACCGTTTCACCATCACGAATAAACCCCCTCGAAAAAGAGTACATACACAACGGAATCCACAGAAACAGCACCTAAACCCCACACGTTCCTTTCTACATGACAAACTAATTCACATACCGGTCTATCCTAAACAATCGCAACTCCCTAATTACATAGACGTACGCGCGAACCTCGAGATAACGTGAACATAAAGAAACCATCGATTATCTTAATTTAGTATACTCACTGCTAAATAAATTCAACGTATTACCGAAGGATCTCGTAGCGCCAGGACACTCAGGATATCTCACTCAACGTAGGAACGTAATAACACGTACAGTCGGATCGCCGAGGATAAAGTAAAAAATGAGAAGGAACGGGGGATACGGTATCGCGAGCGGCTGGGGCCAAAGGGAAAAGCTCAGGTCAGAGCCACGGCATGACACTGAGTTTGTCGGCCACTCGTTTCTCACACGATGCGGATTCTCACTGGCGTATAAGCGGCGCCATGACGTCACCCTGCAGGGAATCAATGCCGGCCACAGCAACGACCCTTCCGTGCTACCCCCGACGATAACAACCCCTCGTGCGAGTCACGCAGGCGTGCAGAGGACGGTGTACCCTCGCGATTGCAACGCTACCAGCAGGGTTG
Source organism: Cerceris ruficornis (assembly GCA_963989415.1). Classification (NCBI taxonomy): domain Eukaryota; kingdom Metazoa; phylum Arthropoda; class Insecta; order Hymenoptera; family Crabronidae; genus Cerceris; species Cerceris ruficornis. Next base: position 10,645,127 of record OZ022527.1, read on the forward strand.
TTTCGGCTCTCTCGAGTCGGTCGAGTGGTGGTCTGTCGATGATAACGAAATTCCAGCGGCAATTTCAAATACGGCCGTTTCGATTGGCGGCTATTTAAAAGCGACCCTTCAAACGGACCGTCTGCCGGCCGAAGGATTCGATGATTCGCAGTTCAATTTGGAATTCCGTTCGATCAGGTTCGATTGGTATGTCGGTACTTCGAGGGAGTATTTACGGGATTGGTTAATTTACAAGAGAGAGAGGGACAGAGAGAGAGAGAGAGAGAGAGAAAAAAATCCTGAAATGAGTCCTCAGTACTTCATTCTACTCCTCGCTGGGACTTTCTGCATTTGTGGATTGTGGAAGTCCGGTTCGCTTTCCTGGCAGACTTCCACGGTAAGGGCGAAAGCATCGATACAGTTCGACCTATCGATTCCAGCCTCTTCTCCGTCGGTGTCGCATCGTTTCATCAATAAAACCAGCAATAGACGTGTTAGCGATAAAAGTCACCGGAAGTACCGAGGTGCCGTTTCGAAGTACATGCTGGAGCTTTATCGTCGACGACCCGACGCTGACATTATACGAGCTGTTCGACCAATCCACGTTTCCGGTCCTGGCGATGACGGTGGAAGGATTCTGGTGTTCTCCATCCCTCCGGTGGATCCTGATGAAATCCTCGAGATGGCAGAGATTCTTGGAGTCGCTGGAGCGATTCTGAGGGTGCGTTTGGACCGAGTGACGAATATAGGGGTGAAAAGTTGCAAGTCGAGGAAAGATGAAAGTTGGAGGGCGTTCAATGTTACGGCAGCGGTTGCTGGAAGGACCGGAAATACGGTTAGACTTCGAGTGTATGGAAGGGTTGGTTATCAACCCTGCGGAGATGGGCCGATATTGTTGCTGAGTTACAGCAAGTCTAAGAAGAAACGTTCTCGTCGCTCGGTGCAGGACGAAGACCAGGAAGAAAATAATTCACGCTGGGGAGACAATGGAACACGGAGAAGACGTCGGAATTCCTGCAAACGACGTTCTCTCTACGTGGACTTCGCGCTGATCTCTTATGACGAATGGGTCGTTGCACCGCCGGGTTACGAAGCTTATCAGTGTGCCGGGAAATGTTTTTATCCCTTTGGAGATCATCTGAGTCCGACGAAACATGCAATCGTGCAGACTCTGGTGCACGGTGCTCTTCAGGGCACCGAGGGTTTTAGCACGAATAAAAATGTTGGAAGGGCTTGCTGTGTTCCGACGAGGCTCGAGCCTACTAGTCTACTTTATCTCGATGCCAGTGGTACTTTGACTTATCAGTATGGATACGAGGATATGGTAGTCGCAGAATGTGGTTGTCGATGAATCGAAAGGGAGAAACTGATCGAATGGGTTGCGGTTGGTGGAAGAACGATTCGAGGATTGGGAGAAGTGGAAAATAATGAGTTATTATAGTACTTGATGTCATTGGGAGTGGATAAACACGCTTTGAGAGCATTTGGAGTGCACTGTCGATTCTGAGAAAATTGAGAATTACCAGTGCCCGTCTATTTCGGTGCGAAGAGTACTCTGACCTATCGACACGGTCGAGAGATGGTCCTTGTGAAGTGCGCTTACCGTAACATGTTCCAATTATAACAGCAGACGTTCATGTTTTGTTGGATTTACTTTTAGTTCTGATTATCATCGATGATCACCGTTTGAATTTTTAAAAAAGTTTGCATCGAATAAAACGTGAATAGTTTGCACGCATGATTTTCATCCTCGCAAAATGGATGCCCTGTCGAGAGATTTTGATTTAAGATAGACTTTTAGATTGTGGAGTACTTTATAAATGTTAACGGTAATTTATCGTATGTTATAGTCATCATTCGATCGTAGAATTATATTTAATTGAACCTGTAAATCTTCTAGATTTTTGTGTTAAATCTTTAATAGATTGACTTGGAGAAACTTATAAATTGGATCCTTGAAATAAATCGTTAATTACCGAGTATCACACAACGGAAGAATACATTTTTGGATGCGTGATCTAAAATCGAAATCCGAAACGTCGCAGAACGAGCCTAGATCTAAATACCATGAGAAAAATTTGAGGGAATTAACTACACTGACATAGGAAAATTCTTTTATTAATAAAATTCGGATTTTTCATTGTAAACTCTTCCACGTAAAAACACGCACGTTCGACAGACGCTGGATAAAAGTACAACAGACATATTTAATTTAAACGACACACAAAAACGTACGCATGGAATGTCACTTTCAGTGTGTCGTCACAATCACACGAGAAAATGATTTTCAATAATAGTCTTCGTAAACTCTAAATAGATCTCACGATAACAGTCTTTCATGAAAAGAGAAAGAGCACGAAAAGTCTTCGAAACGTTAGCTAAAAACCTTCGAGCACATCTCATTGTTCTTCTGATTGAGGAGATAAGATTTCCCAGGGCTGTAGAGACTTATCCTACGAGTCTTTCGCAACTTATGCCTACTCTTGGCTATTCTCTCAATCTTATAAATCTGATGTTTCACGATCGTCTCAGGCTGACTGAGCCTCATGCAAAGTGACACAGGTCCGGAGTAAGTAACGTCAGTCGCAAGCTCCAATTTCGGCTCCATTGTCATGGAGAACTCCACAGTACTTTGCACAATGTCCGTACGAACTCTTGTTCCACCCTGAAGCACGATACCCGCCTTTAAGTCCACCAAAGACTGCGCCTTCCTCGACCACAAACTAAACTCAATCTGCCCAGCAAGATCGAAGCTCACTGCACCTTGAATATCCAATTCGGCTATAACACCGGACCTTAACGGAATGTATTCCTTCTCATTATGAATCGAAGCGAGTGCCTGAAATGCCGGAGTTCGCTCGGAAGCAGTACCGGACCAAATGTGTCCCATCAGCTCGCTCTGTCCGGAGAAAAAGACGAACGGCCTGATACCGACGCCCATGAAATCGATGTCCATACCAGCGGTTGCAGGTTCAACATCCACCTGTTCTTCATCCTCGGACGAAGAAATAAAGCTACTTAGGCCACCAGCAAAGAGTCCAAGCGAGAACACTGATTCTTCGTTGTCTTCGACCTGTAAAACTATATCGACCGTACCGCGCTTCAAGAGGCCCGAGTTCACTTCCTGTATCGTCACCAATGATCCATTACTCATCGGTGATTTTAAGAAACTTCTTGTGAATGCTGTACTCAGGCCCTTCTGCGCCATTACGTTGTAATTAACGACATCTGTCGACGTCTCTTGGAAAATTTCATTCAGTACTCGGGCAAACTCGGGATCCTTCTCGGACACCTGACCCAAACGTTGACTCAAGTACTTTCTTATCTCATACGCGGAATCTCTACCGGCTAGATACTTCACGAGACTTCGAACGTCCTCTTTCGACGGCTTAGTGCCGAGTATAATGTCCAAAGCGAACGTTCGTGCTGTGCTGTCTCGTTTGGGACCGATCTGATAGAAGACTCTGATAGCAGCGGTTATCACTTCGTTGGTTAGTACTTCCTTGGGAAGAGTCGTCAGTGCTCGCCATGCTGCGATGCTCACAGCTCTGTTCTCGTCCGTTGCAAACTTCAGGAGCGTTGGGATCGACGCTTTGCTCTTAAGATTCCTCAGAGCTCGAAGAAACTTCACTTTGCACTCTTCTCCGGTACAACTGTCCAGACCAAGTTCTAAACTTACGCGAGCTTTCTCCACTGCAACTGGAGAACTCATGTGACGTGCCATCGCTGCAGCAGTCAATGCTAATGTCTCGGAGACTTTGCCGTTTTGAATCGTCTCTTCGGATCGCTTCAAGATGTCCTTGAAGACATCCGCGTTTGGTGCTGGCGACACCGACAGTGCCCAAAGATATCTCTCGGTGTCGTCTCCCACTTCATCGTGTTGCAGGATCTTCATGGCCGCTTGATGAGCTGCTAATGTCGACACAGAACCGAAAACGTCCAGTAATTGCGTTTTCAATTGACGATATCGCGGATTCTTGAGAATCTTCACGAGATTCTCCGATGAGGCGGACTTGACTAGAGGTAGAAGCTTGAGGAAAGCAGAGGCAGACTTTACTGTGCCTAAAGCATTGTCGTCGAGAGCACTTCGGTACTGGTCGATCGTTTCTTCTATCTGAAATTGAAAGTATTTTTTTAACTTTTTACGGTTGGAATAATCTTTAGAATTTTTTATCCAGCATTTTTGATTTTGCTAAGAGGACGAGCAAAGATCGTAACGTTAACGCTAACTGTACCGGAAGTGCACGTGTATCTATTCTTTCCGAGTTCGCTTATTCGACTGGTTATCAAATAACGATAATATACTTCCGAAAGATATGCAGGAGATTGTCAATTTAATATTGGAAACATCGGACAAAGCAGTTTTTAGTTAATAATACAAAAGATTACAAATTTTCATTCCATTGAGCCAGTCATTTGACCGCCTATGTTACGATTATTATTAATTTTCTGCAATACGTATAAACAAAAGTGGATTTTATCTTTAATTACTTGTTTCGTCAAGAGACGATTTTATATTGTTACAAACTCCTCAAAAGTCCACGTGAAAATTGGAACCAATTTAAAATCTATCAAAAAAAAGTCTACTAACCGTAGGACATCCACTATCAGGACAGCTAAATGGTTGAAACACGAGTTCCAAATTCATCGATTGGTAATTTGGATATGCTTCTTGCAAAGCTCTCATCATAGTTTCCGCTTCGATGATCCTGACTGTCGGAGCATCCGGTAACATCTCGAGCAATCTTTCCGAGATCACAACCGTTCCAACTTCCGGTTTGGCGATTAGTGTCATTTCGTGCCTCTCTTCCTCGCGAATACTGCTAGGTATGAGATGTTGCGTAAGTTCGTACGTCGCGCTACGTAAGCTCGTAACTTTTGCTCCAAATATCGGATTTAAATGTCCCTTTTCTTTCGGCAAATCATCCCTTTCGCAGGATATTACTCGTTTTCCTATTGTGTGCGGCCCTAGGGAGTGGTAGGTCACGTTGCAGACCCCAGAGGCGTCTACTTCTTTGACATTTTCGTCGAGGGTGCTGTATTGAAAGAGGCTGGCTAGGCCACGTTTCAAATTGTAGGAGGATACGCCCTCGTAAGCGCTCGCGTAGAATGACAAAATCTTTCCGTTTTGCCACAATATGACAAATGGATCCGCGGGTATGGATTTCAACTCGGAGGAATGCTCGACGAAACCTTCCGGCTCTGGTGCTCTTCGAGATTTTATCCATAATTGAGGCTTGGAGAGCTGTAGAAAAGGTAGAAGTGAGATTAGTGAGGATTGTAGTTGCGGTGTTTTTTTTTAGTTGATTTAACTTCTTTAGGGACTTTGGTTTCGGGACGGTTATTTTAAGAATTATAGAAGAGATTAATGGAGGATTTTTATGATATTTTTCAATGTAAAGATGGATGTCAGATTTTCAATGTGGATAAAAGCGATTTTTATGTAGTGATTTTTGGTATAAAATTTTTGGAAGTAGTTGATTTCAGGGCCCTACGGCTACATTTGAGAATAATTCAATTTTAATTATTTTCTCATCTTTGAAAGTGTGAAATTTATTTTTTTTATTTGATTGCCTTCTTTCGCCGCAAATAAAATTGAAAACTAAAATTTCTTTGAAATATCTGAAATTAGAAAATTGGCTCCGAAGAAGCGGCTTTTAATCCCTCAAAAGAAACCGTTCTTCTTTAACTCCTCACTTTATCACATAATATTTTACATATTTAAAAAAGAAGCTTAGAATACTCTTCAAATTAAATCTTTAAAATTCTATAAAATAGCTTCTATAAGTTTTTTCAAACTTCCAATCATTTTAAGTAATCCGTGTCAGCATATGAAACGTAAAATACGTTCTAAACAATATCATTATCATGATTTAAAGTAATGGCAGATTACAATAAAACGTCATTGAAATTGAGAATAAAATAGGAAAATGATTTTATGGTAGTTTAAACAATGAACGGTATTATTTAACTGACATTGACACTAATGCTCACAGGATACGACCACGTATTTCAAAAACGTTACGAAAACATCTGTCACTATTATCCGTCATGAAACTTACTCCTATCATCTGTTGGATAATATTTTATCTCTCCACGTGAAAAGGTTATCAGTTTCGTGCCGAGAATGTTACTTTTATAATCGGATATCGCAGTCTCTTTTGATTATTGTGCTGTTTTTAGTTATAATCAAAGTTGCGTATTAACTTCGAAAGCGAGGCGTACTCAAGGGAACTTAAATTGTGCACGTATGCCATCGTAAAAACGGGATTAACGCCAATGTGAGAATGCTGCTTTGCATACAAAGCAGAAGGATGGATAAGAATTTATAATATGTCGAAGTGTTGTACGTTAAAATAGTGATTAATGAAGTATCTTAGATGGTTTCGTGCGCCTAATATTAATTTGTTAGATTTCTCATTCATATTTAGCGATTGCCATAAAACGTAAATGGAATATGATAAATTTAACATCATTTAAGGTAATGGAGTTACTTGTCGATGTTTCAAAGCAGAAGAAATATTCAGGATGATCTGTTATGAGGTTAAAAATACCATGAAATATTTTCCTGATGTTAACATCATTTTCAGAGGCACAGTAATAAGAATGATAGTTTTTATAGGATTATATTAGGATTTTATCCCAAATTTCGAAACTTTATCATTGCAAACATTACATCTCAGTAAGAAAAAAATAAGCGCCAAAGAAACGATACTTAAAATCGAAAATGATAGCAGCGATAAGTAAAGGCACCGTTTTTCTAAATTACATTAAAAAAGTCAGAATTAGAAATCTCCAGGAACATAAATTCATCCCACACCTCGATTTCCAGAAGAAAGCTACTTTAATCCTCAAAACTTAAATCTCTCCGATCGTAATCTCGCCAACGATCCAACGACATAAAAACAAGACAAACTTAGAATCCTCCACGAACATAAATCCATCCCGCGTCTCGATTTTTACAAGCTACTCTAATCCTCAAAATTGCAAACTCAACAAACACAGAATCCTCAATGAGCGTAAATCAATCTCTTACCTCGACTTCGAGAAGAAAGCTGTTGTATTCGTTAGGATCCTTCCAGATAGGCGCGACGTTGAGTTCACCGGTCAACCGGAAACCGACGTCGTTGCTGGTTTTGGAAGGTGTAGCCTCGCTGAATAGCAGTGTCGTTGTCAGTTTATACTTGACGCCGGTTCCCACGTTCCAGCCTCTGCTGGCACCAGTCATCACTGCAATTATCAGGCATATCTTCCAGTACATTGCCGTTGGACCGTCAGGAAATTACCAACTATCCCTATAACGCTCCCTTCGATGAGGTTGGAGTAAGAACGGAAGGAGGACCAGCCGAAAAGTTACACGGCGCGCATGAATTTTGGAATGTGACCAGCCGAGAGTCACGCGTCGACTGACAAACATGCTACTCTGGAATCGGCTTCTCTAAAAGCATGGCCGAGAGAAGGCACGCAGGAGGATACCTTCGGTGTGGGGGTGACGGCTTGTGCGAGTCCGATGGTTTTCGAGATACCGGCGTGGAAACGTGCGCGTTTGTGATTCGTGTGATCGATTGAACGCGCTTTTGTATTTAATTAGTATAATGTTGATAGTGTGTCATTTCATGTATGGGATTGGAAATTTTTATTGGAGTTTTATATTTTTTTTGTGTAGGATTTTTTGGCATGTTTCTTTGTGGATGGTACGTTTGGAGTTTAACTGAATTTTTTAAAATGGAGATTAAAAATTGTGAGGGTGTTTTGTGATATTATTTATCTAAAATTTTGACGATTGATTTTGGAGGTTTGAGAAATTTTTGGGAATTTTTTGGAGCATATTTGTAGAGTAGGGAGATCGTTTTTTCTTTCTTCTAAGTCAGTGGGAATTCTTTGCAGTTTCGGTGTGGCTTTCGAGTACTTAGAAATTTATATCCATTCAGGTTTCTTGCTTAGTAAAAAATAATACCCATTATATTTTGCATAAGAAACTTACTTTTTCTCTGAGAAAATTATACACTCCTCCCAAATGTAGAATATAAAAAAATCAAAGTCCTTCGATATCACAAAAATCAGAGAGCAAACCATTAACCATTGAATCAGAGAGCAAACCATTTATTTCCTGTCTATTGAATATTGAACTCTTGGCCTCAACATTTTACATTTTAAACGTCGGTCAGCACATGAATACAGCAAACACGAGTCACTGTCAATTCTTTTATCTCGACTTCGTTCTGAGTCACAAAATAGACACGAGGGACTAATATTATTTTTCTTTCGTGACTAACAAGTAGCGGCTTGTAAGTCTGAATCAGTACCGGTACTCTTACCAATCGTTGCATGTATCGGTACAATCACATGGACACAATTACATGGAGTTTGCATTCGTACATCTAAATACAACAAAGTTCATTCTTGAAAAACGACGAAGCACGCACCATAGAAACTTATGCGTATCGGTGTCCCTTTTGTTGCATGTATAAATACATTCATGCGCACACATATTCACACAAAGGCACGCGCATTCAGCGATCGGCACCGTTAATTCATGGAGACCATGTTACACGAGGTGAACGAGGAAATTGAAGCTCTTAGAGTTAATACGTTCAATGATAATATCGGTTGTGATCAATATTTTCAATTGTTTCATCTTACTTTCAATCATTCTCATTTCATGAAATTGTAAAAATTCAAAGGAAATGTGTATGCATTATTAAATTACTATGCGAAGGATAGATGATAAAGAGGAATTTTCTCAGTTTGAATTTTGAGAGTATAATTTACATTGGTGGCAAAGATGTTAAAGTGAAGCAAAGAGATAATTTTAATAATTTAAATAAATGCACCTTGTGTTGTGTATATACATCTTTTTTAAGTGACAAAATCGGTTGTACATTGCTGCAGTAAGTATTTCTTAAAGAAATCATTTTTTTGAATTTTTTTTTAGCGCGAACTTTCTTCAAATACCGATCTCTACGGGATATTAATTAAAATAGAAAAAGAAACTATGACATTACTAGATTTTCGTACCTAAAATAACTTTACTTGCAACGTTTACATTCGATTATCAAAAAAATTGTTAAAAAAAATTATCGTTAATTACCTGGTGCCATCTGACAGTAGGAACCTGCAAAGAGAAAAGTAACCTAGGATTAAAACCCCACCTTGAAGTGATTTCAATAGACGCAGTAACATTTTTCCCGGTTGATATTAAAATTAACACATCCCACCCCTTTTCTGGGAAGCTGCACGTGTTTCATGGCATTACATGGAACTAATTATAACAATTGCATGGCCTGATTGAAGGTCAATGTGTTTGTGCAAAAAGAGATAGAGAGAGAGAGAGAAAGTAAAATCGGCTTGCACAAAAGTTACAACCTTGCTGTAAGAACGTGAGAACGAGTCCTGCCGCAAAAGAGAGAATCAAAAGTAAAACTACCGCTAGGATGGCACCAACGACCGGTGATAAAAAGTTTACGATGTTAAAACATATGGGATTCTAAAGGTAATAATCTCTGTTGATCAAAGACGTTGTTGCCTCTGTATCTATCCCTTTCGAAGGGAATATCCCGTACTGCTTCATTTTTAATAGATGACCATGGTAGAGGAGCGATACAGAAATAGCGGAGTACCATACCATAAATTCATAGACTACCGCTATAGCGAGAGAAGTTATTTACAGTGCAAATTTCATTATGTTATCATTCATAAAATACCCCAAAATCTGCAGCAACCATTAACGATGATCAGGTATCAGCATTTCTTCATTCGAAAGAATGCCCGCGAAATTTCAAAAAAGCAGTTGAAGAATACCCTGAAGAATCTACCAAAGAAAATTTTACGATGCATCAGGATCCCCAAACTACCCTAAGCTCTACAGCAAAGTAAAAGAAAAAGTTTCATATCAGTACTTCTCCTTAAAAAAAAATCCCTACACCATGTTTAAGAACGATAAGGCAACAGCGATTGAAAGTTTAACAGTGCCACCCGCAACAGAAAAAGAGTAATGTACCGGTGCAGCGAGACTCTCGAAGCCACCGTAATTCTCCAAAGTCTAAAACTGTGCTCAACGCAGGGAAATCAGCTATTATTGTCATTCGCCCTTCTAACGGGGATTCCCCACTCCCTTTCGTTTTTAACGAACGACGTTGGTAGCAAAGCGATTCAAAAGTAGCGGGGGATACCATCGCGTAGGAGAGAAGAGTGAACTCAAAGCCAAGGAGAGACCGTGATGAGAGAGCAGGCGCACCAACAGAGTCTAGAAACTTACCGAAGAGTGCCAGAATGTAGACGAGGAATACGATGAGCGCCGTGACCGACCTTTCTGGGCGGGCCATCTTTTGCTCCTTCCTCTCGGGCGACCTTCCTCGTGCCTACTACCCTGGACTCTTCGAGTTCTACCGCTGTGCTCCGTTCTCTTCTCTTCTCCTTCTACGAATAAACACGAATAATTAGACGGAACAGCCTGCGTTATCGAACTCCACGACCATCTCCACTCTTCCCCTCTGGGTCTCGTCATGTCCCTTCTCCTGGTGCTGGTTACACGAGGACGGTGTTTCTCCCACTTGACGGTCCTCTTTTTAAACGAGGGAGGGAAAAACGAGCGTGGGGATATCAGTCTGGTTTCTGACGTGGTACGTTCGTAAAAGGGACGTGTTTCACGAATGCTTTGCTATTCTTTTGACGTTCGATTTTTATTGATGTTTGATGAATTTTTGTTAAATTTTTTTTCTTGACATTCAATTTTTTTTGGGGTTGATAGGTTGTACGTTGGAGATCGAAGGATTATTTGAGGTTGAAAGTCGAGGTGTTAGGGCTGTAATGAATTTTTAAGGGTGCAACAATTTTGTATCGTTGTATCACATTTGTTAGGGGTACTTGTAACTTTGAATGTTAGTGTTTTCTTTCGTAAGTGTTAGGTGAAATTGAAACAAGTTTTAGGTAAGACGTATATTTAGAAAGGCCTATTTAGATAGTGGAAATTAAATGGTTCTTTTAAAGCGTGGTACATTATTATGTGAGATATATGCATGTAGGTATGAATTACAACCTGTTAAGTTAACAGGTTCTTAGTCATGTGAGACACGAAACACCTCTTCGACTGAGATTGCAGTTACCGATAATTTTTCGGTAGACAAAATATATTCGAGTGAATTTTTTAATACGTATAAATTTCCATTTATCGGATTTCACTGTAATGTAGAATTTTGGCTCATTTTTGTCAACGGTTTAGTCTATTTTGACTATATACTAAGTTTCAATCATGATAACGTGGCGACTCTTTGACTTTACTCCAAATCAGTGTCATCAAATGGCATTTTAATTACGGAAAAAAAATTAATATAATAAATTTTGAGATGCACGGAAAATTAGTGTTTAGTTATTTAAAAAATCAAAAATATTTAGTGCAGAGGGAAACAATTTAAAAAATTGTTTATAATCAGACTTCATTTATTTAATATATTAACTACTTTGAAAGAAATTACCTGTTGACGAGTATTGACAGATGACAAGTACATTGGTATTTATTTATATTAGTACAGTTAATAAATAAGACTGTAGTTAGTTGTTTGCTGAAAACTCTTGCGAACGATTTTTCGCTAAAAACCGATATTGCGGTAATTTATCGTACCCGCAATTTACATGTAGAAGATAACCTGCTGATGTCACATATTTAAATAACACCTTTTGTGCCTTTCAAAAAAGTCACTGTGAAAATTATTGTGTATCTCTCTATGTACAAAACTAGACAAATTAGAATTTACTGTAATCTACTGATGAATTAACTTATTGTAATTAATCCTCTGATTATTTGAAAACGAGGCAGTTGGAATGTATTTGGAAAATAAATTATACCCGACCTGCCATGAGGAGGATTTGTTAAACCTTGAAACTAAATAGATACAAAGTTCATTCGGGGTCAAAGCACTTACACTTTACATTGGCACACGCTAAATTACCATAGCAAACACTTTAAAATCAATGATCACTCACGAAACGGAGTTATAGTACTTTTTTTCATCTTCTGCGAATGCTGGAATTATCTCTGCAGTATTTCGACATTGGATTACAATAAAGTGTCGTTGATATCTTTAAAATTAATTTATAAATAAACTCTTTAACAAACATTGCACAGATGACTGTTCTATGTGGAAAAAACGATAAACAAAATTCCTCTTTCACTTATGAAACTTAAAATGAAATAACTTCTATTTTATTTTAAGAATTTTTTTCAATAAAAGTAATGAAAGAAATTAACATTACACCACGCACTGAAATAGTTACATTAAAAATAATATAAAAAAATAGCAACGATATTTCGTTATACGAAGATTTTTAACTTTAAATCTGTTGATGTGAGAATTACAAATTCGGTACATTCCTGGTTAATAAACAAAGTTAGTGTTTCAAGAGAAGAAACCATGTGGCTACAATCTATGAATCGTAAAAGTTTTATTCTGGCAACGAAATACAGAAGTATATTACGAAATAATTTAATACATTCTTTTACTTATTTTATTTTATTGTTTTTACTTCTAATCTAATGCTGAAGACACTAACACTGATTATGAAGCAGGAAGAACCAAAATTGTCATTGTTACGTTGACACTAGAACTACCTGCATTATATTGTTATATTTAAATATATTAAATAAGTACTTTGAAAGAAGAGAAATCAAGTAGCAAATATAATCAGGTTGAGTACTGCTTCTCTATAAATTTGAGGAACATTTATAAAAAAGTGGGAACCCGTCAACGCGATCACTGCAGTAGTTCTAGTGTTAAATCACATGGACATTGGGATAACAACACTGTTAATTGTTTAACTTGCCACGGAAAGTATCACTGTTAAAGATCAACTAGTAACTTGACACACAATAAATATTACTTGCAACGATTTCGTCCAATTAAACGAAATACACTGAAGAAATTCAGAAGTCCTCGAGAGCCAAGTAACGGAATGACACTGAAAGCATTCTTATCAGTTAAATTGACCTTTGATGCTCGTGACCGACCTCACTGATCTTCCTGCTAGCTATATTTCCTTGTTGTTTCAATCATTTCTCGAATTATTGTCACGCGAAAAACGTATTTCTGATACATTCAATGAAAGTCTTCGCACGAACGTTGAGAATAGTAGGTGTCGTTTAAACACAATGGCAATTGTTTGAGAGATAATATTCATAGGAAAGTAAGACCGCATTTAGAAAGTCTTCGTAAAGTTAGCTGAGGTGGAAGTATATACAGATATTTACGTGACCTGAATTTTGCGTCATATTTTATATTTTCTTGAATTCATGTGTATTAGTTATTTTCTGTTTTAAACTATTTAACTTGTAGTAAAAAATATTTCTGCTTTTCGTTGTTAGGAATGTTCTTAATATCTTCCATCAGTTGGTAACTAAAATATTACAAGTATTATTTATTATCAAAATTTAAAAGATTGCACCAAGTATACATTCTAAGTTTTATAGAAAGGACTGGAATCTTCTTAAAATTTTAATTTATTGCGTTTCTCTTTAGAATTTTGGTCCCCATAATTGCTATAGTTGTTGAAAATTATATTTTTAATTTTTTAATCTGAGGAAGAAAATGATGGTTTCTGGAAATTTAAAAATGGAAAAGAAATGTATTTTTATTTTGATTCAATGATTTATTTATTTTTCGCTTTAAGCACAGACTTAACAATAATTGAGAAGGAAACAGTTATTAGTTCAATGCTTTTATCTTAGAATGTTAGCTTTTTAGCCGATTCTGTTAACAGCACATGTAATTTGTGTTATCTTATCATTCGTTGCTTTATCACACACTGCAGATTCGTGATGCATTTACCTTCGGTCGAATGTGCAGTGAACCTCCTTGTGCAGCAGATGTTGCACATCTTTTTGCGCGACTTTGTTCCAAAATTTTCGTAGAGGTGGCAATAAAATAAGCGATTTTGTAGCGGCGTTTTCAATTTTCTGATAATAAATATTTTTTACAGGATAGAAAACTAAATATTTCCCCCCTAGCTTCTCTATTTGCATTCCATAAAAACTGTAATGCAATTTAATGAAATTTATACGAATTTTATTAACTACACTGGCTTGCAAAAACAGTAAAAATTGTATTGATTTATCCTTTTAGTATTTATAACTTATTTAAATATCAGGGTTACAAAAATGACATCAAATTATCGTTTTAATATGTTGGATGTATTTATATTAAAGAGGAAAATGCATTTCTAAAACAATCATACAAAAAATTGAAGTTTAACATAAAAGTTTCATAAACGATCTACTTGTGAGTTAATACAAAAACATCTTTGCTTTCAAGTCATGTAATTATTTTTATCATGGAAATATTATATTAAACTATTATGACTTTCTAACAAATCAAAACTCGAAATTAATGCATATACTGTTTCTAATTTGCAAACTGAATTTATATCGTTTAAAAGGACATCTCACAAATTAAAAAATTTGAATTTTTTAAACCTTTTAGATCTGAAATAACAGTGAAACAAATTTTACTGTCTTAAAAAATCTGTATCAAATATTTCCAATCGCTCTAAATCAAATTCCAGTAGTCAGATCACACTTTGTTCATTAAATATAAAATAAATAGTTCAGGGGAAATTAATTACATAGAAGTCTGGCAATATTTTTCGTGAAGTGATTCGCGTGGATGAAAAATGACGGGTACCCCGCAGTATCAAAAATCTTTTGTATTATAAATAATCAGTCTATTAGAGTCAATAAATGTAATTGATACTCGAGGGTAATTGGTTGCGCTAGAACTCTGATTAACGCGCCGTCCGCCATGTCGATCATTCTTGATTGGCTTGTAGATCGTTAACGTTGCGTCACGTCAACGATCACCGTCAATTTATCGCGTTAAAGAACATATTAATATTTCATCAATACTTATTAGAAGGAACACAATTTAGTGTTCGTCGATGACGATCGTCGAGAATTTCGATACACTAATTCATACGTATTCTATTTACCCGTTGCAAAATAAATATGTATATTAATTGAAAGTAATTCTAACACATAGATATTGTTTCTCGTCTTTGCAATATAAATATAGCAGTTTAAAGTAATTATCTTTCGCGGTGAAAGATACTTCATTTTATATTCTTAACACGATAAAAATGGAGTTTTTTGTAAATATCAAAAAGTTCTAAGATTATTTATTTTACATTGACCATAACTTGAATTCTGAGGGCTGCGAAGGTTGAGAATTTCAAAAATTCGGATATTTAATAGATGTATATAGATCTCTGTCTGTTATACGACATTTTTCTTACATCACCTGTAATGTATCGCATCGTTTTTGGTTCTCAATCCATTTAAAACAGTGAAACCTACGCAAAATGTCCATAATACCAAAGTTAAAAGATGTAACAAATAACCAACAAAGAAAATAATTTTCAAACACCGTAACTCCAAAGCAATATGCAAAGTAATATCAACAATTCCAACATAAATTATTCTCCCGATCAAAAAAATCTCTTCTTCCACCAACACCTGATAATCACACCCCTCACCCCCAACATATTAAAGCACCTTAACATCACTTTTTCCTAAATTCAAGTCCAAGCCATTAATTCTCCGTCGTCTTCACCAGCCAGCAAGTTAAAACAATCCAATCCGAGTGCCCATTGTTTCATCCCAATCGCTGCTCTTAATCAAGATTTTTTACGTTTCATTAAAGAAAAGGGGGAAGAAGAAAAAGTGAAAAGAAACAAAGAAGAAGCACACGCATGCAAAAAGAAAGCGGGAAATAGTTGCAGACGCACAGTAGCGAATATAAACTTGGAAAGCACGGGGAGCAGCCGTTTGCAAGCCGCAACGAACGATCCGGGCGAGCAGTCGTGCTAAATAATCATAACTCAGAGAGACATTTGTAACGCCAGGCTCTCGCTCGTATTTATTGCTGTTGTTGGACGGTTTGTTGCAGCAATAACGGTAATGGGCCACCCTGGCCGGCTACCACGGCCCATTCTCCCCGGCGAGCATCCCCATACCCTCCGCGAACGGCGGCTACCCCTTGCCGAGCGATTTATCCTCGGGTAATTAGCACGGGTAATAATTAATGCGGCCGCGCATTGTGCTAATTATCACCGGAGAACCTTTTAAGAAATGAAAGAACATTCGAAATAAAACAAAGAGGGCGGACGACGCGGGGGGTGGCTCGGCGAACGACGGCGAAGGGATGGCGGGAGAAGAAAAGTCGGGGAGATAAATAGGAATGGCGGAAAAAAAAACATTTACAATCCCGGGCAAGAGAGTACGGAATAATAAGCTGTAATAGGGGTGGAAAGACACTACGGGGAGGAACCGTGATGAAGAAATTAGTTGAGGTCATTAATTATAGTGCTTTTTCGGGGCCGCCGGGGAATAGTTGACGTGGGTAACTGTTTCGGAAAGATTTGGGAATTTTTTGCGCATAACGTGATGCTGGAGGGGTAGTTTTTTCGGTGGTTGCTGAAATATGTAACGATAATTGTAACTGTGGTCTGTAACGTTTACTCTTTCTTCTGGATCGCTTAGATTTCCGTTTCGGAGGTGCGTATTAAATCTGTACGATTAAACTAAACATTTTAACATTAAATCTACACGGTTCAATGTTAACAAAAGCTCGCAAACACAAGCAGCGATGCACTTCTATTACCTTCCAAAATGCATTAAAAATGTATACCATGTACAACTAATGTACTATCGCAGACCCCGAACACTTAAACCCCACTTTCAACTCCCAGAAACCAATAACGGAAACCCGAAGTAATTCACCGCACATTTCTAAAACCCAGCGAAACGAAGCAGCAAAGAAACCGAAGATGCGAATAAAAGGAGAAACGTTACCCGCGGAAGGATAAAGGGGGTGCATCGCAACGCCGAAGAAGCTTAAAGGGGTAAAAAGCAGGCGGTGGACAGTGGTGGAAGGAAGAGAAACGCACCTAGTCGTCTCGTTGGAAGAGCTCCGGTCTCCGTGAACGGGTCTGCGGGATGTTTGCGCGCCTATATGTATTCCAAGCCGGAGTAAGAGCCTGGCCCGACACACGTATACCAGAGCAGGTAGCATAAGTAGCCTAGGTAGCGCAGGAAATGTGAAATGTGTACGTGCGGCCTCGTACGAACGACAGCCAACGGAGCCAAGCAGCTATCCATCAGGGTGCTTTTGTCGCCCTAATGAGAGCTTGAATTATTCAGCTTAGAGAACACCCCTCTCTACCGGCGACCCCTTCTTCCTTCCCTCTCCTAAGGGCCTGCTTACACTCTCTGCAAAACTTAAGAGTCGTTCGTTCATTCCCATGCGTGGATTAAGCGTGCATTTCTGGCCACTGGTTTTCTTGAATTTGCGGAGGGCTAACTCGCGAGTCGAGGCTCCAACTTTTCACGCTGCTCTTTGGATGGCTGCATTGGTTTCCCGTTGGGTGGATGGTTTTTGGGGAGATTTGAAGGTAGTGGTATTTGGATGATGTCGAAGAATGTGGAGATTGGGAGTGGGATTTTGCGAAGGGAGGGGGATGGTTGGTGAGTTGAATTGTTGAAGTGTAACTGTTTGGGGGAGGTTGAAGTAATTGGAGGAAATTGAAGTGAAGGGAATGAGAGAAGTGGTAGTTAAAAATATTATGGTTTTTGTACGCCACAGGGAGGAATTATTTTGGTGTTGGTT
This sequence comes from Cerceris ruficornis, assembly GCA_963989415.1. Taxonomy (NCBI): domain Eukaryota; kingdom Metazoa; phylum Arthropoda; class Insecta; order Hymenoptera; family Crabronidae; genus Cerceris; species Cerceris ruficornis. The sequence goes on from OZ022527.1 coordinate 10,662,757, forward strand.
TTATTTTTACATCTGGCAATTTGGTTCAGTGAAACGAAAACTAAGAGGAGAATCTTAATCTTACAATTAGCGTAATTTCGAGCATATATTATTTCCACATTGCAGGGAATATAATACTAGGTAACTGCTTCTTAATTTGTTCAAAACGCTTCTTCTTCATATTTACCAGGTACGTCCTGATATAGTGGATTACGAGTCGGTAGTTCCGACCTTCCATTGATACCATCCTTTCACAAATCGTGCAAAATGAAAGGCAAGCAGCAAAAGTTTCTTTAACGAACCAGCAATGTCATCTCGTAAACAAAACGTAACAAGCGCCTTCATCTTGTCCGTTGCATAAATTACACCGTCAATGAGAGAAACCCTTTTATTTTCGGCATCCAAGAAACTTCTTCAATTTCAGAAGAACCTTCCCAACCCATCAAACGGTCGGGTAGGAAGGTCGCATGGCTATTAAATTTAACGAAGAGATTTTTCGCCAGGTTTTCATGCACCGGCCGTCTGTCAACTAATTTCTCGGGAATTTTAAAAATCATGGCTAAAGCCCGGCGATTCACGAGCATCCCCGCGTCCTTTTCAAAACTGGAGCGTGCACCATAAATGCTTGAACGGCTCTAAGACATCGTTTTACCTCGTGGAACGTATAAATACGAGCTTTTACCTTGCGCGACCTCTTTCATATATAAGTTGCCCGGTATTGCACACGTTCTCGGTGCCTATGCAAAGCTCATTTCCTCCGAGATAATTGCACTGTGATATCGCGAGGCTCATCCTTTTTGTGCCAGCCGTAGAGAGAGCGAGAGAGAGAGAGAGTGAGAGAGAGTGCACCGGGGGCGAGGAAGCCGGGTTTTATTAAAGTTCTTTGCGCGTTGATGCCCTCACTTTTACGTTACCAGTTGCCACGGCGAAAACTTTCGCCGTAAGTCGATAAACTTTGCGGTAACTACCGGCGTTCGAGATTTTCGCATGCCCGCCGTTTACGTTGCAATCGCATGGGATATATAGAGGGAACGTTCGCCACTTCTGTGCCATGCTGGCCAGGATTTCACGATGCACCGGGATTATCGAGGACGTTGAGATTAACTTCCGTCGGGGCTGATGTCAAGGAGACACTTTCGGAGGATGGAGAATGGAATTTGAGGTTGTTTTAATATTTCAGTGGCAGATTTTGTTTAGTGGGTGGAAATGGAAAGTTTGTTTTGAATGAATGGAATTTGAACCTTGGGAATGTAGTGGTTTTCTTATATTTTAAATGAAGGTTTTCCAGATAGGGACGGTAATTTGTTGGGTTTAAGTTAGTGGATATTGTTAAATGCTGGTGTATTAGATTATCGGAATGGAAATTATTTGTGTTCAGAATTTAATGGGGAGGATTCTTTTTACATATGTGTGGGAATGATTATAATCAGTCAAAAAAATTAAATGTGCCTAGAGCCTAACGGAGGGGACCACGAGGTTCGGGACCATCGAAGAGTAGCCTTGGAGCAGTTGAGTCAAATCTTATGTTATTTATCCCATCTTTTTCATTATCTTATTAATGAACAGTATCTTAAGAAGTGTCGCAAATATTACTTAAACCTAACGACACTATTCCTACATATTTGGGGTGTATACTTGCGTCCTGTTCGCAGGAAGATGCAGAATATGTTGTTAGGTTGAATACTTGGGGAGAAAACACAAAAACAGGATAACTGTAATAATGTGGTAGTCGTGAAACAAAAGTTGACGAGCAGAAAGACACATGAAGACGTATGAACTGCAGTTTGCAAGTTACTGTTCAGTGCGAAAAGGAAGTTAATTTCACTGCTTATGATATTACCTACATTGCGCATTTCGACCACGCGAAGAAATAACTCTCAACACCCTAAGAAATACCATCTAAAACAGCACAATTTAATAATCAGAAGCATTGAAAATTCCAATACCTTATTCAACAGCTTACAACACCTCGTACTACTCAACAAAAACACCGTTACAGCCTCAACCACAATTACCTCAACCACAATTACCCTCGCACCATACCAATACACCCCATTAACCATAGAAAAAAACCACGCACCACCCAAAAGTTCCCATCAGTCGAAAGAAAACCCACCAGAGATTTCCACTCGTCGAAATATATAACGTGATAAAAATCCAGCAAGTAGATATCGCGTTCCAACTTATCAAATTCTTGTCTCATCGCGCGTAACGATCGAGAGTGGAGGAGAAAGAGGGAAAACAGGGTGCTCCGTAAGGGCGAGTAAGAAGGGCAGAGAGGGCGAGGGGGTGCACGAAAGGCGGACGGGCCGCTACATCCGCAAAGCTATTATAACCGCTCGAGCGAATCTCTATTAAAACGTGTTTACACTGGCTTAGGGGTTGACTCAAGCCACCCCTCCTAGTCCTTGGTTTCAGCCAACTCCGTTCCGTGCCACCCCTACAGACACGCGGAGCGGGGGTGTACGGTGGCTCTGGGAGCAGTAACGTACACACGTACACCCACACCATCGTGGATAGTAATGCCTATCTAATTGTCGCGTGTATGAATAGTGAATCCTGGAGCACTCGAGGCTATGAGCCAGATCCGAGCTAACATAAGGGGAGAGCCATATGAGCTAATCTATATTATGATAGCCCGACCTCCGGGCCTTCCCTCTTTCTCTTTCTCCATCTCTCATTCTATCACGTTCTCCCTCACCTTTCTATCCTTCTCTTTCCTCTCGGAGTTCCCTGAGTTCTCGAGGTTTCATCCCTCCGCTCCGGGCATAGGTAAAAGTCTGCCCTCGACCACCCCCTATTTTCGACCCTAACGCACCTTCGTTATTACCTAACCGCAGCGTTACGTTTCATGACGAGGTTACATTACCGCGGATTCTCACGTAGTCTTGCTAAAATCTCGAGGCTGCATGGTTTTCCGTCTTTTGGATCGTCTTGGGACCGTTCGGGGGATGAATGGATCGTTGGGGAAATGGTGTTGTGGATTTTGTTGATTAGGATACATTTGGATGGATTATTGTTTTATTTAATGAGGATTTAAGGATTTGATGATAGTGGCGTTGGGTGTTGCTTCTGCGTTGAGGATTTCTTGAAGGTTGATTGATTGGGTATTGAGTTATGAGTGATTTTTGATTGGTTATATTTGTAATTGTTTTAGAAGTCTCACGTAGTCTTGCTAAAATCTCGAGGTTGGATGGTTTTCCGTCCTTTGGATCGTCTTGGGACCGTTCGGGGGATGAATGGCTCGTTGGGGAAATGGTGTTGTGGATTTTGTTGATTAGGATACATTTGGATGGGTTATTGTTTTATTTAATGAGGGTTTAAGGATTTGATGATAGTGGCGTTGGGTGTTGCTTCTGCGTTGAGGATTTCCGGAAGGTTGATTGATTGGGTATTGAGTTATGAGTGATTTTTGATTGGTTATATTTGTAATTGTTTTAGAAGTCTCACGTAGTCTTGCTAAAATCTCGAGGTTGGATGGTTTTCCGTCCTTTGGATCGTCTTGGGACCGTTCGGGGGATGAATGGATCGTTGGGGAAATGGTGTTGTGGATTTTGTTGATTAGGATACATTTGGATGGGTTATTGTTTTATTTAATGAGGGTTTAAGGATTTGATGATAGTGGCGTTGGGTGTTGCTTCTGCGTTGAGGATTTTTTGAAGGTTGATTGATTGGGTATTGAGTTATGTGTGATTTTTGATTGGTTATATTTGTAATTGTTTTAGAAGTAATTATGGGAATTGCAGCAGAGATTTTATGGTTTAATGGTGTGCAATTTGGAAGGTAGTTATACGTGAAGTGGAAAGTATGAATTTCACTAGAATTTTAGTGGCCGGAGGATGTAGGATTGTTCAGGAATTGAATCGTGTTTGACTTCACAACTACCAACTCCATTAAACTATTCAATTTCGGCTCATTTCTGAAACTAAACGTACCAACGTGATTAATATGATCGATACTAAATTTTAGAAAATAATTTCTTAAATTTTCAATGACTACCTTGCTAAACGTAATCGATTAAATAACTCAAGTTTCTTATGCACTTCGCTCCTTAGCTTTTTCATCAAACTCTTTGATTTAGCCTCTTTTCACAACCAATTTATCCGATATTTCCAAACACAGCAAATCAATCGATGATACTTTTAGCTGTAATAAATCCTTTCACGTTTCCATGATGTATCACAGCCTAAAGTAATAATGGATTCAATCTCCTCGGATTTCTAATTTCCGCCATTTTCATTTCTCAAATGATAATTGTTCCATGATATGTGCAGAAGGTGGAATTTGGTTTTTTTCCTTTCGTCGGATATGATACTTTGGTTTGGATAATGAGATCGTGGGTTTGATGCTAGGAAGGATTTGTTAGTTGAGATGAGAGAGGCTGCTTCTGGTTTCAGATGTTGATGGCGCGCTTTGAGTAACTTGGTTTTTCTTTTGGGGCCAGCGCTTGCTTTTTTAGTTTACTTTTCCTACGTTGGCGATAAGATCGCAAGTTGGAAATTTAATGGTGTGCTTAAGTCCTGGCATACGTAATTTCATGTTCCTCTTCCGAAGAATTGTGTGGTCCATTTTCTTATTTTTGTTTAAATAACTGGATTTATCTTTCTCGATATAAATTATACAATAATTCACACAAAAACTTCTAGAAAATTGCAGATTCATATAATTTATTGCTGTCAGCGTATTGAAGTGTAGAAATTTCTTTAATAATTTCCACATCACTCAAATTTCTTTAGATGTAACATTTTTTTAATATTGTTTCTTGCCGCACTTATCTTTCGTAGTTAGCAAACCTGAGATTTAACGAGTGTAATCTTAGTGGACATTTCACGATAGAAATTAGTGTTAGCCACAAAAAGCATACTAATATTTAAGAAAATCCGTCTAACATGCCAATGCCAATTCACCCTCAGATCGTCGAACCGGTTTGTCGAGGTTTTATTGAAAATTATTACATCTGCCAGTTAATCATCCCCTTAATATCATTCCTCTGTCTTTGCATTCGACAAAGAGCCGCGAAAGTGTCGTAAGCTTCTGTTAATTTATCACGTCGGATGTCCGGGGGTTGGAGCTACTCGTAATATTCTCCCGGTCGTCCTTTTCTTGCATCCAACACCGTCTTCCCTCTTCCTTCCTCCTCGCTTCCGGACGATGGAAGCGTTCTATTTTATATACAAAAGACCTGATAGTGGTAAATGTCCGAGGGTCCTCGGTAATGTTCCGACTGCTATTAAGGGTGTTCCTATAGGGCGGGAGACACGTGGCCATCGGAATCATAAAGATTGAATGCCACTTCCGATAGCTCAAATATCACGCGCTAAATTCGAGGGGTTGCTTAACACCCTTGCAATTGTTTTTTTCCTACGGTCGTTTAACTGTCGATGGTAATCGTCCATTATAGATTTGACATTTTAAATAATAATTAGTGCAAAATATCCCAGAAATAATGCAAACTTTAATTCCAACTCCTGCAACTACACCCCCCAGGGGCCTGTCCGTGCTAGGCGGACAGGTACGGGTCTGACGCACCCGGGGCCTCCCGAGTCCGCGTGTCAACCAATGCATATTGGCAGTTGCATTGGATTAGCCAAGCTACGCCCACACCAAGGGTCAAATTGGGACCACGGCCAGTTAGCTAAGGCCCCGGGCAATTCATCGTCCTGGCCCGGTCATCAGGGTTGAATTCGTGGGGGCAGGAATGGGTCCTGAATCGCTAGGCGAAAGGTAGCTATCTTGCCGGGTGAGCTGGGCCTGATTCAGTTGGGGCACTGAAAATGCATAGTCAGTAGAGGTTTAGAGGGGCCTCCTCCTACCAGGGCACAGATGGAAGAAAATCAAATCAGGAAATGGATTTTTAATAATTTTATCTGCGCAGTGGGTCAGCTGGTAGCATGCCCTCTTTTGCATAGGTATGTGCGCTGATAAGGCGTATTACATTTGTAATTTCATTAACTACGTAAATTTATATTGACAAAATGATGAAAATTTGAATGGTTCTTTTGGAAACTGTTTATAGATAAAAAGCTCATAGCAGATTCGATTCATTGTTATCACTAACCAACTTTTTGTCAAAAATGGACTTACATCACTCATATATCACTCAAAACGGCTCATATAACATATTAAAATATAATAGATTAATCGACGGTAGTTCTACTGTTAAAATTACAAAATCCCTATCCCCGTAAAAAATATGAACCACAAACTCCCACCTACCAATCCTCCCACATGAAGTCCCACAAACTATTATATATCCTCCAGTTCAAATTCATCCCCATCCAAACACCCCAAACCCTGACATACAAAATAACGTCTTCCTTCCAACCATCCCCCGTTTTTACATCAAGACACTTTGCACAGCTTTTCTTCCTTCGCACACGTACACGACTCTTTAAGTCCCACTTCGGTTCTTCCATCGGGCTCTCGAGAAACACGAGCGTGGAATAAATGGCACGTGACCATACGAAGTTTGTTCTGCCTTTGGATACGTTTACGTGTAGCGTATTCGGGGGCAAGTAATCGGGTGGGCGTCGCAGAAACGAGGGGAAGTGTATGGCGGCATTTCGGAACGTCGGGACGCCGGACGTCGCAATCTCGACGTCCCGCCCAACCCTCTTCTTTTCGTACCACTCGACGTCTGCCATTGTGATGGTAATACACCCTGCTCGGTAGTCAGGGTCGGATTTATCGTGGAGTCATTCTGAAATTAGTTTTTCGGACTTGCGTTATTCATTGAGAGCTTTTGTCTTTTTTCACCCTTCTCTGTCGCCGTAATGCAGTATCTACTTGTTATTCGCGAGTACTTTCCAGCAGGCTGCTTTGTATTATATTTTTAAAAGCCGCGTTATTTGCGCTTTGACGCGATGGATGGATTTATTCGAAAGGAATTTCGAGCTTGGTGTTGCAATGCTTTACAGCGGTGGAGGATTTATGGGGAATTGTACGGTAAACGAATGTGATTCGTATACTCGAGGATTTGAGGTTTAAGAGAATAGGGTTTAAGAGAAATTGCGGTTTATGAGAGGGAATGTGGCGAAACTTTATTTGGCTGATCTTCGTGTCACTTGAGGTCTTAAGACTATACCTTTTCAACTTCAAATTGGGAATAATCTACCATTCCCAATTTGAAGTTGATTATTCCCAATTCGAAATTGATAATTCCCAATTTGAAGTTGACTATTCCCAATTTGAAATTGATTATTCCCAATTTGAAGTTGATTATTCCCAATTTGAAGTTGAAAAGGTATAGAACTACCGGCGTTGAATCTGTTGTATGCAAATATATTAAGTAACATTGGAAAAAGAGAATTCGAAAGGTGAAAGAGATTATCAATACGGTGATTTATATTTTGTAAGATAGCCGTGGAATATCTCCTGTACAGTTTTCCCATAAAAGAAAATTTAAAAGAATATTAGTAATCAGTCATTTGACTTTCGTGGTAGTTTTAGTGTTAAATTATAGTATTCCACGATATATTTTACGCATCTCTGACAATCTTCCTTCAAGAATCTACTGTGTCTTGAAACGTTTAATTCACATTCTATACAAGTTACAATTCTGCATCATCCTTTACGCAGTAGGAATGAAAAAAGAAGGAACTTTCTCTATCGAAATACTACACCCTTAATTTCATATTTCCCCCGTACGAATTACTTTCTCACATCTTTTGCCAACTCTGCAAACAAGTGCACCCACCAACCAAAAATTCCAACAACCACATCTTCTTTCATCAAAATTCCTCCACAGTATAAATTTCATCGACATTTACCTGAAAGCTTAAAGATCTCTCAAACCCAACGTCAATTCGATAAGAAGACATCGACTGCCCACGGTTCCCGAAGAGACACACACACGTCCATCGAGAGTTCTCTATACCCTCTCTCCATATATATATAAAAGTCCAAGGGTGAGCGAACGTAGGAGGAAAAGAGGGAAGGATGAAGAGGCACGATAGACACGCTACAGATACCGGAAGGCAAGAGCCGAGGTTGGGTTGAGGGCGCCATTACGTCCGGCCACCCTTCGGTCCTCCACTTACCCCTAACGACGTTCCGGGCAAATAAAAGTTGATTTCTCTTCCCTCTCTCTCCTCATCGCCCAGCTTCTCTGGCTCTTACCACCCCACCCGCTATCTTACCCTCCTTCCCTCCAACCCTCGGCATCCCTCTGTGTCTCGTCCCTCCGTTTCGCCGCTTTATCTCTTTAGGTGCCTTCCGCCTCATCAGCCGGCACAGGCCATTCCTCGCTGCTCCACGGATACGTGGACTCGTGCCAGTCGATACGAAAATCTTCATTTACCACGGTCTCTACGTTCCACGTTAATTGGCAGACGATAGAAATCGGATATCGCTTCGTAAAACCTGGAGGAAAGTGGGGTTTGGAGCATATAGAATTTTGCGAGATTTTCATGCAATTGAGAACACCGACGCGAGAGAATTCCTGGTAGAGGTTTCGGTTAGATGTGAAATTGGATGAAGGGGTTGTTTTCTTGGTATTTTAAGTTGTAGTAATTTGATGGATTTCTTGGAAGGTTGCAATGAAATAATTATGTTTAGGTCTTCTTTTTTTCTGATGGTCATTGTCGAATGTTAGGGACGTATGTTTCTGGGTGTACGATCGAGGATTGGGACTTAATGATCATGCGACACGTGTCGTCTCGCATTAGGTGAATCTGACAAAACAACCGGTGATGTTAGGGCGCTATCGATACTCGGAGGGTGTTCTGCAAGCGTTTCCGGATGCTGAATGATCTCTCGTATCCGTGATAGAAGCCTGAGGGTTAAATATACCCCATTGATTTTTGCAATTGAAGTGTGAGAGAGTGCTAACCTTTTGGTGTTGCAGATATTAAAATAATATCGTGATTTCATATTTTTATCGCATTGGATTTGACTATGGAACTTGGTACTAAAGCGTAAAGTGGCCTTTGATAACGCTGATTACGTTTACGATTAAATAGAACTCACTAAAACAAGTGAAAAGTGAAGTTCAATTAAATGCCGACAGATTGGGAAAAAACACTTTGGATTGCAAAAGTAAATGGAAGTTTTGGAGAAATCCATCGAACGAGTATACGTTTAAGATTTATGGAATAAGAAAAAAATAGAATTTGAGCTCAAAGTGAGGGGATATCGATGGAGCGAAATTGTGTGTATTAAATGGAAATAGAGGAAATCGGTTTTCCGGTGTAGCTTCGAAGCAAGGATCATGTTTCGAACGCAATGTTAAATGACGCAAAACCAAATCCTGATATGCAGACTCGATTTCATTCGTGCGTGAAGGCTTATTTCTATCGGGCTATTCTAAATATCGCGGTTTCCACGGGGTGTACAATAACACCCAAAAACATTTCTGCATCCTATCCTATTTTTTTAATCAATTTTAATGTCCTAAACTTCAGGAGTTAATCTGGAAAATTACTTCTTTACTAAATCTCTGTTAAAATAGAAAAACTTTTGCACTAGACCTACCTGTCGCATAATAAAAATTCTTAAACATTTTGCTAAGAAATATAATTAATTATTAATAGCTATGTATTACAATGCCTAAGTTTTACTTACGTTAAACATAATTTGAATTCGGGCGATGAAGTTTGAGAATTGAATACAACTGAATATTTGAGGGAAGGAGGTTTTATTCCATCAATTTTTATTACAGGACGACAAGTTGAGAAAACAGCTTAAATTACAAAAGAGTAATAAATGATGAAATATGTTTTGGAAGAAGCATTGAGAGGAGCATATTACAACAAACTGTAATTCCTACAATTTTATTAATTCTACGTTACTTACATTATATTTTAAAGTAATTATAATGCAATCACAATAACATTACAATATTAAATGCCGCAGGATAGTACAAAAATAAAAAAGCTTGAAAGTATTCATATTTTTAACCGCTTGATATTTCTTATAAATTGGAAAAGAGACGAATTACATTGAATTATACTGTTTGTTTTAATCAGAGAATCTGAAAGATCTAACTTTTTTATGATCGCGTTTGGAATAAGCTCAATATTTCTGTCAGCCAGTGCAGATGCAGCTTTAATGCAATTGTATCCGAAAGGTTGAATGGGTTCTACTTGGCAACACGAGAATGACTAAACGCATTGCGGTGGGCGGTGTGCCGCATTATGACGCGCGAATGGTGCCTTCAGTAATTAATGACACAACGTCGATGCAACGTAAGCTGAAGGATCATAGCGTGAACTTACCCTACGTTGATTACATCAATAATCCTGTGAAGTTGTAATATGCATTGCATCCGTACCCGTGTAATTGAATTTCCATGACAGCCGTTAATGCAATACACTGGCAGAAATTGCACTTTGCGCGACTTTTTTAATTGCCCATAGGATTTAGCTTTTTCCATTAATGAGGAATTTTTCATTTTAATCGTAAAATCGTATTTTATGAGTGAAAAGAATGAGGAAGTTTGTTGGCGGTAAATATACATAGAATTTATTATATTTGGAGTTAAATATTTTTGTCAAAAGATATTTTACTTTGCATTCTAGTAGGTAATAGATTTTTAGAATTTTCAATTAATGTCGAAAATATAAATTTGTGCTATACAAGTTACACAGACGTTTTTAAATCTTCTGAAATATAATTTCATAGAGTTTCCATCTCCTTGAACAAATATATATTTTTCTAGATAGTTGCAGTGCCTAATACTTACAGTAATTGTAACTTAGCTCTTTAATACTTTTCAGTAATTAAAAAGTTCTCCTCAATCTCACGAAACTTACAATCCAAATTATATTCATATTTCTAAAACTCCCAAAATTTAATTTCGCACACTCCCTGTCTTAGTTCTTCAGCACATATTAAAAATTGAACAAAATCCCCTTAATTTCCAAGAAAATCACAATCTGGCAATCTTACAGTGCAAATTTCAAAACCATAGAACCCCAAAACCACCGAACGATCCCAAAACAATTTCAGGAGCCACCTTAAACTCTCACCATCAAATCCCAATCTCCAACGCCATTGAGCCATCCCATCCTGAATTCTGATTTTCCAAAAAACCACCACTTTTACCGCCATAATCTGAATCCAGGAGCTTTACCAACGGCACGTGTCGCATAACGCAAACGAGAGTATTACGAAGGGGTCCCTAACAGAATTATAAATTCAGTAGTGTCCGGTGTGCACACCTGAGTCTGTTTCGTGCCGTTCGACTAGATTTCCCTCTTTCACGTGTGCGAATGTGTACACGAGAGTTTCTGCACGGGTGTTCGTAACCGTAATTGCTATCCTAATAATTGTCACGGGCCAGTCGCATGCTGTGTCCATTCGTATCTCCTGTTTCCGTGGTAAATGATGGCCCCATACGCTATCCAATCTACGCTCGTCGAACGAAACCGCGTAATGCCCGAAGATTCTGCATGTGCGAATCGGTCTCTCTGCGATCGCAAATCATCTGCGACGTGGCTGAAATTATGAACTCGGTTTGCACAGGGAGACAGAGACGGTTTTTTTATCCTTTTGATCATGGGAGGGAGACGTTTAATGGGAGTGGTTTGTTCAAATTGTTACTTGGTGTTTAGTTGTTGAAGGTATATCATTTGTTATATTTACATATGTTAAGTAAGGACACGTAAGAAATATTAACAATTTGATTGGATTTATTTTATTAATTTTTCCTCGATAGATGTACATCTTATAAAATATTAATGACTCGATTGCTCACCTTCTGTGCCTCTTGATTTCTCTTTTTTAATTTAAACTTTGAAATTTTCCATAAATGCATAGTAGGTCACACTAATGACATTCAATTTATGCAGTTTTATAACAGCTTCATATAAGCAATAAAAATCCATTGATACAATTTTATTACAAATACTTTATAAAATCCTTAACGCAGAATCTCTACATAACCGAACAGCACGTCAAATTAAATATTCCCATAGAAAAAATATTAAACGCCTAATAAATATAATATGCTTAGTATATATAATAATATATAACATATTAAGTATATACTACTTAATACAATATTTAATACAATACTCAATACAATACTCAATATAATGCTCAATGCAATAGTCAATACAGTTAATTAATATATAATATATACCAAGCATATAATGTATATTATATCCTAAATAATATACTTTGAATAATATTTAAAGCTGCAAAATTTTCCAACTCTCCAATAAGCACTGTTATGATACAGAATCCTGCTGATACCCGCTCGCCGTCGAGGAGGCCGCGATTGTTGTGATTCTGCTCGACCTCAACGTACAATGTACGATGATAAACGAACTTAGCAGCGAGTAAGAGTCCTCAGTCGCGGCTCACCTGTCGCCTCGGTATTGTCGTTTCCGCGTTATAATATTTCGCCTCTGTGAACGTTAAAGCAAATTACAATTCTATCGTTGCAATTAACTGCACATTAAGACGCGCATCCGTAACGTTTGCTTGCACATGCATTTAGTGCATCGTTAGTGAAATATTTTGGGCTGTGAAGATTTTTATCTGCCGAGGAGGATAACAATAGTCTACGGGTGGAGGACAACAACGTGGGTGGAGGACTGCAACGTGGCTCAAGGTCATCGAAGGTCATCGAAGGTGGGAAGGTTAGTGCGTATTAATATGATCAGTGAAGCCAATGCGATAGTTAAGTTAATATTTTATTTTTATAATAATGGTCTATATAATTGTGTTTATGTCACAATTCTATACGAGCAGTTGCTGTAGTTTCTTGAGGTATTTGAGTTTGAGTATTCGGTATTTGTTAACGATTTGCTTACTTTTAACGGATTTCCTGATATGCATCACAAAAAGGGAAGGTGTTTGTTGTTCGGTGAATTTTATTCTAAAAATTTGAAATCGTTAGTCAAAATATAAGGTGTTTTTAAAATCGTAGTGTAAGTAAGTGGAGTTATTCCTCATGCCAAAATATGTCGAAAATGTGGAACATAATTCTTAACCTTGGTACTTCGTTTCCGAGAAATTCGATTTTGAATGTTAAACCGAATACACGTGACTCTGCTACAGCTCCTTCGGCACACTCAGCTTGTTTACAAGTTCTGTATACATATCGTCAGAGTTTTCAGTTTTAAATATTTAGTTATTTCAATTATTAACAAATCGTTGAAAGTGTCGCCCTTGACGCCGTAGACAGTATTCTATGCATTGCACGGCTGTTGGAATTATGATGATTGGAGTACCGTTGTTTGTCGTAATCAGCTGCAGCATTATCATTGCATCTGCAATCCCCAATGCAAGGATCATATCAGTGCATTTACGAGTAGAGTTTCTTTCCATTGTAACGACTTTCGTGTATATAAGTCATGCTATTAGAATTTTGACATTGGGGCCTGTGATTCGTAAAGAGATACAAACTCAGACACATAATTAGTAGCCTGCGTTAAAATCTTTCCCCGTCAGCCATAAAAAATTTGTCTGACATTGTTATTTAACTCTTTCAGAATGGCATTCAAAGAATATATTTACTGAAAATTATTTATTTTTTTACAAACGTGGTTCTGTCAATTATTTTGTTTTGGCAATATTCATTTTATGCAAGTATTTAGGGAGAGGGTACATATATATATATAGGAGATATGGTACATATGTGAACCACCGAATAATTATTACATTATGAACACTAGAACTAACTGTCAAAATGACTGGTACACAATATTTTTTTAAAAATTCTCCAAGTTTGTAGAAAAGTCATATAATGGATCATCTTCTCCATCTCTTAATTCTACTTGTTTAAAAATACTTATGTAAGATATTTAAATATAATAAATTTAACGCTGATAGTTCTAGTGTTAAATAATTAGATATGAATTGCAATAAAGGAATATAAAGATATTCCGGTAATTTGAACTGTAGTTAGTACGCACATGTAGCAAATGTAGCGAAAAGATTAATATACAGCTTTGGTATTTCTCCACCCATTTAAAATTGTAGATCATAGATGGAACGATCATTTATATGTGGTTTAAACCGAAACTGCAAAAGGCAGAACGTCGACCTTAGTTACTATTTGTAAACACGAGCAGAAGTCACGCAACGGACTCCGATTTGTGGCACAAGTTACGATTGGCTTGAGTCACGCGTATTCGGTGAATATTCCAAGTAGATATTTTCGGAAACGAAACACCAAAGAAACAGATTTCATTTTATATTATCAATGTATTTTTGCATGTGGAATTAACTCTTTTCTTCTTGTACCGTAATTTTTTAACCATCTTGTATATGCAGTGATATTTTCTTCGACTTAGCAATTTTTCGGCAAATGAACTTTTCAAGACAGAAACATTTTTTATGTATCGTGTTGGCTTCTAGATACGCATTTAATCTGCTGATGCTTTTTAGAAGCAACAATGTAGGGAAATTTGTTTTCTATAAATGTGTTATGTAATTGGTTATCCATAAGATGGGCTGGATAACTGTTTGTGCACGAAGTAGAAATGAAAAGAAAATCAAAGAAATGAAGAATTTTCTATTAGAATGTTATATTTTTACGTTTCTTGGATTTTTAATGGACAGGATGCAGCGGAAGAATTTATCCATCGGCAGAATGTTTGTCATTTTATTAATGTTGCTGATAAGATTTTAGTCATAAGATATTTTTAATTTATTTAATGTCTGTGCTTCATAATAAAAATTCCTATCCCGTCTGTTTAACAATACGTAAAGGAAGAAACGTTAAAATTAAAATAGATAGCAAGATTTAATTTACATTACCATTTTCTTGAATTCTACATTTTTTATTTCCATCGTCGAGTGAAAATTATCCTCTGGATAATAGAACATCATGATTGTATTCGAATCGACCTCGAATCGGAATTACGGATTCCTGTATTCAAGTTGCAACAATCGTCGGTTCTCTTTTAAGTAATCCCCATATATCTTTTAATATTTCCGCAGTTTTTCAAGATCGAATATCGATTACGGTATGATAGAAATATATCTTGATACGTATTTAACATTCGTGTGTTCCATGCATATAAAATCGTATGCTTCGACGTAATCCCTCTCGATTATCTTTCGATTTCCTTCAAACATTATTTTATCTTCCCATTCAAGATCGTATTCGATGCAATCCAAGAAACTATTATTTCGCACGCAATACAGGCGAACATTTCAGTGAAAATGGTATATTAAAATATTTACGTGATACAAAATGAAAATGAACTTTGAGAACCATGCGTTGGGTTTCGAATTCGCGCACACTTTTTTCGCTGCATCAAGTATATTTGGATTGCGCGATAAATATTTAGTTAGTCGCTGTTCAATCCGCATTTTAGCGTGTTCTTTTTTTCAAAAATGTTCTCGATTAATAATGAAGTATCGCGATAAAGATAAAAACTGAATAATGCTCTTCAATATTTCCATATTCCATGCATACAGAATCATACTTTTCGCGGTGATTCTGCCTCGATTAATAGCCGGCGCGCACGGAATATTATCTCATTTGCTCGACTAAAATTATACTAGATATACTAATCAGCATTAGTTCGATGATATTCAAACGATTTAATATTTAATAGGTGCTGCGAGCTAATATTAAAAACAGTACTTAAATCCTCCATCGAGCCATGTCGACTCTCTAATCTGAACATATTTATTGTCTCATAATTATATGAAATACATAGATTTTCTTATTACTGGTAAAATTTTAAATTTTACCAAATGAACAGTAGATTTACTAAGGTTACCGGAATGACTACTTACTATTTTCCGAAAATAATGCAAATTTCTAACGCTGCATTTCCTTCAGCTTCCTACGTTTACCTTGCAAAGGGTAAACAACGAAATCCCTCAATTTTCCTGCCACCCTTGTTTCATTTACAAAATTTATTTAGCATATTTAAATACAGTTTCGAGCCACCGACCATAGCTCAATAGTCGTTCGAACTCCTAATGTTAAATTCTCAAAATACCTCTCCACTATATTCCAAAAAATACAATTCCCCCTCCATATTCCAAGAATTCAAAAAAATTCTCTTCGAATTAGTTGAAAGTACTCAGACTATTAACACTTCATCTACCGGAAGGCTATTAATAGGCTTTTTGTTTATCAAAACTCATTGACCTACAGTCTATTAATCTCTTATTACAGATGATAATAGAATAAAGTTACGCTGCCCCGGAACAACTGAAATTAAAACGACATAATGAGTATTTCTTCACATTTTAATTTTAATGTTATGAGCAGTAGATGAAGCGTTAAGAAGCGTAGAAAATTTTAATAAAAAACATGCTAGAAATTATCCACCGACCTAATACTAAACGATACTTCACCCCCAACCCCTAGACGGAACAAAACTCCAACTTCCATCCACCTGTATCAAACGACTCGAAATCCGTCACCAGAACAGGTACAACCCCCAACAAGGGGATGCCCCCTATCTTCGAGTATCTTGCACGCGTCAGGTCGTATCCTTCGCTACGGTCGTATTATCGAGATTGCCCTCACCTCTTCCTCCTCCTCGATCGTCCTCTCTCTCTCTCTCCCTCACCTTCTCCCTGTCTCGTTACCTTCTCTCTCTTTCTCTCTATCTCTCTCCGGTTCTCGAGCCCCAATCACACCGGTAGCCGCTAAGTGCGATCCATTACGCGTAATGGAATGTGCCAATTATAACATTTGCTGAATAATTGGCGGACGCTTGGCTGCGCCTGCCGATGGTGCAGGCCGACACAGAGGATATATATATGGCTGTATATATGTACATATATGTATATATATATATATTTGTATGTATGTATATGGGAAGCCAGCTAAAAGGGACAAAGAGGTCGTCGGGGAGGTTCCAGCTATCCGCTCGATATTCGCTCGGCTCCGCTCGCTCGCTCGCGAGTACCAGCCTGGCAGGGCAAACATCAAATAAATCATTTAATAAATTTTGCGGAAGTGGCGGTGAACTCTAAAAAGCCGGCTATTCTGCGATGGCTGTTCAGCCGAAGCGACAATTTTTTTTTTTGTATCGACGATATAATTCAAGGGGTAGTTTCTAGTTGGAGAGATCGACGCAGGTTTGATCGATGTCGGGTAGGTTTGCGTTGAGTGTTCTTGCTATTGGATTTTCTTATGTTTTGAATATTAGTCGTTATTATATTGTGGATGTTTGTGCAAATTTTGAGGTTGATAGGCGCTGGTAATAAAGAAGGATTCAAGTAGAGGACTCTTTCAGGCGTTAAATGTTACAATGAATGCCGTATCTTAGATATTTCAGATAATTTTTTATATTGCATGTTAAATTTGTAATAAATGCATAAAAATCCGCAGGCTAGTAATTGTTGATTGATGTTTTGCAATGTTAAAGATATACGGATTCTTGAGTATTTTTATTTTCATCTTTATTACTTATGGGGTGAATTCTAGAATTACAATTTCCTTTCAAATCTACATAGCTTATTACCCCTTGCCCTACGATTTATTTGGCAACCGAATGCGCAATAATTCAGAATTAACTGCTCAAATAAAAATTCATCACTGATTTCTAACATGCTATATAACTTAATGCAATATTAATAGCATAGAAATAATTTGACCTTCTCCTGACCCATTGATATTTTCAATTTAATAGTTACTGAAAAACTTTCAGATTTCTTCTTCGTGTCAGTCATCGTACTTCAAGAGGTTAACATATTCCAACATAAAATAAAATTTTAAAATTAATTCCTTTAAGACAGCAGTCTTTAAATTGTCAATTTCTCGAACAATTATAAATCAACGATTCTTCAATTCCTCAAGAAGCAGGGCAGTTTGTCGTGGAAAGCAAGTTAAAAAATCGTCGAGCGATATTTATCGGAGGAATTTAACGAATTTTTTTTCCCCTCTCGGGTTATTAATTTTTTAACTCACTCCGCTTCACTAGGTAAATGGAACGTCAGCGTTTTACCATAGAACTAGGTATAATATCTGATATATCTCCCGGTTCGGCGCAGGGGGATGCGTAAAAACGTCCGCTGACGTGTACGCAAACTATAACCGAGTTATGCAGCCTGCATTTTTCCATCAGCTATACCAGCCTGATCAAAGTGCTGCCCGAGCGTATATAAAACGGCAGTAATACGGGAAATATAAAATGCTATTTACGGAATGAGTTATCCTGCAAGAGTTTAAATCAAAACTTATGAAAGGCTTTATTTTTATTTTATTACGCTCGAGCGCTTTTTATATTGCACTATTTCGGCGGACCTTCCAGTTTGCTGGTTTTACGATGAAAACACGGCCATTGCGTCTGAAAATGACGAGATAAAAGTGATCGTACCGATTACGATCGTCGACAGTGAGTTTCGGACGATTTGGAAAATTTTGAATTTTATTCGGGTCGGATATTGTTACGTATAGCTTTTGTTTCAGCGTTTCAGTTTGATACCATGGGGATGTTGTTGTTGTCGAGTAATTTCTGCAGGGACTGTCAATATTTTTTTGATTTTTAGTCATTTCTGAGTATTTTTAACCTTTCTCCTATTAACCCTTTGCACTATAATTGTTTTCCTACTTTGTTCTCGGCCAACTCTGATTTAATTTTTGTGGTTTCGATATCACATGATAGGTATGAAATAATTGCTTGCAGTTATTTAAAGTTCAATGTTATATTAACAAAACGATTGTTCAGAAAAAATCAGGCCAGAGGTGACTTCATAGTGCAAAGGGTTAATCAATGTAACCAGAGTTGAATATTATTAACCCCTTTTCGTACAATTTCTTTCGTGAATGCGCAATAACTCAGAATTAATTTGCTGAAATAGAAATCTGTCCCTGATTTCTGATGTCAAGTCAAATGACAACGATTGTTCAAAATCCACCTGGAACACTCGATCCTATTTGAAATGTCCGCATCAGTTAAGCCCTTCTGAAAAATCTGAAAAAATTCAGGAGTATCTGCACCACTGGGTACAACGTCTGTGATTTTTTTCAGAATTTTCAATGAAGCCAAACATGAGAAATCGGGTTAAAACTGACAATACGCTTCACCCTGTAACTACCCCTACGGTAGGAGTAGCGGATTCATACTTTGCAGGAAGGTTTTTTTTTGAGACCTATCGAATGATATGCCCCAAGATTAATTTGCTTTGGGGGCACTTTTTCTATTCTTATCCGGCTATACCCTTTCATTCAAATCCTACAAAATTAACACCACATAAAATAACATCTTATCAAATATCAATCCCAGTTTCAAATCCCTTCATCCCTTAACACGTTTCCACCCCGCGAAACAAAACCCCCCTAAATCTACAAACCATCAGCGATACAGCCCCATCGATCAAGGTCGAAAATATAAAAGCAAACAGAAAATACTTGACCAATATCCCGAGTAAATCGTAACGCAACGTTCCGCGGCGCAAAATGAATCTTACGGAATCCCATGCGTGGCCGCAATCCATGAAAAATTACCAGCACGCTTTCCTTTGACATCTTCAAAAGCAGACGTCACAGAGTACGAGGCATAACGAACCAGACATCAATATCGAGTGCAGGTTTCGCGAGCGAGCGAGCCCCGAAAGCTCGCGTAAAAAAAAATCTCGGTCGACTCGACTGCAATAATCGTGTTATTCGGGCCGCGTTTTAGCATCGGTACCATCGGCAATTCGCGATGATCAAAGTGCAGAATGTCGGTGACACCGGTGGGCGGTTTTGGTACTTTTGGGTGGAGAGATCGGTCAGCGTGGAAGAGAGACGTGGGATGAAAGAGAGGAACGGGGAGGAGAGGGACGAAGAGGGAGAGAGAGAGAGAAGGAGAGCACGAAAACCGTGTTAGTGCGCGTGTTTTCGCGCGATCCAATCCGCGGCAAATTAACCAACCGAGGAAAACCTCGTTACCTTCGAGCCGCCGGCGCTGGCTCCATCCAGTTCCGTTTCCGCTTCCTCGGGATAACGGGTGCATTGGTGTTGAGGGCACGTGCCTCAAAAAATGAAGCATGTAATGGAATTTTACAGGCGGCTGTTTCCGTTGAAATTTCGAGTTTTCGATTACAGGAATAAGAATGAATGCGAAATCAGAAGGGTATTTGCTGAAAGGATAGTTTGTTGTTTTTATTTAACCCCTTGCCGTACTATTTACTTTCTGATAGTCTTCGCAATAACTCAGAATTAAATTGGAAAAATAAAAATGGATCAGTGGTTCTTCATATATCGTATAATTCAACGTAATGTTAATATTCTAGAAATAATTTTATCGTGTCGCGTCTCACTGATATTTTCAATTTCATAGGCTTTGCAAAACTTGCAAAATTTCTATCCAATTCACCGGATCACGAGTGTCACTTTATAGATGCTTAATCTTATCTTAGAAGATCTTGTGACAAGTTGATAGAGGAAACAACGTACAAAATAGTTTTTACTTAATTGGACAAAAGATTATGAATTTTCCTTTCGATCGATCGGTCATTTGACCGCTTATGGTACGATTTTACATGGTATTTAAATATATTAAATAAATAGTTCATCAAGCGGCAAAGCAGATGGTCAGTTAAGTAATCTGTGTGTTAAAAAATACACTTGAAACATCTACTGTGCTGCTTCGCTGTAAAATTGAAAAATGATTATTAAAAAAATAGATATCTGTCAATTTGACGGCTTCAGCAAATGTAGTGTTATTGTTGTCTGTCTATATTTAATTAATTCGACAAAATCAATGATCGACTTTCTCCACTCTGCTTTAATTAATAAAGCGAGAAAGATACCGAAGTATTTGTAATTTTAGCTCAAGACTGTAATTTTGATTTCATTGATATAATTATACAATTTTCATGAAACAGTAAAAGTTAAATTGCTCGAGAGAAATTTACCGGGGGATTTATTAATGATGCTCCTTGCGAAAAACGAGGAAATAATGTAAAAGAAGATAAGTTGCAAATGCGTCTACGGTGGATTTCTGTTAAATCAAAACTTCCATCTACGATTCTTGAATTTTTAAATTCCTGCTCCCTTTATCCGAGCCACTCTTATTCTTTACATTGGCTTCTGCCTGAACTTTTTTGACAGATTGAATCCGCCTTGCGCGATTCTAAAGGAGCAGAATTATTCTTCCAATGTGGGTCAAAAGAGGAATAGAATAATGCTCCCTTAATACGTCGCTGCCATTTAAATTTCTTAAGTCTCCTTTAAACTCATTACGTCAGAGGAGCAGCAAAACTCATATTTTTGTTGCCAATACCTTCTCTCTTAATAATCTTTTCGTTCTTTTTGAGGGTGTCTACAATTTAAAGTGTTAATCATTCCATCATTTTCACTGAAAAGCTTTATTTATAGGTGGTTTTCAAACTAATCTATATACTTCTTCAAAATAATTAGAGCTATTTCAATTGAAATTTATTTATAGTTAAACAGCTAACATTTAGAATCTAAATAGTTTATAGAAGTTTATAATTAACTCTATTTATTTACTATTCTGCAGACTGAAAAGTTAATGCAGCTTTATTATTAAAGACCAAAGAATCAGTAAATTTATAAAAATTGTTCCAACTAATTTCTACGCCTCTCCAAACTATTTAGAGTTATTTCAACAAATTTAATTTATCAATAGTTAAATAGCTAATAGAATCTAAGTGGTCCAGAGAAGTCTACACATACCTCTATTAATTTAGTATTCCTCAAACTTAAAAATGACCATACCTTCAAACATCATTTTCCACGATCTACATTTCTCCATTCCAATCAACTACCCACAAAGTTCAAAATTCCTCTACGATTGCCAATTCCCCGCGTTCTCTATCGGAGAAAACACGAGAATCATCGATACAAAGAAGAAAGAATACCGTATTCCACGTATCGCATATGAAAGCGCGAATTTCGATGCGCCCAGTATAACTTCCGGCTGAGTGAAATACGTCGATCTGATATCCCGAGCCGAAAAAGAACGTAAGAGTACAGCCACGAAGTGGATTTGAAAATTGAAAATCATTGCGGCTCCTGATCCCCTTAGCTCCGCCAGACAACCACGATAAATTTCCTACCACCCTCGCCCTCGTATGGGGGCTTTACTCTTTATAAGGCGTTATACCGGAGATCCACCGGTCCTTCCTTCAGTTGCTTCCTACGCCCTTGTCCTTTGTCCGGTGGTACTTTCACCCTTCGCTTTAGTAAAATATACGACATGAAGCGAACCCTCTCGCCATTGAAATTATGCGTGCACCTCCGAAACACCGTTTGAACTTCAAAGTTTGCCGGGCCATGTTTATTTTGCAATTCTTAAGCTTAGAGAAGTGGCGTTTTCTTTATTAATGTCCAAAGTCGATGAAGCAGAGGGAGAGTGCTCGATGTAATCTTTCTTTTAGGGTGTTTTTTTACTTGTTTTAATTGATAGTGATCATTTTTGGTCGAATTTTTGAGAGGTAACAAATTGCCGCTTTGTCCCGTGGGATTTTCACCCCTTTAGTGATGTATATATGTACGTTAGCTCACCCTCCTCGACATTGAATTGGCGCGTGGATGTTGATATACTTTGCACCGTTGGATTTACAGAGTTTGTTGATTTTTGGTTTATTTTGTTATTCTTAAGGAAAGAGGAATTATGTGTGGGTGGATTTTTGGAAAGGATGGAGAGATTTTGATGTGTCTTTGGTAGAATTTTGGAATGATGGAAATTAGGTCTTTGTTGAGGTTATTTAAAGGGTTTGTGACGGAAGCAAGAAAAGCGCTTGCGTTGGAGGAGGATAATACATTGTTGTAATGAAAGTGCTTTTACTGTAGTAAATATAAGAGGATATCTGAAGTAGTTATCACTGTTACCGTGAGAGAAATAAAAGAATAAATGTCCATTTTGTAGACAAAATATCGTCGAGAATATTTAATGCGTTTCAGACGAAACGATGGAGAACACTTCTTGCTTTTTCAGGATACTACTTTGTTATAATAAAAATGCTTTCACTGTGATAAGAATAAAAAAGGTATCTGTAGCCTGTGATACTTTCACAACGAGAGAATTAAAAGAATAAATATTATGATAAACAATTATATTAGAACTTCCAAACTACTCAGCCCGTGATGATCGTCAGAAATCAAATAAATTAATCCTCTTGCGACCCGAATTATTATACAATTGTTTGTCAACTAAATAAAATTAATTTGATAAAATTTTCTACCGTTGGGTATCTAGCTTTATTAAAATAAAGGGACCGTTTAAAAGTACGGTCATTGCAATTTGCCTCGCAATAAAGTCAAAGTTAAAGTTCAAAGTTACGTCCATACAAAATTAATTACCACGGAAAGCTTTATTTGGGTGTGGTTTAAAATAAAACTTCAATGGTTAACAATTTATTATTACAGAGTAATTTATAATTCCTGATTTATTAAAAATACGAAAGATATTCCATGAAAAGGTGTCTGAAGTATTTTGCAAAAAATTAGACGAATTATAACGTGTCTGCAAAGAATGCCGATTTTTTTTTATTACACGATAAAATTGTATTTCGCAAAAATTCAGTTAATCGCAGCGCGGGTGGCTGGTAATTTTGCGCGAAAGAAAGAGCAAATTTGCTTTGAAGGTAGCGTTTTAAAATAAATTTTACATTTTCTTCGCGCAAAGCAATGTCTGTTTTCTTTTGCCGAGGCACCGAGCCGCCATAAAGTACCCTCATTTCCCTGTACAAAGTGATTCGATTACAACGCCCTCGTTGTAATACCGCTTTATACAAAATCGCAATTCATAATTCAGCGGGAAATTACCGTTCGATTTTATGGAAAAATGTAACACTCAACGGGGAGGGAAAAAAATTCATGACTCCATTAATACTTCAAAGCGTTTCAAAAATGACTCGCCCCGCTGAATTTGCGTTGTCCGCGTCGATAACGTAAAACTATGGATGTTTTTCAGTTTTTACACAATATTAATCATTAAGTACTTCTACCTAAATGCCACCAAGTATCAGAAGTAGAAAAAATAACGTAGCAATAATTCAAAAAACAGTCGCGTCAATTTCTAATAATTTTAGTAATCCTAGTCAAAAAATCCTAAAAATTATAGTAATCCTTGCAATTTAAAACATTTGGCACGTTTCAAATTGAGAAACTAAGAAACATAAATTTTCTCGTACTCAAACTGACAATATTTCATCTGGGATCATTCTCATGAATTTATTCCGGTTCCCTTACAATTCCGCTACGCATAAATATCAGAAAACAAAGTACTTCGGTCCAGAATCTTTTTCAACAGAATCTTCAAATCTCTAAACATGATGGTCACCATCACCACAAGTAGGCCGTGAAGGATTAATTTCCAAAAATGATGAAAAATCCAAAGACAGACAATTTCATACCCTTTAATCCGCACTCTAAGAAAATGGCCGATCTCCTTAATAAAAAATTGCATTCCGGTACAACGTTACGATCCCAAAATGGCCCCATTTTTCCTATAATCCCATAAAGCCGGAAACGGACGCGTTGGCGTTACCGAAGACCCTCCGCCTCTCTCTCTTTCGCTCTGTCTAGCTCGCAGGTCCTAGAGAGCGTGCTCTCGGCCCGGCTTTGACATGCAAATTGCCTGACAATGAATTTCGTAAAACCTTTTACCGCGGAGTACGCTCGAGAGAAGCTCGCTTGAAAATGCCCCCGTGGTCCCAGGCTCCTTCCTCCTCGAGGAACGAGAGACGCCAGACGACGTCGACCGTATTAATCACTGTCTACCGGCATCAGGGTACCTTACCAACTCTCCAACCCCCTGAACATCCCTTGATTCCTCGATGCTCGAAAATCAGTTACTACGTCCTGATTCGCAAGCTCATCGCGTACGAGAGGATCGTGATTAATATGAACGTCCTTCGCGAATAATCGCTCGCCCGAAACTGGGGAACGTGACGTGAACGAGGGGTAACTAAGGAAATTGTGTTCTTGCGGTAAGTTATCACCTGGTTTATGGACTTGGCTCGTGTTTTGCAGTGATTTGTCACGGCCAGAGGGAATCTGAGGAAGGTATTTCCGAAGTTTGGTGATTTGGTAACATAATATTACATATAGGCATATAGGGATAATATTATCCCTATTTGAGCCGTTCAGTGCACAAATCGATTAACTCCATAAAACCGAAAGTGGAGAAATGTGATGAAATAGTATACACTCCTTTTTAAAATTCCCTTCATAATATAAATACAAATAAGTATTGTAGAATATATAATCGCATTTAGCTTTCCTCTAACGAAGTACAAAATGAATAAGGTGGAAAAGCCTTGGAATTAATTAGATTGACTTCTGAATTCAATTATTTATTATTCGATGGCCAAACAAACTTCGTCATTTAATGATGTCAATCGTTATTATTACGAAAATTTATCCCAACCATACAAAGTTAGAATTCAATCGAGTGCTTTGAGACTTAAATTTAAAAAAATTCAAAAAGTGGAGTTAATCGATTTGTGCATTGAACGGCTCATTTGTTAACACTAGATCTACGGTCGCTGACTCAGGTATATTTAAATATATTAAATAATTACGTTGAAAAAAGGAGGATCAAGCGGCAAAAACACGATCAGTTAAGTAATTTGTGTATTATAAGATAAACGTGAAATATTTACTGTACAGCTTCTCTATTAATATGAGATTTTTTTTTAAAAAAAGTAGGAACCCGTCAATTTGACGGCGGCCGTAGATCTAGTGTTAATATTGCTTTAAATTCTAAGGTATATCAGGAATCACTGCCATATTTTTATTTTGGCAATTTAATCTTCAATTATTGCGGAGGCTGACACAAAAGAACTCGTAGGACAGGGGGTTCAAGGGTATGAAAGTGTCTATCTTTGGATTTTTCATCATTTTTGAAAATTAATCCTTCACGGCCAACTTGTGGTAATTGTCACCTTCATGTTTAGAGATTTGAAGATTCGGGATCGAAGTACTTTGTTTTCTGATATTTATGCTTAGCGGAATTGTAAAGGAACCGGAATAATTTCATGAGAGTGATCCCAGATGAAATATTGTAAGTTTGAGTACGAGAACATTTATGCCTCTTAGTTTCTCACCTTGAAATGTGCCAGATGTTTTAAATTGCTAAGATTACAAAGCACTGAGGTTATTACAATTTTAGAAATAATATTCTTGTAGTCGTGGGATACAGTGCAAGATACTTGGGCCTTTGAAGAATGTAGGAGTAATTACTCGTCGCCTAGACTTCGCGTGAAATACTAATTTTCATAAATTAAATTCATAAATTCAATTTGCACGCTGGTTGTAACTTTTAAAATTTCCAAGTTGGAAAGATAAGCAAAATCGAATTCTTAAAATTGTATGTTAAAATTTCTATCAATATCTTTTCAATATTTTTGTAAACACTTTTGAAATAACAAAAGCAGTCGACTCAAAGTTGTACTGCGAGATGACTTTAAACCATTGCTGGAGAAAAAGATCTCTGAAGACGGTGCAACCTCTGTTACGGTACAAAGGAATAGCCTGAGGTTCAATCGGATTTTTCTTCGACTGTACACAATGGCAAGGGTGCTTGTAGTGGCTCGTTGAATCCTGGCTAGCCACGTAATGGGTATCGAGAGACATCGTTAAGCGTCGATCTCCTCTAGCAAAGTGATCTGGCGCCTCGTGTTTCCTCTTCTTCATCTCTGTTCTTCTCAACGTCTCTCTCTTTCTCTCTCCAGATAAAATGCTTTTTACCTTCAAGAAGAATCAGTTCTTTCTACTTTATCCTATTAATTCCTAAAGTAATCTTTACATTCCATTTTTACAATCATTCACTAATTCTCTATCATCGAATGATCAAAGTTTAAATACTCCCTCATCCCCTTCAAAACCCTCTCCATTTGAAATTCTCCAGAGTATACATTTCTGTTCTAAATTACATCTAGAAATTTCCAACATTTCACATACTCCACCTTCCATACATCGTCTGCCATGTATCTCAATATTCTTAATACCTTCAACCCCATTCCCCCACCCCCTATGCTTCCATTTCCTTCAATCCTGTTTCCGTTACCGAGCAATTCCTTTTATTCTCCCTTATATTTCTTCTTCCACCGTTATAGCTCGTGTTTTCCTCTTTCATTCTTCACTCTTCATCCCCCTTTACTCTCCACCCCTAGTTTCCTTCTTCTTCACGTTCGATCGATCTATCTCTCCCGCTGCTTCTTCCACTTTCCCTCCGTTTTCTCGTCTCCCGTGTTCCAGGGTTGAATCTCCTTCGTCGTTCCCGCAGGAGAGGGTGCTGCGAGGTTATATCGGTGCAGGTCTCGCTATAGATCGCCACGGTTTCTGAGGAGGTGGAGGATCGGAGGTTGAGGTAGATGGATGCCAGGGAGTGGGGGAGAAATAGGGGATAAACCATGATGTCGTTGATTAATACGGTTTACCAGTAAGTGTAACGGAGTGTGCAGAATGCGTCTGCACCCCACCACAGATGACCGGCCTCCTGCTTCTCCTCGGGACTCCTCCACCTCCTCCATCGTCGCCACCACCGCTGTACCCATTCCCGAGCAGAAGCAGAACCTGCAACCCTCCACCCTCGTGGAATCCGTTGAACCAACCCCGAGCCACGTGCCGATCAATGGCGTCTTGTCTCTGGTTGGTCGAGCCAGGAACAACCCCCTCGCTTCGTTCTACCCTTGTCTCTCACTCGTAGGTTTCACTCTCTATTCTCATCTTCCTCGGGCCGTTTCTTCCGCACTCTTCTTCCGCACTCTTTTCCATCGTGTCTTCTTCTTTCAAAGAGGATTCTTCCTCTTCTTTTCTCATTCTCAAGTTGTCTGTTACTCGCTGTTTTTTATTCTTATCTCACTCTCTTTCTCGTTCCTTCACTTTTTCTCTACCGAGCCACCCCACTTTCAGGATTTCTTCATCCTCCTCTCGCTCGCACGCAGCTACAGTTTTCTTCTCTTTTTCTATCCACTCTCCCCGTACTCTCGGGGAGGGTTGATCCCATAAGAGAGGGCGAGCTTTTCTTATGAGAAGCATTGATTGCCAACAACCCCTTCCGACGTTCTTCCTCCACCTCCCTCACCCTTCTACCCCTTAGCCCACGGCGTCTCTTCTCGCGAAGCAGCCCTTCTCTTCTTCCACCTATTTTACCCTATCTACCCTCGTTCCGGCCGCGTCATGGCACCTCGTCTTCGTTTTTAGAGGCGTGCTTTCCGCGAAAGTGCGTCGGGCTCGTTTTCTTCCTGCGAACCCCGGGAATTCACGCTGGAAAGTGGCTTCCAACGGGAAAGTGGCTGATCGGAGAGACCCGATATCGTATCGGGTTTTCCACGGTGACGTTTATGGGGTAGTAAGATCGTTTCTCGAGCGATCGTTTTACCGGATCATCGAATTATTGTCGTCGCTTTGATTTTGGATAATTTAATTTTTACAATTTTTACTGATTTTTGGTTTTATTTCAAGGGACTTCGGAGGAATTGTGTGCGTTGTAATTTGACTTGTGGTAATATGCTTATCGATCGTTAAATATTTAAATGAAAATGGTTACTTCGTATGTTTGGCAATTTTGTATGTTTTTTTAGTTAATTATTGCAATCTTGCGCGGGTATTTAATTATCAGCAATTTGGAGTACGTGTTTAGACAGTGGATTTGTAAAAATCCAGAGAATATTGAATTAAATGAGGAACTAACTTTTACAAAAATTCGCTGTAGAGCACGCGATTATTATTTTTTATATTACAGTCTTTCTTTCGTCAATTGTTAGAATGTTAGTCTCATTGGAGTTTCCACTTATGAAACACAAGCTAAAAATTGCCTGCTGAAATCCAAATTCTCAAATTGAAAATTGTTAGTTCCACGTACAGTCAAGTAATGAAAAAAAAGTGATAATAAAAGCTAAGATAACAACGCTATTGTTTACGCACTGAAGGCAATTAGCAAGTTTTTTAATGTTTCACCATAAAAAGGATTCTCTTCCCGTCCAGTAATCCCCATTCGTCAGCGGTTCATTTTACTGCGAAGTTGTGATCCCCGGCGCAACGTTCGGAGGCAGAAATTTCTAAAGTAAACTTCATAAGTAAAGCAAATTTGATCGCGATAAATTATGATATTTGCCACGAATGAAACTGAAACCGTCGGATTAAATGCGAGTCGTGGCGGCGATTTAATTTCTCTCAATTTACCAAAGTCTTCACCACCCCGTGGTGGTAGCAAATACCCGGGGCAGGTGCAAGTTGTCGATCAATCTCTTGCTTTGTGCACCTCGCGTAATTCAACTCCCGATGCTATCAGATGTTGCCGCTCTGGCAAATCTCCTTGATAGGTTCAATGTTGCCTTTGATCACCCTCTATATAGCTGATTCAAGGGATTCCCTAAATGAACACCTGATCCCTGACGGTGTACAGGCGCGCGTTGTTTATGTAAACTTCATCCTTTAGGATGTGCCACTTTCGAAAATGTCGAACGATCGAATTTCTGGGTTAACTCGATTCTTACGTTGCTTCGAGGTGTTACTTTTCTGTGTGGGAAATTTTAATGGTGTAATCTGTGCTTGTAGGATGCTTTAGGGGGTTGAAACTTGAGAGGGTAAAAATGGCGGCGATCGAAGGGTGGTTTCGTTTTGGTTACAATTTTTTTTTATGGTGTTAAGTCATTTTGTCTGTTGGAAATTGTGATGGTGGTATTTAGAGATGTAGAAGATTGTATGGATAATTGGAAAAATACTTGGATTTAGCTTGTGTTCATTTTATGGTGGGTGGAAGGTGAAAGTTTGCGCTGAGGAAATGGAGAGAATGTTGACGTGCATTCTAATATAAGTTTTGTACAGATTCTGCTTTTTATATTGGAAATTCCGATTGTAAAATTTTCAAAAGCATCATCTATTTGTTCCTAAATCAAAATACAACAGGTGACTTTGAAAATGTCCTGAAATTTATTATGAGTAACATGAAACTTCACGAAATAAAAACACTTTACACCTGATTTTCAAACCTCACAGCATTGAAATCTGATGTTATAAACATACTCCAATTAATCTTAATGATACAGAATCACGCATGACTTTCACTGAAACATGCACCTTTCTGTATTTACTTCTAAACTTTGACCTTTCAAAGAGTAGAACCGCCTATAGACAGATTAAGTCTTAATCCAGGTAATTAATATTTCTACCTAATCATAAAATAATTTTTTCACTACCTTACCTACATCAGTCGCATTTCAGCTATTCGAGCTTGAGATTGGGTCATAAAAACCCTGATTCCGAAAAGAACCAGTTTTAAATTAATCCTGATAGACGATTGAATCATCTAAACATTTCATTATTAAATAGGAGAAAGAAGGCAAAAAGAAAAACGGAAGAAAATTCCTCACACAATGTTTTATCACGAGAGAACAAGTTTATTCGATATTTCACTACCCACAGTTCAGGCTACATAATAATCGCTAGTTTGTAACATAGTGTTATTAGATTATCCTTGATTAGCACTGACAATTCACCGGGATGTAATATACAGGTCTTCTACTAGTATCTACGTTCCTTTGCGCAGTTATTCTTCGCTCGCATAATTCCGAAGAATAGGCGGGTACTCGTAGGTCGCAATCGCAAATTAAACGAATCGTTATCATTACGGGCATTATCGCAGACACCAAAGTGAACTTCATTTCTGGTCGACGAATCGTTCGTTTCGCAAAGTTCAGCGGGTGCCATTCGGTTGGAATTTTTTTATTTTTGTATTTCCTCGCTGATGTTTGAAATACAGGAATATACAAGTTGTCCATTCATGATCAACGTTTGTGTCTTGTGAAATCGTGTTTGGCCAGGGGGATACTCGAATCTTTTGAATTGACTTGAATATTTTTTGTTTTTTAATTGACATAATGATAAATAAGAATTTATGTAGTTTTCCTTATTAATATTTTCATATATGGGAAGATGGTAAACTGCACGATGCAGTGCGAAATGGAAAACGAGACTTTTTGAATCTTTATAGTCATTCTTTGAAGTTCCAGATTTATCAAAGTAAAACGTCAGGTTTGCAATTTTTTAGAAGTTATTTAAATTCAAGTAAGCGAATTTTCTAAATATTTTCTTCGTTTCCAGCAAGCAAGTCAAATTGTTAAATTTATTTTTCACGTTTTTCTAGTCTTTTAAAGATACATATGATCTTTGTTTAAATAAATAATTACAGATGTTTCTAGGTCCAATTCGTCTCTAAACATTTTAATATGATATCACAATTTTAAGTGAAGGTTCAGTTAGCAGAATGTACAATATGAATTAAATCCCATCTGTTACTTAACTTCATTAATTCACTGAAAATTTTGATTATCATTTTAAGAGATTTAAAGAAACTTGCAATTTTCCAGTTGATAGGAAATATTCGTTGTTCAGCACTTGAAAATAATCATCTTAAAGTTTCGAGTATCCACTTATCCGTTCATTCGAATATCCGATTAATATAAAATGAATTTTTATAGATGCGAATGTTAGAACCATTTCTACGGATGGATACTTAAATATGATGCGAGCAACTTGGGTATCCGTGTTGCTCTCGGATAATACGGATATCCGTATCGTCTGAATAATGTGCCAGTGTAATCATATAATTCGAATAAAATTGCCATAGAATCATATTAAGTATAATTTAAATAAAATATAAATTATACCGTTTAATATATTCATCTAATAGGATTTCTCATTCTGATCTCATGCTTGAAAGAGCGATTTAACCGAGGCATTTTTATTATTTGCAAAATGTAATAGCCAACGGTAGTAAAGCTATTTATTTATTTGTTTAGACTGTTCGAATACATCGAACGAGTATTCGATGTATTTTCACACAAAATGATTCTAAAGTAACTGGTGAAACTTGGACATTTTATTTCACTATGAAAGGATGAAAAGTAAAGGTAAAAGGATGAAAAAAGTTTATATAAATATTGACCTAAAAATGTTTCTTTTCCAAGACATAAAGCAGTTTTATTACATTTACAATTTTCCATCGGCACTTTTTATGTGCACTGAAAATTCACTATAAATTCTTTTTATTTTCATTGAAAGTTTACGGAAGTTTTATCCATGTTAAAATTATTATTGGTAACTTAGAAATACTCAAAAACTGTATTATTGCCGCGCGTAACAGAATTAAGAATTTATTAGGATTTTTTCATCCCTTCGCCGACAGTTGAGTCAACGTTGCAAATTCTATATTGAAGAAAAAAGATCATTTTTCGAACTTTCTTTCAATTTAAAACGCAATACAAAAAGTGTTTATGTCTCGAAAAGTTTTCAGACGACTTTTTTCATCTTTAGAAATAGTAAAATGCAGTAGCAAGTAGAATACGACAGATTGTTTCACCAATTACATTGTTAGCCGGTTTGTTTATGCTATTCGCAAATTTTGATATAAAATTGAAAATATATATTTAATCCTATTTGATTCTCAACATTCGTATCAGTTCGGATTTTTGGCGATTAAGGTATTTGTGGTGTCGACGAATTTCTAACGGATATTCAAATGTTGCGGATACAAATACCTGGATTTCTCTGTCCGATAATCGGCGTAGAGCGCATCAGCCACGTGTTGGTCCATCGCGATCGATTATTCGTCCTTATTTGTTTAAAAAAAAGAAGGGAAAATGTTGGAAGATACTAAAATTTCATCGAATTATCCGCATATTTTCCTTTTCTCTGCTATCGAAATTTGTAAACTCTTTACAGAAATTTGTAAGGTGTACTTAATGTAAAATGAAAAATCTCACATTCATGATTTGAGAAATTAAGGCTAATAATGAAGGACAATTGTAATTATTATGATAATCGAACAAGCAATTAATAGGAATTTAATTCTTGATAAATTTAAGAATGGAAAGACCAGAAACTAATTTACAATGTATAAAATTATAATTATACATTCATTGAAAACTAATAAATTAAGGCGAATTTTATACGATCTTAATTTCTTTGATAAAAATACTAATTCTATTTCTTGCAACTAAATGGTGGTTTAAATTATCCAAAAATGCAACAACTTTTTATTCCGTGCCATTTTAACGACTCGATGACGTAAGAAGGTAATCATTTAACAATAAATCAAACAGAAAGATTAGGGATGAAAAGTGTCTTCCTACAATTGAAGAATAATTTGTCCATTTCCAAAGCAAGGCATTCGATTCCTCGATTTTACACCGAAAAACGAAACCGTTTTTCGGACCTGTTAACGCGTTCGATTACTTTTCAACGCAAATCACTGTCAGTTATCTTAGATTCGTGCTTCTTGCTGTACCTTAAATACATTCGTACCAAACAAAGGAAAAATTCAACTGTTCTTTGTACACGAATCAACGACTACCACCGACCGATTTTATTTGAAACGAAGTTTCGAATTTAGCTTAGAAAAGTCGACAAGAACGAGAGACGCGTATTATTTCACACAAACGTTTCCCAATGCGAAAGCATGCAGAACCATCGAATACTGAAAGGTACATACGTAAATGTCACAAGTAAAATTAATCGGTGGCTTTGATTCTAAGAGAGATCTCCTACAGATCGATAGCTGTTCAAGAATATAATATTTCAGGCACGGTTAAAGATATTCAACAAATCAGAAAGATCAGAGAGCAAATACGGTGCATGACGAAATAAAAAGTGAATTATTTCAAACAGACAAGTAACTAGAAATCTTCTACGAAATTTTCCAAAGTAAAAAACACCCTCAAACGTATTCGCACCAGAAAAACCCAAGGTGTCTTTCAGAATAAAGAAAAAATACGAAGACTCCCCGCGAAAATTTTGCAAAATAACACCTACCCCGAAAATATATATATACGAAGGACTCAAACTTTATCCTTTCCCCTTTACAACAAACCATAACAAAAAGCCTCATCCCACATCTGAAAATCACAATTGCATCAACTCCCAGAAGCCACCGCAAACAAACCTCGAAACTACCAGGCACTGGATCCTCCAACCGTTCCCAAAACATTAATCTCCTCAAACCGAAATTAGCATCCTATGTAAAACGTATACGTGCCCAGTCTCGTTTGAACGAGCTTCGACATTCAATCGGCAAACAGTGGAACGTCCTAGGGATCCTCCTTGGTCGTCGGTTGTATCTGATGCACCACGCTTGGTATATGATGATGATGATGCTCAGGCCTCCTAGAGAGGCCCAACAACGGTGGCAGCAAAGGTAGAGGCAAGGGCAATGGTAGTCCGCCCGGAAATCCAGCTAGACCACCGAGAAGAGCCGAGGCGGTTGAATGCTCCTGAGCTTTTCTTCTGAGCTCTGCTAAGCTGCTGCTTCGATGAAGATCACCGGTGCCGGGCTTACAGCATCCGCAGAGAGAACTTGGCCAACCTGCGGGTGACCATGATAACATGTCCTGCAGGGTGCCGGACCGATGATCGCTCGTTGTCCAGAGTGACGAGGTCGAGGTCAAAGAAGTCGGCGCGCTACTGACCACCTTGTTGCCGAACAACGGTGGCGAGAATTGGGCTGCTAAGTGCGGAGAGAAGAAGAGAGACGTCGGTGGTTCGACTGGCCTGAAGCCGGCTGCTAAGCCTGCGGTGCTGGAAAATTTAATGGGGAAAGAGATTACACGTTTGCTTGATCGGTTCATGAGGCAGAAAGGATTTGATAATTATTGGACGATAGGTTGCGGGTACACTCAAACCTGTTTTTGTGCGATTTTTCATTTGTGCGATTAGTTTTGTGCGATTTTTTTTTGTGCGGTATATGAAAATTTCATATTTCATATACCGCACAAATGAAAAATCACACAAAAAAGACCGCGCAAAAACAGGTTTGAGTGTAATTTATGAGAGAAATTGTATGTAAGAAAAAAGTATATTTTAACACTATTCCTACCGACACTTCACGTATACCTTTTCCTACCGCAACCGGTGAATTTGTCAAATGATAATTTTTTCCCAGAAAATGAACAGTAAAACAAGAAGTGAATATTGAAAAATGTATTATAACGGGAATGTATTATACGTATATTTGAGGAAACGTCGTGAAGTTTAAAGGCGATTCAATTACGTTGTATGTAGGAAATTCTAATCGAAATTTTAAAAACAGTCATTTGACCCGGTGTGGTTGGAATAGTGTTAAATACAGGCGATGTAGCCTTCGCCAGTGACACGGTTCCACTGCGTGGCACGGTAAAATCGGATACGGAACATAAACACAACCGTGGCGACGCAGTTCGGCACATGATGAGCTAGGCCCGTTTACAAAACATTAGTCGCGTCTTACATTGTAAACTCAACGATAATCTTTGTTGGTGCGGAACGAAAGAGAATTGGGACGAGGAAATGCAGGTGAGCCTGTGGAAATGATAACCCGATTAGCACGCGCGATGTTCCGACATCCTTCGTCAGGCGGCTGGAGCTACTTTGAGGTGCTGATGATAATCTCAAATATTAATTGCAAATATTGTTTAATTAATGTAACGAGCTTGAGTGGAGCTCGTGTGCAAGAGGGGTGCAGGTGCGGGTTGTGATCGAGGGGGAGGAGGAAATAACTTGGAAGGAAGGAGGTGGAATGAGAAATTTGATAGATAAATAGAGCGAGGTTGATGAAGAGAGTGGCAAATTCGGATGCAAATTTCATCCTTTAACTACCGCAGCTATCGGGAAAAATTCATTGCTGCTCTCCTCTATTTTTTTCTTATCCGCACATTTTTCATTTTACGTGAACATGTTTGATTCTCTTGTTTGATTTTAACATTATTCTCAACCCTGCTCAAAAATATAAAGATCCAGCACAAAAAGAGACATCTTAGAACAAATAAGAAGCAAGTAGCAGCGTCTTCCAAGTCATTAGCCAAAAACGGAAACGACCGTGGAAGGTCGAAGGTCTCTAGGTACACCTGGGATGAAGCATGAGGGGATGAATATTAGGTGGAAGTGCGCAAGGGTAGGAAACCGCGACTAGGCGGCGGAAAGCAAGGTTAGGGGTGGCAAAGGAGGCGAAGGTAGTCGTAGAGATGCAAGAGAGGAAAGCCCGAACTACGGTAAGCGCGATAATTAGCGGCAATTAGCCGCGTAGCTAGCGTGCGCCTCGCTTACGTGCGCTCGCTTGCCTTCTCCTTGCGTATACATCCCTTAATTTCTTCGTGTCTAACATCCGATGGGTACACGCAGTCTCTGCACTTGCAGTCTCTATCTTGTCTACATTCCCGTCTTTGAGGTATCGATGTTATTGCTTTGGGCGTTGCTATCGAGTTAAGCCCCTACCCTTGCGAGGGGGATTTATCAAAAATTTAGGCGCGCCATTAACACTGTACGTGTGTACATATCGAGTCAATGGGAATTTGCATTATTGTGTTATCTATTCCTTTTGACGATGGTTTATGGGGTGCTGGATGGGAGTGCCTGTGTTGTCTTGAAATTTTGAGAGGAATTTTGAGGGGGGTAGTGCTTCGGGGTGTGCACGTGACAGTTTTGGGGTACTATGAAGGTATTGTTAGAGTTGGAGCACACAGTGGCATTTGTATTTGTTGTTGGTTTGATAGGATAAATGTTGAAAGTTAGAAAAATTACAAGTTAGTTTGCAAATTAG
The DNA here is from genome assembly GCA_963989415.1 of Cerceris ruficornis. Lineage (NCBI taxonomy): Eukaryota > Metazoa > Arthropoda > Insecta > Hymenoptera > Crabronidae > Cerceris > Cerceris ruficornis. The sequence goes on from OZ022527.1 coordinate 10,699,134, forward strand.
AGGGTTTGAATTATTATTACTTGCTATGATTATTTTAATTTTTGAGAATGGTTATTCCTGGTGACGAGTGGAATAGAGTTTTGGTAATTATTGCTCAAGCTGTTTATGGAAAGTGAGGGGGTGGTCTTCTTTCGTTTTGTTATTCGGTAAGCTGAAATATATCCTATAATCGTTCCACGGTTCGTAACGATGTCGATAAGGACGACATAACGACGTCGAGGCTACCTCCTTTGCGTAATAAGAATCCATTAAAATCTTTATTTAAAATTCAATGACATTAAACTACTTCATCTTCGTCGTTACCAGCGCTAGTAGGGAGTTAGAACTTGTGCATGTACACTAACTTACGCATATACGTATTTTCAAGATTATAAGGAGAGCAAACACACTTAAAATGACGATACTAAATTCAAGAAGCGAATTTCCGCTGCGCAAACAGTTTACATATAACGCAACAATGATATTAATATAAAGAAAATTATGTCCAGCATGTCAGATCGTTAATTAGTGTCAGTATACTTCAATCATATAGTTTTTTTTATTAATAAGAAATCACGGACTATATAATTTACAACTTCTGAATTAAAATTTGCTTCATTTAGCGATATTATTTCAGAGAAGGTATTAAAACTCTTCATTATCACTGCCTTTCTGATAAGAAAAAGTATCTGCAACGTATTTTAAATTCCAATCTGCAAGAGTTACAACAAAATGAATATTCTTTAGTAAATCTATAACACTCAAGAAACAAAGCATCCAACCCTCATCTATTTAATAATATCTCATACAAGAAACCATGGCGGATACAGCCTTAAAGGCTCTAACTGCCAATTAGTCTGCCCCAGCTTAACTCCCCGTCACCCCCAGAAGATTTTTCTTAAATTATCCATCAATATATCACACCCTCGCTGATTCTACCCCTACATAAAACTGTAAGTCCCAGCCAAACTAACCCCATCAGTCAAAATCAAAAGATATTACAACCTCAGATCACTCCATAAGCTCGTGCGTAATTCATAACGTCTAAATATTATTAATAGCTTAATATCTAAATAACAAAATTACGCGTAAACTTATAAATTGACTCGTACTTAGATATTTTGAATTAAAAATGTAATTACGGATTGGCTAATGTTTAGATAATACAAATTACACTCGAGCTTACGGACTGACCGAACCAGCGACTATTTCCACCCCCAAAAACGACCCGCAACCGCGCCTAATTCAAATCCCACTCTAAGAGCGTTGCCGCAAAACAAGGAAAAACTACGAAACGAAAGAAAAGCCCCTCGCAGCGAGTAATACCGGATCCGCCCCTGCTCTCCTCGAATCGACTGCACGAAGAGACTCCAGGTTGGTTGGTAGGTAAGGAGGAACGCAAAGCATACACCCCTGCAGTCGAGAGAAGCTGCCGAGGCCTTGAATAAATGATGAGGATATATTTACGGCGAGCGGTTTTAAATAAATTACAACTGCGGAGACGGCGAAGGAGTATCTTCCTACCCCGTTTCTCCTCCGACCCCCTCATCCGTTCTTCGGCCTTTTCCTCCATCTTGAGGCGGCCTCGCCTACCATGGGGGTGTATGTTCCTTCGATGTGTGTCTACGTTTTCGGCATTGTTCTTACCTCCCCGTCGATGCGAGGGGAACTCGTGTCTGGGATTATAAAGAGCGGCCGACGTCGAGGAAGAAATCGCGCACGGCGAATCGTTTCCTCCCTTTTCGTGGTTGCTAGGCCGCGCGCATCCGACCGGAAGGGAGGCTGCTCTTTTTTTTCTGTCGGTGCTTGGTTACGAAATTCTTGGATGATTTTGTGATTCGATGGTGTTTGAGAATTTTTTTTCTCCGTTGGTCGAAGATTCGGGGGTGGATTATTTGGTTTTAGGGTGGTGCGCGGAGGAGACGTGGCGGAGGGAATTTTGGAGGGGTTGGAAAGGTGTTGGGAGAGTTGTGATAGGCTTGAAAATTATTGAAATCAATTATTTCGAGTGAGTGTTTAGGTTCTCTGATTTGGTTGTGTTGTTCGAGGTAATCGGGTTTAGTTTAATAGGCAAAGGACTTGAAAATAATTAGCCGAATAATTTTTTCAGAAAATTTCTTAAGTAGTCTATAAAATTCTAGTTTAGAAGTACGAAGGATAAATACATATATTTATTAATAACGACATAGTGTACCTAAATTGAATAATTAATTTAGTATCTTCATTACTTTACTTCACTTCGGTAATGCAAGTGAAATAAAGAAGCACCTTTAAAATAATTTATTAAATTTGTACTCAAGGTAAAATTACATTTTTCTATTAAATATTGATTATCAAGGGAGTATATCTAAGATTTCGACGTAAAGTTAGGGAAAAATTTTGCGGAGGAGGAAACTACGTTTGAAATCTTTAAGTAGGGGTTTGAATGTGTTATAGCATCGAGTGTACACGTCGCAAGTAATGTTATATGAAAACTTTAATCCTCCAAGTATCAAACGATGTTCCTGAGAGAAGCCAGACAGATATTTTTCTTTATAACTTTCCTTTCTCCTCCTCCTCACGGCTAAATATGATTAATTTTTTATGAATCTCTCCTAGTACCAGAGAAAAATACATCAGATTTGGTTTAAGACAATTTCTATTATCATAATACGCGACACTCAATCCCGCGATATTTTTCAATTGTAAAATGTCCACTTTGATTTTTGTATCGATTCAAAAAATTAAGAAATATGGCTCTATTTATTTCTACGTAAAATGTTCTATTATATAATATCGAATATAAATGTAACGAACAAAGGAAATTGAAACAGGTTTCGAACATTCAGTATTGAAGGCAGTTTATGACAGATAAATAATTAGCAAGCGATATATCTACAGTTTTAACGATCGTTCATTACTAATACCATTATAATTCATATTCAGCATCATTATTTTATCGATATTATCCCCATAGTGATTTTACCGCAACTCTGCAGTAACGTAATTTCCTCTAAATTGCCCATTGTAATATTAATTACATCGATAGGTTGACAATAACGAATAATATCTGGCTATTATATTTCAAAGTAATTTACGCCGATCCAACTTTCAGTAATATAAATATTAATTATGCCAAACTAATGCTGCTCCTTTGTAATACGTATGAAACATGAGACTTTTAATATGTATTTATTTCGGTTAAAAGGAAATTCTCAGGTGGTACAATTTTGCTTTGTTCTTCCACTTATAAATAAATAGCCAAGTCTGCAGAGTAGCAAGGAAATATCGAGGAAGATAGATCTTTATAACGCGGCACAATGTATGTTACTTTTTCCTCCACGTGACAAACACGTAGCAATTCCTTTAAATTTTACACTCACTGCACTATCATAATATAATTATTGGTTATATGTCTGGCGTTGTCAACTTCAGGTTTATATTAATGGGAAATTTATTTAATTGTCGCAAGAGTAGAACGTTAGAACAAGTGTGTCGCCATTTCCATTACGCTTGTCCCTTTTAAAATTTGAAAAAATCATATCTCGCTTGTTCTTGGACGGATCTCGATCGTTTTTTTTTCTACGTGTTCTTTGGACTCTTGGCTTTCGATCCACGCCACCAAAATGATCCTGCAACGATTAGTTTTTTCACCACGGTCCCGAGACGGAAAAATGAACCCTGCGATTAAACGGATGAAGATAGAAACTTGTGCGTGGAAGCATCTTAAAATAGACTCTTCAACGATTAAAACAAAAGAAAATTCATCCCTCTACGACCCCCAGAACCGGAGATACGAATATTCAAACATTAGCCTGCACCGCCCCTCCGGCCGCCCTGACCCCTCGCCGAGGACTCCCAAAAATCGGACTCCCTCGACTTTGACATTAAATATCTCACTGGTTTTTGGACGGATCTCGATGAAACTTTTTTCACGTGTTCTTTGTACTCTTGGCTTTCGATCCACGCCACCAAAATGATCCTGCAACGATTAGTTTTTTCACCACGGTCCCGAGACGGAAAAATGAACCCTGCCATTAAACGGATGAAGATAGAAACTTGTGCGTGGAAGTATCTTAAAATAGACTCTTCAACGATTAAAACAAAAGAAAATTCATCCCTCTACGACCCCCAGAAGCGGAGATACGAATATTCAAACATTAGCCTGCACCGCCCCTCCGGCCGCCCTGACCCCTCGCCGAGGACTCCCAAAAATCGGACTCCCTCGACTTTGACAGTAAATATCTCACTGGTTTTTGGACGGATCTCGATGAAACTTTTTTCACGTGTTCTTTGGACTCTTGGCTTTCGATCCACGCCACCAAAATGATCCTGCAACGATTAGTTTTTTCACCACGGTCCCGAGACGGAAAAATGAACCCTGCGATTAAACGGATGAAGATAGAAACTTGTGCGTGGAAGCATCTTAAAATAGACTCTTCAACGATTAAAACAAAAGAAAATTCATCCCTCTACGACCCCCAGAACCGGAGATACGAATATTCAAACATTAGCCTGCACCGCCCCTCCGGCCGCCCTGACCCCTCGCCGAGGACTCCCAAAAATCGGACTCCCTCGACTTTGACATTAAATATCTCACTGGTTTTTGGACGGATCTCGATGAAACTCTTTTCACGTGTTCTTTGGACTCTTGGCTTTCGATCCACGCCACCAAAATGATCCTGCAACGATTAGTTTTTTCACCACGGTCCCGAGACGGAAAAATGAACCCTGCGATTAAACGGATGAAGATAGAAACTTGTGCGTGGAAGCATCTTAAAATAGACTCTTCAACGATTAAAACAAAAGAAAATTCATCCCTCTACGACCCCCAGAACCGGAGATACGAATATTCAAACATTAGCCTGCACCGCCCCTCCGGCCGCCCTGACCCCTCGCCGAGGACTCCCAAAAATCGGACTCCCTCGACTTTGACATTAAATATCTCACTGGTTTTTGGACGGATCTCGATGAAACTCTTTTCACGTGTTCTTTGGACTCTTGGCTTTCGATCCACGCCACCAAAATGATCCTGCAACGATTAGTTTTTTCACCACGGTCCCGAGACGGAAAAATGAACCCTGCGATTAAACGGATGAAGATAGAAACTTGTGCGTGGAAGCATCTTAAAATAGACTCTTCAACGATTAAAACAAAAGAAAATTCATCCCTCTACGACCCCCAGAAGCGGAGATACGAATATTCAAACATTAGCCTGCACCGCCCCTCCGGCCGCCCTGACCCCTCGCCGAGGACTCCCAAAAATCGGACTCCCTCGACTTTGACAGTAAATATCTCACTGGTTTTTGGACGGATCTCGATGAAACTTTTTTCACGTGTTCTTTGGACTCTTGGCTTTCGATCCACGCCACCAAAATGATCCTGCAACGATTAGTTTTTTCACCACGGTCCCGAGACGGAAAAATGAACCCTGCGATTAAACGGATGAAGATAGAAACTTGTGCGTGGAAGCATCTTAAAATAGACTCTTTAACGATTAAAACAAAAGAAAATTCATCCCTCTACGACCCCCAGAACCGGAGATACGAATATTCAAACATTAGCCTGCACCGCCCCTCCGGCCGCCCTGACCCCTCGCCGAGGACTACCAAAAATCGGACTCCCTCGACTTTGACATTAAATATCTCACTGGTTTTTGGACGGATCTCGATGAAACTCTTTTCACGTGTTCTTTGGACTCTTGGCTTTCGATCCACGCCACCAAAATGATCCTGCAACGATTAGTTTTTTCACCACGGTCCCGAGACGGAAAAATGAACCCTGCGATTAAACGGATGAAGATAGAAACTTGTGCGTGGAAGCATCTTAAAATAGACTCTTCAACGATTAAAACAAAAGAAAATGCATCCCTCTACGACCCCCAGAACCGGAGATACGAATATTCAAACATTAGCCTGCACCGCCCCTCCGGCCGCCCTGACCCCTCGCCGAGGACTCCCAAAAATCGGACTCCCTCGACTTTGACAGTAAATATCTCACTGGTTTTTGGACGGATCTCGATGAAACTTTTTTCACGTGTTCTTTGGACTCTTGGCTTTCGATCCACGCCACCAAAATGATCCTGCAACGATTAGTTTTTTCACCACGGTCCCGAGACGGAAAAATGAACCCTGCGATTAAACGGATGAAGATAGAAACTTGTGCGTGGAAGCATCTTAAAATAGACTCTTCAACGATTAAAACAAAAGAAAATTCATCCCTCTACGACCCCCAGAACCGGAGATACGAATATTCAAACATTAGCCTGCACCGCCCCTCCGGCCGCCCTGACCCCTCGCCGAGGACTCCCAAAAATCGGACTCCCTCGACTTTGACATTAAATATCTCACTGGTTTTTGGACGGATCTCGATGAAACTTTTTTCACGTGTTCTTTGTACTCTTGGCTTTCGATCCACGCCACCAAAATGATCCTGCAACGATTAGTTTTTTCACCACGGTCCCGAGACGGAAAAATGAACCCTGCCATTAAACGGATGAAGATAGAAACTTGTGCGTGGAAGTATCTTAAAATAGACTCTTCAACGATTAAAACAAAAGAAAATTCATCCCTCTACGACCCCCAGAAGCGGAGATACGAATATTCAAACATTAGCCTGCACCGCCCCTCCGGCCGCCCTGACCCCTCGCCGAGGACTCCCAAAAATCGGACTCCCTCGACTTTGACAGTAAATATCTCACTGGTTTTTGGACGGATCTCGATGAAACTTTTTTCACGTGTTCTTTGGACTCTTGGCTTTCGATCCACGCCACCAAAATGATCCTGCAACGATTAGTTTTTTCACCACGGTCCCGAGACGGAAAAATGAACCCTGCGATTAAACGGATGAAGATAGAAACTTGTGCGTGGAAGCATCTTAAAATAGACTCTTCAACGATTAAAACAAAAGAAAATTCATCCCTCTACGACCACCAGAACCGGAGATACGAATATTCAAACATTAGCCTGCACCGCCCCTCCGGCCGCCCTGACCCCTCGCCGAGGACTCCCAAAAATCGGACTCCCTCGACTTTGACAGTAAATATCTCACTGGTTTTTGGACGGATCTCGATGAAACTTTTTTCACGTGTTCTTTGGACTCTTGGCTTTCGATCCACGCCACCAAAATGATCCTGCAACGATTAGTTTTTTCACCACGGTCCCGAGACGGAAAAATGAACCCTGCGATTAAACGGATGAAGATAGAAACTTGTGCGTGGAAGCATCTTAAAATAGACTCTTTAACGATTAAAACAAAAGAAAATTCATCCCTCTACGACCCCCAGAACCGGAGATACGAATATTCAAACATTAGCCTGCACCGCCCCTCCGGCCGCCCTGACCCCTCGCCGAGGACTACCAAAAATCGGACTCCCTCGACTTTGACATTAAATATCTCACTGGTTTTTGGACGGATCTCGATGAAACTCTTTTCACGTGTTCTTTGGACTCTTGGCTTTCGATCCACGCCACCAAAATGATCCTGCAACGATTAGTTTTTTCACCACGGTCCCGAGACGGAAAAATGAACCCTGCGATTAAACGGATGAAGATAGAAACTTGTGCGTGGAAGCATCTTAAAATAGACTCTTCAACGATTAAAACAAAAGAAAATGCATCCCTCTACGACCCCCAGAACCGGAGATACGAATATTCAAACATTAGCCTGCACCGCCCCTCCGGCCGCCCTGACCCCTCGCCGAGGACTCCCAAAAATCGGACTCCCTCGACTTTGACAGTAAATATCTCACTGGTTTTTGGACGGATCTCGATGAAACTTTTTTCACGTGTTCTTTGGACTCTTGGCTTTCGATCCACGCCACCAAAATGATCCTGCAACGATTAGTTTTTTCACCACGGTCCCGAGACGGAAAAATGAACCCTGCGATTAAACGGATGAAGATAGAAACTTGTGCGTGGAAGCATCTTAAAATAGACTCTTCAACGATTAAAACAAAAGAAAATTCATCCCTCTACGACCCCCAGAACCGGAGATACGAATATTCAAACATTAGCCTGCACCGCCCCTCCGGCCGCCCTGACCCCTCGCCGAGGACTCCCAAAAATCGGACTCCCTCGACTTTGACATTAAATATCTCACTGGTTTTTGGACGGATCTCGATGAAACTTTTTTCACGTGTTCTTTGTACTCTTGGCTTTCGATCCACGCCACCAAAATGATCCTGCAACGATTAGTTTTTTCACCACGGTCCCGAGACGGAAAAATGAACCCTGCCATTAAACGGATGAAGATAGAAACTTGTGCGTGGAAGTATCTTAAAATAGACTCTTCAACGATTAAAACAAAAGAAAATTCATCCCTCTACGACCCCCAGAAGCGGAGATACGAATATTCAAACATTAGCCTGCACCGCCCCTCCGGCCGCCCTGACCCCTCGCCGAGGACTCCCAAAAATCGGACTCCCTCGACTTTGACAGTAAATATCTCACTGGTTTTTGGACGGATCTCGATGAAACTTTTTTCACGTGTTCTTTGGACTCTTGGCTTTCGATCCACGCCACCAAAATGATCCTGCAACGATTAGTTTTTTCACCACGGTCCCGAGACGGAAAAATGAACCCTGCGATTAAACGGATGAAGATAGAAACTTGTGCGTGGAAGCATCTTAAAATAGACTCTTCAACGATTAAAACAAAAGAAAATTCATCCCTCTACGACCACCAGAACCGGAGATACGAATATTCAAACATTAGCCTGCACCGCCCCTCCGGCCGCCCTGACCCCTCGCCGAGGACTCCCAAAAATCGGACTCCCTCGACTTTGACATTAAATATCTCACTGGTTTTTGGACGGATCTCGATGAAACTCTTTTCACGTGTTCTTTGGACTCTTGGCTTTCGATCCACGCCACCAAAATGATCCTGCAACGATTAGTTTTTTCACCACGGTCCCGAGACGGAAAAATGAACCCAGCGATTAAACGGATGAAGATAGAAACTTGTGCGTGGAAGCATCTTAAAATAGACTCTTCAACGATTAAAACAAAAGAAAATTCATCCCTCTACGACCCCCAGAACCGGAGATACGAATATTCAAACATTAGCCTGCACCGCCCCTCCGGCCGCCCTGACCCCTCGCCGAGGACTCCCAAAAATCGGACTCCCTCGACTTTGACAGTAAATATCTCACTGGTTTTTGGACGGATCTCGATGAAACTCTTTTCACGTGTTCTTTGGACTCTTGGCTTTCGATCCACGCCACCAAAATGATCCTGCAACGATTAGTTTTTTCACCACGGTCCCGAGACGGAAAAATGAACCCTGCCATTAAACGGATGAAGATAGAAACTTGTGCGTGGAAGCATCTTAAAATAGACTCTTCAACGATTAAAACAAAAGAAAATTCATCCCTCTACGACCCCCAGAACCGGAGATACGAATATTCAAACATTAGCCTGCACCGCCCCTCCGGCCGCCCTGACCCCTCGCCGAGGACTCCCAAAAATCGGACTCCCTCGACTTTGACATTAAATATCTCACTGGTTTTTGGACGGATCTCGATGAAACTTTTTTCACGTGTTCTTTGGACTCTTGGCTTTCGATCCACGCCACCAAAATGATCCTGCAACGATTAGTTTTTTCACCACGGTCCCGAGACGGAAAAATGAACCCTGCCATTAAACGGATGAAGATAGAAACTTGTGCGTGGAAGCATCTTAAAATAGACTCTTCAACGATTAAAACAAAAGAAAATTCATCCCTCTACGACCACCAGAACCGGAGATACGAATATTCAAACATTAGCCTGCACCGCCCCTCCGGCCGCCCTGACCCCTCGCCGAGGACTCCCAAAAATCGGACTCCCTCGACTTTGACAGTAAATATCTCACTGGTTTTTGGACGGATCTCGATGAAACTTTTTTCACGTGTTCTTTGGACTCTTGGCTTTCGATCCACGCCACCAAAATGATCCTGCAACGATTAGTTTTTTCACCACGGTCCCGAGACGGAAAAATGAACCCTGCGATTAAACGGATGAAGATAGAAACTTGTGCGTGGAAGCATCTTAAAATAGACTCTTCAACGATTAAAACAAAAGAAAATTCATCCCTCTACGACCCCCAGAACCGGAGATACGAATATTCAAACATTAGCCTGCACCGCCCCTCCGGCCGCCCTGACCCCTCGCCGAGGACTACCAAAAATCGGACTCCCTCGACTTTGACATTAAATATCTCACTGGTTTTTGGACGGATCTCGATGAAACTCTTTTCACGTGTTCTTTGGACTCTTGGCTTTCGATCCACGCCACCAAAATGATCCTGCAACGATTAGTTTTTTCACCACGGTCCCGAGACGGAAAAATGAACCCTGCCATTAAACGGATGAAGATAGAAACTTGTGCGTGGAAGCATCTTAAAATAGACTCTTCAACGATTAAAACAAAAGAAAATTCATCCCTCTACGACCCCCAGAACCGGAGATACGAATATTCAAACATTAGCCTGCACCGCCCCTCCGGCCGCCCTGACCCCTCGCCGAGGACTCCCAAAAATCGGACTCCCTCGACTTTGACAGTAAATATCTCACTGGTTTTTGGACGGATCTCGATGAAACTTTTTTCACGTGTTCTTTGGACTCTTGGCTTTCGATCCACGCCACCAAAATGATCCTGCAACGATTAGTTTTTTCACCACGGTCCCGAGACGGAAAAATGAACCCTGCGATTAAACGGATGAAGATAGAAACTTGTGCGTGGAAGCATCTTAAAATAGACTCTTCAACGATTAAAACAAAAGAAAATTCATCCCTCTACGACCCCCAGAACCGGAGATACGAATATTCAAACATTAGCCTGCACCGCCCCTCCGGCCGCCCTGACCCCTCGCCGAGGACTCCCAAAAATCGGACTCCCTCGACTTTGACAGTAAATATCTCACTGGTTTTTGGACGGATCTCGATGAAACTTTTTTCACGTGTTCTTTGGACTCTTGGCTTTCGATCCACGCCACCAAAATGATCCTGCAACGATTAGTTTTTTCACCACGGTCCCGAGACGGAAAAATGAACCCTGCCATTAAACGGATGAAGATAGAAACTTGTGCGTGGAAGCATCTTAAAATAGACTCTTCAACGATTAAAACAAAAGAAAATTCATCCCTCTACGACCCCCAGAACCGGAGATACGAATATTCAAACATTAGCCTGCACCGCCCCTCCGGCCGCCCTGACCCCTCGCCGAGGACTCCCAAAAATCGGACTCCCTCGACTTTGACATTAAATATCTCACTGGTTTTTGGACGGATCTCGATGAAACTTTTTTCACGTGTTCTTTGTACTCTTGGCTTTCGATCCACGCCACCAAAATGATCCTGCAACGATTAGTTTTTTCACCACGGTCCCGAGACGGAAAAATGAACCCTGCGATTAAACGGATGAAGATAGAAACTTGTGCGTGGAAGCATCTTAAAATAGACTCTTTAACGATTAAAACAAAAGAAAATTCATCCCTCTACGACCCCCAGAACCGGAGATACGAATATTCAAACATTAGCCTGCACCGCCCCTCCGGCCGCCCTGACCCCTCGCCGAGGACTACCAAAAATCGGACTCCCTCGACTTTGACATTAAATATCTCACTGGTTTTTGGACGGATCTCGATGAAACTCTTTTCACGTGTTCTTTGGACTCTTGGCTTTCGATCCACGCCACCAAAATGATCCTGCAACGATTAGTTTTTTCACCACGGTCCCGAGACGGAAAAATGAACCCTGCCATTAAACGGATGAAGATAGAAACTTGTGCGTGGAAGCATCTTAAAATAGACTCTTCAACGATTAAAACAAAAGAAAATTCATCCCTCTACGACCCCCAGAACCGGAGATACGAATATTCAAACATTAGCCTGCACCGCCCCTCCGGCCGCCCTGACCCCTCGCCGAGGACTCCCAAAAATCGGACTCCCTCGACTTTGACATTAAATATCTCACTGGTTTTTGGACGGATCTCGATGAAACTTTTTTCACGTGTTCTTTGTACTCTTGGCTTTCGATCCACGCCACCAAAATGATCCTGCAACGATTAGTTTTTTCACCACGGTCCCGAGACGGAAAAATGAACCCTGCCATTAAACGGATGAAGATAGAAACTTGTGCGTGGAAGTATCTTAAAATAGACTCTTCAACGATTAAAACAAAAGAAAATTCATCCCTCTACGACCCCCAGAAGCGGAGATACGAATATTCAAACATTAGCCTGCACCGCCCCTCCGGCCGCCCTGACCCCTCGCCGAGGACTCCCAAAAATCGGACTCCCTCGACTTTGACAGTAAATATCTCACTGGTTTTTGGACGGATCTCGATGAAACTTTTTTCACGTGTTCTTTGGACTCTTGGCTTTCGATCCACGCCACCAAAATGATCCTGCAACGATTAGTTTTTTCACCACGGTCCCGAGACGGAAAAATGAACCCTGCGATTAAACGGATGAAGATAGAAACTTGTGCGTGGAAGCATCTTAAAATAGACTCTTTAACGATTAAAACAAAAGAAAATTCATCCCTCTACGACCCCCAGAACCGGAGATACGAATATTCAAACATTAGCCTGCACCGCCCCTCCGGCCGCCCTGACCCCTCGCCGAGGACTACCAAAAATCGGACTCCCTCGACTTTGACATTAAATATCTCACTGGTTTTTGGACGGATCTCGATGAAACTCTTTTCACGTGTTCTTTGGACTCTTGGCTTTCGATCCACGCCACCAAAATGATCCTGCAACGATTAGTTTTTTCACCACGGTCCCGAGACGGAAAAATGAACCCTGCCATTAAACGGATGAAGATAGAAACTTGTGCGTGGAAGCATCTTAAAATAGACTCTTTAACGATTAAAACAAAAGAAAATTCATCCCTCTACGACCCCCAGAACCGGAGATACGAATATTCAAACATTAGCCTGCACCGCCCCTCCGGCCGCCCTGACCCCTCGCCGAGGACTCCCAAAAATCGGACTCCCTCGACTTTGACATTAAATATCTCACTGGTTTTTGGACGGATCTCGATGAAACTTTTTTCACGTGTTCTTTGTACTCTTGGCTTTCGATCCACGCCACCAAAATGATCCTGCAACGATTAGTTTTTTCACCACGGTCCCGAGACGGAAAAATGAACCCTGCCATTAAACGGATGAAGATAGAAACTTGTGCGTGGAAGTATCTTAAAATAGACTCTTCAACGATTAAAACAAAAGAAAATTCATCCCTCTACGACCCCCAGAAGCGGAGATACGAATATTCAAACATTAGCCTGCACCGCCCCTCCGGCCGCCCTGACCCCTCGCCGAGGACTCCCAAAAATCGGACTCCCTCGACTTTGACAGTAAATATCTCACTGGTTTTTGGACGGATCTCGATGAAACTTTTTTCACGTGTTCTTTGGACTCTTGGCTTTCGATCCACGCCACCAAAATGATCCTGCAACGATTAGTTTTTTCACCACGGTCCCGAGACGGAAAAATGAACCCTGCGATTAAACGGATGAAGATAGAAACTTGTGCGTGGAAGCATCTTAAAATAGACTCTTTAACGATTAAAACAAAAGAAAATTCATCCCTCTACGACCCCCAGAACCGGAGATACGAATATTCAAACATTAGCCTGCACCGCCCCTCCGGCCGCCCTGACCCCTCGCCGAGGACTACCAAAAATCGGACTCCCTCGACTTTGACATTAAATATCTCACTGGTTTTTGGACGGATCTCGATGAAACTCTTTTCACGTGTTCTTTGGACTCTTGGCTTTCGATCCACGCCACCAAAATGATCCTGCAACGATTAGTTTTTTCACCACGGTCCCGAGACGGAAAAATGAACCCTGCCATTAAACGGATGAAGATAGAAACTTGTGCGTGGAAGCATCTTAAAATAGACTCTTTAACGATTAAAACAAAAGAAAATTCATCCCTCTACGACCCCCAGAACCGGAGATACGAATATTCAAACATTAGCCTGCACCGCCCCTCCGGCCGCCCTGACCCCTCGCCGAGGACTACCAAAAATCGGACTCCCTCGACTTTGACATTAAATATCTCACTGGTTTTTGGACGGATCTCGATGAAACTCTTTTCACGTGTTCTTTGGACTCTTGGCTTTCGATCCACGCCACCAAAATGATCCTGCAACGATTAGTTTTTTCACCACGGTCCCGAGACGGAAAAATGAACCCTGCCATTAAACGGATGAAGATAGAAACTTGTGCGTGGAAGCATCTTAAAATAGACTCTTTAACGATTAAAACAAAAGAAAATTCATCCCTCTACGACCCCCAGAACCGGAGATACGAATATTCAAACATTAGCCTGCACCGCCCCTCCGGCCGCCCTGACCCCTCGCCGAGGACTCCCAAAAATCGGACTCCCTCGACTTTGACATTAAATATCTCACTGGTTTTTGGACGGATCTCGATGAAACTTTTTTCACGTGTTCTTTGTACTCTTGGCTTTCGATCCACGCCACCAAAATGATCCTGCAACGATTAGTTTTTTCACCACGGTCCCGAGACGGAAAAATGAACCCTGCCATTAAACGGATGAAGATAGAAACTTGTGCGTGGAAGTATCTTAAAATAGACTCTTCAACGATTAAAACAAAAGAAAATTCATCCCTCTACGACCCCCAGAAGCGGAGATACGAATATTCAAACATTAGCCTGCACCGCCCCTCCGGCCGCCCTGACCCCTCGCCGAGGACTCCCAAAAATCGGACTCCCTCGACTTTGACAGTAAATATCTCACTGGTTTTTGGACGGATCTCGATGAAACTTTTTTCACGTGTTCTTTGGACTCTTGGCTTTCGATCCACGCCACCAAAATGATCCTGCAACGATTAGTTTTTTCACCACGGTCCCGAGACGGAAAAATGAACCCTGCGATTAAACGGATGAAGATAGAAACTTGTGCGTGGAAGCATCTTAAAATAGACTCTTTAACGATTAAAACAAAAGAAAATTCATCCCTCTACGACCCCCAGAACCGGAGATACGAATATTCAAACATTAGCCTGCACCGCCCCTCCGGCCGCCCTGACCCCTCGCCGAGGACTACCAAAAATCGGACTCCCTCGACTTTGACATTAAATATCTCACTGGTTTTTGGACGGATCTCGATGAAACTCTTTTCACGTGTTCTTTGGACTCTTGGCTTTCGATCCACGCCACCAAAATGATCCTGCAACGATTAGTTTTTTCACCACGGTCCCGAGACGGAAAAATGAACCCTGCCATTAAACGGATGAAGATAGAAACTTGTGCGTGGAAGCATCTTAAAATAGACTCTTTAACGATTAAAACAAAAGAAAATTCATCCCTCTACGACCCCCAGAACCGGAGATACGAATATTCAAACATTAGCCTGCACCGCCCCTCCGGCCGCCCTGACCCCTCGCCGAGGACTACCAAAAATCGGACTCCCTCGACTTTGACATTAAATATCTCACTGGTTTTTGGACGGATCTCGATGAAACTCTTTTCACGTGTTCTTTGGACTCTTGGCTTTCGATCCACGCCACCAAAATGATCCTGCAACGATTAGTTTTTTCACCACGGTCCCGAGACGGAAAAATGAACCCTGCCATTAAACGGATGAAGATAGAAACTTGTGCGTGGAAGCATCTTAAAATAGACTCTTCAACGATTAAAACAAAAGAAAATTCATCCCTCTACGACCCCCAGAACCGGAGATACGAATATTCAAACATTAGCCTGCACCGCCCCTCCGGCCGCCCTGACCCCTCGCCGAGGACTCCCAAAAATCGGACTCCCTCGACTTTGACATTAAATATCTCACTGGTTTTTGGACGGATCTCGATGAAACTTTTTTCACGTGTTCTTTGTACTCTTGGCTTTCGATCCACGCCACCAAAATGATCCTGCAACGATTAGTTTTTTCACCACGGTCCCGAGACGGAAAAATGAACCCTGCCATTAAACGGATGAAGATAGAAACTTGTGCGTGGAAGTATCTTAAAATAGACTCTTCAACGATTAAAACAAAAGAAAATTCATCCCTCTACGACCCCCAGAAGCGGAGATACGAATATTCAAACATTAGCCTGCACCGCCCCTCCGGCCGCCCTGACCCCTCGCCGAGGACTCCCAAAAATCGGACTCCCTCGACTTTGACAGTAAATATCTCACTGGTTTTTGGACGGATCTCGATGAAACTTTTTTCACGTGTTCTTTGGACTCTTGGCTTTCGATCCACGCCACCAAAATGATCCTGCAACGATTAGTTTTTTCACCACGGTCCCGAGACGGAAAAATGAACCCTGCGATTAAACGGATGAAGATAGAAACTTGTGCGTGGAAGCATCTTAAAATAGACTCTTTAACGATTAAAACAAAAGAAAATTCATCCCTCTACGACCCCCAGAACCGGAGATACGAATATTCAAACATTAGCCTGCACCGCCCCTCCGGCCGCCCTGACCCCTCGCCGAGGACTACCAAAAATCGGACTCCCTCGACTTTGACATTAAATATCTCACTGGTTTTTGGACGGATCTCGATGAAACTCTTTTCACGTGTTCTTTGGACTCTTGGCTTTCGATCCACGCCACCAAAATGATCCTGCAACGATTAGTTTTTTCACCACGGTCCCGAGACGGAAAAATGAACCCTGCCATTAAACGGATGAAGATAGAAACTTGTGCGTGGAAGCATCTTAAAATAGACTCTTCAACGATTAAAACAAAAGAAAATTCATCCCTCTACGACCCCCAGAACCGGAGATACGAATATTCAAACATTAGCCTGCACCGCCCCTCCGGCCGCCCTGACCCCTCGCCGAGGACTCCCAAAAATCGGACTCCCTCGACTTTGACATTAAATATCTCACTGGTTTTTGGACGGATCTCGATGAAACTTTTTTCACGTGTTCTTTGGACTCTTGGCTTTCGATCCACGCCACCAAAATGATCCTGCAACGATTAGTTTTTTCACCACGGTCCCGAGACGGAAAAATGAACCCTGCCATTAAACGGATGAAGATAGAAACTTGTGCGTGGAAGCATCTTAAAATAGACTCTTTAACGATTAAAACAAAAGAAAATTCATCCCTCTACGACCCCCAGAACCGGAGATACGAATATTCAAACATTAGCCTGCACCGCCCCTCCGGCCGCCCTGACCCCTCGCCGAGGACTCCCAAAAATCGGACTCCCTCGACTTTGACATTAAATATCTCACTGGTTTTTGGACGGATCTCGATGAAACTTTTTTCACGTGTTCTTTGTACTCTTGGCTTTCGATCCACGCCACCAAAATGATCCTGCAACGATTAGTTTTTTCACCACGGTCCCGAGACGGAAAAATGAACCCTGCCATTAAACGGATGAAGATAGAAACTTGTGCGTGGAAGTATCTTAAAATAGACTCTTCAACGATTAAAACAAAAGAAAATTCATCCCTCTACGACCCCCAGAAGCGGAGATACGAATATTCAAACATTAGCCTGCACCGCCCCTCCGGCCGCCCTGACCCCTCGCCGAGGACTCCCAAAAATCGGACTCCCTCGACTTTGACAGTAAATATCTCACTGGTTTTTGGACGGATCTCGATGAAACTTTTTTCACGTGTTCTTTGGACTCTTGGCTTTCGATCCACGCCACCAAAATGATCCTGCAACGATTAGTTTTTTCACCACGGTCCCGAGACGGAAAAATGAACCCTGCGATTAAACGGATGAAGATAGAAACTTGTGCGTGGAAGCATCTTAAAATAGACTCTTTAACGATTAAAACAAAAGAAAATTCATCCCTCTACGACCCCCAGAACCGGAGATACGAATATTCAAACATTAGCCTGCACCGCCCCTCCGGCCGCCCTGACCCCTCGCCGAGGACTACCAAAAATCGGACTCCCTCGACTTTGACATTAAATATCTCACTGGTTTTTGGACGGATCTCGATGAAACTCTTTTCACGTGTTCTTTGGACTCTTGGCTTTCGATCCACGCCACCAAAATGATCCTGCAACGATTAGTTTTTTCACCACGGTCCCGAGACGGAAAAATGAACCCTGCCATTAAACGGATGAAGATAGAAACTTGTGCGTGGAAGCATCTTAAAATAGACTCTTTAACGATTAAAACAAAAGAAAATTCATCCCTCTACGACCCCCAGAACCGGAGATACGAATATTCAAACATTAGCCTGCACCGCCCCTCCGGCCGCCCTGACCCCTCGCCGAGGACTACCAAAAATCGGACTCCCTCGACTTTGACATTAAATATCTCACTGGTTTTTGGACGGATCTCGATGAAACTCTTTTCACGTGTTCTTTGGACTCTTGGCTTTCGATCCACGCCACCAAAATGATCCTGCAACGATTAGTTTTTTCACCACGGTCCCGAGACGGAAAAATGAACCCTGCCATTAAACGGATGAAGATAGAAACTTGTGCGTGGAAGCATCTTAAAATAGACTCTTTAACGATTAAAACAAAAGAAAATTCATCCCTCTACGACCCCCAGAACCGGAGATACGAATATTCAAACATTAGCCTGCACCGCCCCTCCGGCCGCCCTGACCCCTCGCCGAGGACTCCCAAAAATCGGACTCCCTCGACTTTGACATTAAATATCTCACTGGTTTTTGGACGGATCTCGATGAAACTTTTTTCACGTGTTCTTTGTACTCTTGGCTTTCGATCCACGCCACCAAAATGATCCTGCAACGATTAGTTTTTTCACCACGGTCCCGAGACGGAAAAATGAACCCTGCCATTAAACGGATGAAGATAGAAACTTGTGCGTGGAAGTATCTTAAAATAGACTCTTCAACGATTAAAACAAAAGAAAATTCATCCCTCTACGACCCCCAGAAGCGGAGATACGAATATTCAAACATTAGCCTGCACCGCCCCTCCGGCCGCCCTGACCCCTCGCCGAGGACTCCCAAAAATCGGACTCCCTCGACTTTGACAGTAAATATCTCACTGGTTTTTGGACGGATCTCGATGAAACTTTTTTCACGTGTTCTTTGGACTCTTGGCTTTCGATCCACGCCACCAAAATGATCCTGCAACGATTAGTTTTTTCACCACGGTCCCGAGACGGAAAAATGAACCCTGCGATTAAACGGATGAAGATAGAAACTTGTGCGTGGAAGCATCTTAAAATAGACTCTTTAACGATTAAAACAAAAGAAAATTCATCCCTCTACGACCCCCAGAACCGGAGATACGAATATTCAAACATTAGCCTGCACCGCCCCTCCGGCCGCCCTGACCCCTCGCCGAGGACTACCAAAAATCGGACTCCCTCGACTTTGACATTAAATATCTCACTGGTTTTTGGACGGATCTCGATGAAACTCTTTTCACGTGTTCTTTGGACTCTTGGCTTTCGATCCACGCCACCAAAATGATCCTGCAACGATTAGTTTTTTCACCACGGTCCCGAGACGGAAAAATGAACCCTGCCATTAAACGGATGAAGATAGAAACTTGTGCGTGGAAGCATCTTAAAATAGACTCTTTAACGATTAAAACAAAAGAAAATTCATCCCTCTACGACCCCCAGAACCGGAGATACGAATATTCAAACATTAGCCTGCACCGCCCCTCCGGCCGCCCTGACCCCTCGCCGAGGACTACCAAAAATCGGACTCCCTCGACTTTGACATTAAATATCTCACTGGTTTTTGGACGGATCTCGATGAAACTCTTTTCACGTGTTCTTTGGACTCTTGGCTTTCGATCCACGCCACCAAAATGATCCTGCAACGATTAGTTTTTTCACCACGGTCCCGAGACGGAAAAATGAACCCTGCCATTAAACGGATGAAGATAGAAACTTGTGCGTGGAAGCATCTTAAAATAGACTCTTCAACGATTAAAACAAAAGAAAATTCATCCCTCTACGACCCCCAGAACCGGAGATACGAATATTCAAACATTAGCCTGCACCGCCCCTCCGGCCGCCCTGACCCCTCGCCGAGGACTCCCAAAAATCGGACTCCCTCGACTTTGACATTAAATATCTCACTGGTTTTTGGACGGATCTCGATGAAACTTTTTTCACGTGTTCTTTGTACTCTTGGCTTTCGATCCACGCCACCAAAATGATCCTGCAACGATTAGTTTTTTCACCACGGTCCCGAGACGGAAAAATGAACCCTGCCATTAAACGGATGAAGATAGAAACTTGTGCGTGGAAGTATCTTAAAATAGACTCTTCAACGATTAAAACAAAAGAAAATTCATCCCTCTACGACCCCCAGAAGCGGAGATACGAATATTCAAACATTAGCCTGCACCGCCCCTCCGGCCGCCCTGACCCCTCGCCGAGGACTCCCAAAAATCGGACTCCCTCGACTTTGACAGTAAATATCTCACTGGTTTTTGGACGGATCTCGATGAAACTTTTTTCACGTGTTCTTTGGACTCTTGGCTTTCGATCCACGCCACCAAAATGATCCTGCAACGATTAGTTTTTTCACCACGGTCCCGAGACGGAAAAATGAACCCTGCGATTAAACGGATGAAGATAGAAACTTGTGCGTGGAAGCATCTTAAAATAGACTCTTTAACGATTAAAACAAAAGAAAATTCATCCCTCTACGACCCCCAGAACCGGAGATACGAATATTCAAACATTAGCCTGCACCGCCCCTCCGGCCGCCCTGACCCCTCGCCGAGGACTACCAAAAATCGGACTCCCTCGACTTTGACATTAAATATCTCACTGGTTTTTGGACGGATCTCGATGAAACTCTTTTCACGTGTTCTTTGGACTCTTGGCTTTCGATCCACGCCACCAAAATGATCCTGCAACGATTAGTTTTTTCACCACGGTCCCGAGACGGAAAAATGAACCCTGCCATTAAACGGATGAAGATAGAAACTTGTGCGTGGAAGCATCTTAAAATAGACTCTTCAACGATTAAAACAAAAGAAAATTCATCCCTCTACGACCCCCAGAACCGGAGATACGAATATTCAAACATTAGCCTGCACCGCCCCTCCGGCCGCCCTGACCCCTCGCCGAGGACTCCCAAAAATCGGACTCCCTCGACTTTGACATTAAATATCTCACTGGTTTTTGGACGGATCTCGATGAAACTTTTTTCACGTGTTCTTTGGACTCTTGGCTTTCGATCCACGCCACCAAAATGATCCTGCAACGATTAGTTTTTTCACCACGGTCCCGAGACGGAAAAATGAACCCTGCCATTAAACGGATGAAGATAGAAACTTGTGCGTGGAAGTATCTTAAAATAGACTCTTCAACGATTAAAACAAAAGAAAATTCATCCCTCTACGACCCCCAGAAGCGGAGAAACGAATTTTTAAACTTCAACAAAGATCGGCCCAACGCGCAGGTCGCCGCGGTGCTCAGTTGTCCAGCGCGAGAGATTAGCCGGGCATTTGCTAAAGAATGAATTTCCTCGTATCGATTTCGAAGATATCGACTACTCCGCGAGGTGCCTGAACATCTAAATCGAAGTTCTGGACCACTGTACACCGAGGCGAGATCTGTCGTCAGACTCTGCCGTTATCCATTCTCGAGGGGTTCCAACGGCGATTTAACGAGGCGACGATTATCGCGATTATACGAGTGGCAACGACTGCTCGGGCGAAGAGGGCGGCGAGGGAACCCAGCGGGAGAGTTGCGAAGGAGGACTGGAAGCTACGGAGGAAGCTACGAGGAGTGGTTTAATGGCGCGTATCGAGCATCCGGTCGACGTGTTCAGCGGTGCTTGCACCGTGGAATCGCGAGTGACTTTAGAGATGCCCCCAGGGGTGAGTATATGGAGACGTTGAGAGGGGATGGAAGAAGGAAGATATTTCCTAAAGACGTAAATACAAACGAAGCTAAAAGCTCACCTCTCAGCGGGTGGGCCGAGGCCCCCTACGGTGCTAGGTGGTGGCGGTTGCGCCCTTATGGGGGTTGGTGGTGGCGTCGAGACGCCACCCAGGGACGGCTGACTTTGCTGGGGCCGTGGACTGACCGAAGCGGAAGTCGTGCTGGGGCTGCGAGATCCTCCAGCCCCATCTGGTCCGGCGTCCTCCGCGTCGGGGGCACTGCTGCTCGTTGTACCTTCCGGGGCAAAAAGCAGATCGGACGTTGATACTTTTGCTTCTTAGTATTCAATTTTCTTTGGGGTGGATGGGAAATGGGATCTTTGGTGGTACTTTTAATATGGGCTGGCTTTTTTGTGCAATGTGTGGAAAGCGTTGTAGGGGTGGATGCAGGGGTTGGAGATAGGAACGAGTTGGAGGAAATATATGTTAGGGTTTGGCTTTGGCTTCGAGTTGGACATTTTTTGCTTCAAATATTTGAAATAGGAAATGTTAAGGTAGAGTTGTTTGGTGAAGCGATATTTTATTTTATGAGTATTATTAGAACGCAAGGGGGACTCTGATTCGAAGACCATTTTATACGGAGTTTAAATGAATTTTGTTAGTTGTGACAATGCCTTGCAAGCAGACCGAAAGATTTTATTATTGAACATTTTCGTAAATGGTATTTTCGACTTTATTAACGCTAGAACTACCAAGGCAGTCGAATGACTGATTCAAAATTTTTTATAGGTAATCTCTAAAATAAGAATTCTTTATAGAGAATATTCCACGCCTATCGTATAAAATATAAATTACGATATTGATCATCTTTCTCGCCTTTTAATTCCTCTTTTTCCAATATACTTATTTAATATATTTAAATGTAATAGATTTAACTTCCGTAGTTCTAGTGTTAAATACACGGTTTACTTATTTTGAAATTGCAAAGATATAAAGTAGCTGATTGTAGAATTTCAAAGATACCTTCTGGATCGTGGCCGGTAGGACTCGGTCCCGCCGAAGAAGTCGTCGGTGGTGCTAGACCCGCCGTTTCCAAGGCCCCACCAGGCCCTGCTCCTTCTCTTTTTCTTTGTTCCTCCATTAAACGCTCATTTTTCCGCCACTTTGCTCGACGATTTTGAAACCACACCTGCAAACGATAATTTAACCCCTCCTTAAAATAATCCACTTTGCATCAACAAATTCTATGTTATTAAAATTTTGCGTTAGCAGAAAATCGGTGCTACACTGATTTTTATTTCCTTTAATATAATTTCAATATGGAAAATTGACGATTCAACGAATTGTTTGTAAACGGTAGCAAAATTTTTACACATTTGCACTTAAGTTATCAAAAGTAACTTTTAATTTTGTTTCAGCCCATAGATATAAATATAGAAATTTTTCTAGAAGTATAAATCACACCAGCGGCCACTCTGAATTGAAGAATTAATATACGGGGCTACGATGTGTATAAAATTAAAGATTCAAACATCTAATTAGCAGATCCAAATTCAAATCCCCCTTTTCCTTCTGCGAAAACTACATCGTAGCCTCTGCAACTCGTAACTCGCCCAAGCCACTAAACCCCAGACAAAACAACCGCAACAACTAAAGCCAAAAGAGTCAAAAGTAAATTTAACAACTTCACATCAACTGCGCTATCCCATTAACTTGGAAAAACCCACAAAATTCTTCGACATCATCGATCAAAGATACAGTCACCCGAAAACCCTACTATTCCTCGATATATCGTCCACTTTTCACAGCTTAAAAATTTACACGCGAAACTCTCTCCTCTAATCTCCCCAACGATGCAAGACAGAAAAAAAAACGAGTAGAGCCAGCGAAGACGAGATGGTGGAGGAAGAAGAAGAAGAGGAAGAAGAAAACGAGACTAAGATGAGGAATGATGCCGAGGGCGGTACTTACGCTACTTTATAGGGCTACACCTGACTCTCTTGCGCGGATATGGAAGGATAATTGCATGTAGGGGGTGGAATTCCGAGACAGTGAGGCGAGTCGTAGGTGGTCAGAGGGGTCTCTTGCAGTCGTGCATGTTCAACGAGCCGGCAGCAACCACGGCAGCCGAGTGTTTTTTAAAAAGCTCGAGTTCGCTAACGAGGCTAACTTGACATAATACCAACTGAAATAGACTTTATTACACCCAGCGGCCCTTGGCGATGCACTCGTGCTTCTTGTCTCTGCTGCCAGCAGAGAGCGTTACTTTACTTTCGATTACTTCTGACGACCGTGTGATTCTACTTTACGTTTTTTCGACAATTATTATATTACTGTTCTTTTGACTTGGATACTTTTACGATGAGAAACAGGATGTTTAAAAAATAGTTTTGTGGGATAAATGCGGTAATTTCTTGGCTAGTTGTCGAATTTTAAATTGAAGATAAGCAGAAGTAGGGCAAAGATATAGCTATTGGTGTGAGTTTGAGATTTCAGGAAGTTTCTGATAGAATCATCATTGAAATTTGATATTTAATAATTCCTGCATTTCAATTTCTTCAGAGTGGAATATGATTTGGTGTGTAATTCGGACCCATCCTCATCCCTTCATTTACATTCACACGTTAACCCCTTTAGTCTACTTTGAAGTGTTCCAAAAATTATTAAATTAAAAACATCACTGGCTCAGGATAAAATAAAATTAATTCTGTGCTATTTAATATTGGTTTAAATTGCTATGTCAAAAATCAGGGATAGATTGTTAATTCAGCAATTAATTCAGAGTTATTGCACATTCAGTCACAAAAGAAATGGCACGGCAAGGGGTTAATCTACTCCTACTATTTTTTTAATACCCTTTGATATTAATTTCACTGCAAACTTTCCCCCTGTTTTCTTATTTTCCTAACCGACTTACCTCTTCGTCAAAATACCACCCCTCATTTTCTTTCCAACCTACCCCACAATTTCTAAATTACCCTACATTCCTCCAAATAACGTTTAAACACATTTTTTTATTCAACCGTCCCACATTCTCTATTATCCTGACTCGACGAAAATCTCTTCCCCGTTATCACCATTACCGAAGAAAGTACAAAAATCATTATCCGATCTCTGCAGAGAGTAAAACAAACGCGGCGCCAGCGAAATCGATTATATCCATGTAAACGAATTCTCCGCTCGAAGACAAAACACATTACCGAGCTGGTCTCAGGAATGATTATCTTTCGTTCGCGAGCAAAAGTTTCACGGAAGGAAGCTTGGAAAATGGTTTAATAAAATAAATACGATGAGCTCTACAGCCCCGGTGGCTTCGAAGTCGAGGACGAGAAAAGAGGGTGGTCGACGGGGGCTGCAGAGGGGGATTGGGGGGTTGCTGCTGGCAGACGGGGAGATATAATAATATCCTAAGGGTTGCGGGGCCGAGTAATAGCTGAGAACAAAGCCGCGGTTCCGTCGGGACTGCCCCGGCCCTTCTTCTCCCTTCGACTTCTTCTCCTCTCTTTCTCTCTCCTCTCCCCAGTTTTTTTCAATACGAATTTAATCCGAAAGACGATGGTAATGGCGCGGCTTCGCTCCACCGCGAGCTAAATGTATTTAATCTTTCGACACTTGTTACGTAAATCTGTGATGGATTAGTGCCGAATGCTCTCAAACACCTCTTTGCTTTTTTTTTGCCTCGTCCTTCGGTGTCGTTGATGAGGGGAGGGAAAAGGGTGAAGATGCGCCGTTGATGTTATTAATTTTAAGCTTGTTTTTTTTTAATGGGGCGTTGAATTTAATGGGTGTGCGGTACTTGGGTTAAAAGATTGCGTTGAAAAATTATTTATTCATTTATCGTTGGTGTTACGGGGTTGTAAAATCGGGAAAATGTAATAAATGTGGGTATATAAATTCGGAAAAGGCAGTGATTTAACGGGACAACAAGAGGAAAAATATAAAGTAATGTAATAATAAATTAATATAGTATGAAGATAGTAAGGAGAAAATAGAAAATATATATAGTAGATATAAAGATTTAAAGTAATATAAAGTAATGTAATAATAAATTATTATAGTATGAATAAAGTGAGGAGAGAATAGAAAAGACATATAGTAGATATAAAGATATAAAGTAATGTAATAATAAATTAATGGAGTATAAAGAAAGTAAGAAGGGAATAGGAGAGCTGGTTTAAAAATAGTTGGCAGTAATGAGAACCATCTTGAGAATTTTAAGAATTATCCAAGTGGATTAAATAATTTATCAACGAAGTAGCAGTGGTTCCTTCTCAAGAAAGGAATTCTTGCGAGACAAATTAATCGGGCGGATCGATCTTCGATACCCTCTCCTAATTCGATAAATTTTAATGTTATTTCACGTCGATTATAACAAACGAAAATTATTTCATCCCATTTCAAATAATTCATCCGCGCGGAATTATAATAAGAAGATTAAAAACCGAATGAATCTTTGAACGATCAAAATGAAAAGTAGAATAAATTATTATAGTATTATAATAAACGCACTGGGTAATCATTCCACGGGAAACAAGCCGTGCAGCGTGGTGCAGGAATAATAAATGAATTATCATCGTAATTTCACTTGAAAAACGTGCTTATTTAATTGCTAAACGAGCATACCCATTACCATCGTTCTTAGCGAACGTGCGCAAAACTTTATCCCTCTAAGCCCCCTTAATTTTTCATCATGCTTTCATTAGAAAAACTAAAAGGAAAATTTTTATATGCAAGTTTATAAGCGCATTACCGCGATATACGTATAATACAACGGCAGAGGTCATCGGTGTACTTAATGCCTGCATTTTTCACCCTCTCTTCCGTCGTCCCACCCTATCTTTCTTTTTTCCTTTTATTTTTTTTTTCGCCATGGACTTAATCCGGAATATGTCCGTAATGGCGTTGCCCGACTTCGCCGACGGTTAAATGCGCTTGATCTTATGGCACTTGGTACGCGAACCTGCGACGCTTTTAATTATCACGGATAAAGATCCTCGTGATTGCTGGAAATTCCCCTGAATAAAGTTAGCTCCGAAATTTACTCTCCGTTATGTAATACAAAGCGTAGTTTCGCATATTTTATATGTAATTCGGTTAACCCTTATCACTCGGAGGGTATTTCGGGTGGGCAGCTCTTTAGTGGAATTGTGAAAGATTATGGAGCGTGTAGAGAAAATGAAATTTTAAAAATTGTAAACTCTGATCGTCGACGTTGAACTTTTTGTCAGATTTATGTCTGGTGAGATGGTATTTTCAGTGATTAATTAGAGTGAAGAATAGTACAAGTAGAATACTGAAGAAATCTTAGTATTACAAATACAACTAAACCAAAGGTAATAACGAAGAATTGCTTGACAAAAATGTCGCCTTCAATTAAAAAAATTTCAAGTTATCAGTATTTTCTATCTCCACCCACAAACGCCCAACGAACCTTATCAATGAACCCAAACTTCATCACCCAGTACAAAAACCCCAATGCCGTAGAATCCCAAGAATATCGACTGAAAAAGCAATCCTAAAAAAAAGAAGAAACTGAAAGCAAGAAATACATCTAAAATCATCCAAGTGTTTTCGCAAAGGACCAAAGAAGTCAGAGTAGAAATTCCCAAACGATTTCGCAGCGACGTAAAAAGGATTTCCCGGTTATGACGTTTCCCTCTTAAAGTCGTCAGAACTCCCGGGCAGAAAAACGCAGTAAAGGCGTTTGCGCGGTGTACAGAGTCAGGTGTGTCTGCTCGCATCACGTTGCCTCGTAATTCGCATTACACGCTTTGAAATTCAAACGTGACGCAGAGCACGCGACTACTATGCATCTAGACCCCGTATCTTCCGTCGCGCATGCGCACAACTCATGTTGCGCCTGTCTGATGCGTACTATAGAGGCAGTATAATTGCCGTATCAGACACGATGCACACAGAAAACGCCGACATACGTCAGCTGTGTGGAGTCCGTAGTGCCTCGTCGCTGTAGCAGCATCAGCAGAGCTACACCCCCGCAGACCCTCCCCTCAGGAGGTTCTAATTGGAGTAGGAGAAGAGGACGGGCACTACATAAACGCGCCTATTTGTCCATTATTTCAGATTCCCTTTGTCTTCTCTAATGAAACAATGAGTCTGCGCCGTAATTGCGTCATAGCCGTCCTATCCCTACCTTCGTGCCATTGTACACAGTGGCGAGGCTAGCCATCTCGTCTTATAATCCGGACGATACATGCGGATAATACCGTGTCGCTTTCTGACGGTTTACACGATTTTAGCGGGGATTCTTTTAGTGGATGATGGACATTGAGTCGTCTGCGGGTGTTGATCGTGGGAGGGATTTATCGGGGTTTTAGATTTTAGGATTGGCGATAAGGGGTGAGGAGAGTTTTGAGTAGAAGGCGAGATTTGGGGTTTTAGAAGATTTTTTTTTAGGGATAATTGAATGGTTTAGATTGATTGAGAGGATTTTCTGAAGTAATAAGACATGGCGTACTGATCTTTTGTTTATGTATGAATCAAAGAGTGATAATTGATCGTTGAGTGATCATGAGACCACTGTTTTTGAGAATATGTCGGCGGGAGTTATTTTATGAAATTGCGGGTTGATTTAAATATTCTGTTTTATTGAAAATACTTAAGAATCATAGAGAAAAAATAATATTCTGCAACTGAGAATTGCCCCTTCTCGGGATTCATTGAAGTTTGCGGAAGGAGTCGGTTAAAGATTCAAATCTGTAGAAACTTTATGATAAAACACAAGTTTCATTATATTTTCTATCCGATTCCACATTTTGATAACAAACTACATACATTCTATGACGATGTATCGAATTAAAATCGGGCTCTCCAGAACTTCGAGCAACACTCGTTAAATTCACCGTCAGCCGGCTGCAATTTTCAATTGAAATTTTCATTCCAGCCTCCAGGCCTTGCTAGTTGCATTAGCTTTAAAAAAATCATCTCCAATCACCGCGAGTCCTATAGATTCAGGAAATATCAGGATTATCGATGCCCCGGAAATTGCGAATCGACTGGTACCCTTTAAATTTACAACGCCCCCTCGCTGGATGCGAATTTCCACGAACGATCGCGAAACATCAGCGACGAACAAACATCTCGATGACTCGAGTACACGGATTAACGATCCGCCGTAGAATCAAATGTTTCGGCGTTATTAAAGGAGAGGTTGAAACAAAAAGAGAGAGAGAAAGAGGAATTAAAAAGCTGACATTGGCGATCGGATATCCTGCAGATGTTCCAACAGGATTTCAGAAGGGAATCGCTATTACTGCAAGGATTCTCAGCGCGAATTACAGCGGTGCGAGTAAATATGGCCACGAGGACGTAGCCAGGAGTACAAAGTAATCCCGGAGATTACCGGCTTACTCTGTCAGAAGATTACGTCAGGTCGAGGGTGTCAGCTCCTCCCCTGGGATCTGGATGTACCCCCGAACCTACCCCATATTTCGTCTTCTTGCTCTTATGCCGCTGGTTCGCCGTCGTGCATGGAAACAATCGATCAACGCTAGTGTTGGCTCGATCGTTGAACTATTTTGACAATTTTTTTTCTATTTGAGAAAAGCTACGAGTTAATTTTTGAATTTGAGGATTCTATTTTAGAGTGTGGGAATGTTCTCGAGGGTTAGCTCGGTGGAGATGTTGGTGTCTTGGTAATTTTAGGTTGTTTTTGAGGTGATTTTGCTTGGGTAATAATAAATATTTGTTTTTATTCGCGATGTAGATTTCAGGATAGCAGAGATATATATTCGAATTATATTTGAGAGTTAATTTCTGGGAGGGTGAGGAACTGAAATTGTAATGTCAAGCCTGCATCAGAGGAAAGAGATTTTTCCGTATTATTTATAACATTTGCGTTGATTTATAAATTAAAAATGCTGAATATTAATTCTACTAGGTTCTCGCAGTCTAACACTATATCAGTCGTGATACTTTTAGGCGATTAAAATTGAAAGAATTATAGAAATTCATTAATCGATTGACCTTGATCCTCAAGCATTCATTTTTTACATAAAATTACACTTAAAGGAAATTCTAATATTAAAATACTGCACAGTACTTTAGTGCATCGCACAGAGAGACTAGAGGTTTTGCCAACATTTCAATTTCGACAGTTCCACGACAATGAAAGTTTGTAGTTGCACGTAATATCGTCTCCCTAATTTCACGCTTATTTATAGTGCTAACCTGAACTCTGGCCTCCGTGAGGTTAATCTTCATTGCCAGATCCTCCCTCGTGAAGACATCCGGGTAGTGGGTCCGCTTGAAGGCTGACTCTAGTTCCTCGAGTTGTTGAAGGGTGAAGGTAGTTCTGTTTCTCCGTTGCTTTCGCCTCACGAAGGAGTCCTCACCGACTCCGTGTAATGCTGGGTGATAAGCTGAATAACTGGTATCTGTAACGAAATATTACATTTTGTTAGAAATTTCGGCGAAAAGTTTCCTATTGCTGAATTTTAAAAATGTTAAAGTATCAGTTAAATATGATTCTTTGTTGTAAAGTAAGATTATCCTTGAAGGGGGTGTTCTTTTTCTTTTCTCATTTTATCGCAGAAAGTGAAACGAAAGGATTTCAGGTACAGATGTTATCAAGGTGGATTATTTTATCCAAAATTGTATACATCGTTCTCTAAATCTCCCCTGAACAATTACAATATATACTCCTTTTAACCCTTTGAGGACTAGCGACGCATATATGCAGCCTGAGAAAAAATTTAATTATAGTATATAGCCGCTTGTATATACAGTTAGAGTTGAAAAATTGAAATACAACCGTTGAAATATGATTAAACAAGTAATAATTTATAATATATATGGATTAAAAGTATAACTTGCTGATAAAAAGGTGCTTTTGGATCACAAAATGAATGGCTATCTCTCAATATTGAAAAATGACTCCGTCCGCAAAGGGTTAAAAACCACCCTATCGATAACCTACAGTAATCCTCAACTAAAAATCCATCCACGAAGCTAAAAATTTCCAAACAAATCTCATTTAATCGAAACGCAAACTCAACATCACCCAAATTAACAATTTCCCTCCAATCTTTCAACCAACAAAAAGAATCCAACTCAAACATCGATCAGAAGCTCTTCCAACCTCTAACCGTTTAATCTCAACTATCATGTCACTCGTCTCTCAATTCGCCTAATCGAGAATCGTCAAACATCCCCTCCTCCCTCTCGTACAACCTGACTAATTACAAAAACGTCGGGGCGATGGTTGCAAATCTGAAAAAGCCGGTGGTTGGAACAGAGAGGGGGTTGCAGAGAAAACTGTGGGCACCGAATACACGCAGAACACAGGCGAGGAGCAGGGGCCGCCCGTTACGAAACCCAGAGAACTGCTTATCAATGATGCAGAGCAATCAGCGCAATTAATTACCGCGGCGCTAAGCCGGGGCTTAGCGAAAAACACAAATTAATTTCCTAAGCTCATAAAAATTCATGCCGCTCGCTCGCTCGGCTGCAAACGACAGCGCGGGTCGCTCCGAGTTCTGATATCGACTGCAATGCACCGTGTTGCAACGGTATTTGTATGCATGTGGGAGTGCATGTGTGCAGGTGTGGATGCGGGTCGGCGCATCCACGTGCAGAATCGCATCGAATTTCCCTCCCCGATGCAATTCCCTCTCACGTAATTGCAGCATTTATACAGGATGTATACTCTAATTTCGGTGGTTCATTCCATGAAGATGGTTTCCCTTCAATTTGCACAGAATGCATTTTTCGTTTGGGAATTTTGGATTTAATAAGGGGATGGGACAGTTGTAATTTTTTGGGGACGTGTGTTTTTTTTATTCGGGTCTTAAGTTTTCATTCTTTCTGATCTGATACTGACAGACCATATTTTTAAAAATGAATGAAAATTGAATATTTTTAAATAATTAAGCATTGATATTCTGCTTAATATTTTTGTAAATAAGAGTTAGAAAGAGAAAATAAAATTTCGATAATTCGAAGGCCACCTAAAACAGTAGGACTTAAGCCAAACGACTGTATCACTTAAACAAAAAAAAGAAAGAGTAATAAAATATCCAATTGCAAATCATCTCTCCGCAGCTACTTGCAATGAACTCAGAAACAGATTAATCGTTGACAAATTCCACTTACTAAATTACCTTATAACACTTCAAAACGAACATCAGAATTTCTCCCGACCTTCGACATCACAATTTCAATATCAAAGTCCAAATAAATTTGCAACCACGACTTTTAAAGTGCTCGACGAAAGAAATCCACGACAAACCGATAAAGCAAAGCACACGCTGAACATTTCCAAGCGTACGGAGCAAATCGCCAAATACAAAAGCACAGAAGAGACCGAAAGAGAGAGGGACACGCCGACTGATAAATAAATTTATCGGTGGCCGAAACTGAAATCCACTCAAGATCTTAGATTAGAGTCAGGCCGAGAAGTAAAGCCAGGATCCAGACAACTCGTACAACTCATCGAGACTCGGCTTGATCCAATTTATTAGTAAACTCGGGGCGCGGAAGAAAAGCGAGCTTTCCCTTCGGCGACTTTTGCGCGCACTCGCCGAAGCGCACTGTGCGCCCTTTGCGCGACAGGTCGTCGAAGAGCGAGCTTTGTCTCCCTGTCGAGAGAAAACAATAGGGGGATTAATTTCTTGACAGGGAAGAAAAGACGAAGAGAGAAGCACGTGCCTCTCGACGTGCCCTTCGCGATACGTGCTGGGTGTCCCTCGAAAACGCTTTGTCGTCGTCGCTCGACTTGAAAGAATCGCTCTTGATTCGCTGTCGTTTCAATGAACGTACTTCGACAAAAATGGCGCGATTTAACCCTGTTCTACTGTGAAATTCAATTAAAAAACGTCGGGCGAATGGGGGATGTTTTGAAAGTTCTTTGGAGTGTAGTTGACGGTGTGTAGCTCGTTTGTTTTGAGAATCAGGTTTGGTTTGGAATTTGACGTGGGTGTCAAGTTGCGACTTGTCTGTTTTAGGCTTGGTTTGATGCTGTATATTCAGAGAATCGTATTGTGGGAGGATTTTAAGAATAGTAGACTAATTAGGAACAGATTTCTTTAGTATTTGTGCTACTATTATATTTATAATTCAGTGGGGGAAAGGGATCAAAGTGAGAGCAGGAGTATATTGTATCATAAAATGTGTTCAACTATAATGAATGAGGTAAAAAGGATTAACTCTAAAATCTCAATTATTTCTCCAATTGTCGAAAATGAATTCTCTTAATTTTTCCACCGTTGGTCACTAATTTTAATAATTGATGGCATTAACTACACGCACCAAAGAATGCTCATCACCATAAGAATAATTGTCACATTCGAAATTCAAAATGGACTTGAAAAATTACTATACAATAATTAACACTAGAACTGTCGGCGTTAAATGTAACACATTCAAATATATAATTAAACAAGTACTGTACAAAGAGAGGAATCGAAAGATGAAAAAGATGATCATTTCAATCATTTACATCTTATAAAATGTCCCTCAAGTATCGACACTATCGCTCTCTTACAAACTTTGAGAATTTTTATAAAAAATACGGAACTAGTCATCTCGATTGCCTTGGTAATTCCAGTGTTAATAATTCATCGCCAATTTTGAATCCAAACGTATTTAACATCTCTCCACCTAACATCCCTTCGGTTCAAACAAAACCAAACGACGCATTAACCCCTTGCACTACGATTACTTTTGCGACTATCCGTGCAATAATTCAGAATTAAATTACCAAAATGAAAATTAATCAGTGATTCCTGATACATCTAACAATTTAACGCAACATTAATAACATAGAAATAATTTTACTGCGTTGTGTTCCACTGAGATTTTCAATTTCATCATTTTTGGGAGTCCTCAAAATTTCCTATTCCATCTACCGCATCACCACTCATTATAGGCCAAGGGGTTAACTACACTTTCAACCAACACCGACCAATCCCAATCTCCAATATCGTCTCAAGAGCCATTTCCTCCTCGTCAACTTTCACCGCGACACCGAAGGAAGTCCGAGTGCTGAAATTCCACGCAGAGAAAGAACCAGTGGCACGGGAGCCTCCGTGGAAAAACTAGACACAAAACGAAATCTAATGACACCCCGACCGTTACTAATGACACTAACGAGGTAGTTAGATGTTAGAGCGAATGTCGGTGGGTCCGGAGCCGGACCGTGGGCCGAGTGAACCCACTTACCGACTTATCACGTAGTTACCTAATCTGTTTATCCCAACGGGGGGTAAAGGGGAACGTAGCTGCGACCGGGGGGAGCTAGAAGGGTGCACGGACGTCCCTGAGGGCACCCCTTCATCGTCCCCCTTCGCTTCTGGTCCTCGTTCGATCATCTACCTACCGCACCATGTCCCACCGCTTCTCCGACATGTGCGAACTTTTGTGTTTCGGTGCTTCAAACAACGAGAAACGAACGGTCTTCGCGGCTCCGGCGATTGCGAGGAGAAATGGCATTAGAGATTAATGCGATATTGCGGATGAATGGAATTAGCGGCCGTTGAGAGAACTGTAGAATTGTTGCGGTGGGGAGAGGTACGGGCGATAATTGTTTGGATGATTTATTTATTTGAAGAGGGTGGATTTCGCGGGGAGGAGTGCAATTTTGTTATTTTTGGACATTCAGGTTTTTCCGTGACGTGATTTTTTGGAAGTTTGGGAAATTTAGTTTGAGAAGAAGTTTGAGATACAAGGATTTTGTCTTGTATCTTTTACAATATGAGTCTGAGTGTGGATGAAAAATTGGAGGTTTTAAAGTAAGAAGTTTCTGGAGTTAATATTTTTGAGACAATTAATGTTTTTAGTAGTATACAAATAAGAAGTTTCTGGAGTTAATATTTTTGCGACAATTAATGTTTTTAATAATATACAAGTAAGAAGTTTCTGGGGTTAATATTTTTGCAACAATTAATGTCTTTAGTTATATACAAGTAACGAGTTTCTGGAGTTAATATTTTTGCGACAATTAATGTTTTTAGTAATATATAAATAAGAAGTTTCTGAAGTTAATATTTTTGCGACAATTAATGTGTTTAGTAATATACAAGAAAGAATTCTCTGGAGTTAATATTTTTGCGACAGTTAATGTTTTTAGTAATATACTAGTAAGAAGTTTCTGGAGTTAATATTTTTGCAACAGTTAATGTCTTTAGTAATACACAAGTAAGAAGTTTCTGGAGTTAATATTTTTGTGACAATTAATGTTTTTAGTAATATACAAGATATTTTATTATTACACGTAAATATTCAGTGGTTTTTAGTTGTCAAAGACTAAGAAATTATCGTGATTAGACTGACTGTTGCTTATGATAAAATTTACAAAAAGGCGACTTTCCCATTGCGAGTACATCGTCGTTGAATTTTCGTAAATCGTATTCTGAGAGTTTATTCGTGAAAAATACGGATTTCCCTCTTTCATTGAATTTCGAGTGAGTTATTCCAGCTTGCTAGGTGTACCGGTACGAAATTTACCCGGTCTTAAGTAAAATTATGGAAAATGCCGGAGGCAGAGAGAATGATAAATGCGCTTTAAAAACATAATTTCACTTTGCGGCGCTGGAGTTAATATTTTATTTAAACTATATTTTGGACTTAGATGGAAGGGCACTTACATGTCCCTGAGGATACAGTTTCTCTTCCCTCCTACACCTACGGTCCCCATTCGATTACCTACCTACCACATGTATCTCATTGAGGTTCATAATATGCAATAAAGTGCGGATATACATCATGACTCAATGAACCATGTTAGAAGAGTATGAAAAATAGGAGGGCCTCAATTTGTCGTTTAATGAGTCATTTGAAAAATTATAAAAGCTTGAAGATCGCTGAATGAATAATTCCTTTACTGTTTTAATCTCAAATCTACGAAGCTTCGAGGAGAATAAATTCGCAAAAGAGAAACCTAGATAATTTACGATATATTACGATAAAAAAAAGAAAAGTTAAATATTAACAGACCCTTAACAAATATTTAACACGATGGAACTTTAATTTGTAACTAACATCTCTCCCTATATATAATATAACTAGTATTTCCTCTAAAAATTGAAAATATACTACGATTAGAAAATGGATTGCAAAAGTAATTAATTGATTCGTTATACTGCTAATCATTAATTTCAAACTTTCTATTATATTTCTTAGAACAAAGTTTTTGTACGTAAGGAATTTCACAATTATCGAAAGTCAACGAACATAAAGAAAATACGCTATGTTGAACTTAATAAAAAGAGTATTCATGGTGTTTTCAAAATTGGATAATCTATTTGTCGATATAAATCTTCATGTTTCGGTGAAATTTTGAAACATAACCACTTTGCAAATCGTCGGAAACCGAGGTTGACGTTCATAGACAGAAACAGGATTCGACTTGGAAAACGATCGGTGAATAGGCAAACTGCCGTCGAAGTTCCGAAGATCGACTCGGCACCGCCGTCGGGACGCGGTTTAACCGGAAGTTGGTTCGAAGTGCAAATTAAGTTTAGCGGCCGTCCAGTTTGTAACGTCCACTTTGCGTAACTCGGTCTAGTCGGTAATGTAACTTCATCGATGTGTTCCGCCGGAGCAAGTGCCAGCACAATCACTCTCCCTCTTCCTCTGTACCTGCTACCCTCTTGTTCAACTCGGGCCACCATTTTTCCTCCATTTTATTCTATCTTCATGGTGCTTCCTCTGTTCCGATGTTTTCTCCGGAATCGTTTATGTGCTTCTTATTTGTTTGTTTTTACAATTAGGCTTTTCAGTTGTATCAGATTTTTTTATTTTTCTTTGAGGAAATCACACTTTAATGAAAGTAAATTAGTGCCAGAATAGTAGCGGTGAATTTTTTATAATATGAAAATAGAAGAAGGGAAGACAAGTCTTATCGCTAATTAATTTCTGATAAGTTACGTTACTGGAAGAAATTGTGGATAGTTTATCTCGCAGTTTGTATTTTTTTGGCGCTGCTATTTAGAGAATTTTTTCCCGAAACTGTGCTCCGTATACTCAAGTGGATTTGATAATTTGTTTTTAAATTACTTTTCTTTTTCATGTTAATCTATGGAACTTTTTAATTAATATCGCCTGTTTAAAGTCTTATATACTTGACTCCTGTCACCTACACTTCAGAATTATTTTTTAGGGTTCGATAAAGTCTTAAAAAATAATTTATAAAGTTAGAAAATACTTGGAATTAAGCAATTACCACATTTTTGTCCATGGTGATTTCATCGATATTGGATAAATTTTTAAATGATATCAATCATTATATTTTAACATCATCGATAGAATTTTGAAAGTCGAAATTATGATTACTTGTTTGGTGATGCTTTTTAGACTGCAACGCGCTTTAAAATCCACCCTTCGACGTCCGTAAGGGAGTGCAAAAAATTGGACGAGTATAAAGAACGGGAGAAATAGATGAAAAAATGTAAGATTATGGGGGGAATCAAATTTTTCTTCCGGGGGTAAATCGGGACGAAACAGTACTCTGGGGAGGGTGGTAATCGGGTCGCCGGCGGGCATGGGGGAACATTGGTATCAGAACATACTCATAAGCACGATTATCATTTGTTGCTATGTACAAAGCAATATTATATTCCGACACTTAGCACGACTGACAACTTCATCCCACGAAAATATTTTCATTGCTGTCACATTCTATCATTTTTAATTTTAAACAAACATTATAACCTTTTTAAAATATCGGCCAGATAAAAATTCGCTCTAACAAACAGGGTAGCTCAAAGTCATCTATTATAAATTCGCGTTTATTCTTTTCTAAACAACAAATACCCTTCTTGAAAAATTATTTCCAATTATCTGTACAGATTATGCCCCTCAAATGACCACAACTTTGTTCTTAATTTGAAAAAATTAATCTAGTGTCATTCGCACCACCGTATATTATAACAAAACATTAGAAAAATAATAAAACTCCAAATAAATTAAATTTCAATCTAAACTTCAATCAAAAATATTTTATTACATAGAAGATCCAAGAATAACGTAATATTAATTCGCAAAGTTAAGATGCTTACAGCAAAAAGAAAGAAAAACCAAAAGGCCCTCGGTGGTTCGGAACCCACCTAAAACATTAGGTCCCAGGCGAAATTACAGCCGTCGAAGTCGAAGTGCAGAATGACGACAATAAAAAGGTCGATGCACAAAGTAGAAAAAAATTCGAACAGTAGTACATGAATGAAATTTCTGCTTACAGGGGTGAGTCGCGGCGAAAGGGTACTCGAGAGTAGGCGGTAATCGTGGCGTTGGAAGACCCGGGGGGCAGTGGTAGCAGAACATGCCGCCGGCCCTAGCCACCGTACCACCCCCCGGCCCTCCACCCCCTCCGGCCCCCGGCACTTGCGGTTGACTAGACGGCTGTTGCTGTTGCTGCTGTTGTTGCTGCTGTTGCTGTTGTTGCTGATGATGCGAGTGATGGTGATTGTTATTCGGCTGATGGGCGTGAACAGATTCAATCTGCAACGAGAAACGGCTTACGTAAGTCATATTTCCGAGAAAATTCATTGCTGATCGTTGACCGTCTCTGAGAAGTCTTCAGAGTTTTTGAGAAACGCCGAGGCTTTTTTGAGGGGGTGAGTTGGAACTAATTGATTTTGAGTTTGGAACTTTTCAGTCAGTTTTTGTGGGTGGGTTGCTGGAGAGTTTTTACAGTTTATAGGGTAGTGCTTGGTGAACTTAATTTTGAGGTTGGAGATTTTTTATTGCTTCAAGTTGCGGCGAGTAGAACATTGTTTTGTTGGACAATGCTGAAGGTGGGAGAGAAATTTTAATAATTGATTTTTGGTTAAGATTACAGGGTGGGAGTTCGCGAATATATAGAGAGGATACTTATAGAATTTTAATTTTATTTGGAAGAATTCCAGGATATATAAAAATGAATTATTTTTGGTTTCTTTTTTTTATTTTATTTTTGTGTTATGAGATGTTAGATATTTTTTTATTATACTGGTGAAATGAGAGAATTTATTTACTGCGAAGCTCGTCATATACTTTTGCTAAAGACGTCCTATATAATTTCACAAAAGAAAATGGACTAATGTGCAGGAATAATATATAATTAGTTTGGTTGG
Organism: Cerceris ruficornis; assembly: GCA_963989415.1. Lineage (NCBI taxonomy): Eukaryota > Metazoa > Arthropoda > Insecta > Hymenoptera > Crabronidae > Cerceris > Cerceris ruficornis. The sequence continues at coordinate 10,737,918 of OZ022527.1, forward strand.
TATAACGCTGTGCCTCTAATCGCATATCACGTGCACTTAAGGGGCGATTTTAGTCTCTGCAGCGAGGGATGAATTCATATCGTTGAAATCTACTAATATTTTTCTCAGATTAAAATAACCCTCTTTCTACATAAATAATACCATTACACTACCACCATTTACAAACCCATGAAACCAGGAAGCCATGAAAAACCCATTTTTTCCACCCCTACCATAAAAATACCGAACACTTGACAAGAAACAAATCATAAACCTCTATCCCAGAATCTTAAAAATTTCCACTCAACAATAAAAATTCCTTTCAAAACAATCCAAAAAAACAAATACCCAGGCTTAACACTAGATTTACGGAAGCCGTCAAATTGACGGGTTCCTACTTGTTTTATAAATATTTCTCAAATTTACAGAGAAGCTGTACAGTCAATATTTCACGTGCATTTTATAATACAATAATTACTTAACGAATTATCATCTTTGGCGATCGATCCCTCTTTTTTCAAAGTCCTTATTTAATATATTGCAATATAACAGATTTCACGCCTGTAAATCTAGTGTTAAAATAATCCCCAAAAAACGCAAGGCCAAATCGAATGCGAGCCACCCTCCAAAACGTAAAATCAAAACCGATAGAAAATTCCGAAAAAAAATAATCCCCCCGGAAGACAAGGACGATCGAGTCTTCCCAGCCTGAAAATTCAAACAGCCCATTTCGAAACATTCTTAATCCCATCGGCGTATCACCTATCACGGGACGGGGGCCTCCGTCATCTCGGCTACTTCCGATTTCCCCGAGCGACCGGCGACACGCGGATTTTCGAAAGCGGGGTGAAACACGATTAAGAGGGAGCGCGACAGGGGTGGCATCGTCGACGGGCGCAGAGGGTGGCGCTCCGCCGCGAGGCGAGCGGTGCCGTATGGGTGGCCGATTACGCCGATCCCCATTAGAGGGATTGTAAACTCGCGTAAATAAATAATGCGCGTATCGGCGAGGAGCGTGGAGGGCTCTTTGCCTAAGCAGGCATCGGTCGTAGAACTTAATAAACGGCGGAGTTATCAATTTATAATGGCTCAGCGTGTCGCGCATGCTCGTGCCTACAGGGCCGTATCTCTCTCGAGTTATATAACGGCGTGCACGCGAGTGGCTTTAGAGTCGGTGTGTATACTAACTATGCCCATCCCCCGTTTCCTCCACCGGATTCTATGTTAGCTGCTTCCTACCCCTCGTTCCCGTCACTTTCTCTCTGTCTCTCTCGTTCTGCCTCTCATCTATCCCTTCCTCTTTCACCGTGTATCTTCGTTTCTCTCCGTCCACATCGTTTCGTCTCTCCTTCTCCCTTTGCGGCTCCGCTACAAGGGACAAATTGAATTTTAGATCATGGCGTGCTCCTGTGGGGTCCACCAGAAGGGAAAGAGAGAGAGAGAAAGGGGGATGGAGAGGGAGAGACGAAGAGCGAAGGCGGGGGCAGACGTCGAGATGATACTAATTGAAATTTGAAATTGATATTAGCGAATTATTACCCCTCTCTTCCTTCTGCTTGGCCCAACGCAATTACGTCCGCGTGTCGGGTATCAAAAGTAATTGCTGCCAAACTTAACGAAATTCAGCCAATTTTCGTTTCGGCTGCCTGACCTTCTACGACGACGGATTACGAGCTCGGGTTTCGCTTTACGTATGCACGTAGTTTCCTTTTAGAGGGAATAAATGGAATTTAGGATGATTCGAATGTTGCTCCGAATCGTTTGAGCGCGCTCTGGAGGTTTCATAATGCGCTGTCGTGTTTTAAAGGGCGAAGGAGTGAGTGAGCCGTCGTTGCAGGATCTACGATGATCGCTTTCTGCAGCTTTTAAAAGTCATTCGTAAAGATACTCGAGAGTCAGATGCCAATGGTTAAGTTTTATGCAAATTTTAAAAAATTTACTAATACTCATATCTCTATCGAATGAATAAATCTTATTCGATATCCCAAAAATTACTTTAAACTTAGCAGTCAATGTATTAATCAATACATATGTCTAAACTAAATATTTTTCAATCGTTATCATAATCCTGTTTAAAATATGAGAAATTTAGACAAATATAATCGACATGATAAATTTTTAAATTACTTTTATACAGTGCAATCACCGCGAAAAGCAATCCAACATCTTAACCCCTTAGCCTACAATAACGTGTGGCACTCGTGGCGCGGAAAATGAAATAGGAAATTTTAAAGCCTTTCAAAAATTATTAAATCTAAAATATCAGTCGTTTACGAGACGATGAAATTATTTCTATACTGTTAACCGTTTGCGGACGGACACTATTTTGAGTGTTAGGTGATAATCATTTATTTGGCGATGAAAAACTATTTTTTTATCAGAAACTTTGAGTGTTAATGTATCCGAATTATACATTACTATTTGCAGAATCATATTTCAACGGTTATATTTCAATTTTTCACTTCGAATCGTGTATACATGCCTTGATAAACTATAATCAGATTTTTTCTCAGAGCGCATATATGCGTCAGTAGTCCTCAAAGGGTTAATATTGAATTGAGCTATACGAAACATCAGAAATCGGAGAGCAATTTTGACTTCAGGAATTCATTCTGAGTTATTACGAATGGAGTCCAAATAGAAATCGTAGGGCAAGGGGTTAAAATGTTGACTACGACCGCCACAGATCAGTACTGCGTGTTCTTTATCAATTTCTGGTAACGCATTGCAGCAAATTTGGAAATCAGCGATATTGTTAAGCTAAAAACAATAAAACGGATGTATTTTTAGTCCGTGAAGACCTATGGCAGTTAACGCCAGATCTCCCAAATTAGACAAAAAAAAATTTCCTGAATCTTTTGCAAATATCCTTAAAATTTGTAACTGTTCCCTTTTCAATTTGCTACCTTTTAGATTGTAAGCGCCTAAGTTTTCAACCCCCTTCATTTCTCCTAACTTATTTACTTATCATTTGTATTTATCATTTGTACTTCTGTAATTATTGGTAGATCCAACGTTCAGCACATAGCCCACCAAAAATCACCTCGAACCGTGTTGCAAGATTTTCTCACCTGTTAGGAAACTTGTTAAACCCCTTTCAAACTTCTCCACGCACCTCTCCAAAGAACCACCACCCAAACACATTATCCGATTTGCGACAGGTAGCACAATTTCGTACGACATTCTCCCCGTTTTATCAGCCAATAGACTCGGCCCTCTGGTCGCTCGTGTTAGTTGCATAATGATCGAACATACGCGCCGACAGAAGGGACGAAATGTAGCGAGGCTAATCCGCGAAGGGTCCCCGCGGGTGTCCCTCGAGCGACGTATCGAAAGGGGGGCCAGGGATCCGGCAGGTCCTCGGCCCTAAGTACACGGATATGGTGGTCCTTCGTCCCTTGAAAATAAACCGGCATGCGGTCCGGGGGTATATTTGCGGTGTTCAACCACCCGGGCGAAACATTATGCCAGTGTTTTATTGTGCGACCATCCGCCTGCACCCCATACACCCTGCAAGGGATTGTGGCTTCGAGTGGAGTGTGTTTACACGTCGGCACACGCAGTGGATTTGTTACACGCTCGTTATGCTGGCTGATGTTACACGTTTGTTGATTAGATGTGTTACTTATATGGGTATGAAGGTATAATCGTATTGTTGCTGGTTTGAGAATCGTTTGGTAGCTTGTGGAAATTTGGATTTATTGGGTTTGATAGGAGAATGGTTTTTGGTATTTGTAGCAGGATGATATTAATTGTTTAGGGATGTTATTCGAGATTTTAGGGTAGTTGGGATGGGTTAGTTAATTTATTGGGTACTTTCAGTGATTTTTTTTAATATTTTCATATATTGGAGTTGATCTTGTAGATTGAAAACAGGCAATGTTATTTGGGGAAGTAATGTACAGGTTGGACGTGGTGAATGTGGCGGAATAGGAATTATTATATGTTTTTATAAATATTGGGTTGCTTTAAACTCGATTTATGCCTGGAAGAGGATTAAGAAAACAATTAATATCTGCGTAGCTTGCCCGGGATAGGCTTAATTAATTATTGGTAATTTTAGTGTTATATAATGTTTGGTATTATCTTGAATAATGATTTGAATCGAGGAGGTTCGATAGCTTTTGATGTATTCAGGTGTTAAAATTAATGGCGTCGCTATGAAGTTTACGAGAATTGCAGTTACGTTAGCTGTTTATTATCGAGTAACGCAACTTGCATTATAATCGTCCTGTTATGTCGATAAATAGTTTGGACACACATAGAAATCTCGTTACTTGTTGCGCTAATTACTCAGAGCGTAAGATTATCGTGTTACCGTTACACTATATTCTTGCACTAAACCGCATCGACCGTAACGAAACAGTCTGATTGATTAAATATTAACGGAGCTTAGACACTCTAATCGGTAGAATAGCCAACGACGAATTATTAAAAGCTCCAAAAACCAAGAATGAATTATACGTTCAAATGCAAGACACTTCTGCCACTTAAAAAAATTAATTTCTAGACTTTGACACTTCTATCTGCACTCCTCGGAATAAAATAAAAGAGCCAACAAGTGTCTTTCACAGTAAAAACTTTAATTATCCCGAGTACAATAAGAATTGAACACCCAGAGACACCTTTGAATCCTCATCACCATTGAAATATTTATTTTTATATAAAACACATTTTCACAGATTTTTCAAAACCCCAACCCTTTGCGCTCCGAATTATTTTACTAACTTTTCCTCACATAAGAAAATATTGTCCCGGGAAATTGTCTAACGTTGATTATTCATTTTAATTAATATTAGAAACAATTGTAGGTACTGCGGGATATTTATGTTACCATGCAAAATTATTTTTGATTTCGAAAAGTCGATAATTATTAGCTGAAACGTTAAGTGCCATAGAAACCTGTATCGACTGTAGCTCGACATAGGAGTGCAAAAGGCTAAGACTAAAGAATTGCAGATATCTAACAACTCCAACAATTCTTTTCACCCCTAATCATCCACAAATTCATCCATCCCCCGGAAACTCTCGAGGGCGCGAAATCCAAGGGGTACGAGGCGAACGTAGAAACAAAAATGGCGAATGGACGTAACATGGTTATTACGGGCATCGAATAACCGGAGTGTTTAGATTCCGCAGTGTATAACACTGCGCTCATTAGAGAGCGGCGCTAATAGTATAATTGGTGTCGGCAATTACGCGCAAAGCGGTGCCGCGCCGGCGAGCGGTGACGTCAACATCCAATAATTCGGCACGCGACGACAATCGCACTTGTACCAGCGCGCCATTGCGCAAATAGCACGAATCGCAATTAAAAGCGATAATTCTGTAATTAGCTTCCCCGTCTGTCGTGGCTGCCTACTCTCGGATGCCAGCCACCCTCTCTTGACATCGCCACCCTCCGTGCTTCTAGCTGCGACATGGAGCCCAGAAGGGGAACGAGAGATCCGGCAGTATGCTATGATATCTACGCTTGATTCCTTCTCTCGTGAAGATTCGATAATGGTGTTAATTGAAGGATCGGCTGTGTTTGCGATTACACGGCTCGTTAGTGATTTCGAGCGATAGGGATTTAGGGAGATTCTCGCTGCTTTGTTGGCCTTTTTCTGTGTATTATCGTGGTTGAACGTTTGAAGAGAGGATTATTGAGTTAACGTTAGATCAGTTTTCATTTCTATTTCTTTTTGGAGTTTTTTGGGAATACATGGGACTTTGGTGGGTAAAAAGGTGAAGGGTTGGACGTACTATCAGTGAGACCAGGACAAAATGCTGGAATAGCTCTGAGACTTTTTTCTTCAATTATTAATTAATATATCGTAGCCTCAGTTTTTCGAATTCCACCTAAACCAGTAGGTCCTAGGCGTAATGGCTGTATCGATTGAGGACCTCTGGTGGGTTAGAAGATAAATGTGTGGATTCGCGATTAGTGGGACCAACTTTAAATATCCCAACACCTCTGAGAAATTTTTTCTCAATTATTTATTAATGCATCACTGTCTCGGTGTTTTGGAAACCACCTGAAACAGTAAGTCTAAGGTGGCAAAGGAGATAAAAGTGTGGATACGCCATTAGTGGGACCAACTTCAAATCCCCCAACACCTCTGACAAATTTTTCCTCCATTAATTAATCCATCATTGCCTTCGTGTTTTAAAAACCACATAAAACAGTAAGTCTATGGTACGTTAGAATATAAAAGCGTGGATTCGTAATCAGTGGGACCAACTTTAAATCTCTCAACACCTGCGAGATTTTTTTCCTCGATTATTTATTAATATATCATTGTCTCGGTGGTTCGGAACACACCTAAAACAGTAGGTCTACGAAAAATAACTATAGAATTTGAAACCAAAAGAATACAGATGAAATAAAACATCCTCCATATACTATCGTCGCCATCAAGGAGCCAATGTAAATCCACCCCTCTGGAGAACGTAAGCAAGAAATCACATAAATCCTCAAATCAAAATGACCCAATCGAAGGAATCGAGTCCGCACCCGCATTTTCTATCAGTAAAAGCCGACTGCGTGAAATTCGTGGAGCTCCAATTGTACGACGTCGTCGTTGGAAAACTTGACGAAGACGCGATTAACGAAGATTTCATTAGGGACAATATTGCGGTGGCATCGGCGCTCGTTGACCGGCGGGTCCTGGTTTCTTTATTGGCCGGTCTCGGGGAATAAATTGGAGGGAATTAATTAAGCGGCACAAATTGGATGCAGCGCGTTAGCCCTTATTCCTGGATGACACAATTTAATAAGCATCTCCTCTTGCGAACGAACCGAGCCCTTCGTTGTACATCGGGCAAGAATGCGGGACATCGAAAGGCAAGGGTGAAGGGCAAAGAAAGGAAGTTGCTGAGCTCTCTCAATTAACGCGTTTGTCGCACCGTGGAATAACGGCTGCTTCTATTTTTATCGTGGACATTCAATTTGTCCTTTTAACTGGTCATGCGAGGTCCGTGGTATTCTTGAAAATAATAGGAATCATTTAATTGCAATAAAAACAGCAGCGAGTAACGTGAGAATGTTATTAGATTATTCGTGTCACCCCATCAAGATTTCCAGCTTAATGAGTACTAGAAATACCCAGGAAATTTTAATAATAATCCCATTTACCATAACTAATCATAAATAATCTATAATTTAACCCTTTACCCCACAATAACGAGAGACACCCATGCGGAAAATAAAATAAAAAAATTGTAAATTCTTCCAAAACTATCAAATGAAAAATATTTTCAAAACTCTTATTTCCATATAATTAATACAACGTTAAATTCAACAATATATCAAAGTACACCGCTACATTTGTACATCACCAACTTTATTCTGAATTCCCACGCACGCGGTCTCAAAATAAATCTCACCCCAAGTCTCACCATAAAAAAATATATCATACCAACTCCATACTACAAGCTTAACCCCTTGCCGTACCATTTCTTTTGTGGCTGTCACCGCAATAATTCAGAATTAAATTGTTAAAATAAAAACTGATCAGTAATTCTTGATACATCGTATCATTTAATGTAATGTTAATATTATAGAACTAATTTTATCGTGTCTTGTCTCACTGATATTTGGAATTTGATAGATTTCGCAAAACTTGAAAATTTCCTATCCAAATTATCGCATCACGAGTGTCACTCGTTATTGTACGGCAAGGGGTTAACGCACCATCCCCCCAACATCGCGAAGATTCACAAACTCAAAAAAATACCACCCCATCCCCATCCAATCCCACGGAGCGTCTCGCCGACCAGAGTTTTAAGAGTTCGCTCCGAGCAGCGACATCCCCGAGGCAATATTTCGATTGGCACGGGTCAAGAGGGAAGAGCACGCCCCAGAACGTAATATCGTGTCGCGTACAATACAATTGTAGATCGGCATCTTCAATAATATTACGGCATTGCCGGTTAAGGGGTTAAGAGCGCGCATTGTCGTCTCGTTGGAAAGAAATCGAGGACGAAACGAACTGTGGGTAAATATGTGCGACATGAGGCCGTCTTCGTCGTCCCGGCGACGATCGCGACCAGCAATTAGATCCGATGTACGAGAGTAAAACCCATACGTGGACCAGCAAACGCATACAAACGACGAGAAACGCGAGCAAACACGGCGCAGAGCGTGCATATCGCGCTTGGTCGTTCTATAGACCGCATCGAGTACGGTGTAATGTACTTTGGTTAAGCGCATCGAAGCATGCTCGTCGCCGAGTTAACGCATTTAATGGAGGTTAACTTTGCATATGGTATTGCTCCCCCGTGCCCTAACCTCTTTACTCGCGTACGCTCAACCATCCCCCGTATCGTAAGCTCGCGCCCAAACTACACGAAATTACGCCAGCAACCGGAGATCATCATTAAAACGGCGATCTTTACGGGTGATTGGATTACACGTGGTTCTGTGCTCGGCTGTAGGTTCAATGAAATATTAGAAGTTGGAAATTATCTTGGAGTATGTTTTAAAGGTTTGGGAATTTTATTTCGATGGGTTATGATGATTCTTTTGGGGTTGAGGATCGGTGGAGGGTGAAAGTTTGGAGGTAGCTTATTTTTGAGTAGTTTAGAGTTAGCTGATGGGGTTTTATAGTGAATTTAGATGAATTTTTTCATGTTTTTATTTTTTGGTGGTATGGTCAGATGGAAGCTACGCTACTGGGATCATCCGCGTTAGAAGACGTTGTTGAAAGAGTTTATTTCTTTCTGTATTTCCATTTTATGTAATATTTTCGCTTGCAGATCGTACAACTTTGGGGTAAGGAATTTTCTGAGCCATCAAAACTGTAATTAATATATTGCGAACGCGGTAATTTTGAAATGCTGCGACCAAAAATGAATCCTGCGTGCATCGACAGCAGGCATACTCTCAAAGTTTCATCAAACTTCTCAAATTAATTCTATATCAAATTTCCTTTCATCTGCCCCATTTAACACTAGAACTACCGGCATTAAATATATTATTTTTAAATACATTAAATAATTGCTTTGAAACAAGGAGAATTGAGGGGTGGAAACGATGATCGATTCTGTAATTTATGTTTTATGAGATGGGCGGAGAATATCTATTCCATGACTCTCCTATATATTTGAAGAGTTTTTGGAAAAAATTGTGTACCAGTCATTTTGACTGGTTTGGTAGTTCTAGTGTTAACTATCTCACTTTTACCAAAAACAATACTCAAAAACACATCAATTCCCACAAACAAACACCTACCTTGCATATACCCAAGTGCACCCACCGACTAAAATGTATCCCTTCGTTCATCCTTTGCACATGCAACGCGTCATTCGTAGACAATGCAAAAGAAAATAACCGGCTTAAAGTGCATACAATTAATTCAATCTATCGGGTGCAATCAGATAAACTGAAGCGCGCCAACGGCGAGATGAGCATCGAGGCGGGGAGAGATTTTCGACTGGGCATTAAGACACGCGAATTTATGACCCGAAGGATGACGCAAACGACACCGTTTGATTTAATTTCATTCGAGATGCGTATGTCGTACGGCGCATGGATATTTATTACGAAACAATCAAGATGTCTGTCACACTCCCCTTACGTTGAAATTCCGAGAGCACTGGCCGCGGCCAATCTCTACGAAGGGGAAGACGGCCATTTAAGGGCCATAAATGCATGCCAAACGGAGAACGGATCCCGGAAGCGGAATCTCCTGGCTCGTCGGCCGGAACGGAATCGCGTGGGATACTTCTTCAGCGTGGAGGGTCCTGGACGCGCCATTAATTGAGGGGAAACTGTTGGGGATGGTGATAAATAGATGGAAGAGAAATGTCGAAGGACTGAATCACATGCTGGTATTTTATTTCCTTCTTTTTGCGCTCTCTTTAGTTTGCATCGGGATTTCGGGGAGGAGGTAGAATTTTGGGAGAATTTGGTACTTTTAGTGTTCGAAATGCAAATAAGTTTGTCGATTTGATAGCTGATTTGAGAGAATTTGATAGTTTTTTATTGTTATATCAGAGCTTTAAGTTAATGAAAAAAATAGAGTTATGGGGTGACGGTACCTTATGGGGAGGATGTGTCGCTTTTCAGGAATAATATTAAATTTTCAAATTGGCATCAAAGGGCTGATGTAACCCTTTAGCTCCTACTTATAAGATAGTAGTAATTAGAACTGCATATTTAACACTAGAACTACCAATCAGTCAGAATGACTGGTACCCAATTTTTTCCAAAAATTCTCCAAGATTATAGGAGAGTGATAGAATAGATATTCTACGTCCATTTTATAAAACATAAAGTACCGAATCGATCATCTTTTCCACCTCTGAATTCCCCTTTCTTTCAAAGTACTTTTTTAATATATTTAAATATAACAGATTTAACGCCGGTAGTTCTAGTGTTAAATGACACGAAAAACGTAGTTTTCTGTGCTAGTGTCAATGAGATTGCGGTTGCATTATTCTCAGACATCCTAAAAAAATATATAATTTTACCAGACTATTGAAAGGGGTATTATGCAGAAAATATGAAAATATTCAAATGACAATTAATAAACCCATTCGAACAGACAAGTGATTTTGCATCGAAGCTGGATGAGACTAACGAAATTCGCAATCCCCTTTAACGATGCAAATGTCCTATTATCATGTAAAATGGTTACACAAACAAGTCTATTTCCTCGCTCTAATAACCATCGTAATTAATCCCGAATGAAATCGAGGCATCGTTCATTACTTCCAGAATGAAATATTTCTTGCAATTCCCAACAATTACGCAATTCGGTGTAGAAAAGGCGAGGACAAGGAAATGAAGGAAGGGGTGGATGACAGGGACCGGGGACACTAAGGGGTAGAATGCAGGGGGTAATAAACACTTGATTCAACGCCACTCATCTTCCTCTTGTCTTTTCACACCGGCAGCGAACTCCATTTGACTTTTGGCTCCACTCGATTCCACCGCATTGCACACGCCCTTCCTGGTGCACACTCCACCGAACATCTATACCTACATTCTAACCCTCTTTCATTCTCTCCCCTTGCTGTTTTTCTGCTCTCTGACTCTCTTAATCTGCCAGGATGTTTTTTCATATTTTTAATCCACCCTCGTAATTTTTTATTATTTTATACGTATATTTTTTTCATGTTTTCATTGTATTTTTCTTGTTTCTATTACGTCTCTTCTAGTTTCTCTGCTCCCTGGGTGTTGGTTTCATTTACGTTTTATTTTCTCTTCAGAAAGTAAAACAAACTTGAACCAAATCCTTAGAATTCAAAAAATTATTTCAAAACTCTATAACAAGTTTTAATATTAGAGCCATAGGGGATCAGAGAGATTAATTTGGCCAATTTAATATTGGCGAAGGAAAAAGAATTTACTATAGAAGCAAATTGGTCGATTACCTAAAATTTGCAAGACGGATGCAGAAAATCAAAGAAATCGAACCTATATAAGAATAACTAATTTTTTTAAAAGTCTGAACCCTATCATTTTGACTGTCTTTGCAATAAAAGGTTCAGAAAGCATCCAGTTGTAAGTCTGATTATTATCAAAAATTGTAGTCCAAGAAAAGTGGCTATAAAATGGAGTACAGTTGAAATATCAAGCTCCAAAAATTCTCCACATATTTCATCGCACTTTTCCCCTCCGATAAACGAAGTGTCGTTTCGCAACATGCTTCTTTTCGCGACAATTGCCGAGCCGTCCGCAGTGCGATAATCGAGGCGTTGGCCCTCGCCGCGGTGCTCGACAGCCGGGATAAATCAAATCTAAATGGATGAGCGGGAAATAAACCGAAAACCACCGGCCACTCTGCGAATCGAGAGCGAGTTCGAAGGATAAAGCGAAAACGGTGTACCATTCGGACATAATCGACCGGACGCGAACAAATATCGCCTCCTTTCGAAAAGAGAGAATTATTTAACGGAGTGACAAACACTTTGAGCCGTTTTGTGATAATCAATTTGCAGTTTTTTCGTGCTAGGTAGGATGGAATTTTTTTTAATAGCGAATATGTTTCTGTTCCAGTTTTGAATTATTTTTAGTTTCACTGGAAGCATTTTTTCTCTTTTTGCATTTGCAATTTCTAGTTAACTTTGATTTTTGCAAGGTCAGAAAATGATTCTTTGACTTTGAAATTAAATATCTCGCTTGTTTTTGGATGGATCTCAACGGGCCTTGTTTCTACATGTTCCTTGGGGCCTTGGCTTTCAAAGGAGCGCAGGAAAAATCATTTTGAAACGATTAGTTCTTGCAACATACCGCGCTAAAAACTTCAAAACAAATAATTTTGCCCAATAATCATATCACAGTCGATAAATAAAAAAAATACAGCGTTAAAAGTTTCAGAAACATGTAAAACAATTCAGAACAAGTCATTTCGTCCATCCGGGTACTTTCCAACGTTAATCCTACCATACTCAGCAAACACAATATCACCTGTCCAAACTTCCCTCCCAATCCCCAATCGATGCAAAATCCTTCACGATGATCCTCGCGAATCCCCGCTATCTCGATTCTCCCGGATACATCTTCGCGAATAAAGACAAACTGGCAGCAACGAGATCGGATCTCTACAACGCGTCTCTGCATCGATGAAGAGTAACGTATTAACGGGAACCCGAACGGGAACGAGAGGCCGGGACGAAGAAGCATTGGCAGTGATTGAATTAATCTGTCAATTTGCCAATTACACGGATGAGTTTGTTTGGTGGCTGCGGTACGCGTACGTCTCTCCGTGCGTCTCCGCCGCACTCATCGATCGCAAGTGGATCGTCGTTTGACTCTGTGTGCGTTAAATTCCGTGGATGTGTGAGTGCACGCATGATTGCACGTACGCGTTATCGTACACGGATGTGTGAGAATCAGGCATACGTAACCGCGTGGCTCGGGGCACAGATTCAACGAGCTCAATTGGTGCACCGAACGAGGAGGAGGATCGTATTGATTCTCCGGTTACATAGTCGCCGAGTAGAGGCAGCTATGAACTGACTCCTGCCTCGAGCAAGACTCCTACGTCGTTTTTTGGATCTTAACCGAGATAGGTTAAGATTTTGAATACGTTTTGACTCGTTTTGCGAGACGGTTGACTGGTTTTTTGGTAGGGTTAAGATTTATTTTGTGGGCGAAGATAGAAATTTGCGGTGTAAGATTGTTTTAGTGGGTGAAAATAGGAATTGGCGGTTTCAGGTTTCCTTGGTAGATGGAGAGAGACATTTGCGGTTTAGTATCTTTTGTGGGCGACGATAGAAATTTGCGGTTTAAGGTTTCTTTTGTGGGCGAAGACAGAAATTTGCGGTTTGAAGTCTTCTTGTGGATAAATATGGAAATTGGCGGTTTAAAGTTCCTTTTGTGGGCGAAGATATAAATTTGCGGTGTAAGATTGTTTTAGTGGGTGAATATAGAAATTTACGGTTTGAAGTTTCCTTGGTAGGTGAAGAGAGAAATTTGTGGTTTAAGATTTCTTTTGTGGGCGAAGATAGGAATTTGCTGTGCAAGATTGTTTTAGTGGGTGAAAATAGAAATTTGCGGCTTAAGGTTTCTTTTGTGAGCGAAGATAGAAATCTGCGGTTTAAGGTTTCTCTTGTGTAAACACTTTGCGTTTAGAAATTTCTGGCTTGGGGCACTTTTTAGTAAGCCAAGACAGAAATTTGTGGGAATAGAGAAGGACAAAATAGCTCACAACAATTGCTTTTTGGGGAAAATCTGAGTAGGAGGATTTTTGGACGATTTATTTCGTTGATTTTTAGTTTGTTTTATTAGGAAGATAGGGGTTGTTCCCTGGGTTGGGATACTTGGAAACTAGGAAGAGTTGCAGTTGTTTCTCTCTTCTTTTTGATAGAGTTAAGCTTCTGAAAGGCATGGGAGAATTTTGTGTGCTTTTGACGTAATAAATTTCATGTAGCGTTACCCTGTAATTCACTTTTGTTGCATCGTAACAGTTACTAAAAATATCTGTTCTCTGAAACAGTTAGAAAAGCCGGGTTATTTCAGTTGGCTCCGTTTTTATGCAAATACATAGAATTATGGAGCTCTTCGTAAAACCTTTTAGCGACATGATGCACACTTTAATAGTAATCCTTAATTATACTGCAGTCCTGTTTCTGGAATACGTAATAGATTCCTCCGGCTGGTCCCTTTTTAAAATTAATTTCAACTCTCCCAATTCGACATCGCCTCGATCTTTCATTTATACAAAATAATGTTTTAACAAATCAGAATCACTAATAAACCTGACAATAGGAAAAATCCCCGTACAACCATCATCAATACTAACATTAAAACCTACAAAAAAAACAATTCTGAAGTCTAATAAGAAAAAAACTACAACTGCTCTCCCTCTTCAAAACCCCACAAAATTGTTCAAAGAAAAACTACCCTCAAAACATCCCTAACACCGTAGCCTTCAATCGACCATAATTCCCATCACAGCAAGTTACATCATCATCGAAATTCCACTATCCCATTTCCTAAGCACATCATTGTTCTCGACGCATCGCGTCTGTATCTAATTTGAAGTTCGTTCCGAGACGAGAGAAGACTTGGACCCACGTCTGCGAGGAAATAGGCTTCCCAACGATATAATATCGTGGTATCGGCGCGGCAGGGTTGGAAACTCGTGGGGGTGGAAGTGGCAGAATCGAGTGGGGGCGGTGGTAGAGCCGGAGGGCGCGAGGGTGAGATAGGGGATGCGCAGTCGAGGGTTTCGCTTCCCGGTTTCGCCCCGAGGGCACCATTTCCAACGGAACCAAGCACGAGTCGGTAGGGACGGGATCTGGATCCGCTATATTCCAATTGCTTCCCCGTTTGATATGCGCCAATTTCGTCCAATATGTCGCGCCCCCTGGAACAGGGTTTCCCAATCCTTCGGATGACTGCTAGGGCGAACCCTTTCTTCGTAGATCTTTCGAGTGTTCGACCCTTCGCGATAGAGAGGTCCGCATTTTATTGCGGGCAAATTTGCAAATTGCGTTTTACGATTGGGGGTTTATTTGCGGCGAGTGCCTGTCGATTGAGAAAGATTGAGAGATTGAGATAAATTTTTATCGAATTAGGTTCGAAGTTTGACGGTGTGGAATTTTTAGCAGACTTTATTCAATTTCTATTGGACTTTGCAGTTATTTGTGTAATTTGATTAAAAAGATACTTTCATTAATCGTAATCTTTAGCATTGTGCAAATTTTCGTAATAGTAGTAGAGCTTTACGAACTGTTTAAAAACAGCAAGTAGTTGATTACTAAAAGTAAAGTGATAAAAGTTGACTTATTCTGGACTGCAATTAATTAATAATATAAATGTACATAAATTGCAGACCATGCCTGTGTATTTAAATACTCCAATTGTTAGACTAAACATTACTTACAGCTCGAATTAAAATCTATAATATATTTTACACATAAAATTGTTAATATTTCAGTAATTGTTATTAACAGAACACACTTCTTAAAAATATACACTTTGACAATTAATTCTGAAGAGGTCCAAAGTTGAAAAGAATCGAAAGTTGGGAAACGCTGTTTCAAGTTGCTCGAATGGGCCGCTCTTCTTCTCTTACCCTCCTGCTCTTCGAGTTCTCTTTCCTTCCCTGTTCCTGGGACCCGGCCGAAATCACTAAATCCGTTTTCCCTGAAATCCCAGCTTCAAATCGATGGTCACGTGCTGCGGAATGACCACTGGACGTTGGTCGTCGTGTTGTCGCGTTAGAACGTCATTTATATCATTTATCGAGTCGCTTGCTCTCGCGCTTAGGGTGTGGAAATGCTGCTAAATAATAGATAAGTCTCTCCGCGATTCTACGTAATCAGCTGCCATCTCAATCCGACGTTAATGGTGAAAAATGAATTACGGATTTTTTTCCCCTCTCAGTAGAGTATCAGTCATCATTTAAACTCATAAATGTTCTCTTTTTTTTAGAGATTTGTTTCTCTAATGATAAACGTATTTTAATTGGAGATAGAGTCATTTGTTTAACGCCTTGTGGTGCAATAACGAGTGTTATTCGCTGATGCAATAAATTCGATAGGAGATTTTCAAGTTTTGCAGAACCTGTGAAATTGAAAATATCTGAAATACGCGACACGATGAAATTATTTCTATAATATTAATATTACAGTATATAATATTTATTAAAGGCACAGTGTTGCGGTATTTTATATCCCATTGATAGTAATTTTGTTAAACAAGTTTATTATGATTTGATGATTTAGAAATGGAAGCATGATAGTTTCTACTTACTAAATACCAAGTTCTGATTAATTTAAAAATCTTAGGATTCAAACGATATTTAAATAAAATTATACTGCGTGAATTCTAAATCTCCCGCGCCGCATAAAATGACTACTAATTTAAAAAGAATTATACAAATTTATAATTCACATTATAAATTTATTTCCAGTATCAGAAGAATTCAGCAAACACAATAACATTTTATCAAGTCACAGTAACATTTCATCGACACAATTATCTGACACAGAATCAACACGTTGCAAGTTGCAGTATTTCCTCGTTTCATATTATACTTATAGTGTCATTCATTGCTCGGAGAAATTGCCAGAGAATGATGCTAACCTATTTTAAAGAGCCATGCATGCTCGATGTAGCCGAATGAACTCACTCAACGGAAGCTATACAGTGGGGATAGCTTGTAAACGTGGTATAATGAAGTACAGAGGGGAATAAGCCAAATTTCCACCACCATCCTTGCAGGCCACCCTCACTGTACACTCTGCGAACCTTGACTGGGGCCTAGTTTATTTGAAGTGCGTTTCCTATGACTTGTTCACCTTCTAACTATTAACTTAGTTAATTTTCCAATATATTCTACAAGGTTACTATTATTATCACACGACACGAAAGTAATAATATTTCTATATGCCTTCAAATGAGCTTAAAGTGAAGTTGTTCTTGGATTGGGGTTGTAATTTTTAATATGCTGTAATTTATTTTTTTTTCGAAGCTTAATCGGGGCGTAAATTATTTGAAATGCGTTTTCTATGATTTGTTCAGATTCTAACCATTAAATTACTTAATTTTTCAATATATTTTACAAGGTTATTGTTATTATGACACGACATGAAAGTATTAATATTTCTTTATGCTTTTAAAGCAGCTTAAAAGGGCTTTGTTTTTAGATGGGAATTATGACTTTCATTAAGCTTCAATTTTACGTTATTGTGGTTTTTGTGAAATTCAGTTTTAATGATTATTCTTCAAATCAGTGTCTTCGGTGTGTTAAATTGCCAACTCAGAATGGAAATGATAAAATAATGAAGATTTAATATAATTACAACTGAATTTCCCGTAAAGCAGACCGGGCTCGTTTTAAATCGGCTTTGTGGTACTTTATCGAGCGCTTATTTCGTCCTGCATTTGTTTTTCTAGGGAATATGTTTAAAATTTTATCGTGGGAAGCATCTTACGATTAAAAAAAACTCTCTAAAAATATTCAGCCTCATAAAACAAATCCTGCGTCAAATAGAATGCACAAAGTTGAATCCAAACAATTCTATACCACAACAAAATTAATCTCAACTTTTATTTCTCAACCGCAATTTGTTTTTTCAAATTACAAATTTACCCAACACCCAAGGCGAATAACCAAAACCGAGTCACTTCATAATTTCAATGTCCCACTCTGCGTACTTTCATTAACACTAGAACTACCGGCGTTAAGTTTATTATATTTCAATATATTAAATAAGTACTTTAAGAAAAGAGGAATCAAGAAGCGGAAAAGATGATGAATTCGGTCATTTATGTTTTTTGAGTTGAACGTAGAATATTTCTCCTATGACTATCCTATAAACTTTGAAAATTTTTGGAAAAAATTGTGTACCAGTCATTTTGACTGGTTCGGTAGTTCTAGTGTTAAAAAACAACGCAACAATCCAAAAGCAAAATTATCGTCATTTAACCCTCGGTACTTTGAAGATGCCATCAAATGAACACAATTACCCCGACTATTTAAACGAAACACCCTTCGAGCTCATCGTTAACTGCCTCCCCCGTACTTAAGATACCCCAAAGACTCGAAACGCCCTTGAGTCCATCAACGATCCCCAAATCCATCGACCCTGTAACACTAATTTCCACTCCGTTCACCTCGGACAGGTGCCGAACGATCCTCAGACTCGATAAAGCACGACGGACACGAAACGGTCCGGTCGAGGTTTGCCGTTGTACGGCGATAAGTCGAGGGCCGATCGTAAAGGAAGTAGCACTCGGAGGAAGAGTTGGAAGCAGTCAGTCAGGTAGAGAAGAAGCCGGGAACGTGCCGAGAATGTATGTAGGCTCCCTGTTACTCGGCCGGGTGGCGTTTCCTCTCGCCTCCCCCAGGACTCTGCTCTCTCCCTCTCGTCTCTCTCTTCTTCTGATCTCGCTCTTTCCCATCTCTCTCTTCTTCTGATCTCGCTCTCTCTCATCTCTCTCTTCTTCTGGTCTCGCTCTCTCTCATCTCTCTCCTCTGATCTCGCTCTCCCTCCTTTCGCCCTCCGCCTCCGATCTTTCTCTCTCTTCTGCTCTCTCTGCTCCGCCACCCCCACAGCTGGGATGGTGCGCTCCTGTATTATTGCCCGACCGTAAATTTCGCCCGGAAAGCGATTTAGCGAGGAAGCGGCAAGGATAAATCTTGAAAAAGTCGAAAAGCGTAAAACAGGAGCCTCGGGGAGGGGGAGGCGAAAACGGAGGGGTGCCCCGGGGGCGCACCGATATAAGGAACGCTCGATTTCTGACTTTCCTCCTTCTCTACCCCCCTTTGCGCTCTTTCACCTCGACTCCTTCCTTTCCACCTTTTTTCGCGGAGCTTTCTAGCCCCCGTGCTGCGGGGTAGGAATACTCGGCGAGCCGGGGGCGTGTCTGCAACCCCCGTACACCCCCGTTCTCGCCCACGTACTTTCCACCCTCGTGTGTGCACTTCTCCGTGTAAACGCGCGCCGCTGCCCTCCCTCTTTCACTCGTTTTAGCCAGACATGCTTCCATCGTCGGAGGACTTCCTGGTTTACATGCACTCGATGGGGTTAATTCGAGGGCTGTGATAGGCTGGTGGTTAAGTAGGTGATCTTCGGGGTCGTCGGGGAGTTCTGGCGACGGTTTGGGATTGTTCGGAGTTCTGATGGGTTAGTTTCTTCTTGATACGGGTGATGGAATATCTGTTGGGACTTTCAGTCTTTTCGTGTTTTCTGCGATACGTTTTAATAGGCGGTTTATTTGTGTGAGAATAAATTGAATGTAGAGTTTGTTTTAAAAGCAGAAATTTCATAAATTGGCAGGAGGGAAGTTTTGAAAGTTTGAGAGTAAGTGAGCGATGAAACTTAAATTGTTAGCGATAAACTTTTGATATTTTTTATGGTATGTTTTAATAGCCTGGTTATTAGGTTGCAAATAAATTGAGTATAGGGGGTGTTTTAAAAATATACTCTTGGTAGATTGTTAGAATGGAAGTTTTGAAAAGTCGAGCGAAAGTTAATGATGAAAATTTTTGATATTTTAAGGAGTTGACAAATTAAAGAATTTATTTACTTTTACATGTTTATAAGGCTTTTCACCGTTTCGCCATGATTTCAAATACTTTCCATGGTTAGAGGAAGTATCTGGAAGGACACGGGAAGATCAGAAACTGACGGATATTTCAGTGCCCCTCTCGAGGGATGTCTGCTTTCATTCCTAATACACCCTTCCTTGTTTACATACATTTACATCACATACTTTAATCCGATTGCGAGCACTTTGACATTAATACAGAATCTTTCGTTTCAGAAATTGTCCGAAAAGCAAGTTTACTAATCGGAATACCCAAATTGACGGCAGAGGATTACATTACTTAAAATATTCGTTGCCGTACAAACTGTTTTAATATCAATTTATTTTTTGGAAATATACTTCAATTTATTTTATGATTCATTGGCAATTTTGCATAGTTTATACAAAGTTTGATAAATACATTAATTTATTTTATTCTCGAAAGCGCGCTTATAAATGTTTCGACAATTCTTGAAAAGAGGTACAATATGGAAAATGTAATTTTCGAATTTGCTGATATTTAATTTCTCTTATACTCAAAATAAACGACACAATTTTGCATTTAAATTTGGAAAATTGCTAATGAACAAATTACAAGACTCTTGGATTGCCATAAATTAACACAGAAACTTTAAAGGCACATTTCTCAAATACTCTTGCGCCAGACCATAAATCATATAAAAAATCTCCCATAAAAATCATTGTCAAACGTAATCTGCAACATTATCAATCACAAACAAATATTCAAAATTGCTTTTCCAAAGAACAATCATAACAACATCTGCTGCACATTTCCCTTTATTTCTCATAAAAACCACCCCTTTGTTACCGCTCTTACAATCAAACCGTACACACGGCACAAAATATGTAAGAAATAATTTTTTTAAAATCCAAATTCCCAGAATATCATCGAAAACAGTATTTAAAAAATTCCACCATTAGCCAGAGCTCGTAAAAAGAGTGAAATCAACGATTGCCGAGTGATAAAGCCCTTCCACTAGCGAATGAGCATCGCGCGGCGCTTTTGATCCTCGAAGAAGAGGGGTCGCTGAGCCATAGGATCTTTTTTCTCGTATGGGGGTTAATGCGATTTGCAAATTCGCAGCTTCGGCCAGTGGCTACGTAGCGTTGAATAAATGATAGGCCCCGATTCGGGGATTGCTGCATTATCCGTCGTCGAACTCGTTTCTGACGCCGACAATAATTCATGGCAGCGTGGCGCTACGGCGATTAAGCGTCAATTTCGATTTCAACGTTCCCGCTTGGCTAAAGTCTTTGCAAACATTTCTACGGGGCCGAAAGGGCTGTATTCTGAATTTGCGATTAATACGTCAGTTTAATTAGCGAGATACGCCGGAGATTCGGGATTCTCTTTGAGGTGCGATTCGTTGGGTAATAATAGTTTTAGTCATTTCAATTTTAGGAATGTACGTTTGGGGGGGAATACGAGGGGTGGGTTTTAGAATTTTATGTCGTGCTACTGGAAAATGTGGAATACCTTTGTTATTGATATTATTGCACTGTATGAGAGTACGAGCGACATTTTCATTTTAAAGAGACAGAAATTAATTTTATTTTGCTTTGATGGTTTGATATCTCATTGAAGAGATTCACTCAAGTAGAAATATAGAAGGAAAAATTGCAAATTCTTGTGATTTTTCTAACAAGTAAGTTTTATTTACTGTAGACATATTTTAGATCTGATAGATGGAGCAACGTAGGTTTAGAATTGTGAAATATATCAATGGTAATTTAATTACATTGGAGAATCCGGTTAACGTTTTATATTTAATTAATCTCTAGTCGTTGGAATGTTAAGATACTGAGAAAGTATAAAGAATATTGTGGGATCGGGTGGCAGCACTTTTATAAAGAACTTAGGTGAAAGGGACGTGAAAAAGAATTGTCATCAGGGAGAGGGCCCTGGAAAGTGGGTCCGCACAGACCCAGGAAACTTCTGGTGTTAAGCTACTCAGGCCAAGTACGCTGCTGGGAGCGGTGACCGCGCCTCTCTTTCATTTTCACGATCATATAATATAAAAGATGATTATAAAACATTTACAAGACTTATGTCTTGTATTTTAATGCACATTATAAAATATTGAATACATATTTTTTAATATTTACTATAATCTTCATTTGTGGCACAAAGTTTAAACAATTACTGAGCTTAAATAAGAGTGTTTCTAAATTTTTACTTTTCCATGTTTTACTTGCCGCGTGCACGTATCATAAAATTCATGAAGATATTAGGTCACATTTCGTGTCGTTTAATACAATCGACCATGTACGGCTGATTCAGCCGAAGAATGACTAAGCATCATAAAATGTCAATAAAATCTTTAAACGATCTTCATTAGCAGCGATTAACTGCATTTTGCAGATAAAACGCATTTACGTGTAGGAAACTCGTCGGTCCAGCACCTAAGTTTTTCTTTACTGCTCATTTTTTAATGTTCACCGTTGAAATGCACAAAATCAGTACATCTTTCAAAAAAAAGGACTTTACAAAGAAAGATAGAAAAATGTCAAAGTTCATAGTAATGAGATAATGACTCAGAAATGTAATCAGTGGGCCTAAGTTCAAATTCCCGGTCAGGATTGGGAAATTTTTTCCAAAATTATTAATTAATGTGTCAACTCACGTAAAACGTTCGATTATAAGCGAAATTAATATAAAAATGTAAGGCGAAAGGGCAGAAGCAAGAAAAGAACTTCTCACGTCATTCCGGATAATTTCAATGATCCATTATAAATCTTTACACCGTAACACGTAAACGGGAGCGATTGCAGATATCGCGTCGTCGTGTTTCGATTCCGTAATTAATTCAATTAAATTCGTATCAATTTGGCATCTACCAACGCTAATAAATATTCAGGCAAATTAGTTATATTAATTTCCATTTAAGCTGGTCATTTAAAATCAACGATATCATAGAAATCACGATATGCTACGTTGCGATGCTGCAATTAATTATATATAATTTATATTCAACGTGCATTAATAACGCCGGCAAATATTCCAGAGAATCGACAGCGTTACTTTAATGCACAAATGTATGTACATTCCAAGAATTATTGAGCTACCGTGATTTCGTTAAACGCTTAAATTAACGTTGCTACGATTGAGATTATAATTCGTGGTGGAAATAACGATTCGCCGACAGGAAAATCTCCGGGGAAAGATTTTTTTTGCTTCTCGTCAGTCTGCCTCGCAATCTGTGCGACGTACTCGAATGGCAATCTGCCGGCTAATTATGTAAGTTACTGGCTTAAAACAAACGTAATTAATTGATACAGTCGGAACGGGCGATTAACTCGGCATCTCTGGAATTAATGCAAACTTGGTTGAGTTTATTAAAGTATTATCGGCCTGAAGTATTTCGCTGAGACTCTTTGACTCGAGTTTTTTAATTGCAATTTTATCTGTATAAATTAAACACTGTCTAATAGTGCTAATGGAACGAAAAGGGAGAAATTAATTTGGCGGTTATTGAGAGTGTTAAATAACGTCTGAACTGCATTCGTTGAGGAAAATTACTCAAATCTGATCGTTTAAAATTAAATCGTGAAATAAATTTAATTTGGAAGATTCTATGAAAATTACGTGTCTCAAAATAAAGTGTCTCGGAAACGGTAAAGTGGTCGCAGCTTAACAATTTATTTCTCAAAGTTTGAAGGACAAAAGAAATAAAATCGATTATTCAAGAAATAAATGTTCTCCATAAAAATTGATAAAACGGAATTTGAAACAAATCCGGTTGCTTTGGATTGAACCGAATCGTTGATTTAATCGTCGATTTATCATAAAATAGGGTAACATTTTTGTCGGTAAAATGTCTGTAATTGTAATTCGCAATAATTAGCAATAATTTCGTACAATTAATTTTGCCGGGTGTAATTCAATGAAATTTCTGTAGACCGACGAAAATGCTGCGCTCGGTATTTATAGATGGCGAATGCAACAAGCGTTCCAGCAGCTCTTTCATTTAATTACAGATCGGTTAATTTGTTCGCAAGCACTTAGAACGTTCGAATAATATCGGCTATCAGCTATCGAGCATCGAATCCGACAATATTTGCGGAAAAATGTTAATCTGCCAGAGAAACGTTCCCGCGCATGAAAATATCTGCAACCGGAAATGACCACGTACCCTTTTGATCTTTCTTTAGTCGATACAGACAAAAAATTAATGTACTGGGTCGTAATTAACATACAAGTCTAACACTTTTTAATATTCCTGTCGTAATTAAATCAGATTGCACTTTTTAATATCAACAAGAGGTGTATTCATAATTTATATTAGGTAATTGAAAAAGGGCTTCTGCGATTTTTGCCAACGTGAAATTTATCAAAAACTAAACGAACTTAATTCGTCATAGATTCACGAATAAAAACACAAATAACAAATCGCCTATAATTTAAATAAATCATCGACGCAACAATAATCTCTACCAAACATTCAAAACGCCTCACAGCGTTGGAGAACCTGGTAGAAACTGATTTACCCCGAAAAGGGAACCTGTAACTTTTAACTAACCGTAATTATACCCATTTTCATATTTTACAATAAATAGGCAAATAACAAATCGCCTATAATTTCAATAAATCATCGACGGAACAATAATCTCTACCATACATAATATCACGGCATTGGAGAACGTTGTGGGAACCCTTCCAAAAATCCTTTTCACCGCGAAAAGGTGAATTCGCCGAGAGGCTCGACGAAGGCCTCGCGAGTGTCCTCATCCTCCGGTTATGTAGGCATACATACGCGTCTAGAGGAAGTCACCACACCGTGCACGGCGTAGAATAAACGGTCAGTGACGCGCGGTAATGGCCGACATCCTAATCCTGGCCCCCTACAGCTTAATGCCATACACTCCGCAATGATAATGCTGCATGTGCTTTTTGTCATTACCAGTCGCCATGCTACCCCCGTAATGAGCATCGCCGCGAGCTCCTTGACTAGGATGCTCGCTACGGTAGACCTTGAATCTTCTTTCGTCGGAGAACGCTCTTCGGCACTTCCGGTTAGGTGCGGACCACCTGATATTGCGCAGGGATTGTTTAGGATTGATTTACCGGTGTTATGGTAGGATTTTTATGGGCTAGAGAAGTTTCAGAGGTGTAGGAATAAATTTTGATTAGGAATTTATTGAAAAACTTTAAAGAGAAGGGCTGTTAATTTGTTTGGGAATTTATTTTTGGAGAAGTTGGGGTGTGGTTTTGATTTTTTGGAGCAGCGATTTTGGGGTGCTTGGAAATTAAATTGGGTAGTGGTGATTTTGGATTAAAAAATTTGTAGTAACTCAATGTTATGCTTTGAGACTTCTTCCGTAATAAAATTATGTTATGGAATTTTTCTATTTAGAGAAGAGAATGCAATTGAAAATCTTATTATTTTCTCTAATAATGTCGCTGTGTTTGGTGCTCGATGAAATTGTGTTCCGTATATAATTTCTTGATTTTATTTAGTTTTTGAACTTTAAGGAAGATTATTTCTGATAAAGTGATCAAGTGATCTTCGGATGCGATCATGAAGAGCGTTGAATTTAATGAAATTCAAGCCTCCCATTGAGATCTTTCCGTGCGAAGTAATTTCATACGTCCTTCCGACGCGGATTGCTTCACGGCAGAGTGCAGATTTCATCCATATATTCGCGCTAAATTGCAAGCTTCTTTATTTCTTTAAAAGTCATCATTTGAATCCCGTTTCATTAAGAGCCCTCATAAAAAAATCACTGCCTGATTTCAATATCTGTGGAAATTATATATTTCAATTAAATTAACTATTATGTTTGTATATTTCTTACTATTTTCCACGTTAAATCCCAAATTGTTACTTTAGAATTCATCGTTAACCAATAGGTCACATTTTTAACGTTTTGCAAAAACACTTAAAAATGTATTGATGAATTTTTTACGGCATAAATTGATGATGCCCAAATGGAACGCAAAGTCTGCCCGTATTTTTTTATACATGTCGCTACATCTGCTTTATGGACATTTTTCTAAAGGTTTACAATTTTAAATGGATACGAACGTTCACAGCCGTGGTATGCATATCCCACGAGAGAAATTTCTCAAATATAGTAACAGCTCTACGCTGCATACATTAATAACAAAAAAAAAAGAATCTTGGAGCAAGCATATCATTAATCATCAATCCCTAAGCACCTCAAAACAGCCTGCAGAACCATAAAAATCCAATCCAACTAGCAGCAAAAATAAATAAATACCTAAAATCTCTACAAACCACATTTCCAACATTCGGAAACCCAAACGGGTGTTTTGGGCCTCACCATGCAGCTATTCGCAACATCCAATCCAAAACCAGCAGTTCACAAGATACACAACGAAACTTTCTTCGCAAAACAGAATCACGATACCAGAAATCAAAAAGAAAATCTCTTTGGGCCTCACTAAGCAGCTACCCACAACGTCCAAACCAAAACTGTCAGTTTATAAGATACCCATCCAAAGTCTCTCCACAAATTTCAATCACGTTAGCAGAAAATAAAAAAAGGATATCTCTTTGGGCCTCACGAAGCAGCTACCCGCAACGTCCAAACCAAAATCACCAGTATATAAGATACCTATCCAAAGTCTCTCCACAAATTTAAATCACGTTACCAGAAAACAAAAAGAAAATTTCTTTGGGCCTCACGAAGCAGCTACCCGCAACGTCCAAACCAAAACTATCAGTATATAAGACACCCATCCAAAGTCTCTCCACAAATTTAAATCACGTTAGCAGAAAATAAAAAAAGGAAATCTCTTTGGGCCTCACGAAGCAATTGCCCATAAGAATGGAAAAACGGGTGCGGGTAGCGGGATTGGTTATACGCATTGTCGTGCAAGAGGTGACGTCACGGGTCTCGACCCTCCCCCATTGGATCCGTACGCATGTTCTAAGCATCATCATCTGCGGGTTCGGTCGTCCGAGGTTCCCTCTTTCCCTCTCAAGAGAAAGAGAGTACCCCAGAGTCTCCTCCGAGACGAGAAGCAGAAGGAGACGATGATGACGAGCGGAGCTGAGGGAGGAAAGGAGAGGTGGCCCGCAGCTGCCGCCCTGGCTGCCAACACAATAATATCTAATTAATGTATTAATGAGGTTAAGTTGGCAGGATTGGACGGCAGACAGCGCGAGCCGGCAGTTCGGGCAGCGTTGGAGCATTTTAGTGTAACGTCTTCTACTCTCTTGCTTCTCGTCGGGAGAATGAATTAAGCTTAATCAGAGCGAAAGTGTCGGGCGCGTGTGCGAGAGTATTGGCAGGGCCGCAGGGCCCTTCGGCTCGTTTTCTCGCGTCATGATTTTTCGCTTTGCCCTAGGCGCGAAAAGTTTGCTGATTAACACTTCGCGCCCTTTTTTGAAGTGTCCTTCGGCTGATTGGGTCGCAAAAGATTCTGCGAATTATCTGATTAAATGTAAAGCGGTGACTGTGGCAGGCGACACTTTGCCTTGGGCCTTCTTTTTGGTTTAAATGGATGTTTTTTGTTAAATAGCGGAATCTTTTTGGTCGAGGGAATTTCTGGATATGTTTCTGTTCGATGTTTCATATTTTCTGTGGTGAAAATTCCGAATTTTGGAAGGGATTTATTATGATATGCTTAAAATTTGAGAAATTATTGGAGTTGATGGATTTTATCTGTCGATGTCTTGTTTCGCTTCCGTAGTTTGAACGAATCTAAGTGAATTATTTGTTCATTAACCGAATCACATCTTCGGTATCCCCTTTTCCGTGTTAGCGACTTTGGAACTGGGTAAAATACTTTAATTATAGGTATTTAATTAGCGACGGAGAACCAGGGGATTCTTTACTTTACAAGTTCACTCTGCGATTTTATCTGGTAATTCGCGGTTGCAAGTTCCCTGCCGTTCCGCGTTTAAATAAAGAGGAACGAAAACAACTTAACCGCAGATTATCCTGTTATTGGTGCAATCGTCGCGCTACTTATATTGCTACTCATTTAGCACGACCGAACACGGAAAAATATAATTCTCACCGAAAGGAAATTAATAATCTCCGTCCTGCGTTGCACATTACAGCAATTATTTGCCCGTGCAATAGACAAAATTAATAATACAATTTTACAACCATATTTTATTTAAAAATCCCTCTTCCACCCAAGAATTAATAGTCCCATTTTATCACTTATCAAAATTAAACCTCTCTTTCCCTCATTCAGCAAAATTAAAAAACCCTTTTCTACAAAACCTACGTCTATATTTGCAGTACAAACAAAACCTCCCTCTTCCAAATAACTTGCACAAATTCAAATCACAACCACCCCAATATTACGAAAAATACGTACTAATTTCTCTCATAATACGTATACCATGCCCTCATTGATTCAAAATCTGCAACTTCTCATTGCACACTACCAAATAAAAAATTACAAAAACATCCCACAAATTCCAAAATCCAAATCACCTCAGCGCAACTTCTCCAAAGTCCTTCCAGCTCGTATTTACTATCCACTCAACGTCGAGACTTTCTACCCTTGCGTTTAAGCTTGCGGGGAGGAAGGAAGGCACAAAGCCGGGGAAGAATCATTTGGTAAAAATCATACCATGTTAAATTTCGAGAAGCTTTTCCAGCGGCAGCCTCAGCATAGACAGCTGCCGCTCGAGTCCCCGGGGGATTCACGGTGCTGGTTGACGAAAACGAGGCCGGACAGCCGCCCTTATACCCATCATCGTCAACCTCTTTCACGTTGTCTTTCCTTCTCCCTTGCTTTGTCTATCCACTCTGTCCATTGCTTCCATTCTCTATGTGGAAATCCAACGAGCGGGCCACCTTTATGGTCATTACGTGACCGTAAAGATCCGCCGCTTTTCCGCGACGGCGTATCGCATTGCGTGTGCTGTGCTGAATTCCGACGGTGTCTTCGATTCGAAAAGTGGCCGGAAGAGAATGTTGAGCGAAGTAGAATTGAGAGAAGTGGAAGAAAGGGGTGGAAAAAACACTTTGAACCTTTGGAAGAGGTTTGGGAGAGGTGGAGGGGTGAACGGTGCGACTAGGGTGACTTTGGAATTGAGAAGAAGATGGATGGGGGGTGTTAGAATTTTTTGAGTGGTTTGATTAGATGCAGTCTTTTTTTGGGTGGAATTTAAGAGGCTGGAGGTTTGGGGTAGTGGAAAGGGTTGAAGTGCAGTAAAATTTGAGTGAAATATAAAAGTGGAGTGAGGTGTTTTTATTTTTTGAGGTTTGCAATGCAGGAAATCACGTCGTGGAAGATTTGACGTGGATTTATTTTATAAATGTTTGACGAGAATGATAGTTTCGATTTTTCGAAGTTGTGTATTTAGATGACAGTTGTGAAATATGTTGTTGGTCTCATTTAAAAAGAGGCGATTGTAAAATGATCAGTGTTCGTTGATGCAATTACGAAATGTTGATAATAGAGTAATTTCTAAGGAAGGTAGCTAGATTCTTATCACCAGCTACGATCCGTCGGATGACGAGGAGGCAGACGAAATAAATTGTACGTGGCAGAATTCTTCTACATTTTACTTTTTCTAAAAAATTAAGACACTTCATATATCTCGAATGCACAGAATTTATTATCGAACTTTCCCCCAAAGAAAATAGAAAGAATCATTTCAATCGCATCGAAATGCGAATAACCCTTGATTCTTCCATATATTATCCAATTCTATGAAACAATTGAAATTGTAGCCACACGACACAGCGACACTTGATAAAAGCCGCCTACACCTGAACAAATTACCCCCTCCATCATTTTAAAATGCCTTTCCCATACATTTTGCACCAAACGTCAAATCCCTTCGACACCATCCCCTCGCAAAAACAAGAAGCAACGTTTAAAAAGCTATTTTATCAAATATCATGACAATACTCCAAAATAAATTACTTGTTAATGCAGCTTCTGTTTATTACTAAAATTCTAACAGTGGAGGAACATAAGTCGATGGACTTTTCTAAAGTTTTATATAAAATATTTAATGCATTTTTAAGCAAGAAAAACATACCTTGACTAACGGTGGACTGTGCGTGGGTGGATGATAGTGTCCCGAAGAAGGGCTCGCGGGTGGCCCCGCGCCCCCGGGCGAAATGTTTCCACCTCCGGGGGTGAGAATCCTGGACTCGTGGGTGAACAACACTTTACCAATTTCCTCCGCACCCTTGCGGATCACCGACAGTCTCTTTTCTCCGATTAAACCGATCGTAGCTTACTTGTAACGTTCGGTTATATCACAAATACAATATCGTGTCCGGAAGAACACACGAAATTCAGTCCACGCACGACTCGACCTTGCAAACCGTCTCTTCTTTCACTTCTGTCAATTTGACTCCAAAGTCCAAGTACTTTATCACTGACACTCTTACAGTTCTCTCTTCGTATCACTCCGGTATCTGCAACCTTTCACTTCGTCTCCTCGTGAAGCACAAATTGCAATTGTCAACTGCGAAGTCTCCAACTTCCTCCAGGTAAACAACAATTACAAGTCTTATCCTCCTATCGTTCAATTCTCATCCCAGCTTCTTTTCTTCCTCAACGATCAGCTTCCATCCAATAATCCCAAGAGTCTTCGATCAAGCCTCAATCTTCCATACATCCACGATCTTCATCAAACTGACAATCTCTCCACGTCGATCTTCGTATCTTGCATTATTATCTTTCAATGCCGAGAGAACTTATGAAATTGTAATCTACGGCGTTTCGAATGGTTCTCCACCCAGCTGATCAGATTTTA
Source organism: Cerceris ruficornis (assembly GCA_963989415.1). Taxonomy (NCBI): domain Eukaryota; kingdom Metazoa; phylum Arthropoda; class Insecta; order Hymenoptera; family Crabronidae; genus Cerceris; species Cerceris ruficornis. The sequence continues at coordinate 10,768,098 of OZ022527.1, forward strand.
CCCAGATCTCAGCGAAATCTCTTGAAGATGGTCGAAAATGCCGAGTGTAATCGCGGTCTCGAGCTGTCCAGGAGAATCCCAGCTGGATTGTGTGTCGCGTACGATGTCGCGGACGATATCGTCCCCGCTGACGATAGCCGAGGAAAGCGTGCTCGATAGGCGGAACCACGCAGGCGTCGAGGAACTCGCGAGGCGTGGTCTCGATTTGCTTCTCTCTCTTCATCCATCCAGCTGAATCGTTTCATCTCCGGCTACATTGCGGGGGTGGTGGATCCACCACGTGGTTTTATTGGCCAAATAACGCGTACTACAAACATCCCTACCTCGCTGCCGGAGAGTGTCTCCCTGTGTTGTAACTCACCCTCGTAGCTACGCGTAGCACTTTGGATGAGAAAAGGAGAGAGAAAGAGAGGAAGAGAGGGACGGAGAAACAGAGAGGGGCAATAGTCGTCATGGTGTAAATCGTGTTTACCCCCCGTCCATAGTGATTCTCGTGTGTATCAGCTACTGACTCCTCCTCGCGGAGTATCCTCTTTTGCTTCTACTTTGCTTCTTTCGCACGGTTTTCCTTCGCTCGGTGCCCTTTCCTCTTTGGCGCTTTTTCGGAACTGGTTTCTCCAACCCCTCTCGGTAGGGGTAGGACGAACGGGCCGAGTCGTCCGTGGTGATTGGTGAGGGAGACACGGAGAAAGATGCTACTTGTCGTAATATAAATAGCATTTTCGCGAATGTATCCGCCGTTGCCATCGGTTTCCTCCTTTTTCTCGTCCGCCAAATGCCACTTTTGAAGTGGAGTTACGGGACGGTGGTGGATGTAGCGTGATAGGGGTTGTTTGTTGCGGATGATTCGTGCGTCGAGGAGGTTTCGGGGATTGCTGTGATAAATTTCGTCGGGGATTGTATGGTTGGGTTTCTTTCTGGTTTGAAGGTTGTTTTTAGTAATTATTTATTCATTTTTGAGGAGTTAAGAAGGAGGACATGGGGAATATTAAGACGTTGAACGCCATGGGGGTCACCGGTCACCGGCGCTGTTGAATTCAATGAAATTTCGTACGACTTTTACATTGTAATATCTAAGAAACTTTCTAATATAGTCAATAGCTAAATATTGGCATTAAAAAGGTAAAGTCCTGCTGACTATTTATCTATTTGTGTATTTAACATTTTTGCTTTGTAAAGATGTGATTTTAATAGACAAAATTTCGCTACAGTGAAAATTAAGAAACTACCGACATACCGGTGGCAATGTGTTAATAAGCTTATGGAATCTCCAGACAAAAATAATTAATGCAATATTTCCTGACTACTTGAGTGATTTATACGAGTGTTGTCGACACTTTATTTTGCATTTTTTACTTATTAAAATTACAAAAATTATTAACGCTAGATTTGCGGGCGTGAAATCTGTTACATTGCAATATATTATAGATTTTGGAAAAAGAATGGTAATTGGTAAATTGGTAAATGGTAAATGGTAATTCGTTAAGTCATTATTGTATTACAAAACACACGTGAAATATCTACTGTACAGCTTCCCTGTAAAATTGAGAAATATTTATAAAACAAGTAGGAACCCGTCAATTTTACGGCTTTCGTAAATCTAGTGTTAAACAAAATTCAAGACTATGAATCAGTACAACCGAATAAAATACAAAGATGAGAAGAAGGAAGAATAAAAAAATCATGTAAAGTAAAATCATTGGATATCAGCTGTAATGGAGACAGATTGGAAATCTGTATTTTCTTGCGATCTTGTCCAAGCTTTATTCGCCCCAATTTGGCACCCTATCGAATCGTTGCTCGGCGAGAAATTCAAGATATTCTCGTATCCTTGGCAAAAATAGCGGAATTCCCATGATGACGAATACGCACTTACACGCGTCCAGGTATTCTCTTTCCATTTGATTCCATCAACCCCCCAGGGATCGCCTCGATTTCCGGGAGAAGAACGGTGAAACTTCGGAACAATAAAGGCGAGGAAATAGGGTGAAGAATGATAAAATCAAAGGAAAAGGAGGACAGAAGGAGTAGACTACAAATCTACAAACAAGTGGAACAATAGAATTAAAAGAAACGTAAAGAAAAGGTAAAATTAATAAGCAATAAAGTACAGTATAAATATGACGAGTAGAAAATAAATTATTTAAATATCTAATTGCACACCATAAATCCAAAAATATCAGACATCAGAGTAAAAAATTAAAAAACACAGAAATAATAAAGTGGGAAAAGGAAAACTCCCAGATAGAATTAAAAACGAACGAAGAGCAGAAAGTAGACGAAGATAACAGCCAAATTGGGGAGGATGAAGAGTAGTGAAAGAAAATGAGAAGATCAGAAGGGAAAAACGAAGAAGAAGATGCAGAAGAAGAGAAGAACCGAAGAAAAGGGCGGAAGGAAAAGGGAAAAGGGGGAAAGGGGAGAAAGGGAAAGAGCAAGAGGCCGAGTTAGGAGAGTAATCGCGTTAGGTGGTGACTGGATTACACCGCGCCACGCTTGCGAACTACATGCCGCGTACAATGCAACTAGACCGCGTATAACTAACTATTCGAGAACCTCATCCCCTTGTCGGTCCCACTTGATGTAGGATGTACCAAAATATCCAGTTATTCGTCCCACAGTTTTTCTGTACTTTTACGACGATGCTTTCATTCATGGAAACGTCGAATAACAGCTTATAAAGCTTCGATGTAGACTACAAATTAATAGCTTAAAGGCAACTACCCTTGCGGACAAAGATGCTTGGGAAAATTCTTGAAAAACTGCAAAGTGATTCTCAACTTGTTAATTGGCACGTTGGCAGTTGATGATTAACGCTATATTCTAGGATTTAATTATATTTCGCCAAAGATGCTGATATTTTAGTACTTTGCATTGATTGTCTTGCAGTGAAAACAAAAGCGATTTAAAAATTATAAATAGGTTCTCTTTTGACTAGGTATATTTCACAATCAAATTTCTTGAAATTCGCAAGGACATAAAGGGTTTAGTGTATTTTATAAATATAATTTTTAAGTTGCTTTACAAACTTCGGATTAAGGGGAGATTAGCTCATCAATCTGCATTTGCTAATTCGCCGGTCTGCAAAGATACCAACTAAAACAGTTTATCCTCGATACGGTGACACAATTCGAGTCACCACGGTTCTCCGTGCAAGCTGTATTTGCTATAGTCGCAAATTTACACAAACTGCATTCAAGGGTGAAATATTGCGTCGCTAGCCAAGGCTTAAACGCAAGCGAGCGTTCAAAGGACTCGCATTAAATCAACCTATCTATTTCTGTAGATTACATTCCCATGCAGACCACCTGAGACATATAAAACACGATAAAATATTTTTCTTCTTAACCACATAATTCGTCTTATCCATTCTTCTCATCCCTTACAATTCTCCATTCACTTATTCAAAGGTTCTCCTGCATTTTCTCCTTGCCCACCAACTTCTTCAACCGTTATCATCATTTGGCCCACGACCTACTGTGCCAGCTGCCTTCCGAGTAATGAGGATTCTGATATATTAATTAATAATTAATTAATATATTATTCCTTGTCCATCGGTAGCAATGGTTAACAGGCTATCGTTAGATCCTTCGACTATATTTACTCTTCTTGGAGTTCGTTGAAAGCAATCTGGAGCTCTTGAATATATTATTATATATATATATATTAGAAAAAATATCCCAGAAATGACGAGTTATTTGAACATCCACCGATTGTCTGACCAAGCTTTTACATCCTTACCCACCAAAACCCCCCTACAGCTACGATTACTTCCCCTAGAACCCTCTGTTTTGAATGACTTCCAAACCACCGAGGCTACATCGTTCAAACCTTCACCTCCTCCTCTTCTCGATTACTCCTCCACCTGAAACCACACCAAACAATAACACCGCAGCGACGCATCACTTCGCACCCCCATTTACCCCCAAAGCTCTTCGGCTACGCGTTCAGAAGCACCAAGCGTATCCTCCGCATGGAGCACCCGCAGTTAACATCCCTCCTCCATGGCGATGTTTCGGACCAGTCCGAAATTCCAGGGACGTCGGCAGGCGGCGGAGGTTGTTTAATAAAATAACCTCGTTACAGCGCCACCCGGGGGGGTTGGGAAGGCGGAGGCGACCGAAGCAACGGGGGTAGTCGACACGGGGGTGCGAGAGGATCTACCGGAGTGTAAAAGACTGACTCGAATTCGGGGGAGGTTCGCGGCGAGGAGAGGAGTAATGTAGCGGCGGCAGAGCAAGGACTTGCTTGCCTTGGCTGCCAGGAAGAGAAGAGCTGCTGAACGAGCGAAAAAGACGGAGATGTTGCCACAGGAGAAAGAACAGAGTCCGAGAGAGGACGAGGGAAAGAGAGAGAAAGTGAGAGACAGAAAGGAAAGCGGGGTGGGAGGGGTACTAATACATAAAGTAGCTTAAAGTAGAAAATTGTGGAAGCGTCGTGATGCCTGGTGATTGCGTTACCTCCGGGGCTTTGATTTAAAATGCAACGAGGGGCCAACCAGCCGGTCCGGGTGGGGGTGTCGGAGAAAACGGGCCGGGGCGAGGGGCTGCGAGGGGGTGGATGGATGGATCCTGCCTGGGAGCCATGTTCCTCCTGCGGGAACGTCAGCCAGCCTCCGGGATGGAGGAGAAAGAGGCAGACGGAGGAGAAAGAGAGCGAAGAAGGGTAGAAGGTGGTGGTGGTAGCGCCGGCTCGTCGTGGTGCTCTGCCAGTGGCGATGCCGCTGTTGAAACCCTCCACGTCGAAGGGTAGCTCGACGAGAGAGGGTGCAGGGATGAAATTCTTTCCCTGCAACGCCACGGATCGACTTCCACCTTCGGCCGCTTTGTTACTTCTTCTCGCTTCTCTTCGTCCTTCCATTTTCCTCCTCTGTTGCTTGGTGTTGGGCGCAATAATCCCTTATTGGGTCAACCTTTTTACCACCCACTTCCACGCCACGAGCTTTTTCTTTGTCCTGCGGTCTAGCCGTGACAGGAATATCGCGAGAATGTTTTTTCAGGGTTCGCTTCTTTGCTGTGGCCGGGGTACTGATAAAACGATGCTGATTAAGTAATTGGAGAGGGTGATTTCGATATATTACGGGTCGAGGTTTTGGTCGTGGAGGAATGCGATTGGTTTTGAGGATAGGTATTAAGAAAGTTTGGAAATTATTTGTGTATTGTTGAGTACGTTTCTGCATTCTTCAAATTCCCCAGTAAAATACGACGTTGCGTTAAATCATCAAAAACATCCACCGGTACCATAACTAAAAGTGAGACGGATGTTCGAACAAGAAGAACAAGTTTAAACTCTCAAAAGAGCACTTTAACCCCTTGCCCTACCATTTCTTTTGTGGCTGAATGCGCGATAACTCTGAATTAATTGTTGAAATAACAGTATCTCTGATTTCTAATATAGCGTGTGATTTAATGCAACATTAACACTAGAACTACCAAACCAGTCAAAATGACTGGTACACAATTTAGGAGAGTCATAGAATAAATATTCTACGTCCATCTCATAAAACATAAATTACCGAATTGATCTTCTCTTCCACCTCTGAATTCTCCTTTTTTCAAAATACTTATTTAATATATTTAAATATACCAGATGTAACGCCGGTAGTTCTAGTGTTAAATAGCATAGAATTAATTTTATTTTATTTTTATCTACTTATCTTTTAATTTAATAATTTTTGGGACACTTCAAAATTGCGTGTGATTTAACGCAACATTCAAGAGCATTGAATTAATTTTATTTTATTTTTATCTACTGATCTTTCAATTTAATAATTTTTAGGACACTTTAGAATTGACTATTCCATTTATCGCGTCACGAGTGTCACTCGTTATTGTACGACAAAGGGTTAAACATCACCAATCCTCCAAGACATCAATGAACCAACCCCTAAAGCAACCCTTCACCCTGTTCTCCAAAAATAACCATCTCATTTACAAAATTCTCTCCCCATCGTTCATTTAACCCACAGATACTTCAACGTAGAGAAAGTTCCTCCTAAAATAATGAAAACTCAGTGCAACGATTCACTTGCATCCAAGTACGCTAACTCGTGGCGAGGCCGTAAAACTTTTCACCGTAAAACTCGGTAACGCGAGCACCGGAGAACCGAGGGACGCGAAGAAATCTCGCTTTAAGCCGAAACCCGGCATCGAGATGGATCGTCAAGGTAGACGTTGGGTGTCCTTTTAATAAATTGCCGCCAGGAAATGCGATTAGGCGTAAACACGGTGTTTTAAGGGAGAAAGGGCACGTAGGGTGGCTTGGTAGCGTGGCAGAAGCGCTCCTGAGTGACGGCAGACAGACAGCCGGAGACTTAAGGTTCCCCGTGGTGTTACGGGGCTGAACTTAGGGGCGACAGATGATTTAGCACGGTGTTTCTCGTGTCAGTGTATCAAACATCTCCGAGAGCTGGCAGCTCGAAAGGAAACACGATATTCGTTCGCGCTTTTTTTTCTTCTTGCTCCTGTATTTCCTTTGGAATTCCTCTTCGACGTCTTTTTACGCGCTGGGGTGGATTTGCTTTAAAATAAGCACGTGTAAGGAATCTTTGGTTAGAGGGTTCTTCATGGGGTTTTTATTTTATGCGGCATCGATATTAAAAATAGGGGCTTCTATTAGTTTTAGTGGAATTTGGAATTAAAATTTTCAGTGATGATAGCTTTTCAATTAATTTTATTTTCTAATGATTTACTATCTGCTTTTCAAACTCATAGAGACTTTGTAATATCACCTAAATATCCGTCAGTACCTATAGTTATTGCTATCATTAAAAAAATGAATAACCAACGACAGAAAATGTTGTGCAATTAATTTAATTTAGCTCGCAATAAACTGGACAAAATAATTCGAACCGAAAAGGGCTAGTGTATTACGTTGCTGGAGAGAAACGTTGCTAAGATTTTAATAGAAGTACTTAGTGAGAATAATAATATTGAAAAGAAGTCCTACAATACTGCAAAAATGTAAATTCCATTAATTTGTCAACACCGCTATGAAATTTTTGGATTTTTGTATATTTATGAGAAATCACATTCTTGATGCTTAAATAATTATTAAAAGACTATTAACCTTTTCGCTCCTGATGGGATATATATGTCCCAAGCAAGAAATGTTAAAAAAATATGACTTTTTAAATTTTGAATGAAATTATGTTTTATACCAAGAAAAATTAACCGAGAAATAAGAAGATATTTTTGATGTAGAATAAATTTCTACGTAAACCATACTTTTTAAATTTTGTCAGGACAAATAATTCATTATTACCCAATAGTACTTTATCAGTGACAATTTTCAGCTCAAAGTCGTGGCGAAAGGGTTAAAACATAGTATAAGTACTCGATAAAAGGAGACACACTTAAAACTGAAAATTCGCGTAAACATTTGCAACATAACGACCCAATAAAATCGATCAATCATAGAAAATCACTACATCGTTCCGCTTCAAATATGTTTCAGGCGTCAAACATCCGAAAATCTCGTAACCATCGCATCGACTCCAAGCAGTGCGTTAAAATTAGCAACGAGATCCACAGTTTCCTGAACCAAAATCCCGTGGAATCCCTTTCCTCGACGTTTGAAATCCAGAAAGAGGAATCAAGCAGCCGTGAATAGACGATCGGTGTCAAATTTGATGAATCTAGTTTGTTAAAACGCAAGACCCCCTCTCCTTGGAGGATAAGAAAAATGACCGTGCCAAGGAAAGATCCTTTACCGGAGGAATTCGAGTGTCAATCCATATCTCTCTCTCATACGATCCCTTTCATCCTCTGGGAGTTGGACACAGAGGGAGCATGAGACGCGAAGAGGATCAACGCTGTCGTCTCGTCTCGCCGTTCCGAGGGTGCAGAGAACGCTGATGCGAGAAGAGAAATTAAGGGAAGAGACCGACGGAGAAGATAATTGTATATGTTAATTGTTTTTTACGCAGAATGACGACGGGAAGTTGCGGACTTGTGAGAAATTTTTGGGAGGACGACGCACCCCTGTCTTCTTGGGGTGAGGAGTTTGAACGGTTTATGTGGTGAGTTTTATGAAGATTTTTAAATAATTTTATCCTACGTATTATATGGAATCAAATGCAACATTGGGTGATATTATAATTAATTTAGTATTATGGAAATTGGTCATCTACTTTAGATTTTCGTTTTGAAGGATTAGGATAGAGGTTGTTTGAGAGGTATTCATTTTTAACCTCTTTTATAGATATCGAGGAAGAATAATATTTTAACTAATTATCTTTTTCGTATTTCTGAACATTTTCCAGGTAATCACAGTGAAAAAAAATATTGCACTTCTTCAAAGGAAGATTTCCATCCCTTAAAATTCAAATACAGCAAAAGAAAAGATAGATTAGCATCGTGCACAATTTATTCTACTTGTATTACAAGTTGCAAAAAATTAGTTGCTGTGCCATTAACTTACGCCAATTTGCTCTCAATATTTTTTTCCAATTTTTCCAGAATTAAGGCTACAACTATCGCAGTAGTCAAAATAACCGATTTTTTTCTTTTTTATAAAAATTCTCCTTGGTAAGGAAACGCGACAGTTGATATTCCACGCCTATCCTATAAAATATAAATTAACAATCATCCTTTTCACTCCACGTTTTTCAAAGTACTTATTTAATATATCTAAATATAATAAAAATGACCACCAGCAGTTGGAGGACTAACTCACATTTATAAAATCCCGTGGAAATATCGTCTTTAAACAACGTTCGAGATTAAAGCTCTTTGTCAGTAAGAATATTAGAGTTTTGATGAATGAAAAAACAACCTTGGAGGAAACGGAAGACAAATAGGAGGTAAGATAAAAGGCCGCTGATCTTCGTTATCCCGTTGGAGCTTTCGAGGACGTTTCGTAGGTTCCAGTTGCGAGACGAAGCGAGCCAAGATTAAACATAATACGCCGCTCGGTGGCTTCATTCTGAAAATGAAACTGCGGCGTCTCTGGTGCCGATTGAATTATTTCCAGCATGATGGCGATAGGCCTTTAAAAGCTTCCCTGCTCTACGGTATTTTCGATGTACTTTATTGCACCTCCGATATTCATGCGACGATATAATCGAATCTAGAACGGCAACAATTTTACTCGAGGTCACGGAAATGGAGATGAAAATTCGAAGACGTTTGGAATATTTGTGAATTCAGTTTTATTTCTTGTGCTGTTTTAGTTGTCGCGAAGAATTAATATTAATAACGTGACAATAATATTTCCCGTACTGGGGAAATATTTGTAAAGAAATTGTTAGGCTTCGTTTCGGTCAGTGTGGAAGAAATATTTATTTTTAATATTATATTATACTTTTTGTAATTCTTTGACCTTTTTTAGCTTTTGGATGAAGGACTGTAGAGAAGTTTTGATACAAATAATTATTTATAACACTTTAATTTGCAAAAGAGATTCAGATCAAATTTGCTTAGTGATTAAATGGCGATTGTCGAAGAAAATTGAATTGAAATAATTTTAAAACAATTCATAATTTACAAATTGTGAAAAATATTCCCAAAAACTCCACTTATCGTTCGATCATCCGCAATGGAAGTTTTCTTAACAGCTAACTAATAATTATCAAAGAAGTTTTCATCGAAATAATTTTTTCTAACGCAGTAATTTCTAAATTGCAAAATATATTCGCATAAAGTGAATTACGCGTTCAATTATATTCCGTGAACATTGTCAAAAGTAATACTTCTATTTAAAGCAATTATAAATCGTAAAAAGCTTCGACTAATCCTTCGAAATGCTATTCGATTTAACGGGTCGAAGTGAACGCGAAAGAGAGTTACGTAAAAGTTAAAAGATCTCCTCCGCTTTTCTGCTTATTGACTAAGCGAAAGAGATTTTCCGTGTGCCAGAGATCTCTCTCCTTTTTGTCTATTTAATACGGAACGATGATCCTCCGGGAAAGTAAACCTCTCGTGTATTTCCCGGAACAAAAAATTGCCTCGGTCTTCTTATCTCTTCGGTCTTCCGCAAACCGCCAACTTACGCGTAATTTCGACGTAAAGAAAAAGTTATTCTCCTTTATAAGTGGCACGTTTTGAATCGCCGAGTGACTTCGCGCACGCGAAATATTTTATCCCCTTTTCCTTTGGCTCTTCTTTCAATCTTTATCTCTCTTTCACTCCCTCTTTCTCGTTTTCTCTTTTCTTTCCCATTTTTTTTTTCAATTTCATCGTATAGGTTTTCTCTTTATGTATTTTTGTGTGTTATTTCTGTCGGTAATTGTCTATTCGACACTTTCACCCCATTTAACTAATTTCTTCCTTTTTCTACGTTTCAATCACTGTACACTTATTCATCTTTCTTTCCCTCTTTTCTCCATTAACTTCTCGATTTCTCCCACTTTTCCACTTCACTCTCTTTACTCATTTCTGCCTCTTTTCGTTTCATCCTTCGCATCATCCCCTCTGCTTCCCGAAATATCGCTATCGATGCACCACGCTCGTAGAATTCTTTGAAAAACTACTTTGCAAAATTGACGGCACGGCGGGAGCACGCTGGAGGAGGCAGCCGGATGAATAATAAATATAGTTATCGTTTAGTTGATATTTTGAGGGGCGCGGACGGATGAAACTCGAATCGAGGGCTGTTTCTCGAGTGGAACGAAGAGGTGAGGGAGCGGGAGAGAGAAAGATCAAAGCGTCATTTCTTCGGGGGATAAGTGAGGGTGTTCCGTTACATTTTTATTCGTCCGCGCTACCCTAAGTTGCCTCTAAGGGGTGGGATCATTTTGGACACCCACTTGACGATGTAATTCGATGGATTTGCAACTATGACACTCTATTTGATGTATGTTGGAAAGAATGTATTTTTACATCATACTTTTGGCGAGAATTTGTTTGTAAAAATTAACAGAATAGTTAAATTGTATTCTGGTGCTAGAATGATTAGAAATGTAGCTAAATATATTTGTTATGTTCGTGCAAGAGGCCGCCAATTCGCGGTTGTTTCATCTAAAATCTCTAAGAGTTCAACCTAAGTAAAATAATAATATTTTATTATAATTAATTGTGATTTAACCCTTTCCCTACAACGAGTGACACTCGTGACGCGACTGACGGAACAGAAAATTTTGAAGCTTCTCAAAAATTGCCAGATTAAAAATATCAGTGGAACACGACACGATAATATTATTCCTACATTATTAATATTTCTTTAAATTCGAAGATATATCAGGAATCACTGGCATATTTTTATTCTAGCAATTTAATTTTCAACTATTGCAGAGGCAGTCACAAAAGAAATCGTAGGGCAAGGGATTAATATTCAAATTAATCTTCACCGTATAATACTTGGCTGTGACTTTGTCTATAAACAAGTACAGCAACAAACAGCACCACGAACGATCCTTGGAGTTTGAAAACCGAATTAGTAAATTAGGTTTCTTAAAGATCGACACGTGGAAAGTTCCAGCTAGAATTCGATGTTCCTCGCGAAGAAGGTAATTCAACCGATCGCGAATTCGACCAATGCCGCACGGGGATCCTTGGATTTCAGGAAAACACAATTGCAGAATGAAGTTAGCATCTGATCGATCACTCGGTCGCCCGTAATTCGGTCTCGATGGGAAGGTATCGGTTCTCGAGAGCTAAAGCTTTGACAAAGCGTGTAATCAGATTGAGCCGCGACGGAATCTGTTGGAGGGAGAAGCTGAAGACGATGAAATCGTGGGAGCTAAAGGTGAAGAACGACGAAATGTGAGAATCAATGGAAAGAGAAAATTGATAAGAGTTGGAATGAAGAAAAGCGAGAAGTAGAAAGAAGAAAAGGAAAGAAAATGACTAAATAGTCACTCAAGCATGGAAGCCGAAGAAGAGAAGACACATGGAAGAAACGACAGAAAGAAGATGATCGATGCTGAAGAAAATACAAGAATGAAATAGTCTACAAACTAGACAAACACACAAGACTCAATATTACCTGTAAGTAGGAAAAGGAAAAAGAAGAACATATCAGCAAGAAATTCTAACTGAGAGAAAACTCCAGCAACGATAGAAACAGTGAATAACAAAATTGATTCAAAACAAGAAACATTCTCATCACCATACGACGATACGTTATAGAAGTACGGAACATAGAAAATAAGAAGCCCAATAAAAGAAGACCCGCAAGAAATCCTATCACATCAGAAATCTCAAGCTCCCACGTACACCAAGAAACCAAACCAAACCCAATTCACCCGAAGACATTCTAAAATAAACTTCAACACGAAAAATACAATAACACCTTGCAAATACTCGAAAACCAAGTGATCCTATCCATAAAGAAGACCAAGAAAACATCGTGCAAAAGGATTCTGTTAAAATCGAAAGAGAAAAAGCAGACAGGATCGAGCCGAGGTTGAACATCGAGTCTCCGTTCGTTGCAGGATAGCCAGGCGATGGAGCGGCTAATAACGATAACGATGCCAGAAACGATAATCGAGTTAGGGGTTTCCGCGGTTTCCACGGCTCTCCCAGGGCGCTGATTGCTGGAACGGCGGCGGTTTTGCTGTCGGTATATGCCCGATGCGCGCCGACGCCGACGCCGACGCCGACGTCCACGGGGCGATTTCGGAGGCAGGTATCGTGCGTAGAGGCACCGCACGTAGACGCAGCCAGACGAAGGCGTAACGAGTACACAATGTGATGCAAATTGGGGTGGCTTTCTCTCTCTCCTTTCTTCTGTCTCTCTTTCTCAGTCTATCCATCGCTGTCTGTCTACCTGTCCGCCTGTCTCTGTCTATCTACCTATCTGTCGCTGTTTCTTCAACTGGCCAGCTCTTTCTAGCTGGCCATCTATCACTAGCCCTGCATCTAACCGTTTCTATCTATAGTGAGGGACCAGAAACAAGGCACTTGGGACGGAAACGGAGATTGCTCTTGCACCGCCTATGCCCGCCATGTCGGTCCTGGACACTTGAGATCGACGAATGACAAACGAAAATAAAACACTCCTTTCGTAGTTCACATGCAGACGCAACGAATGTGCGGCTCTTAAGCCAATCACACGTTAGAATCGAAAATGACGTCAGAACGAGGGATGTCTCTATCCGTTAGGCCAGTGGTCGGCAAACTCATTAGTCGAAAGAGCCAAAAATCAGCAACAGGACGATTACAAATTTTTTTAAGAGCCAAATTTCTTATCAGGAACCTGTCAAGAACTGTGTTTTTCGGAGTCACTTCAAACTAGCTACTAAACATTAACTGTTTGAGTGCTGAAGAATTGAAAATCAACACAAAAGAAGCGCGATAGCGCTTCGCCGCACTCAAACGGTTAATTGCAACCAGATATAACAATGATCTTATTTATTGGCAACATTTTTCTGGCCGATTGGCTGAGCCGCACTCAGGACGCTAAAGAGCCGCATGCGGCTCGCGAGCCGCGATTTGCCGACCACTGCGTTAGGCTAATCAGAACAAACCAGAGGCCAGGGGTCTTCTCTCGCCTTTGGGAGCTGTAGCTGGCCATCTATCGCTGCCCCTCTATGTAGCTGTTTCTATCTACTTACCTGTCACTGTCCTGTCTACCTGTCTCTATCTATACCTGCCTTTATCTACTCACCTGTCTCTATCCATCCACCTATCTCTATCCGTCCTCCTATCTTTCTTCGTCCTCCTCCCACGCGGTATCTCTGAACGTCTCTTTCACCCCCGTCGCAATCTCTCCGTCTCTGTCGTGGCTACCCAGACCAGTCAATCGCTCGGTTGGCTACGCCAGTGCATCGCGATGGTATTACTAACATCGCTATTCTATTATGACATTACGGTTCCCCGAGCAGCAGCACCAGCAGCAGTAGCAGAAGGCTGGGCTATTACGCGAGTGCTGGCTCCCTCCAGGCGTTCGATTCGGGATAACTCGGTAACTAGTCATCGAGACGCCAGAGACAATACCCAGCACAGCCGCCCGAGGCCGGTCTTCCAATTTATTTTCATGCATTTAACTTCGCTACTACGTACGCGAGCGCGCTGAAGGTCAATTTCTTCGGCTCTTGTTAAAATAACTTTGCCCTTGAATTTCGAGAGTGGGAGAGAGAGGGAGGAGGTTGAAGTGCACGCGCGAGAGTTCGATTTTTGAAGTGTGATCTCGTTTGATTGAAGAGTCGATTGAACATCGAAGATAGATTTTGATTTAATCGATGGATCAGATGAGTTTAGATGGGTGGAGGTGTTTTTTGCTTTCTTGGCTGTAGGTTTTACGGGGTTTTTATTTGGGCAGTTGTTGCGTTTGGTGTAATGTTAATTTAGTTTGTGAGTTTGATTTTTGAAGTGTGATCTCGTTTGATTGAAGAGTCGATTGAACATCGAAGATAGATTTTGATTTAATCGATGGATCAGATGAGTTTAGATGGGTGGAGGTGTTGTTTGCTTTCTTGGCTGTAGGTTTTACGAGGTTTTTATTTTGGCAGTTGTTGCGTTTGGTGTAATGTTAACTTAGTTTGTGAGTTTCTTGATGGAATAGGATTGGTTTTGAGATTTGGGAAAAAGGAGAGGTTGAGGAGGAATTGGTGGGTGAGGGATTATTTGATAGATTGTGGGGATTTCATTGGTGTTTGTGGGCAATGTTGTTCCAGCTGATGCATAGGAAATAATAATGCCGGCTTCGGAGGACCGATTGAAGATTTTTGATTGACAAATATCTAATCTTCAAATAATATTTCACGCAGCTGTATTCAAATTTGAATGTACAAATTAAAAAATTAGGTTTACAAATCTTGCAGTACAGTGAAACTTTCAAGAAACGCAGACATTATTACTTAATCGATCTCAATCTATCGTATTAATTGCATCCCGATAATTATGAATCTATGACAAAGAAATTTGATAAATTATTGTTTACTTTGTATTTCATCGCATTGCAACGTGGTGGATCCACTTTGTAAAAAAATAAAAAGCAAACCCTTTAACAGAATTAATAGTCAGTTCATTATAAATAACTGGACGCTCTCAAGTATAAATATTTGATGACAATATATTACAACAATATATTACAATTTAAATGCAGCAAAAGAATACAAAACTATAATTACAATAATTTTTCATAAAATCTCAAGCACACCACTTTCAAACGTCCTAAAAATCTCCCTCCTCGTTATATCGGATACTTGCAACGAATGCAATTAACTGCAAAAGATGCCGACACGTTTTACGTTTGCTTGCGCGGATCAGAACGAAGCAACCGCGTTTTGATGTCCAATGTAATTGCGCTCGCGCTAATTAACGTTTATTGGGACGTATAACTTCGGTCAGTTAAACGCGTGATATTCTTAATCACCGCAGTCGCGGCGATAATGCGCTGAAATCAAACGTGTAATTGCAATTTTATAATTTAAGCAGCCTCGATAACCTCGACGAGCCATGTGGCGTCATCTCTGGAAATCTGGCGAACGCAGCCGACTCGATGATCTCTCCACTTTGCGGAATTGTAAGGTGCAAACTGCACCTGCAAATACGAATGCAAATTATTCGCTGAAATCTTGATATCTGAAAGTATAATTAAAAAGATAATTGTCTTCATTCCCACATTAAACATATATTTTATCGGTGAATTTTGTCATTGAATATATATGAACAATAGAGAAACAATATTTGCAACAAACATTAACATTTTTGCAGTTTAGATATATTTTTGCATATATTTGCATGTTACTTGGGAAATTATAGGAAATTATAAATGTGCGGATGGAAATATATTTTTCAATTAATAGAAATTTATATTAATATATAGGAGTATAGAGAGTATAGATCTGTAATTCATTAGATCTGTGTGTATTATTAATATGTTAATTTTAATAAGTGTGACGTGTACTTCAATTTCGAGAGTAGCAAAATTGCAGATGAGCGCTTCTAATAGAAGTAAGGAGTTGGCTGTTTCGCTCTGCGTTCAATTTAGTCCGTTATCAAACGCGGGACAGCTATCAAAGTTGATAACAGCTTCTGAACTGAATTACCGACATAGATAAAATCACGCTTACGATTGTAAAATTTATTCCACGTAGCCACGGCACGGCGCTATGGCAGCAGCGCGCTCGTTTTCAAATCAAAAGAAAAAATTCTTCCATTTTCCTGTCGCAAAACATCCTATTTTTCAATTGATATAACTAAACATATGTAACTAAACTTAACGATCAACAAATTGATATAACTAAATTTATTAATCCACATAAAGTAGCAAAATTAATCAACTCAGACAAATTATGGTACACTCAATTCCGTTGCATTCAAAATTCCTAAAATGGGCGCCAAACTTAAGCAACCCTTTAAAACGAAAAAGAGACGCATACTTCAAAATTTCAATATCAAAATAAACTCCAGCAGCACTGAAATAGTCGCAATTCTAAAATCCTTCCGTTGAAAGATAAAGAAACGTCCTATTTCAAGGTAAAACGCGAAGCAGGACTTTCAAACCGGCCGATAAAAGGACGCGCCTCCAGCTTCGACCTTTTCGACCGAGAGAGAAGCTCAGATGGCGCGGTAGTCTTGTGGCGCAATTGTAGAACGAATTTAAATTCCCGCCGAGAGTCCAATAGCACTGTGACATCCGGAGGGACGAGAGGAGAGGGAAAAGAGGGCCGTGAGTGCTGGCAACGAAGTCGGTCGAGGTATGCCGAGCCGAGCCGACTTCGGAATTGTTCGCCTCGATGGAGGAGGTCGAGAAAGAGGGAGACGATGCAAGATAGAGCAGCGGAGGGACAGAGAGGGAAATTGAAAGAGGAGAGGAGGAACAGAGAGGGAGAACGAGCGAGTAGAGGACATAGAGCAGTAAAAAGTGGCAGGGAAAAGAGCGAACCGAAGAGGGGAATCGAGAGGGAAAAGGCTAGGTATAGAGCACGAGTTTACTAAGAGCAAGGAAGGAAGAACGAGAGGAAAAAGGTAAAGGGATAGAGGCATTGCTCTATAAAGAGAGAAGAGGGAAAATAATCACCGCGAGAGGGCAACTGAGGGAGAACAGACGACACAGCTCTATAGCCAGAGTCACGAAGAGGAACGAGGAAGACAAATACCAGTGGTGGGGAAAAGAGCGACGAATAGAGGCAATGAGTTCCACAGAACAACAAGGAGAGTGAATCACCAACCGGCAGTAAAGAAGCGAGACGTAACATCGAGGGAAAAGAGTGACGAAGACGTCGACAAACAAAGACATCGAATCACAAAGATCAACGAGGAAACTCACAACTATAGAGGCAACAGAGGGAGAAAGAACAACGCGCGGGAAAAGAGGGGTAAATAGAGGGAGGGATCAAAAGGAGCAAGCGAGAACCTCGCAGTCTCAGATAAGGTACAGAGAGAAAGAGAAAGACGATGAGTGAAAGAGCTACAGCCAAGTCGAACGAATACGAGAGAGACACGACCATCGGGGTCTCCTCTTCGGTGTAGATAGTGGGGTAAAACTAGCAAGGCAGAGGAGGAGTAGGAGGAGGCTGGTTCTCCACGGTCGAAGAGCGCGGAATCGTGGAGTAGAGCGAGCCGACGACGCACCGTCCGGTTGCGCTGCTCTGATCGCGGCTCCAATTCCCGTGTCGCTCGCTTTCGGGTTGAATGGACGAGGGTACCAAGTGCAGAGTGCCGATCGGCGACGCCTGCGTGTCTATGCGCGTGTGCTTCGACTCCCTGTGCTTCTCGTCGACGCAGCAGAGGCTCGCCGACGAGGAGGAGGCCTCGCAGCTGCCGACCCACGGCGCGGTCGCGGTGGTCGCGGCCGGCCAGAGGACCGTCTCGAACCTCACCGGAGCCACCGCGATCACGGCGATGGGTACCCTCAGGGAGCTTCAGGAGCTGCTGCGCGTGAAGGACGAGAGGATCGCCGAACTGGAGGCGCTCCTCTGTCGTCGCGATGCCGAGATACAGGAGCTTCGTAGCCACCTGGACAAGTTCCTCAGTGTCCTGTCCTTCAAGTCACCCCTTACGCCGACGAAGCCACGGCCGAGGAAGCAGAGGGCCCAGGGTATATCGGCGGAGCCACCGCTCCAGGAGCTCGCACCGCTCGCGGTTGTCGACAAGAGCGACAGGTTCGTGACGTTAGATTGAACATGCTTTTAATCGTTGGGGATGAATTCGAGGGTGGGTTGTCTCTGTGGCACGAAGGGTGGAGATGTTTTTATGTTGGTGGTTTCCTCGTATTTTTAACGGAGCCCGGATAAAGCTGGCTGGCTCTCGTGCCCTATTCTATAGGTGTTTATTATTACGAGCATACGCGTGCAGACGTTCTGCAACGACTGGGTACCATGTGACTGCGGACCAGTGGTTTTCCATGGCTGACTGGCCGCGAATCGGCACTCGCGGTTTTACAGAGGCTGTCGATCGCTTTTCGAGCACCGCGGACTTTCGTCGCGGATGTTTAATTGGGTTTTTGTGATATTTCTCGGGGAATTTGGAAATTTTCCGTGGGACGGTTATGGAAGGGAGATATGACGGTTGTTGGACTGACTGTTCGTTGAGATCAATTTACTTTTCGTTTTGAGATTTAAATTTATGAGAGTTAATTTTGCGTGGCACGCGTCAGTTAGGAGTAGATATTGCTTTGGGTAACGTCGTTCTTCGGAACTGATTTCTAAACGCAAATTTCTATTGGATTGATACAGTTTCATTACGCTAAAAAGGTTCTGTTATTACAATGAAGCGCCGTATTAGAACTTTGCCCTACTTACGAATTAACCCTTAAATCAAGAGACTATGTAGTGAAGAATTCTTCCAAGTAAAAATATAAATCAGAACTAAATTAATTGAAATCATCAAATAAAATATAACATTTTTTCTACAGCGAATTAAAAAAAAAGTGCAGACAATCGTAATAATAATTGACAGTCAATTTTCCAGCAAAATCGGAAATATCTTATTTCACGTTTGATATGTAAATCTCCAGCCTCGTTGTTTAACATTCTAAACACAGGTTAATTTAAATGACAAAGCAGCGTCGATGTATTATGCGTTCGGTCTAACCCGATCGAAAGAAACGCGCTCGCAAATATGAATGCAGCGATAAAAATAGACATTCTTCCCGTTGTCGAGGAGCGAAACTTCTGAATCTTGTTTTTGTCTAGCAGCCCGTAAACTCGGAATTTTAATGTCGCTTCCGCTGCCGAAGCAGACATCTTCGTGCTATCATTCTCTCATAAACCGGCATTTAAAGAACGTGAGGAATCGGAGAACGTATCGACCGTAGATTACAACGTTCGATTGTCTTCCGACCAATATCACGGACCGTTGTGAATTATTTCTAACGAGATAAATCCAACGATAAGTCCAGTATGCGTACACCCGAGCTGTTAAATTCATAGTGTCGTATTAATGCTGATTCCAGTCACAATGCGACTTTCAGTGATAAAAATAGAAACTTTTTCCGCCTCGCGATACGCACGTTTCACGGCGCAATTTCGTCCTCCTGTTTTTACAAATAACGCCAACGTAAATGGTAGTTAAATTACACCATAATTTTGAGCACGAATTATGAGGAGAGAGGCAAAAATTTCATGCCTTAGTTTAATTTAGAACGAAAATTAATAGCTTCGTAATAATATTGTATTTAAAGTGTCGTTGAAATTTATAGAGATATATATTAAAGACACAATTAATTATCGGTTGATTTTACTACTGCTATTAGTGGAATTAGGTATCTGGCCATTGAACGACTTCTTCGTATATTTAATTGTTATCCTGCAAGAATATTTAACGTAACGACGAGAATGTAAATATTTCGATTAAATTTTAATACATCATTACGTACAAAAATTATAATGATACATTTATATAGCAATGTCCGGTAATTTTGAACAATTACTGATAACAGTTTACCTTTTTTTTCGTCAGAGAAATGTATTAAAAATCTCGTAACAATTTGCAGCTGCAAATATTCGAAACGAATGGAACACCCATTTAATTTAATTGCCGCTAATAGTAGAATTAGACGTCTGACCATTACAGGATTCCTTCGCGCATCAATTTAATTCTAATTCAATAGCAGAAATCCTGAAACACGATTATATTCTATTCCTAAAAATACCCCACACGCCGTATGAATATTCTATTATCATTTAAATATATTACGATTAAAATTCTGATATTTCCGACAGGCATTTAAATCGGCGACAAAAATGTAAATTCCCTTCGCGCCTCCGAGTGCAAATTTTCAATGGGAAGTTAGAATTTATATCAACGGGATGAGAATACCGTTGTTTCTAGTAATAAAAATCAACGATGTAATCAAAGACGTTATTTATGGCGCGGCTAAGTTTCGGTATGACGTTAAATGCAATCCTTTTGTGATAACAATACCGGTATTTCCGGTAGCGATAGAAATCTTAATACGCTTAATTTGCAATTCTTAAAGTGCCATTATAGTCTGTAGTTTTAACGTAGCCTCGTTAATGGTAACTGAAATCACTGGGAAAAATAGAAATCTTCATTACACCTCCACGGGCAGATGTTTACACGGGATTAAATGCAACAAGCAATTACATGATAGCCATATCGGTATCTTCGTTTGCGATAAAAATCTTTTAACCAAAACCATCTTCACTTTTGCCATCTGCAAATAAATCATTTGCAAACGTGATGTTCTTGTTCGTATTAAACAACTTTTATTAATGCAATTTTTCTATCATTGTAACCCGTTAAACACCGTGGCAATTCAGAGGAATTTTTTGTCATTTTTAAACAACAACATTCGCAAGTTTATCGATACAAAGTAAGTGAAACAGCACCGAATATATAGCTATATTTACTTTCAGTATTTCTACTCTATAAAACTGTGACTTTCGTAGAAAACAATAATTTCAATGAAAGTAACAAATTAAACGAATTATATTCGGCATTCAAAAACAAATTAATTACCTAAAATTTTCTGAAACTAGTTATTCATTTATAAGTTATGCACGTTATAATATAATATAAACACAATATAATGCACAATATAAGCACAATATAAACTTAAATGCCCTATTTAATTAAAATTGCCCAACAATGTTCAAAAATGACCCAATAAATATTATCACAGATAATATTTAACACTAGAACTACCAAACCAGTGAAAATGACTGGTACACAATTTTTTCCAAAAATTCTCCAAGATTATAGAAGAGTCATAGAATAGATATTCTACGTCCATCTCATAAAACATAAATTACCGAATCGATCATATTTTCCACCTCTGAATTCTCCTTCTTTCAAAGTACTTATTTAATATATTTAAATATAACAGATTTAACGCCGATAGTTCTAGTGTTAACCCTTTGCGGACGGAGAGATTTTTAAATATTGAGAGATTGCTATTTACTTTGCATTTCAAAACCACCTTTTTATCAGCAACTTAGGCTGTTGATGTATATACATTATAAATTACTATTTGTTTAATCATATTTCAACGGTTGTATTTCATTTTTTCAACTCTATCTGTGTATACAAGCAGCAATAAATTATAATGCAATTTTTTCTCAAGCCACATATATGCGTCGTTAGTCCTCAAAGGGTTAAAAAAAATAAATAAATATAATCTTCCGTCGGGTTTCAATGCCCCATAAGATCCAATAATTCTCCAACAATGCCGGTACTTCCGGCACCGATAGAAATCAGGGACAAAAATAGAAATTCCCGAGGCGCGTTCGCGCGCAAATTTTAATATGCCATTAGATCGAGCAATTTTTATGGGGTAACGTGGACGTGATATGGCTTCGTAATATACGTGGGCGAATGGGTATTGACACGAGGCGCGTGTGTCGAAGCCGGCGCTTGACTCTCGCGCTCTGGGAGATTTACATTCCATGGTCTAAGGCGGGCGCCCATGGTAGGCGTTGCATTAGCCACGCTATATAAATGCGATTCCCTCGAATGCACCTCTGAGATATCGCGCGTCGATGGATACTCATTTCTGCTTGCGACTCTTGCGAAATTAATTTGTTTCTCTGGCTTTCGAAGCCGTTTGCGAGTAACGCAGAAGCAAGAAGTCATAGAGTTGGCAAGGCTGTTGAGATTTTTTGTTTTTCTATTTTTTTTCGGGTTTAAGTGCTGTAGTTATTTCGACTAGGGTCTCTTGCTTTTGGAGAGTTATGAACCAACGAGGCTATGATGGATTGATTAATAATTTAGGTAGGTTTCTGGAAGTTATGGGGATTCAAACTGGGGCCCAGTGGTTGGGGGTTGGTCTTTGCTTTATTATTATTATTACTTTATTGACGGGCAAATTGCCCTTTAGCATACATTAAGAGCAACAATAGTTATATGCAAAACAAAATATTAGATAAGATTAAGTAAAATAAAATATTATATATAAGAAAAAAGAAATACCTGTCATAGGCTTGTTAGGAGTTTTTTGAGATTGGATGAACAGTGGTTGAATTTTAAATTACTAGATTAAAAACTTAGTAATTAAAAATTTATTGAATCTCGAGGTTTTTGCTGAATTCGGATTTTTTGAAGCGGTCTATGTTAAATTTTAAAAGGTACACTTTACAAAGATGAAAACAATTGGTTTAAATAAAAGATTGAGCAAAAATAAATGAAACACGTTTCTAAGATCACGAACAAGGTATTTGCAAAAATTCAACAGCTTGAAATTATTAATTTAATAATGAGTAACGTTGGAGACATCAATTGCTGGAGCAGTTAAATGGCTTGAAACACATGTTTTGTTTTATTGTTCAGATAAAAGGATGAACTCAAAGAAAAATTGCACGTCCAACTGATAATGATAGTGATAATTTTATAACGATAAAATTGAACAAAGAGAGTTTAGAGTACTTGATTTATTTCATTATTAATACGAAGGAATGACCTCGAAGAGAAATTATACCTTTGATTAACAATGAATTAGAATCATGAAAAACAAAATTCCTTCCTTTACTTTATTCTATCCCAAATAGTACTGTACAAAATTATCTTAAAATTATCAATAAAATCGGTCAATATTTCCCTCACACATAAATCCTCAATTTTTAAGAAATCCAGTTTCACGCATTTCACCAGTCACTTTTTATTAAATCACAGAAACCATCGTAACAAAAGATTCGCAAAAGCCATCAAAATACGAAAGACCGTAAGTAAATATTACTAAACTTCGTGTTCTCCGATACGCTTTGAATATATATTCCACGACTGTCTGTCGCCGGTTGGATTAGCTGTCGCATTATCATCATCCGCTGCGAGTTTTAGTCTCAGTTTCAGACTACCCCGTACCCGATGATCTAATCCAGCCGTATGGATAATGCAAATTAATTTTTTTCCTCGTTCGTCGACCGAGGCGCGAGACGTGGCTTCTTGCGATTCTTTTTTCAGCAACGAAGCCAGTGGCGACGATCGAATAATCGCAGTCGCGTAGGCGTCTTGGCAAAAATAGAATTTGCTTTCTTTCGCTGGATCGCCAATGGGGAATCGAAGGCCCGTTTTTCTTTTCGCGAATTGTTTGAACGTCGGACGGATTTAGATTATAAACGAGCATCTCGAAGGAAATAAACCTGGGTTGGAGGAAGTTGATAAGTAAGGAATTAATGATAGGCAGATACTTTGAAAGGGTTAAAATATTCATCTCATTCAATTAACCCCTTGCAGTACCATTTCTTTTGCGACTGAATGCGCAATAAGTCAGAATTAATTGCTGAAATAACAATCTATCGCTGGTTTCTGATATAACGTATAACTTAATGCAATATTAACCCTTTTAGTGCCGGATGCCGATGTATCGTCATTAGCAACACTCCTACTGCCGATCATCATGAGATTATTATGCAGTTTGCTTAGATAATATTAGTCATTTTATTGCAAGTAATTGGGAATATACAATTTATGGTCCACATTACGTTATTCTATATTAAACTGTGACGAAATGATGATTCTTTTTATGTCTAACTATTGTTTACAATCAGTAACCGACTGGTTCATTTTTTCTAACAATGTTAGATAAATATCAGTCCTACGATTTTTAACGAATATTGAAATAGATTTGTAATTAATTTAATAGATTTTTCCGGTCGGCCCTAAAAGGGTTAATAGCATAGAAATAATTTGACTGTATAGTAACCGACAGATATTTTTAATTTAATACTTTTTGGAAAACTTCAAAATTTCCTATTTTATTTATCGCGTAACGAGAGTCACTCCTTATGGTACGGTAAGGGGTTAAAGAGAAGTTTGTAAAGGGTCTATAAAATTAAGTAAGAAAACTTTATAGTTGATTTTAAAATAATGTGTGCGGTATATAATAGTGAAGAAGATAGTAATTTTCTATGTGATACGTATGTCAATAATATTTCTTATATTTTTAATTAATATACCATAGCCTCGGTGGTTTGAAGTCTACTTAAAACAGTAGATTTTAAATGAAATGACCAACACTTTCCACAAACTTTCCTATGAAACACCTAACGCTTTCAGCGTCAAAACAGCGTAAATCATCATCAGGAATCTTACAATGACTCAACAAATCAAAAGGAAAGATGCAAAGAATAAATTTCACATACATCTTTCCTCCAGCCACAAACTTGCACAGCACACGGTTCTTCACCCCAAAAAAACAATTTCTAAAATTACACACATCGAAAGTAACCCCAGACTAGACTCTCCCTGCATAGAATTCTTCCGCCATGACTTTTCGTCTCCTTTAAAAAAAAACCAAATGCTTATTAGCCGGCTCTCGTATCAGCTCTTATCGTCTCGACGTTTCGGCCGAAAAAAAGTGCCGGCAGACACAATAGCGTCTGAGCCGAAGAAAGAAAAATCGGTTTCGCAATGTATGTAAGTATGATACTTATGTACTCATGGCACAACGAGCGTGGAAGTTTAAAGGCTGCAGTAACGCGGAGGTGCGACCGAACGTATCGCCTTTTGCAAAGTTTAATGCAACGCCTACCACGGGCGCCAGTCTTAGAAAGTGGAATGCAAACGTCCGATGAGAGCATGAGACCAACTCGGCCGCCATTTTTAACCGTGATTGGAGATTTAACCCTCGTGATGGGGTCATGTAAGCCCGTTGGTTATGAAAGTGGCATTTTGCATGGAAAATGGAAGAATACTGTGTTTATTTCTGCTTCAGTGTTGCATTCAAATAAACGCGGAGTCGGCTCGAAAATTGTTGCTGGATGATGAGGAGTTTGGTGAAAATTATAGTTGCGGCGTTGATAAAGAGCTAATTTTTGTTTAGAGAGAAAAGCCTGAGAAATATGTCAATTATGGTACTTTTGTATTTGTTGACATATCTGTGATTTTAACAGTAGAAGTACTGGCTTTATATTCATTATATTTAAATAAAATAAACAAATGATTTGGATAAAGAGGAGACAAAAGAGGAAGACGATCAGTAAAGTCATTTTCGTTGTACAATTTTTGGTTTATTCACTGGATGGCTCATCTATCAATTTGGATAATTTATAAAAAATATTGGCAACCGGTAATTTCAGCCGCCTTGGTAGTTAAGGCAGTAATAATGCAGTAATAATCAAGCCGCAAAAAGAATTATCAGAACTTATAGTTGTAAGATACACGTGGAATATCTATTCTACTGCTTTTCTAATTTGAAGAATTTTATTAAAAAAAGTAGAACCCCGTCATTTTGATTGTTAACAAAATCCCAGATACAACAAACGTTTCATTATCGCTTGTCTTGTACAACGAATAAAAGGATTGGCTTCTGAATACCTCAGCAAGAATTCCCGGGGTGAAAAAAATGCGATTGTCAAATTAGTATGCAACCTGTAACGTAAACGCCGGCGCTAAGTCCGCATACTCATAAACTTATGTTTCGTGCATTGGAAAACACCAGGGGACTTAATACGCAGACCTGAATCACTTCGCTCTTTACATTCACCTGCCGTGTTCGTGGATTTTTATAGCTCCCGTGGAACTATGTAGATCGGTTGCATGATTATTATTAATTAGATATATCGGACGTAATTGTGAACGTAAATTATGATAATTACGGCAGTGATAATCTCCGTGCATTTATCTGACATTTCTTACAGCGATCCGCCCATTTGATTTTAATTAAAAGACAACGTCTACCTGGCAATTAAATCTTTTCCGTCTTACGTCCAGTATGTTTGTGCAGTAGCTAATTTTTTCTGGTGAAGTAGATTTGCTTTTGGAATTTCACGTTTATTTTGCATATTTAATTAGAGTGTCCTACGGTAACTGTGGTTATTTTTATTATGAGAGATAAATAAGTGTCTGATAGCAGAGAATGTTATGTCGAGATTTAGCTGATATATTTCTGTGTTGCATAATTAGTTTTCTACGGTGGTAAGTTCAGTTTTAGGGTTTAATTATTATTATTTGTATCTAGTAACATCGATCTACGATATCCATTGTTAATTAGTATCATTGAAGAAAAGTAAATATCCAAAAATGGGGAATATTTAGTTGATGTAGTTTCGATAATTTTCTATTAAATAATGTCAGTTTTGGAACTTAATAACTATTTTGTACGTCAGATAACAATACATATATACAATTATTCTTGCCATTGATAAACACTAATTATGCACCACCAACAAGTATTAAATTTAGTTAGAGTCGACATAAATTTCAATAGTTGCAAGATTCTGTCGTTAAAATACCTTCCATTTTGAAATTCAATAATTATTTTAAATCTTTCATTAAAGTATCCTAAGCTGCCTGTAGTTATTGCTATCAGAAGAACGTAAGAAATGATCAACGATCGTAAATATTATTAAATTAATTTTAATCAATTGGCATAATAATTAACACAACTCCATGAAAATGGCGAAATAGGTTGATGCTAGGAGAGTCGATGGTGCAATCGAAAGTATTTCGAAGCCTGTTTAATCGGGATTCAACTCGCATTTTGGCAGTCAGTTAAACGATCGAAACCCAGGTCAGGATCGGGTGCTAATGTTGGAATTTACGCGGGCAATTATGCAAGTCTATTGTCGTGGAACGAGTCAGGCGACATCGTTTTCTTGCTGCTCGAAGCAAGGATGTATGATGTCAGATTCAATGGGAAAACAATTTGTAAAACATTGCTTTCAATGAAAATTGCGCCATCTAAAATAACACTGACCTTTTCGTAATTTTATGTATAGGATGCAACTTGAAAATACAATCAATGAAGTTAACCCCTTGCCCTACGACTTATTTTGTAACTGCATCTGCAATAATTCAGCTTTAAACTGCTAAAATAGTAATTGATCGGTACTTCTTCATATATCGTGTAATTTAACGTAATATTAGTACAATAGAAATAATTTCTATATCATTAATATTTGCTCATTAATTTTTATACTTAATTATATTATGTATTATAATATATTATATATATTATAACATATATGATGTATATTATATATATTATCGTAGAGCAAGGGGTTAACTTAAATTAAAAAATACTAGTTAATTAAAAGATTCACGTGTAGAATTAGCATGTTTATGAAAATCTTTTGTAAAATAATGCAAAGTACTTTGTTACAATAGGAATAACATAATGGTAACATTATCTAATTTCGTTGGTGAACTTTCATTAGCGCGATGAAAGTACAACGAACAGGTATTGCCGGTAAACATATGTCGTTGTCATGATAAAAGTAACATTACAATACCATAATTTACTACTTTCAAAAGAAAAACACATTTCATTATCTTTATTACTTAGCAACATCCTTGACGTGTTACGTGAACGAGGATGTTTCAAAATGATCACAAATATGGATTCAAAAGCACAGGCTTAATTAGCGAGACATACTTGAAATCCCTATCACTTTTAAAAATTAATTTCTTCCTAACTATGAAACTAAACCTACCAATCCAATCAAAATGACCGGTTACCAATACCACCGAAGAATTCTTTAAATAGAGAAGCCAGGCATTAAATATTCCCCTTCTATCTTATAAAACCTCAATTACTCAATTGACCATCTTTTTCACCTGTTAATTTCTCCTTTTCCAAGGCACTTCTTCAGTATATCTAAATATAAGAGATACAACGTCGGTAGATTTAGCGTTAAATTACAGTATTCCTTTCGTCAGAAACACCAAAAGTATTATATCTCACGGCAGAAAAATTCTTTCGGCAAACCGTTAATTTAAAACTCACCCCGTCCGATGATGGCGACGCGTTGTGGGAAGCAGCTCGAAAGATAATACCTTTCGAGCTTGTCGATTATGGCCAACGTACGCAAGATTGACGTCATCGTTTCGCGCCGTTGGCGAGCTAACGATCGTTTCCATAAAATCACTCCTATGCCGTGCACAACGGCTCGCACGTACACCATGACGCGAGGGCCCTGCAGGAAGTTGCCTTCAAAAGGTCCGCGCTCTCGAGGTCATTTGAATTCTCAAGGTCGTTGCACTAACGAGGACAGAGGCACGTGCGAATTCCATAAGGGAGCCTCGGACGATCGATCGAAACCCTTCGAACGCGCCTTTGCTGAGGCACCGCTGATATCTTACCGGTTTTTCAATTATTTACGAGTAAATTTGTTCATTTTGCTGCAAAGTTTGTCAAGTGTTTGGAGGATTGTAATTAGGGTGGCGGTATTGCGAATTTTGTTGAGGATGAGATAAAAGGTGGTTTGGAGGTTGAAGTTATTATTTGAATTGGTAAAGATTAATTATATTTAGGAAAATTTGTGCATTTTAATTTCTAACTGATTATTGCTATTTTGAGTTAATTGGAATGGAATTCTTTCATTGTTTTGCGGAGTTAAATGTTTGAAAGATTGAAATTAGAAAGGTAAATTGATACGACTTTTTTAATTATACCAGGAATTTTGTTAAATATATAAATGACGGAATACAATTAAATATAATTAAATATATAATGACGGAAAGATTGATGAATCTGAATACCTGCACTTTGTAAGAGAGATGCGAAACGTCAATTTGAGAATCTTTGCGCTAAACAAATTTGAAGGCAATTATTTTGAGATTCGTGGCAGGTTCGGTGTTAATTGAAAGCGATAAAAATTGAATGTTAATATTTGCTGGACAGCCGATATAATAATGGAAAAATCCGCGAAGTTAACACAGAGATAAATTACATTCTGTGGCGAGAATTATTTGAAGTGTCTCTGCATTGCATTATGAAAGATAATTTTCAATATTATTTATGGTTTTTGTAATAAGTATCGGTAGAACGAACGATAAAATTGTAAATGAGCGGAGAATGCAAACAAAAATAGCACGAACAGAAGCTTGGAATATGTTATTCCCCGACATATGATTGACAAGAACGACTGATAACATTCCTCTCTCCTGCTATCAAAAGATTGCAAATGATAACTCTATTTTTGATTTCCATCGGCTTTCATTCAAACAAATCTTACCTATTCAGTTCCTTTACGAGTTTTATCAAAATATAAGACAATTATTTCTATTATTTTCGCTTAAAAATTATTAAAAATACTTCGCTCATTTTGCATTAATAACTTTTTACTCGCATCAATTTCGAATACCTATATTCACTCATTAAATCGAGATACTTGAGGTTAAACTAATTTAAAAATATTGATTCCAATTTTCGAGAAGGTTTATTATTTTCTTTTACCTAAATTAATTCCTATATATATTATTCCTATATAAATAAATACCTAAATAAATTATACCTAAATAAATTCATGCAGTCATCGAAAAATCTACACTTTTCACAAGTGGCTTATCCCACTTCGAAAAGAAACGGCTCAAATGTAACGAGCAGACACTTCGATATTTCCAGGGATCAAAGTATTATTTAAATACAAATGCACTCGAGTTATTTCGCAGAAGCTTCTCGCAAAGATTAGATAATAATTAATGTAACGCACAAGAAGTACACATATCGCGAATCATCGTAGACACAACTATGAGGAATTTAACGCGATATTTCGTAGTCGTAAGCGCATCAGCGATTGAAATCCGTGCAAGGGAATAATCCCCGTTATTATACGCTGCCGAGCCATCGATGATATTTTCAAAAGAGAACGGGTTTATTATTTCGCAACCTCGGGCGTCTTTTCGTTCATGCTTCTTTTGCATTCTGATCGCATGCGACGGAAATGCAGCGTGTCCACTATGTTAACCCGGAGAAACGAGGCAATAATGTTTTTCATCGGGGCTTCGCAATCTTGTTGTTTTTCTGGAAAAATGTTGCACCTCCTATTTCTGGAGTTAATGGTTCGATTATCGACCGAAAGAGGTATCCATTAAATCTTCCATGTTTTGCAATGTTTTAATCTACGTTTACGAACAAAAAAAAGGGGCAAGAAAATGGGATACCATTTAAATATGCAATGGTGAAACAGGTCCTGGCGTTAAGAGATGGGTAAAATTTTGTTGCTTCTATGTATACTCGTGCGTTGCAGCAAAGTGTGGGGAGATTACATGTCTTTCAAGTCTTTGAGGTTGAGATTTTTATAGTAAACAAAGACTCAGGTTGAATGGTAATTTTATGGTGATAAAAGGTAGAGAAGTAGAAGCATTGTACAGTGGGATTTTTGAAGAAATTGTAATCTAAATAGTTGAAAGGGAAAAGTAATACTGCAGCACATGAAAAAGATGTATTTATGGGAAACACTATGCACATTTTTTTATACGGTTCAACAGTATTTATCATAAACATCAATTAAAGGTGCTACCTTGTCAAGCAATGGCAAAATTGTTTATTTATATTACATGTATAAATGCAAAATTTGATAAATGACTGATAATGAATAATTGTAATCAATAATTACAAAATTTAACGGCAATAAGTAATACTACTTATAAATTAAAGTCAGACGATTATCTATTGCCTTCATGATAATTTTCTCCATCAAAGGGTTCGTAAAAGTATTCGAAATAATTATTTTACAAGGTACAAAGGTCAAGTAGAAGAAACTTTAATAAATAAAAACACTGATTCCCTTGATAAATAATTAAATATGATGGGAACGCATTGGCAAAGTTATTCGATTCAACGGAGATTTATATGAGAGCGTTATTACGAACAAAACAGATATTAACAGCGATATAAACATATTGCGTACTCATTGTCAGTGAAACGAGCCATTGATCACACTGATTGCTCATAAATACAGTTTCAACGGAGTATAATTCACCTATCGACTATCTCGGTTTACATCGCCGATGCGATTTACAACGGCTATCTAATTAAATATCCTTTTACAAGCGGTTTTCCACACCCAGAATTTTCATGTTATTCCTCTTCTCTCAGGAATTACACGCAGAACGTTTCGTTTCTCCCGGAGAAATTTCGTAACTCGCGATTCCATCGTCAATAATATCGCCTCCAATTAGTCGTCCAATTAAATCTTCGACACTTTCACGCTTTCGTCCTCCGGCGATTCTTCTCTCCCCCCTTTTTTTTCTTTATTTTCATGCTGAATTTTTTGCCGTTGGAATTCATGGTTTTTTCGTATCCTTTTATTTGTGGCGAGACAATTTTTCAGGTTGTTATGTAATGCTTGTCAAAATATAGAAAACGAATTGAGACCGGGAATTTTTGAGATCTGACGGCTTGGAGGACTGAATATTTGAATATTGAGATAAATGTATTGTAATTTTCAACGAGTGGTCATCTACTTGAATGAATTTATTAATGGTCGATCATTTAGATATTGTAAAAGCTGAATATTCGAAGATTTTGTAGCTGAAAGGGTTATATCTGTGTGTTGCTTCATTAATAATGAAATTAGAGGATTTAGGAAGAACATAGAAAATGTTAGGTAACGAGGAAAATTCAATCTATTTGGAAATTAAAATTATATCCTTTAGACCGTTTATCAGAGATGACTTTTTTCGTGTGAAATTTTCTTTCAAATAATAAAAAAAAGAATTGTGAAAGGAAATAAGTAAAATGCCAATAATTCTTACTGTTATTCACAGACACTGCAGTTCGTCTGAAGGCTGCAATTCCTCACCATACACATAATGCAGTCCAAAAAAGGATGCAGCTTTCAAATTCCTAACAATTCTCCCAATATTTAAATATTCAAATATTTCACAACCCAAGCATTAAAAACCCAGTAACACTTAAAATTCCCAAAATTCAAAATCTAATAGTCCACGTAAACGTGCAATTCAGGTATTGAAATAGTCAGTCAAGAATACTTGGAATTGCAGGAACTTAGAAAGCAGAAAATCTGAGATAAATTCCTGGAATTATGTAGGTGAAGCGTTTCATTTTCTAGCGCCGTGCAATTTGTTAAACACAGAGACACGCCTTGTAAAATTTTTAACAGAGCATAGAAGGTGATTCCAGCACCTGCCACGACGTCCCATGGTGCCGGCGAGAATCCCATAGAGACCGGTCGTATCTAGCTCCTTCTCTTCGTTTCTCCCCTTCTATTTCTCCAGCACGCTTGAAACTCGTTCCTCGATAACAGGCGGATCTTTAATGGCCTCATTCAATGCGCTGGACATCGACACTGTCTTGCACTTCGAGCTGCGAATAAATGCGTGAAAATTTTCATAAAATTCCACGCGGTTTTCAATCTCTTTTTGGTTCCGCTGGTTCCGTTTTGGAGGTCTTTCTGTACTCTGGCAGTGGGAATTAATTGGCTGATAATTCGAATGACTTTTAATCTTAATCTTTTTTTAACTTGAAACACTGGATCGTATCTTCTTTTTCATTTATTAAAGTACTGCAGTTCAAGTTGCGAATAAATGCGTGAAAATTTTCATAAAATTTCACGTGGATTTCAATCTCTTTTTCGTTCCGCTGGTTCCGTTTTGGAGGTCTTTCTGTACTCTGGCAGTGGTAATTAATTGGCTGATAATTCGATTGACTTTTGGTCTTATTCTTTTTTTAACTTGACACGTTGGATCCTATCTACTTCTTCATTGATTAAAGTATTGCAGTTCAAGTTGCGAATAAATGCGTGAAAATTTTCATAAAAGTTCACGTGGTTTTCAATCTCTTTTTGCTTCCGTTGCTGAGTTCGTTTTGGAGGTCTTTCTGTACTCTGGCAGTCGGAATTAATTGGCTGATAATTCGATTGACGTTTGGTCTTATCCTTTTTTTAATTTGGAACGTTGGATCCAACCATCTTTTTGTTATTTATTTAAGTATCTATTATTATTAGTCTAGATTTAGGATAACTAATACTGTTAAACAATTTTATAAGCTGTTGACAGTTAAAAAAATAGTAGCACTCTCTGAAATGCAATTTTCTCATTGCAAAAAACTTCTCTATTTATCATCCCCGTTTTAGATTATGCGTGCAGGCATAGCTCGTCTATAAATACATAAATGGACGTACAGTTAGACGAGTTACATTCATTCTTCCTTGCTATACGATAAAAGGCGAGGTAAATTATAATACTTGCAATGTTATATAAAACCAAATTACCATACTGGATCGATATCTGCAAATAATTAAAGAAAGATATTCTACGATAATAATTTTGTGCACCTATTTCTGCGACATTTGTAGGAAAGGAAAAATTTTAATGGAAGAGGTTTTGAATGGGGCAAATTGTATTGCCAAAATTCTGAACAAGATCTTTTTATAACGACACAAGATTCTCATAATTTGTTATAAATGTTACTGCTGTCTCGTTCATAGCAAAACAGCCTAAAAATCTGAACAGTATTAAATATAAAAAAAAAAAGAAATTGCCTGTGAAACTTGCCAGACGAGAAGAATCCTGTAAAAAGCACAGAACTGCTCTCTTCGCGCTGTTATATTTCAATCGCAAATTAATTTAAATTAATTACGTTCTATATCCAAAAAAGAGGAAAGCGGGCGATTAGTCTTTCCACCTCAAAAACTGATCGATTCAAGCCCGTATCAGCCAATTAATTCCAGCGATCCGTGGTTCGCGATAAGCCGACCGTATTTCATGAATATTTCAATGGTGATCTATCGTAGATCCGCGGGCATGCAAATCTCGGTGGTTTTAAATAGCATCACGTCCCTCGAACGATCCGAAGATGGTGCAAAAAGATTTGTATGCCGTGGCATCGTTCGCCGTTGCAGCCTGAATAGCTCCGAACTGGAGGAACCGTCCGTTTTATATAGTAGTTGCCATTAACGCTTGTAAATCTCTCCTCTCTCCCTCTCTCTCTGGAATTCTGAAATTGTCTCTCAAATTCCCTCCGTTTTAAGTTCTCTCTTAGCCTCAAATTTCGTCTCATTCTGCCAGTCTTTCTCAAACTCAAATCTTCTCTCATTCTCTGTCAGTCTTCCTCCATCTCAAATTCTCTCTCATTCTGCGTCAGTTTTCCTCGCTCTCAAATTCTCTCTCATGCTCTGCCAGGTTCAAATTCTATCTGAGTCTCAAGCTCTCTGCCATTCTGCCAGCTTTTCTCAATTCCAAATTCTCTCTCGGCCTGTAAATCCACTTTCTGTTTCACTCCCTCTCTCTCTTCCAGTCTCACGCGCAAGATTAAACCGCGATAATTGGACTACCGTCGATAACGATCGAACGGCAGCCTGCTCGATTATTTATCGATGTATAAGTAGATGTACGAGTACGAGGACGTCGGTGCCACCGTGGAACGCAGGACAGCATGAATCACGAGAGACAGTCTATTATTCTCGTCTCCATGGAACGTCCTCCCCGGTACATAATGCCAGTGGGCCTGAAAATAGCTCTCCGTCACGGTTAGTGACGACATCGTGCATATCCCGAGTGGGCCCATGGTGGTTCGTGAATCGCCCAACCCTTCCTCTGCGGGGCTACGGTGGGCGAAGAGGTAAATCCTCAAACTTGCGATGAGTGGCCTCGAGTTCAAATTCTCTTCCAACACTTATCATAATGTTTTTTTTTTAAATATTCAATTAATAGATCATAACGTAGGTGATTCAGAATCCACCTAATACAGTAGGTTCTAAGAGAATCACTGTGATAGTTAAGAGTCTATGGTGGGTAAGGAGATAAAGGATTCAGCTTGCAATGAGTAGCCTCGAGTTCAAATTTTTTGCCAACATTTATCAGAATTGTTTTCTAAATTTTTAATTAATACATTATAACGTAGGTGATTCAGAATCTACCTAACACAGTAGGGGCTAGGAAAAATCACCGTGATAGTTAAGAGGCTATGGTGGGTATTGAGATAAAGGATTCAGCTTGCAATGAGTGGCCTCGAGTTCGAATTCTCTTCCAACACTTATCAGAATTTTGTTCTGAATTTTCAATCAGTATATGATGAACTAGGTAATTCAGAATCCACCTAACACGGTAGGTCGTAGGAAAAATGATCATAATAATTAGCTTGTTTGCGTCACAGCTCAAATTGAATTATCATAGGGAATGAAAATGGGATTGTTGGGTCGGTCGAGTTGTTGGAACTGATAATTGGGAGGGAAAGTAGTAATTAACTGTTTGGAATTTGGAATTAATGGCGACAGGTTTGGAGCAGCTGCAGGTAGTTGAGACTTAGGCGTTGAAAGCTTTTTAAGTAGATGGACCTCATAGTTTCTCTGATTTTTTAAATTCAAAGTTGTTAATAGAAAGATCACCAAGCGATCAGGAATTGAATAGAGTTATAAATGTTGCGTAAGCGATAATTTATTATTTATTAGTAATTAACGTTATTAATTTATTAATTCTAATTTCAACAGATTGAAATATTTTAATAATTAAGTAGCCAGGTGTTTGAACACCAAAAAATTATAAAAATTGTCTTCGACATTACAATTTTGACTACTCGAGTATCCCAACATTCAAAAATACATTTTCACGATAATAAAATATGAAAGTAGCTACGGATTCGAACATGTAAACAGCGATAAATTGGAAGAACAGTAGGTCCGCTGGCTCAAATATTCTTGTTTCCGGAAGTCAAAATATCAAAACAATCGCGTAGCCAAGTTTCCAAATATTTGCAGATTATTTTGAGCTTCGAAAATCCTGAAAACAAGGAAATCAAAGAAATATGCGAATTCAACGATCTCGAGATTCCATCGCGGAATACTGTAACGCCGAAAATCGTGGCTCGATTGTCAGCAGCATGTCGAATAATTCAGACATTCGTGAATTCTGCATCGTCATTGCTCGCTGAGTAATTCGTTCGAATCTCGCCGAGATACAGCTGCAACACGCAAATGTCAATTTTCGTTCAATTTACTAAATCAGCTAAGAAATCAATTGTCTCTTTTCCCCCTCTCTCGATCTTACAATGTGGAACCAACTACCCTAAATCTGCAATTCTCTCGGCCGTTGCTCGCCATTTTAGAATCCGTTCATAATCGATAGCATTTTAATGATACATAACTGTCATTTTGAATTATATCTACGTTAATAATTCTGTTTTTAGCTGTAAATCATTTTTAAATTCTTCGCGAAATGATTCAATTATACGTTGCAATAAATACCCTAAACATTAACCCTCTGCGCTCCGAATTATTTTGCTAATTTTTCGTCAGATAAGCAAATATAGTATCGGAAAAATGTCTACCGTTCATTATCCATTTTTACTTAATTTTAGGAACAATTGTAGGTACCGCGAGATATTTATGTTAAGATGCAAAATTATTGTTGATTTCGAAAAGTCGATAATTAGTAGATGAAACGTTAAAAGCCATAGGAAGATGTGCCAATCTACCAATCAAAATCAAAATCAAACCAATTATTTAACCATTTCAAAAAGTGCACACCAAAGAATTCAACGACATATAAATCATTCAGAAACCACTACATCAATAACAACACCGCAAACGACTAATCTTCGCCGTGCCTTAAACGTCCTACAACCATAACAGTAACCCCATACCCCAAAACGGTATCATCGCCATTGAGCATCCCAACGATAATCGCAGAACGTTGACAAAAGAAAGCGCATGATCGCCCACGTGACGTGAAACGTCAAGGCATAAATTCAACAGACCTCCGCGCTGAGTTTCCTAATTAATAATTAAGATTTCATTCAATTTCCTATCTGCCGTCCGGGTTATTACGGTTAATGAGT
This sequence comes from Cerceris ruficornis, assembly GCA_963989415.1. Lineage (NCBI taxonomy): Eukaryota > Metazoa > Arthropoda > Insecta > Hymenoptera > Crabronidae > Cerceris > Cerceris ruficornis. Next base: position 10,804,908 of record OZ022527.1, read on the forward strand.
CCGTCAGTCCACTTCAGACTGGTCGAGTGCCATCGGGCCTAACGTGGCCGTGATTTAACGTCCATAAAGTTTGGTAGTTCTATTTCTGCCTCCTCCCACATTATCTGGAGTAAGAAGACGGCCACTCTCGGTCGCCGGTTTGCACGCCGGCTTCCGCTGTAAATGCAACCGAGAAGAAGACGAAGACTTCTGGCCCACTTGCCGTGACTCGACACGACACAACTATCTGCCAGCTCTCTCGTTGCACTCGGCTTCTATGTTGAAACCAGTCAAGTGACGTCACGTGTAATTAGTTCTTTCATATTCCATCTCTTTCTTCTTCACGGTTGCTCTCTCGACTCTTCATACTCTCCTGACCCCTTGGTAGCATCGTCGTTTGTTCCTTGGTGTCGTTTCTATTCCAACAGAGTTCGTCGGTTCTCTGGCACTCGGGTGATGTAATTGAATCAGACCCGTGGAAGATTAGGAGTTTTAGGTTCTGATAACGTGGGTAGTTGCATAATGTTGTTTTTTGCGCGTACTTTTCTTCTGGTCAGTCTTCTGTGAAGAGGTGCTGGGGAATGGAGACGTTGAGTTGGATTTTAGGGGTTGAGGATTGGAATGAAGGATTAGGATGGCTGTTGAGGGTGGAAGAATCAAATGTAGAATGGGGTGATGTTTTTAGCGATGTGATATAAGGTTGTATGATTTATTAAAGATTGATGAGAATGTCAGCTTCACGTATTTGTGGAGTGCATGGCGCACCCATTTAATGCTTAAAGCGGCTCTGCTAACAGCTGAATATGTTAACGTGTTTCGTTCTATTTTACTATTCGCAGTTTGCCGCTGGAAGATTCTGTCAGGAATGAAAAGTAATCTTGTTTAATTCGTGTCATTCGATATCAACGAGATTGAACAATAATTAGGTCATGTACGGTAGAATGAAAACATGATATTAATCAGTCAGCTAAAAGCTGACTGTGTTAATCTGCATTTCAACTTTCCATTTCACCCGCCCCTAAAGTTTCATTCAAGATAGAAATTCCGTGAAGAAAGTGTCGTAAACTAAAATTATCTCTCTCCTCCATCTCGTAATATCCAAGATGTCTGCAAGTTCGACTGCATTTTATGGGTCACGTGGTAACACCCCACGCGTCTCTTTAAGAGTGAGCAGAGATTTTTCTTCTCTGGTCCCAGTCACCATGTAGCATATTTCTGTCCGTTGGTCCGCTTAAAGAGAATCCAACTTGTATACGGAGTTAATTAAACAGGTGTTTTTCCAAGTGCCTACTAAAACGCCATCCGGTTACGCTACTGGCTATCCTACTCTTACGTGTCTCTCTTTTCTCTCTCAACGTGAGGCAAGTCCGACTATGTCTCGCTCTTTCCCTCTCTTTGTCCCTCCACCAGGTTTCTCCTTGCCGGTCGTCCCTCCCGCGCTTATCTCGCCGCGGCTAAAAATAGATCCTGTCACGGCCATCGGCGACATTTTAAAAAGTTAAAGCCGCACAGGCAGGCGGACGGCGAGCTTCGAGGCACTCACTTTGCCTCCCGCTCTCTTGTCCTCTCTGCCATGAGGGAACCGACGAGGGAATTAGCGCCTCCTCGAGATATCTCGCTTGGTCGGTGGCGCCTTCTTGCGAGTTCGGTCGACCGATTCCACCTGTTGCTTCGTGAATTATTTTCTACCGGCTCCGTCGGTATACCTTGATGCAAGGTTTGCTTTTCGTTCTTTTGGCACAGGAGGAGGGTTTTTTTTTAAGCGAAGGATGATTAGGTTTGAGCAACGATAGTATTGTGAAGCTATTTTTGCGGGTGGGCTTCTAATTTTAAGTTAGGTGGTAGATTTAGATGATAAGGTTTGATTGAGATTAAGGTGGGCCCACGTTTGGGCACGTGGGGGTTCGTTGATGAATGGGGGTGATGTAGATAGAGATTTTAGGTTTTTAGGATTTGAAGTTTGACGTAACTCAGGCCGACACACAAGGCTAACCCCAGATAAAAGAAACAGAATTTAAAAATCAGAAAGCACTTATCACACTTTGTTTTGTTATAGCTTATGAATTTTTGAAATTACTTTTTATCACGAATCTTATTCTGTCGATACTACAGTTTCAGTAGCATAAATAACTACCCACTTTGCTATTTTTTAAAAGAATTATTTCAGATAATTGTACGTTAAAGCAGTTCTGTAATAAGGCCCAAATCCGAACTGAAATTTTTCATCATAAAAGAGAAGCAATTTTTGTTCCATGCTAGCGAAATAATTATAGACCTGCGCAGCGACCGGATATTTATCACTTTCATTTGAGAGCTGCTCCAGCAGGTGGGACAAATGTTACTTTTTCAAAGTGATCGATCAAGGACGTACACTTTCGTCTGCATTTTATCTTTGTGAACAAGTATATCACTTTCGCTTCGAAACCAGATCGAGAGGCAATCGTTTCGTTGAAAGTCCCACAATAGAATGTCTTGAATTCCATTGAAAATCTTCCAACTTTGACGCTTAATATTTTATTAAAAATTATAAACGACATAAAACATATGACTACTTTGTTACAACTATATACAGATAATTATTATGTTCATTACAGCTTATAAAACTGTCGACAATTAATGTTTCTCGATAAACAGAATTCTTTTTCATTTTATTTTTACTTTACTAAAATTTCCGTGGTTATTCCGACTAGGTTTCAAATCGCCGAAGCTAAATATTGTAATAATTAGTGAAAAATATCCCAGAAATAATGGGAACTCCAATTCCAACTCATGTAACAGCACCCCCGGGGGCCTGTCCAGGGGATGTCCCTATCCGTGGGGCGAATCAGAGCGAAATACACCTCACGTGCCTTGTTTCTGGTCCCTCACTATACCTCGGCGGGTGAACTGCGCTTAATTCAGCTCTGGCATTGACACTGCATAATCAGTAAAGGTTTAGAAGGGCCTCCTTCCACCAGTGCACAGTGGAACGAAATGGGTAATTCAGGTGGAAAAAAAAACAAGTCAGAAAGTGGATTTTTAATAATTTTATATGTGCAGTAAGTCAACTGGAAGCATGCGCTCTTTTGCGTATGCGCGCTGATTGAGCGTATCTCCATCCCTCGCCTAAATAGGGGTCGTGTGGTGAAAAATCTTCGTGCGTTACAACACGTAAAAAAAATACAGAATAGATTCTATAACTGCACACCCCCATGGCCCCCATTAGATACCATACGTAAAAAAAAATACAGAATAGATCCTGTAACTGCACACCCCCAATGGCCCCCATTAGATACCACGCGCTAGAAAAATACAGAATAGATTCTGTAACTGCACACCCCAATGGCTCAATTAAGAATGTTAGTCTGAAAAAATACATTTCCAATGAAGTATCAGTGAAATCGATGCAATTGAAAATGGCATTCGAATATTGTTATCGTCTCTGAGAGCAACGAACTTTGATTTCGACAGGACAAGCTGATTCTCACGTCGAATCGATATTCGCGATTATCGCAACAAATCGGCCTGTATCGGATGGCCGTAAAAATAGCCCCTGTCTTCATTAAGTCTTCGGCCTTATCGTGGATACGTGGAAAAGAGAAAGAAAGGCATTCGCACGTTCGTACGTTTTTATACGTCATGCGGAGAAAGCACCGATTTGATCGTGGTGCTTCGCGAATGAACTCGGAATAATGAAATCGCGGGAATAATTGAAAGATAAACAAAGTGAAAGTGTGCAGCGGGTGGTGAAAAATTGTGGATTGTTCTGTCGGCAGGAAAAATGATATTATCGTGAAAACGTTCAGAATTATGAGGAAACTGTATTTCAAGTGGTAATGTAAAATTTGTGTGTTGAAATTAGTTTTTATTTACGTTCCATTGAAATTAGAGAAATGATAATTATCAAAGGGAAGTTAAAAATATCAAGTTACTCTCCAAGAGAAATATTAAAATCCATTTTCTTCATTGCAACATTCGAGTAAGATAAATACTTGATTCAAATACTTATTTTAATTAATTAAACATTCATGTGACAGTTTCAGATGACAGTTTAAAAAAAACTAAGATATCAAACAACTCAATGAAACAAAATATTAAAACCGGTATTGTTTATGATTACTCAGCAAGATAAATAACTGATACAAATTCTTATTTTAGTTAACTAAATATTCAGAAACAATATTGATCGCAATAAATTTGGAAATCCAGTTCATCGCGCCATATTTGCCATATTTTTTCCGATTGTTTTAACAATCCGTGCGCCAGACACGATTTAATAACTTTATCCCGCTAATACGCATATCCTTTCGGTCATTCCCACTTAATCCACCGAATTGTTTTCCCTAAATTGGAGTACAAGGCTGACTGAGTATTTTCGTATCGTCTTAATGACTCCGTAATGATATCGACCCTGCCGAGCTTCGCGATAAGAGCCGAAACACTGATGCCACGATAACTTCTTTCTTCGCCTAATCGAAGAGCCTGATTCAACCTTGCAACCCAATTAACTCCTTTTTTAACGTCGTAGCGAGGGAGGAACAACGAACGAAAAGTACATCCATGTTGAATGGTTTCATCGACATTGATTTGTTGGGTTGAAGAATCATTTTGGTTCATTTAGTTTTACAATTTGAAAGAATATAATAATGAAATAATGAAAGATGAAGAGGAACGTTGAAATGACTTCATTAATTATCGCGATTTCAAGCTGATTAGCGGAGTTATCTGATTGTGTTGAATGTCCACGTGAATATACTTTGCTTCTTGGTTCAATTGTTTGGTGATTGTTGTGTTATTTTGGTATGGAAATTTTTGTTGGGTTTTTTGATGGAATGTTTTTGGAGATTTAGACATTTGGAATGCGTCTGGTGTAGGAAATTTGAAGAAGTAGTATTTGAAACATTGTTTAAAATTTATTTGATAATTTCATTATCAAAGGCACTTTCATCTTCAAGAAAATTTAACATCTAAGTCAAAATCTGCCTAAATTTGAATCAAGGAAATTGTAGATTTTTACGAGAAAGAAATAGAGCCACTTAAGTTTATCAGAACTCTCGATCAAAATTGGCGATTACGCCAGTGTCCCGATCGCTACGGATATGTCGCGTGTGCGAGATCTTTAACTGCTTATATTAATGGACCACGCCTCCTCGTTTCAACGGTCGACGACGTAAATCGACGATCTACTGACATTATATTCCCCCTGACTTGCCAACGGGAAATGTTGCCATTAGTTACAAACGAAAAAAATGATTGGCAAGTGCGATTCCAATTTCCACTTTTGAATTTTGCGGAACACACCCGCGGAAACTTAGACGACGTTGAGAATGATGAATCATGATGATTGAGAGATTAAATTATAGTTTCAGTATTTTTTTATCGAAGGTTGGATACTTTAAAATATAAAAATGAAATTTGAACGGGGTGTTGTTGCATAAACATTTTTCTAACGCAATTTTTTTTAAAGTGGTGCATAATGATCAGAACCGGACCTAACTTAAATTTAGCTCATTGTCAGGCCTAACCGTAACAGTCTGCTCATTAAAGAATTATCATATTTCTGAGAAATCGTTAAAGCCCACATTAAACAGGCGACGGCTCTGTCGAAATTTCCGGTAATTAAACTAATAATAAATTAATTCCCGAAAATAAACTGAAAGCTCCACGAAAACTGTAATTTCTAGATTAACAATCATGTTACAAACTGTAGCAAAACGTTTGCCAAAAATCCCATAAATCATTCACCACGATAGCTCAATATTTTCTCAAAAATGCAATCAGAAACGAAACAGAGACTTTTTGCAAAATACCATTCATTCCAATATTATCAAACTTGCAAAAAAATTGCGTAAAAAGGACAGTAGTAGAAGCACAATTCTCTCAAAACTTCAAAGAAAGGTTCCGCACAAAATTTCTTTAAAATTACATCAAAAAGCGTCGTGGCGAACGTGTCACGAAAACTGACGAAACGCTTGCTAAAAATCGCACGGTATTTCAGGATGTTTCGACGTCCTGCATGCGATATCGCGTTCCACATAATTGCGATCGCGGGCCCCGCACGTTCATTGAGCAAGTGAAAAGTTTGCGAAGTTTCTTGCAAAATCGTATACGAAGGAAGAATTTCCCCAAAATTCGCCAGGCACCCTCCTTCGAATTATGTACATCGTCAGCCACCGATGATTGCGAAACGCGAAACCCAGTGGGCTGGGTGTACGTGGCTGAAATAATTCAAATGCGACATCCCATAACGGGTCGAACGAAGGATCGTTGTCTACGTGCGAGACGTGCATGCACGTATCGTCACACGTGCTGGACATTCTGCAATTATTGTAGAATCAAAAGTGAGGCAAGGACTTGCTAGTAGAACGTGATAGAACATTTCTATCTTTTTCTGAATGAGTTTCCGCGCTCAGTAATAGAAAATTGGAATTTTTGGAGTGAAAAAATGGTGCAATGGTTGCTGAGGCGAGGAATTTGGAACTTATATACTTGGCAGAGTGTTTTATGAATTCTGTTGAAATATAACATATTGCCATGTTTCTCGATCATAATGCTCTTTGTAAATTGTATTCATATCAAAATCATAACCGGGTACGAAAATATTCTGACTCTGCATCTCGTTCTGAATTTACAGCTTTTAAAAATTCTATTAAAATGTGTTAAAATTAAAAAAAGTGTATTATTCTAAACGAATGAAGCATAAAAATATTATCATTCAAAAATTGATAATACAGGGGGTACAAAGAACATAGAGTGGCCTTGTAAAATTTTGTAGGATCGTGAAAAAGAAAGAGAGGTGCGCGGCAACCCATCCAAGCAGTGTACTCGGCCTGAGTTGCTTAACCCTCTATGGGCCCGTTTAACTTTGAACTAAAGCAAGGCAAATCTAAGCTTTTATTCTTCAAAGTCAATTTTTTAACTTTGCCATACATTACAATTAAGTTTTCAAAGATCATGAAATTCTTTACAATTTAATGTTTCAAAATGAAGGTACATGTATTATTTATAATAGTATTTTTATCATTTTCTAATGTGCTATCGTGCAACTGATCTTCAGATGCTACAGAAAATTCGGGTTATAGAGGGTTAACAGCGGAATTGCTGGGGTAAAATTTGTTATATTTAAATACATGAAATAAGTACTTGGAGAAATGAAATAATGAGTTAAGTGATTTATGGTTTATAAGAGATTTTCTACCGTATGGTAAACGCATACGTATTTGTTTACAGAACAAAAAGATATTTCCTATGTGGTCAATGAAAACATTCAGACCTAATTAATAATTAGGTCCAGATCCTAGTATCTGCACTATAATACTAATAATTGCACATTAATAAAATAGTAAATACAGTAAAAATTAGAATTAAATGTGTTCTTTTATAATAAGTCGTTTGCAACTTTGAAGTGCGACGGTGTATCAATTTATTTTAGTGTCATAAATTTCGAGAAACGTGGAGAAAGAAGAAAATAAATATGCTCGTTGAACGAGGGAGTTCTGCAGTCACGCATGAAGGAAATAAATGCAGATATATTTTGCGTGAGCGGCAATAAATAATTGCGGTTATCCGTCTTTCAATATTGCAGCCATCTATGAAACTTAATATGCGGCAGCTCGGTTAAAGAGCAGCTGTAATTTTCTCCCGGCGATTCGTTTTTCCTGGATGTTTCGTAATACAAAATAAAAGTAATCGACGGCGATTTCTATCGCGTTGCATTAACGATAAATCGCCATTTTCTGTTGTACGTGGAAATGACATTATTTTAGCTGCGAAACCGAGCTCCAAATATTTATACGAATTATATATGCTCATCCTTTTAGCGTTCGGTTTCCTCGTTCGATAAAAAATTCTTTTAGTGCATTTTAACGATTCTGAAACCTTTTTTTTCAAAGCCTGCTATTTTTAGCTATTCAGTTTTTATGCCGTTCTTTCTTAACTGATAGGTAATACATGAATCTATAATGTCATTTGCATTAATCATTGCGTTTGCCATGTAAGTAGATAACTGGCCCATTAAATAGCAGATGTCCTTCAGAATGAAAAATTCACCCATTTAAGAGAAGCCCTAATAAAAAATAAATCTGAAACAAATTAATCCATCGCATCAGTCTCAACTTAAGTAATCTAAAATTAATTATACATTTGTTCAATCCTTCCAATATATCGTACACAATTTGAATTCGATCTTAAATCTAAAATTGACTATTACACACTTTCTACACACTATCACATTTCCAAAATTGTCTATTACCATCTTGAGGCACTGGAAAAAAAGAACAAATTCAAAAGCCACAAAACCTTTACAAAACAACCTATCCGTTTCTCCGATTACAAAATCAATCCCACACTACCAAATAAATAGGCACACAACCCTAATAGAAACTTCGTCGTGCCCGAAAGGCATACAAATCGTTAACAGTCCGTTGTTAGAGAGAAATTGGCCAACACTTCGATCGTCGAACTCAATTCCCAACGTGACGATGCTAGAAATCAGTGTTACAAAAAAATCCCCCGCATCATCGAAACACCTCTCTTCACGATTACCACTCGATATCTGATTGCAGATACCGAAGAGAGAAAAAAATAAACGGCCACGAATACGTGTGGTAATAGGCGAAGTACTTGTTGTAACGACTTTTCTCGAGGAGCATACCAAAGTCAAGGAAGGCCCTCAGGGTCGTGAGCATTGAAAAGGCCGGTTTCGTATGTAGGGCGCATCGAGTGTAGTTCACGAATCGCCCGGGGCGATCGCCAACGCAATGGCAAAGTTAAAAACTATACCGTGCGAGAAATAGAAATGGAACAAAAGTATTGGTACGCTGGAAGGAAATTATAATATACAAATTACTTCGTTATATAGTAAAATGATCCGTTCTTTTGGTATTCTTTTCATTATTTGTATGTTTCGCGTGCGATTTGTAGTCTGGGGAGAGTTTTGGGTTGCTTTAATATTTTATGACTCTTTGCGAGTTTGGGATAATAGAAATTTCGGTCATGGCAAGTTTCAGGTGATTTCTGATACGTTAAAACGTATATCAAATTACTTAATTGGTAGTAAAACTGGAATCTGCACTCTTACTAAGACTTCACATGGACCTTAGCTTGCATAGACCTCACGTAAAGAGGGGTTAGAACATTCAGACTTCAAGACATTAACAGTTTCTACTCGATTTTTAAGTTTCAAAAATTTTCCACATCAGAAACTTCATACAAAACTAAGATACCACCAATTTTGATTTAACTCTTTGAGGCACGGCGGTATTAAAAGTGTCCCATCTTTTGGATGCCTAAATATGCATGTTGGGATATTTTGTGTCCCACCTCGGAAATTTATATTATTTTATAACTCTATTAATGAAAAATAAAACAACTTTCTTCACTTAAAAAATATAAATGACTGTGCAACATGGGTCATTTTATTTTCTAAATTACTGTGCCTCCAAGTGTTAATACAGTTCAAAGCGAAAATACAGCATCATCCACCGGAGACCAAAATGGCGGAAACACCTTTAAAACAAGTAACCTTTCCACGTGGTCAATTAGTTTCAAACTTCATAAAATTATAATTTCTCTTCGTATCTCCCATTCAAATTAAATTTCAGTACTTAATCACATAAAACACCTCGTATCCAAGATCTCATCAGTGATCTACGGTGTCACGAATGAATAATCATTCGAGGAATCTCCCGCACGAACCTCATTAAAAATGCTCCCCAAACGCCAGCAGGTAGCTCCCAACCTAAACAAACCGGAGTGTTTTAAATCACGTAGAAAACTCTTTCTAATCTTCGATATAAGATGACGATAGTCAACAGGCGTCGAGAGACTTGCTGAGCTTTCAAGATGGCGTGGATAAGCCGAAAGGAGAACCAAAACCGTAGGTGAAAGGGAACCATTTTGAGAGACACCGGGTGCCTCGTGGCGAGCATGTGCGTGGACGGGGTTCGAGGAAGCGCGAGTCGCGATTATATCTTAAAAATAGAATGTGCGAGAACTCGGTGCTCGTTAGTCGTTGCCGCCCCGTGGGCCCTATGAGACCGATGCTCTCTTTGCTCGTTCGAAATCGTCAACGATTGCTCCGCGCCGATTCATCCACGATCAGTTCGATGGTGAACCATCGACGTGATAGTTCTGCCGCTGTAGCCGCGCGTTGAAAAGGTTCCGGTCGTTTTCGACGAGTCGTGTTGAAATGAAGAATGTTCATGAAGAAACGAAAAACATTTATTCATTGTTGGACGGTGAATTTGGCTTTCATAGATGATTTTGTGTTTTATGGAAGTTTGTGTGAATAGGTGGACTTTGGGGGAAGTATTTCATTGATTGGATTTGATAGAATTGAAAAGAGTGCGAGATTGTTAATTGTGGTTCATGGGAGTTTGTGTGAATAGGTGGACTTTGGGGGAAGTATTTCATTAATTGGATTTGATAGAATTGAAAAGAGTGCGAGATTGTTAAATGTGATTCAAGGGAGTTTGTGTGAATTGGTGGACTTTGGGGGAAGTATTTTATTAATTGGATTTAATAGAATTGAAAAGATTACGAGTTGGGATACTCTTGGTGAATTTTATGGTGACTTTAATGGGTTTAGCTGGTACTGGTGTACTTTGATGTTCGTAAGTTTGATTTGTAGGTTTCCATGGTGTCGTTAAGTTTCACAATTAAAATCTGGATGAATTACGATCTTCTTGTTTCTTTTGTGATAATTTCATTGAGAATCCTACGCCTATTATCTTACCAACAGGTGTATGATCAAATGAATCATACGTTTGCTAAAATAACCGTCTAAAATTACTGAACGGCCTAAAAATCCTCATTATCTCATAACAAACCAAACCACCCTCCCAAAATCCACAATAACACATTACTCCACTGAAATCCTTTCCACAGTGAAATTTATATTTTCAACTCCCAATATTCACTCTCTGCAATCCAACAGTTTTAAAACTCATCTTCTAATAAAACATCCAACACGATATTAAATAGACAAGCAGCGTAACAGTAAACGTGACACATCATCCTACAAATTGCGATTAGCCATGATTGATTCCACGCGCCCCATTATTTTTCTGCGCGATATCATTAAATATGCGTCGACAATTAACTTCCGCCGCGTCGCCATCTCGTTCTCCATGATACTTTGTCATCTCGAAATTAAATTAGTCCTTTTTCTGGCCTATGTCGACTCTCACAATCGATAAACGACGGCGCGTGGACCTCTGGAATTCTTTCGCGTACATGCCGCGGCCTCAGTTCGATGGAGGCTCCGCGGAGTGACGGTTGTCCGCCTCCTTGGCCCGCGAATAGACAGTCGATCAAATTAATTAACCATTAACGACGGTCATTTTGAACTCGAAAAATCGTTGATAAATCGTTTCTGTGAATTTCTACAGTCGGGGATTAACGACGGCGATTAAGCCTCGCTTGATTTTGTGAATTTTGTAAAATTGTGTCCGACTCTTTGGCGATTTTTAAAAGTGAAGTTTGGATGGATGTTCGATCATTGTTTTATAAAATATCGCGTTGGATTACGTATAGTTTCAGTGAGAATTAATAATTGCTGGTTGAGGAAAGAGCGGTTGGTTTTTCAGTTACGTTAAATCGACGGGATTGTGTAAGATTTGTGTGAATTTTCGAAATTTTATTCTCGAGGATATTGTCAGTTTTACAGCGCTTTATTGCAGTTTCGATAAGTAAATATGTCGTTACTAGTTTTCGTGCAAACGGGAAATTTATTGATAAGGAAAATACGAAGCTTTTATTTTGCATGAAACTTTTAAATGAAAGTAGTATTATAGTTCTGTTTCTGTTTTGAATTAATTTGAAATGAAATGGAGATGAAATCTTGCAACGTTAAAGAATTGGCAGATTTATCACGAAAATTAGGATTTTGAAATTTTGCATCAGTTTGTACACTAAAGCAGCATATCAGAAAGAACCTAAAATACTAAAAATTATCGTATTTAAATAAATGAAATACGATCGGTTAAAGATATTTTCAGATCTCTCGTAATTAGTTCCATACAGTCGTTCCACTAAATCATTCGGCCAACGAAAGTAACGTTCTGCGATCATTAACCGCCTCAGTTTTTTCTTCGCTGCCAAATTAATGTCTTGGTAAAATTATCTGACATCAACTCCAGTTCTCTCCAGTAAAAAAAATACACCTCGCATGTGCTAAGAACGTTCACCCATTTGTCTTCTCCATATTCGAATCCCAAGGTTTTTTCTTCGATCTCAGAAAGTAAGACAATCGATTCCGTCGAACAAATTTGCCATGCAACTATGTCGACATTTCGAAAAATATTTCTTCTACTATTTTTATCTTTTCATTTAATTATTTCTAGTGTTATATTTCAATGCTCGTTTCATTTTTATCATTCAATAAAATACCTTACGAAATTGATATCATAATTTATATAGACTGTTGAAATTATTTGAAAAATTAGCATATATTTTGTTGTTGAATTATGGTTATTTAAAGACAACGGTATTGTTGCACACAATTGGAATAGCATTTAACTTTTTAAATTAATCTTTACCGAATAACATGGGAGAGTAATTATTTATTATATAAATTACTATTATATAAAGGCATCCCAGTAAATAAATTACAAATATTATTTTTATACTCTTTTGAAAATAATTCCAGGAGAAGGAATACATTTTTGGACAATGAAATACGTTCTACTTTGGCAGGGTTTAAATGAAGTTCTTTTATTTGCTGTTTAACAATGCTAACAGTTGCAGGCAAAGGTGCCGATCATTGTTATTCCACGGAGGTAATTTTCGAAAGTACTTTGTATACACTTACGTTCTCTGTTGTTCCAAGAAGCTTCGATGGCGAACACTCGATGCTTGAAACTGCCTCTTATGTAACACTGCTCTACCGTCAACCACGGTAAATTGCTGCAAAAATAAATTCGTCATCGTACATTTCTCAAAGTTTTCTGAGATCGTTGAAAAATGCTTTTGGGCGCGCCGGAGATTGAACTTTGAAATTATTTGCCGCTCAGATTTGACAAATTACAGGAAATCCATTAGAAATGGAGACAGTTGGAAATTACAGATTTTTTCAGCTTTTCAAATTTTCTGTGATAATTTAGAAATAGTAATAGCTATTTTGATAAATAATTTTATTTCAAAATTATCTTACGAGATTTTGGAGCGAATTTTTAATATTTAATAATAATTGCATGGCTAGGTGAAATGAAATGTAATATATCTGTCAATTATCATTGACATCGCATCTAAAAATCCCGTTTGTCAGGAAATTCGATAACGTCGAGGAATTCAAGATCGATTTTAATCTATCACATTCTTTTTCAATACAATTGCACAGTTTTCGTAAGAATATGTCATCGCTTTTATCAGGAAAATTTCTTTTTGTTCCATTCCCATATTGAATCCACGAAAATAGTATCTGCAAAAACAAATTTTACGTTCTAAATTGGCAAAGCGCAATAAAGAACCGGGAACGGGCAAACATATTTTCGAAACTGCAACGAAAAAGTGCAGCTCAGAGTGATGCGCAAAAAATAACTCGAAGAATAACTTAAATTCACACAAATATATTTTAATTCGCTATAAGAAATGCAGAATTAATTTGCAGTCAATAAATGTTTACAAATTATACTTAAACATATATCATGTCTAGCAAAACACTGAGATCATTATTACAAATATAAATATATTATACACAAATATAACAACATAGGTTGCAAAAATAACAAATTTAATAGCTTGCATAATATTTGAAAAAATTATAACAGATTTAACAACATAGGTGGCAAAAATAACAGATACAGCAGAAACTAAAAATTGAAAGCACTCGCACACATTTAATTCCTCTCAAACACAAATCTCTATATAAACTACGTTTTCTCCATCAACAAAAGCTCTATAAAATTAAACAACCCTCTCCCAAAAATGCCATTCTACCCCTTTAACTCTAAAACTACCAAGGCCGTTAAAACGACCGGTTCCCAATTATTTAAATAATTCCCCAAATTGTTAGAACAGCCATACATTAAATGCTCCATCTTATAAAACACAAATTACTTGCCTGATCATCTATTCCTCTTTTCTAAAGTACTTATTTAATATATTCAAATACAATAGATATAAAGCTGGTAGTTTTAGTGTTAAATATCCTTTTTAGAAGAACAATAATATTACTCTCAAGATTCGCCCTGTCCGTCGAAACGGTAGTCCTACATGGCACTGGTGAATCCGTGATAAAAGTGACATAATCTCATCCGGTGAAGAGTATAATAAAGGAAGAAGGAAATGGATTCGATACGAGATCTGAAGAGGTTATTGTACGAAAGGACGGAGGCTCTCCGTCGTCGTGACGAGACCGTCGACGCGCTCGAAAAAGCGCTCGAGGAACGTGATGCTACCATTCGTTACCTTCAAAATGAGATTGACAAGTTCCGGCAGATCGTCGACTTGAGCCTGGCTTCTGGTGCCATTGGACCCGGCCAGAGGTCCAAGAGGCAGGCTATATCCGCGGAACCACTCACTAAAGACACCCGAATTATCGTCAAGTTCAAGAAGCCTCAAAGGTACAGAGCTGCGAATTTACTTGCGCCATGTAACGCGAGAATTTCTTGATGCCATTAACTCATTTCTCAACAATCTACCACTAAGAACATCGCGAAAGTTGAATACAAATTCTCAATGCAACCTACAAGTTGGGAAATCAGAAATGTTGATATTGTTAACATGTTGAACGCCACCGGTGTTTTGCTAGTTTCGTCACTTTTACTGAAGTGAAACTTTTTCTATTAAAATCACATCTTTGCAGAGCAGAAATCTTAAAGAGACAAATAGATATATAGTCAGGGGGGTTTTCACTTTTCAGTGCCAATATTTAAATATTAAATGTAACGGAAAATACGTAAATATTTTATTTTTCAATTAATGTTCCCCTGGGGGACAAGCCCCCCTACATATATAGTCAGGAGGGTTTTACCTTTTGAGTGCAAATATTTAAATATTAAATGTATCGGGAAATACGTAAATATTACAATTTTAAAGTCGTATGAAACTTCAGTGGTTTCAACAGCGCCGGCCACCGGTGACCCCCATGGCGTTGAACGTGTTAATATTCAAAGTGTTAATGATAATTACGTGTGAAATGCACGACCAAAGTGCATTACAGTAAAAAATTCTTTAATAGGCAATCTTTAGGTACAATTTATTTAATTGCAGTAACGTTACTCGCGAAACTTGAAACCGGGCTTTAATTACACCGACAAACAGGTATCCATGTATGATTTATCTTATCCATTAACAGTTACTCGAATAGTTTAATATTTCCTATCAGCATTGACTTAATTCAGGAATAAACCGGAAATCCTGTGACACAAAATTTAAATCCGGCCATCCAAAAGTTTCCATTATTTCTTACCCTAATAACAATTACAATTCCGTTACGCAGGAGTCATTGGAATAATTTATATAGCGAGTCATTCACCTCGTTTAATTCACCATAATTAATCTCAATTAAACGAAGCACTTTTACACCGATCCGTTTATTGCAACACAAGAGCCATTTCGTTCGACCTTGACCAAATTCGATCCCAATATCCAAACCCGAACGATTAACTTTCCATTGCCCTTGTTTCGTTAGATTCCACGAAAATACGTATATATACGTTCGTGTGTACGAGATCCCAACACATTCGTCGGTGATTTCGAGGTCAGCTGGAGAGATCGATGACTTCACAGACGACGGTTATTATTACCAGTGAAATTTGGTCGTTTACTTGCGCAACTCAGCGGCAATGGTTTCACCCATACAAATTATCTCACCGTGCTCGAGAAAGTACGTGACATGATATTACGTCGCCGCTTTTGATGCGAAGAAGTTTGCGGAATCGTTACATTTCCATTATTTGCAATTTTATTTTTAGCCGTGACGATAAATGCATGTGCATTTATCTTTCTGCATATGTCTGCGGTATTGGAGATGAGTTGAGAGGAGGAAGCATAATATTGTTTATAAAAAGTACAATATTTAACACTAGAACTACCGGCGGTAAAGTTGAATAAGTACTCTGAGAGAGGAGAGATCAAGCGGCAGAGAAGATGATCTATTAAGCAATTTATGTATTGTAAGAACTAACGTATTATTTCTTTGTACATTTGAGGATTTTTTATTTAAAAGAAGAGAAGAATTGTTAGTTTTACTGCTTCGGTAGTTCTGGTGTTAATAAACTGAAAAATAGGGAGTTATGGTGGGTAAGGAATTGAAGGACTCTTGCTGATCCAAGGTCAAATCTTCCTGCGTCATATCTGAGAAACTTTTCTAAATTTTTAATTAATATTTCATAGTCTCGATGATGCGGAATCCACATAAAACAGTCGGTCCTAGGCAAAATTACCATAGGAGTTGAATACTTATGGTGGATTTGAAAGCAAAAGCTCAGACTCGCAATCAATGGGTCCAAGTTCAAATCCCCATCACTTCCGGTCAAAACCTATGGTCTCGGTGATTCGAAACCCACCTACGTAGGTCCTAGGCAAAGAGACTAGATTCAAAATTAAAAACTAGATGTCCCTGACCAAATAATTATAAACACCGCAGTGAAAAATCATAAACAAGAAAACAAATAATAAATCGCTCGCTGCCGGGGCAAAGGTTGAGCAAAAGAGATAATATGTTCCATGGTATTTCTGCATGCGCCTACGTTTAAGGCTCTTCAAGTCTATTCATATGCAAGCTTATAATGCAGTCAGGTGCAACGCGTGGAACTCGTGTCGGTACTTTTGATGTACCGCAATGACGCTCAAGACAAACATTTGGAGGGTTTTAAACGTTTAAAACGTTCGCTGTATTTAGAGTTCGAGCATACGAGTTGGGTCGTTAATGCGATCGTTATCGGGACTGTTAAAACCCCTCCCATAATATTATTACGCTCGATATGGGTTACACGGAAGCTGTTTGTACGGAATTTTGATGGAGAATTGTTAAACGAAAATCTTGATGTCCATTTACAAAGCGAAATGTTAACGTAGCGAATTTCAAACAAAATGATATCTCTTACATGGAATTTGTAAACAAGAGATGACAGACGAGAACGTCGATTGTTTTGCAGATGTGTTTACGTCGAATAGAAACGTCGTGACATATTTTATTGAAAAGTATTTATAATTAGTGTTAACGAGGAATTATACAATTTCCATTATTCATAGTTATATTAATAATCTGAAAATTCCAACTGATAGACTAATACGCAAAGTAGAATATCGTGTTTGAAACTTTACATTATGTTTGCGAAGAAAAATATGGTTAGTTAGTTATTATTTCATATTTGCTATACAAATTTTAGATGAGAATTGAATTTTATTAAATTGCATTGCGTAAAATATTTCTAGAAATTGAAGTTTTGTAAAATAAAATATGTAAAAATTCTTTTCTATTTGTTCAGTTTTGTTGGTCACTGTGCACAGTGAAAATCTCTTAGAAACTTTGCATAAATTATATGGAAGATAATATGAGTCACTCAGAAGCCAATGCGGTTACGTTCATTTCTTGATATTTTTTAATCTTTGTAAATTTTAATGGAAGAATCTTCATTTTATCAAAATTTACAAAAATCAGAAGATATAAAAAATTGACTTAATCGCATTGGCTTCTGAGCGACTCAAATTTTTTGAAATTTTGAATTACTTTCTTAAAACTTCTGTGATAATAGGTATTCAATGTCTAATTATCGAGTATGTATTCTGCATTTCTATGGGGTTAATTGCACGAAAAAATACCATGCAGTTGTGCAAGTCACGAAAAGCTAACTGACATTTGCCGCGTTCTGTTAAATGCAGTTTACTTTCCACTTTCATTTCAAAGGTTGACGGCCTAATATACTTGACAGAAGACACTTGCACAAAGTGAATATAATTAATTAATTTCATAGCAATTATAACAAGAAATAACAGATACGACATCGAAGCTTTATGAAAACTTAAACCCACGCAAAGAACGTTACATAAAACTCAAAAAATTACTACTCCTTTGTGCAAATTATCTGCACCTTCAAACTTATCAAAAGTGCTCGTAAATGCATTCAAAACAATATCAAATTATCAAAAGAACACTAATTTACTCCAAAAACTTAAATCCACATCCAAAAGAAACTTTAAGAACATCTTAAGATCTTAAAAAAATCGGTTATAAAGATTCTCCACTTTTAAGTGGAACCTTTTCCGACAAGGCAATTAATGATCTCTTAAATTGGTCATTTTGGCTCGGCGTATCTCTTTCTCTCCGGCTCTTCCGCGCGTGTAAAAGGGAAACCTGTAAATAATCGTTGGCGGTTTTGCTTCAAGGTCTCGCGAGCTGATCAAGGCCGCCATTCTGGACAATGACTTCATGAAGAATTTGGAGCTCACGCAGATCCGGGAGATCGTGGACTGCATGTATCCCGTTACGTTTCCGGCTGGTTCCATTATTATACGCGAGGGCGATGTTGGCTCCATTGTTTTCGTTATGGAGGGTGAGTACACGAATTTCTTTGTCGTTATTTCGATAGCTTTCGGTCTCGCGAGAAGAAACGGTCTACGATTGTGAATCAGGGACTACCCACCTGTTTCTTTATATCACAATATAATTATTATTTTTATGAATGTATGAGCAGTTTTCTTTAAAAGTGGTGCAAGTCCATTTTATATTATATGGAGAAATTTTAAGGGTTTGTATTTGAACGGTTTAAAAAATATTGGTATGTGTAACACGCTCGTTTTATGTTTTTTAAATATTAATTTGATTTACGTTTATAATGTGATCGTTTTTGAAGTATTAGTTAAAAGAAGAGAAATTATGTATTATAATTTGTGAATTAAATATTATATCTTTGCGGAAAGTGGACTTACATCACTTTCAAAATAATTAAATTTGTAATTTCATTAACTACGTAAATTTATATTGACAAATTGATGCAAATTTTGAAAAAATTATTTTGGGAACTGTTTATAGATAAAAAGCTCATAGCAAATTGCATTCATTGTTATCATTAACCACTTTCAAAGAAAACGGCTCATATGTTTGAAACTGAGTTGTAACTTGTGAAGGAATTTTAGCATTTTTTCTCAATACTGGTTATTTTATAAAGTGACGGCATGCAAGCATTGCAGTAATCGTCTTTTTGTCAATGGAAACAATGGACACGTAATAAGGAAAAGAAAAATAATCGGTGACGCAAACTTTGAGACTTCTGTCTTGTAAGATACACAAGTGTTTACCTTATTACGATAAATTGTAGATACAAGTGAACCGTGATTCACGGTTTCTACTGGGAATGCATAGTAGTTAGTGTTAAATTAAGCGGATAATGGCTGTGTCGATTTCTTTTATTTTTAGCAAC
This sequence comes from Cerceris ruficornis, assembly GCA_963989415.1. Lineage (NCBI taxonomy): Eukaryota > Metazoa > Arthropoda > Insecta > Hymenoptera > Crabronidae > Cerceris > Cerceris ruficornis. The sequence goes on from OZ022527.1 coordinate 10,824,233, forward strand.
ATCAAAGGTTATAAATAGTTCAGCTAGTTAAAGTTTAATAAATGAGCTATGTTCACGGCCGGAAAATCGCCACGGTTGAAAGAGCTTTGAGTAGCACAATTGCAGCAGCTTTTAATCTCGATTTTACTCTGTTCAGTTTATTTTCCAGTTCTATAAAATAATTACTGACCACATTAGAAGTTTTCCTTGCAATCACATCTTCAAGATTTTCTTTATTGTATCGACTCTTTAAAATTGATACAGTCAGTTTCAAATCTTCAGTATTTTTTGGTTTTGAGATCCATAAAGCAAGTTCTGTAAAATCATCTTTTAATTCTTCTATCTGAATTGCTTTATCCACCGTAGCTCTTTTCATTGTTATCTGGGTTCTTAATTGTTGATAATATATTATAGCCTTGGTAGCTCCAATCGAAATCCATCGAAATTAGTAAATTCTAGGAGAAATGACCATAGGAGTTAAGCTATGGTGGAAAATGAGATAAATGCTTGGACACTAATCAGTGGGCCCAAGTGCAAATCTCCCATCTCCTCTGAGAAAATTTTAATTTAATTATTAATTAGTTTCTCATAAACTCGGAGGCTTTGAGCCCATCTAAATCAGTAAATTCTAGGCGAAATGACCATAGCAATCAAATTGGAATAGTTTAAACAAATGAAAACTGCACCTGGTGTTAAATACTGCTGTATTACCTAACGTGAAATGAGAACCGCTGCCCTTTCTCTCGGAAGTGCCGCACGCCGTAACAGCATAACAATTAATGCGTTAGTTCAGGATATTCGCAAAATGATACGACTTCGCGAGTGTTGAAGTGAGATGAAATTATCTGTACTACAAATATGAATGGAATTATTTAAAAAGTTTTAATTATACTTGTATTATAACATTAATGACGATTTGCTGATATTAATCCAAGGTTACCCTTGCTTGTTGCTCATTATTTTTTAATTTCAAGAAAAAATGGGAATGACTGTTGGAAACAGAATGTACGTACTTATTATCGTCATATATAATTAAGTAACATTTTTTCCTCGATAAAAACTACAAGATTCTGGTCGTAACTGTGTAATAACAAATGTCAGGTAATCGCGAAAATTAAATGCAAATTTACTGCCAGGAATCTATCATGTGCAAAAAGTGCAATTAACAAACATCCTTTATTTATCTCTAAAAGAAATCAATGCTGCTTCTATCATCTTCTGTTTTATATTACATATAAAAATGAAAGTACATAATATATGACTGCTTATTTGGTTATTATTTAACAGTTATGCTATACATTATTGTCCAGGATAAATTCACAATTTTTTTCGACAGAAAAGTAGTGTTAAACAGTGTCAATAAATTTTTGAAAGATTTAGGAGGAAATTAAAAATACATAAACCGGGAAATTTTAATACTTATAACATTAATTATTTAATATAGCCACGCCATTTGCTAAATAGCAGAAGAAGACATATACTTAATAATTCTACTTTTAAATTTTCACCAACATGCAAAATTTTTTTGCAGGGAAATATTTGAAGAATTTTTATTTTGCAACCCAAAGAAAAATTGTTCTCCATCAAACACCAAATTCATGAACTCAAAAACCCCATTCAATTCATTTCAAAACATTTAAAAATCCCATTTCCACCCCCACCCTCTTTCAATCACCTCAAAAACTTCTTCATCTCAAGACTAAACACCATGGAATCTTGTGGGTAACGAAACAGAGGAGCTCAGACTCTCAGAGGTTCCGAGTTCACATCCCCAGTGACCTCTCAGAAATTAAGAAATATTTCTTATCTAACATATACAATACTTACAAAAATCACTTGCCACGATCTACCAGGCGTTCTACACCTTCGAATCATTAGACATTTGTAAAGTAGCTATCCCCAAAATCAAGGTTAAAAATAAAGGTCAAATTTTTCCATTAGCTCATCGCATTCCTTTTCTTGCATAGGTAAAATATCTAAGAGGAACCACATGCCGGAAATGAACCATTTTCTCGTAAATACTCTCTATCATAGCGATGGATCAGAACCCACCAAAAACAGTAGATCCCAAGCAAAATGACCATAGCTGTCGAATCCAAAATACAAAAGAACTACTCCAAATTACGTTAATCTCAATAACCACCATGAACATTTCTCAGGCCACCCCGTATATATACGTGGGAGTGGTTGGGCAGAGGGGTATCGCAATCAGCTGAGAACCACTGTCCTTTCTCTCGCTAACGGGGAACATAGTGGGGGTTCTCCAGTCAAAGGGGAAGGGAGTTTCTCGTGCACGGTCTTTGCGGGCGTACTTTTCACCAGTCGTAGTGAGCGCTGTCAGTGAGCGTCAGTCTCGAAGGAGTGGTCCTGGTGGTGTCCTCGTTCCTTCGACGCCAGGATGTCTCGTCCTTTGTGACTAAATCCACCCGTGAAACCTTCGGTCGTGCTATCCATCCTCTCCGCTTTCCCTATTTCAACTACCATTCGTCCCTTGCGTGGTGTTCCATCAATTGAACCGGAAGTATCCAAGTGGACATCAGTGCGCCAGTGAAAAACGGAACTGAAGTTCGATCTTTATTGTTACGTCCGAGTGTCTGACATAGTCGTTGCGCAATTTCCCTGATCTTTCCGGGTGATCGAAACTTGTCTGTTGACGCAACTAATTGCGATCGTTTGCGAGTTAGCCGAACGGCGAAATCGAGAAGAGGGAAAGAGATGGGAATTTGAATGACGAAATGGAGTTCGGTGGATAGAGAAACGTCGAGGAAATGACGAGGTGTTCGAATCGCTGGAAGTGCGAAAGTGACGATCGGTGATGAACGAAGAACTTGGAGAACTGTGCCATTAAATTCAAATCCGGATGAAGATAGAGACTGTGATTATAGAGGCAGAGAACGGACGGTACTTTTATGGTAGAATTATTGCTCGGTGTACACGAGGTCTTGCTTTGCTCAAGGCATTCGTAAAACTCGATTTATATCTGAACTGTTCGAGGCAAGAGTAAAAATAGATACACCATCATTCGGCATTGTTCTCCGTAGTTGCAGAAAATCTTGGGATTTTTCCTTGAATTATCAAGAAACGAGGGAACGTTGAAGTGAACGATATTTAATTGTACTGTTTTTATCGTGGGCATTGAAGCAGAGTTTGAGAACTTATTTCAAGTTTCTTGCATCTTGAGTCATCAAAGTACTCGGAATTAAATTATGAAAACGTCGTTCATGTTAGTGCTTGAAGGTAAGATATCAAGCTTCAAGGCTCTTCCTCGACGAGATCACCATTAACAAAGAATCCAATCGAGCGTACGGATCGAAACAGTTTTGACATCGAATCTGACACGAAGTCAAACAAAACCTATCACCAACGACCACCAGTCCATCGATCTTTCTCCTGGATCGGCGCCAGGCACTTCGAAAATCTCGGATTTCCCCTTTCCCACGGTGAATCCTCCACACGGCAAACACGAAAATCGCCTTGAGCATTCCGCATGCGAGTCCGCGATAAATTACCAGACAATGACGCGACGACTCCTATAATTAATAAACCTTGCTGCAACCGGCTTCCTTCAGATTTATGCGTTAAAGTGAAAACTACAGAAACCTGCAGAAAGTATCCACCGCAACTGTGAATAATAATCCAAGGTCATGCATCGTACCGAATGAAAGTCCATCGACTATTGTCCCATGCATTATCTTGTGTACGATAAAATTCTACAAAAAAAAGAACCAAGAAGAAACTCGAGCTGGAATCCTTTTTACACTTCTGAACGAAAGAATTCTGAAGTTCGATCATGAAAGTACGAAGTTATCCCGGTAGAGCGGTCCTGGAGGATCCGGAATTGCTCTTGGACCCTGATGCGACTCGGGGAAGAGCGATGGAACTCCTTTACGAGGCCAGTTGGAGGGAATGTGGAGTAAACTGGACAAGCAACACGAGAAACAAGAGATCGTCGAGGGAACAAGAGGAGGAATACAGGCAACCCTACGCAGAGGTGATCTCTCAGCTGGAAGGAGTCCTCGAGGGTGGCAGAGTGCCCTCTGGCGCGAGAGAGGACACGGTCTCGAGAAGATCGAGTAGCACTGCTACTACCGATAGCGAATCGTCCGAAGTGAATCAGAGTAGCAATAATAAAGGAGGTTTCCTGATTCCTAGACCCAGACTGATCGTTCCTGTTCACACCTATGCCAGGAGGAGAAGAACTGGTGCGCCGCCGCCTGTTAGGAGACGTCAGGCGCGAGAAGGTAGTGTTGTTAGATATTGGATGAGATTGATGGTTTATCGGTGTTGCTTTTTATTTTGGATTTGAATCTTATGGTCATTTAGTTAGGAGTTGCAGTTTCGGGTGGGTTTTCAACCATGGAGGTTGACCCTTTGCGGTCCGAATTATTTTTTCAATTTTGTAGTGAGTTAAATGAAATTAATTTCAAATTTGTCTATCATTTGTTATTCATTTCTGTTTTAATGATAACAGTAACTATAGATACTGACGGATATTTAGGTGATATTACAAAATCATTATGAAATTGGAAAGTCGACATTAAATCGTTAGAAAATAAAATGAAGTGAAAAGCTATGTCGAGTGTAACTCGACATAGGACTGCAAAGGGTTAATACGTTGAATGACAATCGTATTTCGCTTTTCACTGTTTCTACTGAGGTGAGATTTTTTCTATTAACTCATTCACTGCCAGAAAAACTAAGCAAATATTACCTTTGCTTGTTAAAATTTGAGAAGATGACAGAAAGTTTTTAGAACTTTGGTTTCATTAATGAAAAATATAATCTCGACATTTGTAATGATACGAAGAATATTTTTGTTCAAAAATTTCTATACACGCGCGGCCATTATTGTTAACTTATTAATTCAAACTTATAGTGCAGCTACGAGATATCTCGTAGTTGGCAGTCAATGGGTTAAAACCGTATCTTTATAGAGGAAAAATATTAAAGTTAATGATAGTTGAATATTAGGCTTTACTTTTTTAATAGCAGTAGTTGAATGTTGAATATAGTAGCCAATTCGTGTATTCTATCGGTTTAAAGTCGTAAGGAATTTCATTGAATTGAATAGCGCCGGTCACCGGTGACCTCGTGGCATTCAACGTGTTAAGATATGTGGTATTATGTAGAAAAAGTGTCCTAGCTTACTATTTTATGGTGTTTTGTAAATCACAGAGACTTTTAGTTGCTGTCTGGGTACTTTTTGTGTTGTTATGCAAAATTGTAGGCTTGCACGATGGAATAATTGAAAGATGAAATAATATTAATATTTTACTGTTTGAATGTCCCGCATTCTTTTATTATTAACGATAGTTCAGCTCAACTGAGATTACTTTGTTTAAATGTCTTGAAATTATTTGTAAATGGGAATTTTGAAGAGTAGAATTATTGGAACTTCAAATTGCCTTACAATTAGTTTGAAATCTAGATTATACTTTTAACAGGAATATCTGCAAAAATGTAGTCGTCGTTGGTATCGATCAAAGCAGATTAAAAATTCATTAATTCATACGATTATACACAACGATGATGATTCGTCTTGCGTTTATCGTTGATAGATTATGTCAAATATATAAAATCGTATATCTGTTTATATCTCAGACTATAATTAACTTCGTGTTACTATCTCTTGGTTGATTTTCTAAGAACAGATGGGATATAAGACATCAACCTCGTTAGATATCGAGCGGAATGGAATTCTTTATTAAATCAGCGTGAACTCGTGCACTTTGTTGATTCTTATTTCTCAGTAAAAGAACGAATGCATAGATCGGTATCAACGTGTTCCAGTATTAATTTGAAATTGACACGTTATCAATAGTGTTTTATGGGTTTCGTGCCACTTATGGACTTTCTATCGTCTTTTACGTTTCACAAACTGACAAAAAGTCTCAACGAAGATGTGTGCTTGCGAGAGGCATCAGAACTAGTTTTATTCTCGAAGAGATGTATGCAAATAGATCAATCTTAGCTGGAGTTAATTTCAAATTAATATCAACATGTTCCTCTTTCCTTGAAACATCGTATAACATATTTACAAGTTCTCTTTTACGCTAACTTATATCATTTTGCGGTTACAGAAAATAATTGCAATAGTGAAAATGAAAATAATTTTCGATAGGCATCATTAACCCCTTGCCTTACGATCACTTTTGGGCTAACATGTTCCACAGTTAAGAATTAAATTGCGCGAATAAAAATTTAGAATTCGATCTATATTGCAGATTTCAATATGAAAACTGATAACGCGAAAATGGTTCAATGCTGATTTATTCGATCGAATTTTCAATTTCGCTGTTTTTGGAATTTCAAGCTTGCTGCCTCCATTTTCAGCTATACGAATGTGACTCGATATTGCCAGTCAAAGTTAAATAAAGATAAAACAAATATTATTGAGCAAGATTTGCCGTTTTATACGTAATATGAAATCAGAGAAAAATCTGATCATAGCTCATCGTCATACACAGTTAGAGTTGAAACATCGAAATATTAGGGGGACCGGAAAGTAATGTCGGTTTTTTAAATTAACCCTTTGCAGTCTGAATTATTTTGTGAATTTTGTAATGAGCTAAATGAAATTAATTTCACATTTTCTATCGTTGATTATTCATTTCTTTTAACGATAGGAATAACTACAGGTACTGACGGATAATTAGGTGATATTACAAAATCATTGTGAAATTGAAAAGCCGATATTAAATTGTTAGAAAATAAAACGAAGTGAAAAGCTATGTCGAGTGTTGTTCGACACAGGACTGCAAAGGGTTAAATTCAAATAAATAAATTTGAAACAAGTTTGTATTTTTAATAAATGATGTAGTCACCCTTGTTATCAACGACCTTTTGTCGTCTAGTGTGCAAATTTTCAATGCCGGATCGATAAAAAGCAATTGGTTATCGAGCAAAATATGTGGAGAAACGACATTACTTATCATCATCCAAACATAAACATAATCATCCAAACAACAATTTATAGCTTTCACACATCAACCCTTTCGCTCTTCAATAAAAAGACATCTCTCGATAATAAAATAAATGAATATCTCCAATAATAAAAAACACTTTCCATCCGCAAAGGGTTAAAAGCGAAAGGTGTAAAAGAAGAAATCATACGCGTTAATACAGCGAGACTTTTAACTCGCCAGCATCGTTTCAACATCGTTTCCCATAAAACCACGCGAAAGTCTCGTCGTCATGGCATAAATTCCTGAATAAATAACACCCTCGTTGGTACGATCGCACGCAGTTACACCCTCACGATTTCCACTTTGACTTCCTACGCAAACGAAGCACTATTCGCGATATGGTAGCATAATGCGATGAATATAGTAGCTGAATATAGTTCCCCATGGCTGAGTCAGAAAATAAGGAGCATGGTAAAAGCAATAGAAGGACATGGGGGATACGAATACACGCGTGTTCGCGAAGAGGGACTGGTTTGCGGTATTCCGCAGATCCGGTTCGCCTTTTCGCGCCTCTCAAATAATCGATGAGCAATGCACAGTAATTGAAATTATTATCTGTTACGTTAGCGTTGGATTTGCGGTGCAACGTGTTGATTCACGTGTGGACGAATCCGATTATTTGGAGTATTGATAGGTTTATGGGTGATGATCATGTAAATTGATTATTTGGGATTAGTTTAATACTGGAGGTAGCGGCGTTTATGTATTATATTTCAATATACCGCATAAGTGCTTTGGAAAAGTCAAGATGTAAAAGATACGATCTATTAAGTAATTTAGGTTTTATAAGATAGACGTGGAATATTTATTGTTTGGCTCTCTTATCAATTTGGGGAATTTTTGGAAGAAATTAAGAATCGGATATTTTGGCCTTATGAATTGCGGAGGAATTTAATTATTCGTCGTTGCAAAATGTGAAGAAAGTATTGGTGGTTTTAATCGACACTGGATTTTTTTATATGATTGGAAAATAAGGATTTTGTTGCAGCTGAGATTGATAACTTGTGTAGGCTAAATTTGAATTTGGTTTTGAAGATCAGAAGGTAATGGTACATTGGGAAATTTTAAAAATAGATTTAAATTGACCTGCAAGCATTTAATTGCAAAAGAAGTTTGAGACTTTTGAGTATTTAATTATACGAGGCTCCAAAGTTACAAATAATTTTAAATAATAGAGGGACAGCTGTATCTTGTGTTACCTCGAAGTCACAAGGGCCTAAGAGGGTTGAAGGGCACTTGTAGGACACTAAAACCATTTACTTATTCATGCTACCATATAAAGAAGAAGCCACGACTTCTTTCTTCAACGCTACTTCATTTTATTTATCACGAACTAATTAAAACTGATAGCTAAGAAAAATATCTCCACCCAAAATCCATCAAAAACCCAAAAACTCCCCTCGAATTACGTAAACACCATCAGAGCATATTTAAAAGCCTGCATCAGGACATGTCCTCCGAACCGTCGACTTTCTAAAATACCGAAAACCTTGCATCACAAAACGTCATCCGCAATACGAAACCGAGTCACCATAATCGTCCTGGAATATCGCCGATTCCCTCGGCAATCGGCATGAACTTCAGCCCCCGCATTTTCCCTGATATTTTCGAAGCTTACCGAAATCAGCCTAATGAGGATGCATCAATTTCTCGCACGCCTTTTCGGCGTGAGCTGCAAGGAAGTTGTCTAATCGCGAAATTAGATAGAATACACACGTAGGCAGGAGACGTCAATTACAACGTATGCGTATATATCCGCGAAGACTGGTTCGCTGCCATTTCTACGAGGCTAGATCCGGGTCGAATCTCACGCTCGGCTCTTACCGGAGACTTTTAGCATACTTTTTAACGACCGGCTTGCCTTTTGTTCGATGACGCAAATTCGTTGCGGAATTTTTGCGTCAGCGTAATCGATGCTTTACGATATTCAAATGTAACTCGACGGAGTTTAATGGACCTATGAATTAACTTTCTCTTGAATTTTGTTAGTTTATTTCAGGGCTTGGTACATTGGTGTAAATTAACGCGGGACGTTTATGGAGGAAGTAGTTGGCATTTTTGTTGGATGAGGTAGAGTTGTGAGGTGGGTGGAGTTTTTTCAAATGGGGATGAAGATTTATCTGGGATTTTAAACATTTAATATTGTGGTTGTTAGAGAAATGTAGATCGACGGAGTTTAGTTTTAGGTATTAACGTTGTTCAAAGTTTTTTGATTTTATTTTATCGATTAAGATGCTCAAATTATTTTGAGACGCTTGGCAGTGTTTATGTTGTTAGTATTTTTATTAATTTTTTTTTCTAGAAAGCGAGATGTATCGGTAATTTGGACATTTTAAATTGTAATTATTAGACAAATTTAACACTAAACCTACCGGGTTTATATCAGTTATATTGAAACATACGAAATAAGTACTTTGGAAAAAGAGATTTGAAGATGTAATTTTTGTTTTATATGATAGACTTAAAATATTTACTGACTGGCTGCCCAATCAATTTCGGGAATTTTTAGAAAAATCAGAAAGCGGTCATTTGACCGTCATGGTAGGTTTAGTGTTAATTCGATGAAGTTAAAAGAATCTATAATTAATTTTTCCTTGAAAAAATTTTTATTTCATAAATTCGAAATGCAAATGTAAATTTTTTTAAGACCTTGGTAGCTCAAGCTCTTACTAATTTTATTAAAATTTCTCGTTCGGTTGTTACGGTTTTATTCTATAAAGAGGAAGGTCTTAGCAGTGATTTAGTACAATTAAATTCGTAATTATATTTCAGAGGAAAGCGAGCGTGACAATCGTGCAAAAATATCTCACTCGAAATGTGTACTAAACGCGAATTTACTTAAAGTCCTCGTTGAAACTACTGACGTACGTAACCACAGAATTAGATACGGACATTATCACGTTCTTTAAATTATAAGAAATATATTCTTACATTTCTTCACGTTTCAGTTGCTCCATGAATCGTTAATATTCACGTATTAATTATTCTAGGATTTCATAATCGCAGATTTCACATGTAAGAATTACAATTCTCCTTTTTACGTTTAATAATTTCCTATATTATAACCGTTCTTACAATTATTTTTATATTATGCCGATTCTAATGATTGCTTTTATATTATAATCACTACAAAGTGGAGTATTTTTCGCTATTAATTTAAAGTAACAGACTTTCGTACTATATTAAAAAAATAGACGCTCCAATCTATTCTAATTTAATGCAATCCAGCGACTTGGACTCTAATTGTCCCAATTAATTCCATTAATTGACTTAGCATCGACTCTCGTCAGCAAGTAGGGAGAGCAAGTTCGAACGATTACTTTGACTTCGCTTCGTAGATTCGGTGTTGATATTGCGAAACACCAGGAACGATAATATGTTCATCGTACGCCATGATGAATTTCGATAAAAGCGCGAGATAGAGATGGAATTAATGTTACACTTTCTGGAGCAGGGAACCGGGTTAGACGTTAGCGATTTCCACGTCGACTTCGTTGCAGAATGAAAGATCCATTATCATTCTATTTAACGCCAGATACATCTTCTCTTTAGCATCATCTTACTTTTCTTGAAATAATTGCTACGTTGTAGGGACTTTCACGCTATTGAATTGAATCGAAATGAATTCTCAAGTCGTTAATTAGAGGAACGAATGAAGTAATTTCTCCGTTCGTGTTTATTCAATTTTAATTCTAGGTTTTGACGAAGAAGTTAACTGAAGAAAGAATATGCTAAGAGGGTTTTTAACATTGAAAATTCTATATAATTCTTTTTTTTAATGAGAATAGACAAACAGAAAAATTGTATAAGAGTTTATCAACGTGCTAATAGTTTTTGCATTAATCGAAATAATACCAAGCAAATTATTAACATTACTCGTCAAAAACATTAATAAATCCTACTTTATCTTTCTGAGACCCTCAATTTAAAAATTGAGAATCCTAGTACAAATAATTAAACATAATTTAAGTCCAGAACACAGAATGTTAGTGAACACGTTAACGAACATTTACATTTGCATTTTTAGCGGGTTCGTTGAGCGCGATTATTCGATCAGCGGACTGAAATTGTTCTACAAGCGTTTCACCTTTTTATGTGGCATTCTGAGTGAATTATTTTCACCAAGGTTTATTGAACGAACGTAATTTAAACAGCGGCGGTAATTAACGGTATAATTGCACCGATCGAAAGCGATTCGTCGGATGTAAACAATTAATAAACGATAACGAAGCATGATTAAATGGCTTCGTCTCGGGTTTTTACGGTTCTCACGTTCCCATAATACGGACTTCTAATTGGATAAATCTCGGTGCATTTACTGCAAGACATCGAGGCTGTAATTCAATCGTCGATCATCTCGATCGTGTCGATTCTGCCGCGTTCTCCGAATCGTTCTCCAACGGAGAAAGTTCAATGTTTCAAGGATAATGGAAAGGCAATTAAAAGGGATCGCCTTTGAATTATTCTTGAAGCGTTGATTGAAATTTTATAGCATTTTGCTTAGAGCTTATTGCAAGCTTTTAATTTTGTCATAGGTATAATTTTGTAACATTTATTTAAGTTTTAAAAACGATAGGAGAAAATAATTGAAAGGAGGAAGGATAATCGATCAGCAATGTTAATTAATCTGATTTTATTAGCGGCATTGGGACTCAACAGGATGTAAATGTTTTCTAGATTCTTAATTATCGCCGGTATTTAAATTATATTCTTTAAATAACCCTACAGGAAAGTAGTCCGTCATGCGGAAGTGTCTCTGCCGCATGAAAGGCAAAACACTCGCAGAAAATCTTCAATAAATAATTTGCCACTTTTACACTAACCTTGTAATTTCGCAATGGAGAGATTATTTTTAAAAATTCAGACCTTTAAAGCTCCTTTCAGCGAGGTAAATCCACAGACAAATTTAGCATCAATGAGAAAATCCTGAAGACCTTCTGAAACCGTCATTTTGCTTGCTCGCAATCTTGCGGTTATTTTCAAGATAAACTGTGGCAATTTCTATTCCTTTTCAAAAGCCATGTCGGTTAATAACTAACTCTGACTTCCAGGACGACTTAAAAATAAGTTAAATCACGTAATTACTTGGAAATTAAAATACAACTCTCCATAGTACTAAGTTTAGTAACAATTGCTAGATTATAGAGCACAGGGCGATTAAATCATTAATACCGGTAATTTTCAATCGAGAAACCGTCATATTAAATAGGCGAGGGACAGTTTCAGGTAGTTGGACTAATTATGAAACCATAAAAAGCCCGACAATTTTGTGACATGGGTTCAGATACCTGACCGTCCGAAGTCAGACACCTGATCCTCGAACAAGAAACCCCGTAACATCTGGATATTTAAATTCCAAAGGATTTGCCGTCCAGCAATCTTTAAGGGCGGCTAATTCTGACAGCCGTGCTGCGAAATTCCTCGAAGGTAAAGTCACACTTCGAAGGAAATCACATCGTTGCATTTGTAGCGCAGGAAAAAATAGGAATGTAATTACTTTCACGCTGCATTCTAATTTATCTTGTTACGCGAACCGAATAGTAATTAGAAAATATTGTAATCGGATTTCGGGAAAGCTGTTTAGAATATTATGCCGATATGAAATGTGCTTGGTTTTTTTAGAATTTTAGTATAATTCTTTGTGGCAGAACAATTTTAGGTTAATTTTTATTTAACGGATAACAGAAGAATGTTAATTTAATTTTTATTTAACGGGTAACAGAAGAATTTTAATTTAATTTTTACTTAACGGATAACAGAAGACTGTTAATTTAATTTTTATTTAATGGCTGACGTAGGAAATTTAGTACAATTTCTATCCAACGGGTATAATGAAAATTTCAGTTTAATCATTATTTAACACTAAATTTCCGGAGCCCGTCAAATTGACGGATTCTTATTTTTTTATAAACAGTTCTTAAATTTATAGAGAAGCGTTACAGTACATATTTCACATGTATCTTATAATACAGAAATTATCTAACCGATCATCTTGTTTGCTGGTTGATCCTTCTCTTTTCAAGGTATTTATTTAATATATTTAAGTATAACGCCTGTAAATCTAGTGTTAATTACTGAAGTAGAAGTTTTACAATATGTTTTATTTTGCAGCTCAAATATAAATTTGAGTGGAATTTTGTATGAAACAGTAGAAATTGTTTGAATTGTACGACGAATTTTTATAATGCTTCTAGTGTTTTTTCTCTACGTATTTCTGATAGGAAGGAAAATGGCGAAGAATTCTTAAATTCGCGTTCCTGATTGTTTTGCACGTTAGCATTAAATTGTTATTTCTGCGTTGGCGTGTCGGTTTGATCGTTTTCGCGAAGCACAGTCGAATTTCCTTCGTCCGAGCTCTGGACAGGATACAGGATACGAAAAACAAGTTTTATGGTATATGTTGCCTGAGAAATATAATGGTGACTCATGCTATGCGATGCAAGAGCTGCGTGAACGTGAACTCGAGGTTCTTAACGATAGACGATCTCCCATAATCGTTATTAAATTATATAAAGATTTGTCTTTCCATTCAAAATGCCTTAAATTGCTTTATTCTCAAAACCATTGAATTTTCAAAAATCCAACGAGAATTCTACATATATGCGGTCAAATTATAGACACTCGAATATTATTTAACCGTGTTCCCATTGAATATTTATTATTTTTCTAATGAACAGTTAATATTCACCGAAGACAACATTAGAATGTGTTAATTCTGATTATAAGATTATTACAGTGACTGAAAAATCATTACTCCGCTATTGTTCAAACTTATCTTACCGAAGACAAATTACAACTTTTTCAAATTTACCTAGATAATCTAAAACTGTAGCTCTTCAAAAAAAAATATCAAAATCTTTCCAACTCTCCACCTTCTCAATCTCGCTGCAATATCTCTCTCACCCTAAAAAACCTACAATAGGACTATGACATATAACGGCGAAAGGGCTAAAACCCTCACTCAATTAATCGCGTTCAAATCCTCCATCCCTAGAAAATTATTCCCAAACAGTTAACCCCTTCCGGTACGATTTAATTATGAACAAATGTGCACGAAACAACCAATTAATTTTTATTCGAAAAAACACGTTTCATTTTATAATTTATACATTTATACATTATATTGTCAACTACACGATATTTTTAACTAAACTAATTATTATATTTAGCAATAACTTTAGCCACATGACGACTGTAGCTCGTCATTGTCGGAGTGGCATGACAAACCAATGACGAGCTAGACTCGTCATTTTACCGCAAGGGGTTGATTAACAATCCTACCCTCAGTGATTCCTCACCCACCTAAATCAATATTTCCTAGATAAAATCACCGTATCGTATCAACCCAAAAATACCCAAAAGAAAGAAACCCTCTACAATAAACTCTCCCAAAAATCCCCACTCACCAGCACACTTCCCCAACTCTATACACTAACAACATCGACAGCCAACACCATGCTGTTCTCCATTAAAAAAAAATAAATCCCATGAGCCGCGGGGGACACGTGCGACAGCACGAAAGTGTCCGATCGTGTGAAAAGATCGAACGACACGCTCCCGTAAAAGTCACATAATCACGGCCCGGCTGGCCGGCGCAGTGACGTAAAGTTTCCCCGTTGACATTCGTGTCGGAGTTGCTTTTTTCTGTGTGATACACCGTCTCCTTCGGCCGGTTATAGAAACGAGATCGTTCGTAGGCTTGGCCGACGATAAGAGACCGCTAGAGCCGAGTAAGTAAGCGGGAGTTCAGTTACGCGGCTCTCAAATAAAACCTCCCAAGGGGGTATCGTATGCGAGGCGTAAACTCTTTGTCCTGTTATGTCGTCATGCTAGGCCGTCCACCGTGTGTTGCACACACGGTGTGCTCTTTCGAACGATACCTGATTAGTAATCCGGACAGCTGATACTCTACCCTCAATGTTCTTCTTCTTTTGTGTTTTTCGGCTTTAACTGTTATGGTCATTTGGCTTAGGATCTGCGCTTTCAACGGGCTCTGAGTCATTGGGGTGTATTAACCCCTTGGCATGCAGTGATGAGTGACAGTCGTGAAGCAGTAAATGAAATAGGAAATTTTCAAATTTTCGTGAAACCTGTGAGATAGGAAATTTTCAAATTTTCGTGAAACCTATGAGATAGGAAATTTTCGAATTTTCGAGAAACCTATGAAATAGGAAATTTTCAAATTTTTGTGCAACCTATAAAATTGGAAATGTCAGTGAGACGCTACAAGGTAAAATTCTTTCTATAATATTATATAATAATTCTTTCTATAAAATATTAAAATATTAAAGTTCTTTCTATAATATTATATAATAATTCTTGCTATAAAATATTAAAATTCTTTCTATAAAATTCTTTCTATAATATTATATAATAATTCTTTCTATAATATTCTATTACGTTAAATTGCACTATATATGAAGAGTCACTGACCAATTTTTATTTTAACACATTGCTGACCGCTCACGAGTTAACTCGTGTTTGCATTAGCTATTTCAATTTCACCATGCCAAAAAATTATTAAAATATATAAAATGTATAAACTATAATATATAGCAGATATGTAGAAAGTTTCATTTAAATTCATTATGTATAAATAAATTATACTGAAGTTTATTTAGATTCTTTCAATTTCATACTCGGAAAAAATAGCCGGTGACGCGAGTTAATTTCTACGTAAAATTGCCGGTCAACAATGTGTTAACAATTTAATTGTGAATTATTGCGGAGGCAGTTACCAAAGATGTCGTAGGGTTAAAGGGTTAAGAGTAGAGCTACCGAGGTAGTCTTCTTTGATGCTCGATTCCTCTTTTTTCAAGGTAGTTAATATATTTAAATATTTCTAAAGATTTAACGGTGGTAGTTTCAGAGAGAATCTCCAACATGTGATGTAGATTTGAATTTTTTTACTTTTTGCACTTTAATGGCGAGTTTTCTTAAATATTTGTGATAATTACGTGAAGCAGGACACCTGGTATAAATCTTATGTCGTTGCAGTCGTTGCAACTACGAACAGAAACCGGACAGACCTCGAAGAAGAATATCTTCTTCTTTCTTCGTCTGGTCTCTCTCTCCTGAGGTCTCTGCCGGGTCAGGTATAGCGGGTGGACCTCTTTGTTCCGATCCTTTACCTGAGACCATCCGCGAATACTTTATTCGCAGAGATTCTTCATACTTTTGCCCGAAAAATCTTCGTTTCAGAATATTTTTCACCTTTCTTCGATTTTTCTGGCACCCTGTATTTCAATATTTTGATAACTGGCACGTATTTGGACGATATATTGGAATTATTACTTCACTATGTATTGCGATGAAAAAGGTTTTTTCCTCATTTACAATTCTTCAATTTTCTCTTTATAATTTCATTTATATTGTGGTAATATTAAAGTATAAAAAAAGACATGAAGTACATACATAGAAAAAAGGGGATTAGTTACATACCCTTCGACCCTGTAAAAAATAGTTAAAATAAATTTATTACAAAATTTATTCTAAGAATATTTTAGATATTTTAATCGTGCTAAATCGAAGGAAATCGGGTAAACACGAAATCATTTTTTTTCTAGATCGTGTTAAATCAAAACAGTGTAAAAAAAGACCGTGTAAGAACAGAATTGGGTGTATTTATTTTTACTTATCGTAGTAGAAAGTTCTTCATCTCAAATAACAAATGGGTACAGACTGATTATCTAATTTTTGTTCATTTTAATTTCTATTTTGGAAAACTGTATATGAGATATTTTCTCGTTACGCCGAAGAATCTCCAAAGAATCTACGCGTAAATTGACATGCAAATTAATCGAATCAACGGACGTGTCTACTTGATAATCAAGCCCGCGATGCATTTCATATCTTGCAATTTTGAAATTCCATCGAACTCGATTCCGTCGACGGGTTTCACTTGAAATACGCAGAAGAACTGGAACACGATGGGATTTCCTCGTTTTACGACGCGACGAAGCGCTCATCGAGACCAATGTAGAAACAAACTATCGGAACTTAATACGCCGGCTTCTTAATATCAAAAGATAATATTTCGTTTAATGAGACAGATATGGTATTCCTCCTGGCGGCAATAAAAACTGCTCCGGTACTACCGTAATATTTACGTTTGAAATATTATCAGACGGTGGAGTCGTGTTTGCAAAACGCACGATGAATCAACGTATCAACCCTTTTGTTTTGATTTTACAACGCAGCCGGTAGTA